>JAJHZJ010000327.1:1933872-2533872 GCA_023548195.1 Bettongia penicillata ogilbyi
ATAATGAATTGCCTGCCGTACCAAAGGGAATGGGTGGGTAGGGAGGGATGGGGAGAATTTGGAACTCAAAGTTTTAGGAACAATTGTTTAGTATTGTTGTTGCAACTAGGAAAGAAGACATACACTTAATGAGGAATAGAAAGTCATCTGGCCCTACAGGAGAAAAGAGAAGATAGAGACAAGGGAAGGGAGGGATGACAGAAGAGAGGACAGATTGGAAATAGGGAAAATTAGATTGCTTGGGGTATTGGGGTAGGGGGAGGGGAGAAAAGGGGAGAAAATTTGGAACCCAAAAATTTGTGATAATGAATGTAAAAAGCTAAATAAAAATAAATAAATAAATAAATAAATAAAACTTTCAATTTTATTTTCCACATTTAATTTATCTACATATTGCAGCCCTTGGATTATTTTAAAACATAATTATATACCCATCAATCATTTGTGTTGCAATAAGAAAAAAAACCGGCATCATCAAAAGGAGGCAATAATGGAGTTACATCTTGTAAAGTTATCTCTCATTTTTAAAATCCTTCACTTCACTCTGCCATTCCCTCAATCTATTTTGCTTCTTCCATTTCTAGATAAATCTTATCTATATTTCTTGATGACTTGCCCTCTGTTCCCATTTCTCAAAATTTTACTTCCAAAGATGTAGTATGTCATGCTGGGTAGAAACAGTCACATTCAGAATCAGAAAGATTTAAGTTCAAATTTGATCTCTGAAACATATCAGCTATGTGATTCTGGGCAAACCACTCAACTTCCCAATGACCCTGAGTAGTAAGACTGGTTGAGTCAAAGTGAATGGCATTTACTCCATGAATAACCTCTACTGATAAAATGTTATGTACAGACAAAAATAAAGCGCAGAATGGGAGGGCAAAAGTAAAATTCTTACACCTATATTACGTGCACACAATATGCACAGCGTATTATGAGGAAAACACTTTATTAGCTGAAAGGTAACTGATTATATAAATTTGAGTAGCATGATTGTGAGTTATTATTTTTAGTCTTTTTCCAGTTGTGACATTCTTCAGGCATTACTGAAGGCATATAAGCCCTTTGATTTTAAGTATGTTTCATCAGCCAAGTCGGCTTATTAACAATTTTAGAGTTAGTTCTTCAAATAAACTTAGTAACAATTATCTGAGTAATTTCAAATATTACACCATTTATATTTATCATTATTATTTGACATCACAATAATAGCCCAGATTCACATAGCAACTAGTAGTTACAAAAATATCTATGGCCATCACCTTACTTAGTACTGATTTTAATTTTTATCAATATTTTTCTTATGACCATTACATCTAACTCTCAAGGTTTGAGAATTGTATTATATTTCAGAATCATAAACTAAACAGTTTTAGCATCTATTTTAGCCATCTCTAAACAGAGATTATCATTAGACTCTTTGGACATTAAAAGAAACTGATGCAAAATGAGATAAAACAAAATTTGGGAAAGTCAGCAACAACCATCAATATCCTCAGCATGTGTCAGCATCTAGGCGAAATGTGATCAAAGTGGTTAATGATATAAACCATTAGAACTAGACATTGAAAGATCTGAAGTAAAACCATGGATTTTACTTGGATTCAGGAGAAATTTGAGTTAGAATATTGACCCTGATACTTACTAGTTTTGTCAGTGTGCAAATCTCTAAACTTCTCTGAGTCTCAATTTCTTCAATTGTAAACTGTGATAATAATGCTAAAAGTACATATTTCACAGGATTTTTGTGAGGATCAGGTGAGGTTACATATGTAAAGTGTTTGCTAAACCCCAATGCACTGTATAAATTATTATAATTCTTTTGCCAATTACTTTTTTTTTAACTGAAGATCTGTCTTCTTACCCTCTCAAATCTTCCCTTTCCATTGAAAACAAGAAAAACAAAATCTCTTGTTCAAATATACACAGTCAATAAAACAAATTACCACCTTGGTCATGTCAAAAAATAATATATCTCAATCTGCATTCTGAATCCATCACTGCTCTATTCAGAGGGTAGTGTCATGAGTCCACTGGAATCATGGCTGGTTATTGTATTGAGTTCATTTGTTCTTAAATTCATTTGGAGTTCATTGTCCTTACGGTGTTGTCATTATGTGAAGTAAGGCAAATTGTTCTCCCAGTTCTCTTTATATTACTATTGATTGGTTGATAGATGTCTTCTCAGATTTCTCTGAAACCATTCCCTTCATCATTCCTTATAGCACAAGAGTATTCTATCATATTCATATACCATAACCGGTTCAGCTATTCTCAAAATGATAGGAAATCCCTCAGTTTCTAATGCTCACCACCCCAAAAATAATTGCTAGAAATATTTTTGTACATATGAGTTATTTCTTCTTTGTTTTATCTCTTTTGGGAATAGGCAACTTATGGTATGACTAGATCAAAAGTTAAACAAGATTTAATAGTTTTGGAAATATGTTTCCAAATTTCTTTCTAGAATGCCTAATCTAGCTCACAGCTCCAAAATCGTACATTAATAGTACTTTAGTGTACCACTACCTGTCCAGCATTTGTAACTGTGTTGTTGATTTTGGGTCAATTTTGCCAATGTGAGGGTTAGAAAATAGAATCTCAGATATTTTTAAATTTGTATTTCTCTGCTTTTTAAGTTATTTGGAGTAATTTTTCAAATAGCTCCTAATACTTGAATTTCTTCCTCTGAAAAATGCTTTTTCATATCCTTTGACCATTTCTCAAATAGAGGATGCTTCATTCTCATAAACTTGAAACAGTTCCTTATATAGCTTAGAAATGACTACTTTATTAGAAAAATTTGCTGCAAAGACAGTATTTTCTCACCTGTTTTTCTCTTAATTCTAGTTGCATTGGTTTTGTTTATGCAAAATCTTTTAAATTTTATCTATTTTAAATTGTCCATTTAACATTCTGTGACCCTCTCTATTTCCAGTTTTTTCATGAAGCTCTGGATTTTGGCTAAAATATTTCATTTTGGGGTTTCTTTCAGGACTTGAACAGCAGATTATTTGCATTTCTACTTTTCCCTCTGGTTCTAAGAGATCTAGGCCATTTTTTTTTATCATTTTTAAAAATGTGATATCTAGGATCCTTTCCTGGTCATGACTTTCAACCATTCCAATGATTCTTTTGTTGTCTCTCCTCAATCTGTTTTCCTGGTCAGTTATTTTTGTTACAATATGTTTAAATTTGTTACAGTCTTGTTAATTACCTCTATGTGTTTCAGCCTTTCAATTGTCTTTAGATTTTTTTTAATCCTATGATGTCCTTAGTTTTGAATTGGTCAATTCTAATTTTTAGAGAATTGTCCTTCCAACCATTCCACCTTGAATAATATTTTTTACCTCTTGTTACAATTTGTTAACTCTCTTTCAAAATTTTTCTTCCATTGTTCTCCTTTCTTTTCACATACCCCCCCCCCCCCCAACCCAACAACCTTGTTACTCTCATTTGGCTTTAAAATAATTTCAACTATTTTCTTTAAAAAAAAAAACCTCTTATTTCATCTTTTCAAAGAATTTTGGTTGGACTTGCACTGGAACTGTATTTCTTTGGAGGTTCTGTTTGTAGATGTTTTGTGTTATTCTCTTCTGGCTATGTATCCTGAGTATCCCTGTCCCAATAATAGATCTTTGCAGTTGGATTTTTTTGTTTTCTCATTCTTCTAGCCTAATTTGGTAATTTTGGAATTGATGTTGGAGGCAGGCTGTGTGCATATCTGGAGAGAATGCCTGGGCTGAGCTTTTGTTCTCTGTCTTTCTTTTTTTGGTTCTTACATGGCTGTTGTTCTGGCATCCTCTACAAGGTTGGGGTCTGCCTGTATTGATCTGAGACCTATTCTTGCCTTAAAATATATACAGAATCTGTCTTCTTTCCATTCTTGTGTTCACAAATGCCTTATGCTGCATGCACCTGGATATATTCTGATCCCAGTGTCCTAAAATATGTGTCCCTATGTTAATGCAGGGTTGGAAATAGTACTTATGATTATTATTTTTTTGGTGGGGGGGGAGGGAGGATTTCCTGATTAGGAATCAATCTTCTTGAAGTCACAGGTGACAGTTAAGTGACAGATGAACAGCAAAGGTGAAAGGGTAGCCCAGAAAATGGCTCAGCAAATCCTCATACCAGAGCTGCTAGTCTTCCCTGAATACTCATACTCCCCATAATCAAACAATGCATAATTCAAACATCATTGTTACTGTAGCCCAATGGTGCTCCAGGAGGACCTTCCCCATGTGAGAGAGTCATGGGGCTAGACTTATTTGGATTTAGGAGAGGTCACTTCATTTCAGGGTTCCCACTGCCTTGGGACTTTCACGCATGCTTTGGGGTACCATACAAAGATGTAGAAAAATAAGTGGGCACATGAGAAGATATGACCAGGAACTAAAAGAGAGAAAACTGGAGTGAAGCGGGTGTAGACTGGAGCTGTTACCAGTTTGAACTAACAATTCTGACAACTAGTGAGAATCAATAGCTTCTTTATTCTCTTTGTTTTTCCTAGAGCACAGCATTAGAGGAATCACTTCCAGAGTTAAAATTTTATTTTATTTTCTTCAGCAAGTCAGAGAAGGAATTTAGTGGTAAATATCTTCCCTGGGTTCCCCATAATATATTCAAATAGTTATGAATTAGTTAGGAAAAAGCTGTGTTTTTCTCTAAATCTGCAATCTCATAATACCACAACACTTCTCCCTCCCCCAAAATTAAATAGTTAATTCCTGTTAAAAATTTGTTTTTCACCATAACTATAATGAGAAATTGAATAACCTACTTCAATAGTATACAACTTTTTTTTTTTTCCCAGAGTGGCAGATAGTAAGCATTTGATAGGTCTTGAGTGAATGTATCTTCTATTGGGGTAAGGTGAGAGAGAGTTGGCAATGGACAGTGAGATTGCACAGAAACAGCAATTTTCTTAGGGAGAAAACTGCCTGTCAGTTGTTTCAAAAGCAAAATAACATTCAAGAAATGCCCTATTTTGTAATTGGATGAGTCTAAGAAAACAAAGAAAAGAAAAATACCTTATATTTTTTTTTACAACCATTTATCATGTATTTAGGTCAGAAGCATGTTTTAACACTAGATTTTTGAAATTGTTTAAAATATAAACTAAGTCAAAACATCCCTAGTGTGGTAGAAAAGAGGATGAATTCATCAAGCAGATTCTTTTCTTTTAATCTTTGTAACTTTACACACCTATGGTCCTAATAACTGGAGTTCCACAGACATTGAATTGAAACAAGGAATTGATGGCAAGAGATGTTTCAGTATCCTTTGATAAGAGGTGACATGAGATGTTGTTGACATGGCAGCACAACTTGGTCAAGGTAAATAAAATGTACTACTCTGGATACAAGTGTTCTCTGAAGAGGAAGTTTCATCTTAGAATGGAAAAGAAAGGTAGTGTAGTGGAAAGTATACTCTATTCAGATTTTGAAAACCTGGGATCAATCTCCAACTTTGCCTCTTTCCAGATGGGTAACCCCAGGCAAGTTACTTCAACATTCTGGGCCTTTACTTTTGCTTCTCTAAAATATAACATTGGATTATATGATTTGAAACATGCTACTGAATTTTATGAACTATTCATAATCCTCCAGAAAATTTCCTGTATTGAGATAATTGTAGAAATTTGTGTTGTAACCTTTTGGGTTCAACGTAAATTATGAGACAGTGACATTTTGTGTCTTCTTAGTATTCTTTTATTAACTGCCTAAGGTTATTTAGTTTTACTTTTCAGATTCTAAAATATACTTACTTCTTACTTAAAATATACTTACTTACTTACAGTGCAAAGAACCGGTAAAGTCAAACAAATCAGTTTGATGATCAAATAAATAAGAGGACAAGGATGGAAAAAGAAGATAAGGAAATGTGACTTTTTTGGTAACTTCAAATTTTAGTGGCTTTAATGTATTGGGTTTTTGTCAAATCTTTGAATATTATGATCCTGTTATATGTTTGTTAAGTGATTGATCTCAATGAGGTTTGGCCATCCTCATTGTGGTAGAATGCAAACTCTGGGAAGTCAGGAGTTTTTGTTTGTTTGTTTTTTTTTTTCATTTTTACCTGTGTATCCCCAGTGCCTATCACAATGTTTAGTAAGTAGTAGGCAATTAAAAACATTAATAAATGCTTTTAGAATTGAAATGAATTGGATATCCTTTAGACCTTTTGGTATATGTTTGCTATGTTAGTAATTCATGAAGCCCGATTTAGATGTGGATGTCAATGCTTAGAAGTTATTTGTCTAGTTTCTTTCCTGTACCAAGGTATTTGAATTGGTTTTAATGAGGAAGCTAGGATCACTGTATTTCTAGCCTCTACTTCTTATGGGATGAAATTTGATGCTCAGTAGCAATGGTTGAACACCAAGAGGAACCAATGCATAAATCTATTGTCTCCAAATGTACTATCTCTGTCTCCAAGTACACATCTTGTTCTATTCATATCATTTCCTAATGCTTACAAAATTCTTTTTCCCTGGTCTTTGACTATTTAAAACCTATTCAAGATTCTGTACTTAGATTAGATTGGTTAGTCCCAATTACAATATCTTTTAGCAGATAATCATCGTCACCTTCTCTGAACTCCTATAGTATATAGTGTCATGGACACATGTATTTAATATTTACATTTTGCCTCCTTGTACTTTTCAGTATATCTCTTTGATACTTCTCTTTTACTCTTATCAGTCCATTTCCCCATCTAGACTAAGAGCTCATTGGTATTATCTTAGTACCTGTACTACAGAATAACATGCTGCTTGATCATTATTAACAACAATAATGTAGTATAGCTGATTGAAAAAGGCAGGAAGTAAAAAGCTTCTGCCAATAATTCAACTAAGAGCAAACAACATTTTTCCCACTTTGAGACTTCATCAAGACCACAGATTAAAGCAGGAAAAGCTAAACTCTCTGTACTGGTGTTTCTTATTGGCTGGTTCATTACATGGTAAACACAGAGTTGAATATCTGGAAATGAGGGAGAGTGAGCCAGAAGAGATCTCTGTTTATTATACATGGACAATTTCAGTGATGTGTTTTTCCTTGGTAAATTTCTCTGTGTGTCTATATTACTTTGTGTTGTGAATATCCCTAGAGATCTCTCTTTTGATAAGTTGGCCTGGGAACTGTACAAGAACTTGGATACAGAGAATAAAAGCCATGCATACAATGACTGTTTCACAAGCGTGGCAAAAGATACATTATTGGCAACAACTTGTAAGCCTTTTCTTATTTTTTCTGGTCATAGCTGAGTCAGAAGCTAGAGGACCTTGATACTTGAAAGCAGATGTGTTATCTTAAATCTTTTTGTTTTCTACAGGTTCTAGAAATTCAATTCATATTTACTGGGATTATTATGTAAAAAGAAATGTTGCTAGGAGCTAAGTGCATTTATGTGCATTTATACTCACATATATACATATTATGTATGAATATATATATATATATATATATACATATAAACATATACCCCAGAATTTACAGTTTTGTACATATAGTAAGTGTTCAATAAATGTCTATTTATTGGTTCCATTTGGAGTAGTCACTTTCTCAGGATTTCTATCTATTAAACCTTTGGGAGCATTCTTCCTTCACAGAAACATTTAGTTGAAATAGTAACTTAAACTACATACTTTCCAAAATATTTTAGTTGAATATGTAACACAAATTATTTGATTAATGTATTGTAGCCTTCGAACAGGCAATTGCCTGTCGAACAGGCTATCATTTGGGACCCTTTTCAGCAGAAGATGCCTGCTATGTGAACATCTGCATATTATACCATTTGTTGAGATGGACTTTTATAGCTCTTCTATCATCCCTTTGTGATTAATTTTTTTACTTAAAAAACTTAAGCTGTCGTTATTTACTTCAGCCATGTGGACCATACATTGATATACCACTTAATACTTAACAAAATATTTTCACATACATTATCTCAATGGAGCAGGGGGGGTGTAATATAATTGTTTATTCTGGAAAAATAAAATAAGTGCCTAAAAGTTGGGAGAAACTAACACAAGCATGATGGAGGTCATTGATTTGGCCATTCTTAAAGTCTACCATTTCAAAATGATGGTCTTGTGAATGATGTCCATGGCAAATGGGTAGTTTTGAATATTTCCTAGATAAATCAAAGTGTCAGTGCTATCCTAGAAAAGAATTAGAGTATCCTAAGTCACAGGTCCTGACATATAGTTCCTAATTTCTAAATCTCATAGATTGTGTTTCTTATTTTTCATCTTTTTTTTTTGCCTGCTGTGCGGCATTTGACCCTGAAGAGTTTTAGTGACAAATAAATGAGTTTATATTTGATCCTGGGGAAAATAGGAAGCCAGTGGAGTTTGTTAAGTAGAGTAGGCACATGATCAGACCTGTGTTTAAGGAAATTGTTTTGGCAATTGGATGGGAGATGGATTGGAGTGGGCAGAGGCTTAAAGCAAGAAGACCAAATAGAAGCTTACTTTATCCTCTTGAATCTATCTTTCCTTTTCTTCCCCCTCCCTGATAGTACTTTCTCTTGGTGCTCCTTCTACTTGTCTGACCATTCTTTCAAAAAACCTTTTGCTTCATCATTGTCTATGTCATTTCTACTAACTGGTAATTATCCCACAATTCCATTCTTGGCTCTCTTCTTTCTCTCTATATTTGTTTGGTGACTTCATCAGCTCCCATGTTTACAATTATCATCTCTAAACTGACTCAAGTATCTCTCTATTCATCCCTAGTTTCTTTATTGTGCTCCAGTACAATAAAACCAACTGCCCAATGAACATTTTAAATAGGCTATCCTGCAATGATCTGAAATTGAACTTGTAGAAAACAGAGCTCATTATTTTCCCTTTCTTCTAATCCTCTTCTAAAATTCTTATTATTTTTAAGGTCATCACTGTTTTATTTATCTCTTCATAACCTCAATGTCATCCTTGATGTCTCAATATTAACTGATATATCTAAGCAATTGCTAATCTTGTTGTTTCTTTCTCCACAAGATCTAATTATATTCCTTTATTTCCTCTCTAAATAGCCACCATCTTAGTTCAGACCTTCATCACCTCTTACCTAGGCTATTAAAATAAACTCCTATTTGGTTTTGCCACATCATTTCTTTCCACTCTGATCTAGCAGTCTCACCTATCAAATTGATTTTCATAAAGCACGGGACTGACCATGCCACTGTTTTACTCATTAAATTCCAGTGACTTCCTATTATCTTTTCAATAAAATGTAAATTTCTCTGTTACTCAAACCCTTCACAATGTGATACCTCCCTCTGCCTTTCCAGCTTTCTTATATGTTACTCTGGTCTACAAGCTTGAATACTTGTTCTACCTTGTACATGATATTCCATGGCTCATGTCCACTTTTTACAAGAGCTTTCTCCCTTGGATGGAATGGTTTGTCTCTTCACTGAAACCTTATGATTCTTGGTTTATTTCAAGACCCACAACAGGTGACACCTTCTCCAGGAGTCCTTTTCTGAACTTTCTCTTCAAAATTACCTTACATCTGCTTTACTTGTGTCTGGCACACACACAAACACACATGCGTGTATATATGTATATACACATAAATATATGCATATATGAATTTATAAATATATATATGTAGTGTGTGTATGCATCTATATAGAAACATACATACTGTCTTCACTGTTATAATTTAAGCTCCATAAGAATTATTTTTACTTCTGCCCTACATCTCCTGCACTTAACACAGTGCCTGACAGACAGTAGGCACTTAATAAATATAGGTTGATTGAGTCAGTGATGGTAAAATCTCCATAAGTATTTTTGAGTGCATAAATGTATAAATGAAATAGAATCACAAATTCAATCCCAGAAGCAGTAAAGCTTCTGGAGATATCTTCTTTGATTCAAATGTATATATCATGACTTGGCTGTGAATTTCCTTATTCCTTTCTATCACTGTGTGTGTGTGTGTGTGTGTGTGTGTGTATGTGTGTGAATGTGAGTGATTAGTGCTGAAATGAATGTTTTAAATGCTTAAAAAATCAGTAATCTATATTTAAGTGGAACTTTTTCAAATGTTCTTAACACATATAAAGAAAAACCAGTTTCAGACTTGCAACATCCAAATGAAGTAAGGAAATATAAATAACATTATTTTTGTCTCTCCTATTTCCCCTCTGCTCTCTTTCCTGAGACAGAATCAGGTTCAAGGAAGTTTAAAGATTTTGCAAAAAAAAAAATGGTGGCAGAGAGATTCTGGGAAATATTCAAGGTGTCATTCACCATTAACCCCAAATTAAGGAAAACTCTCTTCTTGGCCTGTGTGCAAATTGTTCATTCTAGACCTTAAATACATAGTTAGATACCATGCATACATGATAAATCAATGTTTTTTTCCTGGAAATGATTTGGTTAAGAAGTTACAGTGGAAATTGCTTTGTGTAGAAATGAAAGATATATTCCAAACTATTAAAAATTTAAGATCCAGTGTGTTAAAGCATGTGTTTTGTTGTACTTCATTCTACAGGGAATCCAAGTAAGGGATTCAACAAATCATAAATAATACCAACTTAGATCATAATAGATCTAAACCCCATGAAGCTAGAACAAGTAAATGAGCCTGAAATTCCCAATGAAAAAGAAAAAGTTTGATAAGAAGGGATGCCTGTTCTCTATAGTTGTCCAGAACATAAAGTTAGATTAAAAACAAAACATTCTAGGGCACCAGTAACGAGACTCTTTGTTTAAAGTAAGAAGTGAAATTGTTTCTGTTTTGCTGCATTTGAATAGAACAGATTGCTTGCCTTTCCAATCACTGCACAATGGACGACAGGCTTTAAATCAAAATTGTTTACCTTTGTATTTACAGGAACCCTGCCAGTATTTTAGAGATGAACTCATTGGTATGGGCTGCTGTTTACAATTTTATACTCGTGGTGTACTTAACTTTAAGGGATTTTTGTTTTTCAGGGAACATTGATTCCTTCAATATTTTGCCATCTCTGTAAGAATTCGTTTTCCTAACATCACCTTTAAGGTTCTCTCACCTCCCAGATCATGCTCCTGGTCCTGAGGCAAAGAATTCCCATTTCAACAGGTAACTCAAACACTAATGATTGTAGGTCCTATTTCTGTGGTAATAGCATTTATACTCTTAAAATCAGGTGATATAATTTATCTAACTAGAGCAAAGACTTCCTGGACCCTTTCACCAGTATATAACCTATAACATTTTGGAGCCAGATTACAGAAATGGCAAAACCATTTTAACTGGCTACTTTCCATATGTAGTACAGGGTTTTACTCAAATTAGTCAAAGTCCTTCTTTGCTGGAAGTTGATTTGTCTTTCTCTAACGACTTATGGGGAATTTAAGGAGCAGCACATTTGAAAAAGCTGAATATTGAAAAATTACTTATTTGTCCACATTTTTAATTTGTAATAGAAAAATCAACTTTCCTTATTCATTCATTCATTTCATAGCATGATGTAAGGTTCTAAAAAAATCAGTATGGGACCAGGGGGAAGAAATTGAGAGAGATTTTATTTCTTCTGGCCATTTAAAAATCCATTTGTATTATTCCTTCTGCTTAAATACACAAAGTAAATAAGATTCCCTACAAAACAGAATTATTCACTTACTCATTTCACCATTCATCTCTTGCCATAGCTCCAATAGTTTGCCTTGGCTATCATGCTAAAATTATTTCATATCATCACATATAAAAATATTTTTTATAAAAAAGGGTCTATGTATGATTATTCCAATTCAATTCCATAATTAAACATTAATTCTTTTGGGTTGGAGATACCTATATTTTGAGTCAGAAGATCCAGTTGAAAATGACTCCTCCACATATAACTTATGCTACTTTAGTCAAGTTACTTCCCTTTTTTGACTTTCAGCATCTTTATCTATAAAATGACCACATTAAATTATAGGGTTTCTAAAGTCACTTCTTACTTTTTAATTCTATGGTCAGAAAACTGTTTCACAGTTCCCTCCCCACCCCCCACCTTGGGGAGAGAAGGAGAAATAGAATGTGATATTATAGACTATATGCATATCAGCTGTCTACTTTAGAGATGATAATACCCTGAACTAGGGTGCTGGCCAAGTTAAGTAAGTAAGGGATGGATGTTATAGATGTTGTGGAGACAGAAAGGACAAAATTTGACTGGTTTGAGTATAACACTGAGGTTGTAAATCTAGGTGATTGGAAGGATAGTGGTTTCTTTGATAATTATAGAGAAGTTTGGAGGAGGGGTTTCAGGAGAAAAGATTTTTTAGACTGCTAAATTTGACTTCCCTATAGGGCAGCCAAATTGAAATGTGGAAGAGGTAGTTTGTGAGGCAGGACTTGAGGACAGGAGAGACTAGATATGAACACAGAAATCTAGAAGTCATGGGCATAGAGATTGTTATTGAACCCATGGATGCTCGTGAGATCAAGAAGAATATAGATTGAATGAGGAAAACCTAGGACAAAGAAACAACCTAGATTCAATCCCAGCTTTTTGAGCAGACATTTTCTATATGTAAAAACATAATCATCTCCTTTTTAAAAGTTATTTTTGGTGCTAAGGTAAAATAAAAATCACTAACAGTCTAGCCAATTGATAGTGAAGTTCTCCATCCAATTCTTCTTGGGGAGGTGACATGCTGGGAAAAGGATTCCATTTTCATCAAGAAATACTGCAAAACTGAAAATAACAGTTTGATAGAAAAAGAATCCTGTTACTAATGTCACAGTAAACTATAAATAATTTGTTGTTGTTACTGAAACATTTTAGTCATGTCTAACTCTCTATGACCCCATTTGAGACTTTTTTGGCAAAGATACTGGAGGGGTTTGCTATTTCATTCTCCAGGTCATTTCTACAGATGAGGAAACTGAGTCAAACAGAGTTAAGTGGCTTTCCCAGGATCACACAGCTGGTAAATGTCTAAGGCTGAATTTGAACTCAAGTCCTCCTGATTCCAGGGTATAATGGCAGGATCTTTTGCTGGTTTTGTTTCAGTATAATCAAGAAGTATAAAGCCTCTATTCGTTTCAGGATCCATGGCCATTTAGATTGTAAGACCAAGGATCCTGGAAGGGTTGATTGTAAGGGCAAGCAAAGTAAGATCTTCTGCTGTTTTTGTTTTATTAAAAGTGCCTCTGATTGAATAATATGGTGGAGGAGGCTCTTTCCCCTCCATTGTTTGACCTGATAAGATTTGTAGGAAGACCCATACCTTTCTGTTAATGAGGCACTGGTTCTCACCTGATATTATGTCTTCTGGCTCTAAAAGGTGTATAAAGACTCTGAGGTGTAGTTTTACTTTGGGGCTTAGTTTTTGGAAGAAGCTTTGTGTGCCAGGCGAGACTCTGGAAAGCTGCTAAGGAACCCCTGTCTTTGAAAACCCAGATGCTGGTTCCTCTCTCTCTCTGGCAACTATGGTCAGATGGTTGGACCTGTCTGCTGATTTGTGATATATATATATTGCTTATGTCAGACAGTTTGGAAGCGCTGTCTGTTGATTTCCTGAACTAAGTGAATGATATATGTGCTTGATTAAAGAAGATTGTTAACCCTTCAAAAATTGCCTTTTCTTTTAGAAAAGCAGAACAAAGAACCTGTGATAGCCTGCTACCCTGTTGTGTGTAGGGATGCTTACTGTTTCACAGGGCCATGCTCTATTCTTACACACATAGGTTTGTATATGGATATGGGTATGAATATGGATATATGTACATGTATATGTATGTATATGTGTATGTGTGACATCATAAAAAACTTGTAGGATAACATACAGCAGTAATTTTCATATCTTTGATTATGGAATAATCTAAACTATATAAAATTAAGGGAAATAACAAGAATAAAAATACATAATTTTGATTATATAAAACTTTAAAAGCATTTATATTAACAAAAACAAGGTAATTAGAAGAGAAACTCTCACTTGATGAAATAAAATGTTTTGCATCGAGTATCTCTAATGTTTCTGATTACCCAGGAAATGGACTCAGAAGTATAATCACATCCTGAAAAAATACTGGCAACAGGATAGAAACACATTTCAAAAGATGAATTGCAAATATGTGAAAGAAGTTCCAAATCGTTAATACTATGAGAAATGCATATAAAAACAAGTCATAGCATTTATCTTACAGCTTCAAAGTAGCAAAGATGACAAAAAATAGTTGATGATGGAGAGGTTATGGAAAGATAAGCACACTAATGCACTGTCAAAAGTGCAGTGAATGGTCCAACTGCTTTGGAAAACAAATTTTAATTATGTGAGAAAAACCAATAAACTGTAAATACCCTTCTTTAATTAAACTGCTGGGTTTATGTAATAAGGAGGTCAAAGACAGAAATAAAGTTCCAACTATCTGTCGGATTAGTTATAGAGGAATTACTAAAGTTTAGTCACTAAGTAAATCATGAAATATTTGTGGAACAGAATTGTTATTGTGCAATAAGAAAGGAAAAATCAATATTAAGAATTCAGAAAAATCATGGAAAGATTTACTTGAATTATTACAAGGGGGTTTGGGGACAGGGCACAATCCAGGAAAAATATACAATAATTTTAACAAAAACAACACCGAATTCAGATTAATTGCTCTGACACATCTTGTTTCTAGAAGATAGAAGCTGATATTCTTACATCAGTAGAAATGTAGGAGACTACACACAGAGAACGTTGACTATTCTAAACTAGTCAGTTTTGATCAAGTGATTTTCTTTTTTTTTTGGTGGATAATTCAGTAGATGGAAGGGATAGATTAGGAAATAATCATGGTTCAAAAGTGAAAGGCTTCATTAAATATCTAAAAAGAAATAAAAATAAGAAAGGCTAAGAATAGAGATAATAGACATCCACGAAATCCTGAATGTGTGGATAAGGTAAAAACTGATTTGTTCAACAAAACTCAAAATAACTGAAGTGGAAATGGAATTTTAGACTAATGGTATCTCTGTTGCTGATCAGTCCTTTCAGTCACGTCTGACTCTCCTTGATCCCATTTAAAGTGTTATTGACAAAGATACTGAAGTGATTTACTGTTTCTGTCTCCAGCTCATTTTACAAATGTGAAAATGAAGGGAAACAAAGTTAAACACCTTTCCCAGGATCACAAAGCTAATATGTGTCTGAGGTCAAATTTGAACTCAGGTCTTCCTGACTCTAGGTCTGGCATTCTAGCCACTGCACTAGAGATAAAACAACGATATCATCATGTTAGAAAGACTATTTTACATCATCCATCCATAATAATTGACTCTGGATGAAAGGTAAGCTTATGACCCTGAGTCCTTTGTTTAGAAACAACTAGGATGTCATCGTAGGACTGGAGCCTGTTCAGATGACCTGGTAAATGAGTTGGTAAATCAAGATACCAAGTTGGAGAGGGTAGAAAAAACTTGAAACATCACATAAGTCTCCGACTTCCTTCTTGGATTGTAGGGAAGCAAGTGTTCATACTTTATTCTAAATTGCTTCTGGAATTCTCTGGGTTTTCCCACATGCTGTATTTCCCAAAGCTTGACCTTGCCTGGACTCATGATTTCTTAAAGCTGATTTCCCACCAATTGCTCCTCATATGGGCAACTATTTGATTTTGGGTTTCTCCAAACAAGGCTTTATCTGGCCTTGTCAACATGATGTTATTAAGATAATGATATATATATATATATATCAGTGCTCTCAGAAAAGGAGAGCTTTTTCCAAGCTGGCAGTATGAGGGGAATAGAGAAAGAAGTATTAGTGGGGTTAAAAACCCCAAACTACTCAATTTGGGGCTGGACTTGGTAGCATACAACATTGATATAGTCAGGAATATCAGTAGTAATAGGAATGTTCAACTTGACAACCCAATGTAAGCTTCCAGGTGTCATCTACCTTCCTCACAGACAATATAAGGTTGTTATAAGAAGAGCTGATATAATGAAGTAGTCTGTTTCCTTCACCAATACAGAAGAGAATCTTTCACCCACAATGACCCCTAGAGACCTAATATTGTATGCTATTAAACTGTAAAGAAAAATTTCAGTAACTGCCTATTTGGCCCTATCCTCAGTAAAAGAACTAGAGGTTATTAAAATTTTACCAGTTGTTCAGTCACATATACATATACATATATATGCATATATACATACATACACATACACACACACACACACACGCACATATACAGTGGGGAGATCCATAGTGTGAAGCTTAAAAGCCATTCTGCTGAGGCTGCATCCAGAAAGTGAGAACTAATTGTCCCCAGAAGACTGCTGGGTATAGAATGTGGCATGCTGTTGGGGAGGAGATGTACAAATTCATTCTGTCAAATTCATTCTCTTTAGGAAGGACTCTTCACCCCTCTCCCTTACAAGTCCCCATCTGGCAGCTGGCTATGACAGCTAGAACGCCTCATCTCAGCCACTTAAAAAGCAATAAGTAGTTCCACATCTAGAAGTTCTAATATATTTGGCTAACTGTCAAATTAAAACCTCAGAGAGCTCCCTTAGTCTATGGAATTCAGCTACAGAGAATTTCAGCATTAGTGCCATTAGATCATAACCTTAGGATCCATTGTTCCAGTGTCTAATTACGCTGAACTACAACTATACTGCTCTTAGGTTGAGAAGTCTTACCTACCCTCCGCTCCACGAGGGTAAGGAATCACTTTTCTCCCTAGCACCACAAAGGGACAAACCTAGAGCTCTGTTACTACTTCTGGGAATTTACAAGTCCATTCATATGCTCATATACTCTTTCATTCTCCTGTGTCATAACTTCTGTGTCAGTATCATGACTTTTATATGAGTGAGAACAAAAACGTCTGGATCGAAGATTAAAATGAGGGTTTCTTTTTGATTTCTTAAGTTTAATAGTATTTTTTTCCCCCAGTTACATGTCAAGAAAATTTTTAGTATTCATTTCAGAAGATTTTGAGTTCCAAATGTTTCTCCCTCCTTCCCCTCTCCTCTTCTGAAAATAGTAGGCAGTTTGAAATAGTTTATATATATGCTATCATGTAAAAACTATTTCCATATTTGCAGCTGTGAAAGAAGAAACAGATCAAAAGGAGAAAAACACAAGAAAGGATAAAATAAGTGAAAAAAATGCTTTGATATTCATTAAAAGTCTATCAGTTCTTTATCTGGATATGGATAACACTTTTCCTTTATGAATTCTTTGTACCTGTCTTAGATCATTGTGGTACTGAGAAGAGCTGAGTCATTCATGGTTGATCATCACTGGTTCTGCTCATTTCACTTTGCATCAATTCATGTAAGTCTTTCTAAGTTTTTCTGAAGTCTGCCCATTCATCATTTTTTTTATTGTACAATAATATTCCATTACATTTATATACCATAGCTTGTTCAGCCATTCCTTGATTAATGGGCATCCCCTCAATTTCCAATATTTTACCACCAGGAAAAGGACTGCTATAAATAATTATACACATGCAGATTCCCACTCACCCCACACACACACATTTTTAAAATTTCTTTGGGAATAGACCCAAAGGTTATGCACAGGTTTATTGCCCTTTGGACATAGTTCCAAATTGCTTTCCAGGATGGTTGGATCACATAAGGTGCATCCTTTCAGTCTCTACCCCTTCAGGGAGACATTGTCACCAGGGAAACCACCAATTCTAGTAGATATCCATTGGCTTTCACTGCATGGTACCTGAAAACTAAGCTATAGCTGCTGAATGTGTTGAACCAGTTCACCTTTAGTCTTGTAATGCTGGAAGGCCAACCATCATGGATGTTGTACTTGGTGCTTTCTTCAGCCTCCCGGAAAGTTTTCTTCGGCACTCCACTGAAATAATCACTTTAACTATGATGCTGCTTTATGACATATAATAGAGGACTTATCATGAATGACATGAAAGGCATGTATGATCAGGTACTATGCATTGTCACACCAATGGATCACTCCTCTGTCCATATTTGCAGTGTCCTCTCTCAATTTAGCCATGATGTTCTGTATCAATTCAACACAATGTCATTACATCTCATATTAAATACTGATTATGTTAAGTGTAAGGAACATGTCCAACAATAACTCTAGATTAATTCGAATTTAATGTTGGGATGAAGTGAGGAAACTCACAAGTCACTGAATAGTTAACAAAAGGATGGTGTTAATTAGGATAGAGTGGTCCTGGATGCCTTCTTTGGTTATGGCCCCTTCTTTTCTCCATATGGTAACTCATTTACTCAGTAGGAAAGACTGTTGTGACTTACATGCTCTTCATAAATTCACCAAGTCTAAAAGAACCCCAACCCTATTTGAGCAGGACTTTTTATGCCCTCAGGTGCCTAGGAAATTGCAGCCATTGAGATAGAGAACAATCAAGTCCCAGAATAGCTTTGTTGACTTTTAGGAAAAACTAATACTTATTGCAAAGAAACCGAGAACATAGGTCCTTTGACATGTAATGTGTTAAGGTTACAAATACAAAAACAAAGATAATCCCCTGTCCTCAAGGAACGTAATTATAAGGAGGAGAAAAAGCAGCACACGATGGGTTCTTTGGTTCAGAAGTTACTGGGATGGTGAATTTGAGGGAGAGATTAACTCACCTCAATCAGGAACTATGGTGGATTTGATGAGGGATAGTGGGGATGAGGAGTGAGAAGAGTGGGAAAAAAAACATTCATGGGAGCAAGGCAATTGGTGAGGCTGTGGAGGAAATAGAATATTATTTAGTGAAGTTTTAGTAAAGTTTGGTTTTCCTGAATAACTGGTCAGGTAGCCACTATTAGCCCACTAAGAGTTATACCTGTTCCTTCTGTACTAAATCCTCATCATTTCCCTTCCTATGTTTCTCTCTCTCTGAAACTCACATCAGTTCAATCAACATCTCTTTCTAAAAATGATTCCCAGACATATACATTCAGCCTCAATCACTGCCCTGAAATCTAGTCCTGTATGGAATATCTCCATCTAGATGACACCAAAGTATCATAAACTCAATGTGAAAAAAAAAAACAAACTCATTTTATTTTCTCCCAAATGCATTTGTCCTCCAGACTTTTCTATTTCTCTTCAAGATACCACTATACTTCCAGGCACTTAAATTTGCCACTTTGGAATCATTCTTGACTTTTCTCTTTCTTTATTACCAATCTTCTAGCTCCACTACATCTAAGTAGTTGCCAAGTCTTGCTAATTCTGAGTTAAAGGCAATGCCTATATTCGCTTCTCTCCTTTTACACAGCCACTGTTATAGCTCTAACCTTCATCATCTCTTACCTGAACTATACTTGTGTCCTCCCCGCTTCCAGTCTCTCCCTTCTCTATGTTATTGCCTGTGGAGCTGCCTAATTTACATTCCATCTATGATTACTGGAACATGGCTAACACCAATGGCACAACTTCCCCAGCCACCTTTTCCAGGATTGGCTGTAATTTCATTCATTCTCCTTGGCTCCCCGGTTGAGAAGGAAGGTCTAATAATTGTTGGCACTTCATCGCCACTTCTAATGTTATCCACCTACCTCTATCAGCCAGTATTCTCTCTAGCTATACATATACACTACCCAATCAAAATTCTAGTAGCTGTTATTTACAAATTCCCCTTCTTTTCTCAGAGTTCAGTACCTGGCTGACAATTTTTCTCTCTTCCTTAACTTTTCTCCCCATGCTAAAGGACTCCAACAACGTATTGACTCTTCCTCAAACACCATAACCACTCAATTTCTAAACATGCTCACTTCTCATGAGTTATATCTCTACCCACCTCAGGCACACACTAAGGTAGTCATATCCTTGAGTTTCCATCACCCCCAAATGTACCACCTCTGTGTTCAAGAATTTTAAAATCCCCTTCTCTTACCAAATTACATAGGCTTTTCACTTCTCCCTCTTCTCTTTCAGAAACCAAGTCTTCATCTGCTCCATGACCTCTAATCTTTTTAAGTGCTCATTTCTCTTCTAGGCCCTCTCTCCTACATGAGCCACTCTCTCTTCTTTTCCCTGTCTTGATTCTTTGGTGAACTGATACAACTTTACATTACCCTCCTCTCTTAAATTTCCATCTCCCTTATCATGTTGCTAATTACACCCACCTAAGTCTCAGCCTTGGATGACACTCACCATCTGCCTCATTAATTCCTACACATGTGCTATTGAAAAAAAAGGTGGAGAAAACAGTACAACAGTTCCGATTAGGTTGACTACAAATTTATTTTACACAATCTCAACTGCTGCTAGGCAGTCCTCCACATTTCCCTTATCAACTCACTACCCCACTCTTCAAAGTGGACCTTTTAAAACTTTTCTTTCCTCTTCAAACCCATGACCACCATGTCCCTATTCTTTCAACTGAGAATCTTGGCTCATATTTCACAGAAAAAATTGAAACCATTCACCATGAACGTCATCTATCCTGCTTTCCTCTTCTTGTTTTGCTCAGATATCTTCTACCACTGTCTTCTCCTTCACTCCTATGGTCTTACTCTTTTCCAAGGCTAATTCTATTTTCTGGATTGGATGATAAATATTTATTGTATAAATTTCAAAGGAGAGTTGACTGAAATATGGTGGTAGAGGGAAATCCTAGAGTTGGTAATGTTGAGCAAGGAGTAATCTAACTCCACCATGAGCAGTAAGTCTGGGTAAAACTATTACTAGAAAAGGTAATCAGGGAATCATGCAGAGGGATTCAGACCTCAGTGCAGTACAGTGGGAATGAGAAAGGAAATAAATTAAGATAAAATCTGTTTTATTACTTATGGCACTCTGGAGAATGTAGTGGAAGGTTTGGGTAACTATAGAATGGGAAGTTCGGAAGATTTGCTTCATGGGAGTAGAAATAAGGGAGCATTAAGGAGAAAACAGAGAATGGGGTTATAATTCAGATTCATCAGGATTTGGTGGATATGATGGAGTAGAAATATGTTAAGGTTTTAAGAATGAATCCAGGTAGGTTTGAAGTGCCCAAAAGAGATCATCATTGGGTAGAACTGCTCATAGCTGGGAATTGGGGTAGGGGTGATTTGCAGAAGGTATCCAGGCAGAGGCAAGGAAGGCCCTAAGGGAGTATAGGTGGCCAGGTGCTCGGTTGGAACTTGATGGAAGGGTAAAGCAGGTTCTCAGACATGTGCCTAAGGCAACTTATTTGGACTTCCTCACTATGTAAAAGATGAGATTTAATGTATATATTAGTGAAGGAATTTTCTTTTTATTTGTATGTGTGTGTTTGTGCATTAGTGAACACATTTAAATAATGTCACAAAATCCTATTGTATGAAGATAAAGCAGAGGGGTTTACCTGGACATCCAGTTAGCTATTCAACTCTGCTCCTATTTATCTGCCTGCTTTTTGTTGCCTTCATAGCCCAGTTTTGAACTAATCCTAATGATTATTTGACACCCATTATTCTCTTACTGTGATTTTTACTTTAACGAGTTAGACCCCTTACTAGAAGTAGTTTCTCATTTCAATGATGATAAAATTTTCCCATTCAGTACCTATAGTTATGATGTTTTTATTACTAAAAAAAGAAACATTTTAACCCAAAAGAATTAGAAACTTTTGTGTAAGGAGAAAAAAAAGGAACTTTTGAGGTAATTTAGTTTGACCTGTGAACGTTTCTTAATTTTACAACATATAACCACGTGTAGTCCATTTTTCATACACAATGGTTGTGCTTTTTCTGACCTATTTACTTGCAATTTTCCTATTTCACAACACAGGTTTTATTCCCCCATATAGTTGTATATGGAAGCCAAGAATTTTGTTGAAGGCAGAATAATATAACAAAAACAGATTGCCAAACAAAGGAAACAGTAACTAGGTCAAACAATACTGGGCCTGGAGTCAAGAAGACTCATCTTCCGAAGTTCAAATCTTTTCACAGACACTTACTAGTTGTGTGAATCTGGGCAAATCCCTTGGCTCTGTTAGTCTCAGTTTCTCCACCTCTAAAATGGGAGTCACTTAACCTCTATTTCCCTTAATTCACTAGAGAATGAAATGGTAAAGTACTCCAGTATCTTTGCCAAGAAACCCCATTATGGATCAGAAAGTCAAACATAACTTAGCAACAACAAAGAAACTAGGGCAGAAATCTCTAGCTCCTAAATTTCCACTTGACCCTTTTGATCTCACCCCAGATTGATTTGCATGACAATGAAGGGCATTATGGGGATTGAAAAAGCCTTTTCACCCCACTTTGCTCAACTTCTTAACAATTTTGATGTGGAATGACTTGAGGGAAAATAAATTAAAGACATATTGTTGACAATCATTGAAAGGATTGTTGAAGTTGAAAGGAATTTTCTAACTATATATCAGATAGAAGAGTGATATGAGGGAGTTGAAACTCCATAAAATATGGAATTCAAAAGACTGACAATTTAAAACCTAAGGGAATCTTCCAGTTTCTATTGGCTTTTGTTGACTATTTAGCTGGATGTAGCTACAAAACCCTGGCTATGACTGAAACTGCCTACCAAATCTTTCTATAGTAAGTAATTACTTGACAACTGGGTTATAGTAACTACACTCCAGGGTATCTGAAGAGGAAACAACACAACAGAACAAAAGTATCTAGGAATGGCACAGAATAAGAAGAACCGAGCAGTATAAATTACAAGTTAATTCAAGAAAGTTTCACTTAATGATGTTACAGAAGATGATATCAATCATAGGATATTTGTGGTTTTGCAGCCTAAGAAGCAGGAGATGCTCCACTCATGGGTATATCCTGGCCACATGTACTCTCTGATTACATGTGTTTTCTACACATTTTCTGTACCATGAATTTCCCCTGCCATAAGAGTGACTTTGATTCACTTTTCTGTAAGCAGAAGTGGGGTGTCCAGGGATTACTTAGAAATATTGGGAATTAAAGTCTTCCTAGTTGGGGTTGAGACTGGGAAATCACAATAATCAACTCCTTAGGCCTCCATTGGCAGCCTTGCCCCAATCTCTGAGCTGAAGTCCTTACCTCATACTTCATACACACACATACACACACACACACATATACACACACAATTTCAAAACATTCTCTGATAATTCCCTTCTCCCCTCTTCATTTCTTGTCACTTGGATGCATTTCTCCAATGTCTCCAGCCTTACTTCTGTCTCACACAAAGAGGTGGCCATTCTCCATACCCACCTCTTCTATAGTCACCCTTGATTCCATTCAATTTGCTCCCTATATAACCTCTGCTATCTTTCCGATCTTCAGATTCTCCTATCAACTCGTTACTTTTCTGTTGCTTACATGCACCGGTATCTATTGCAGTAACAACAAAATTTTTGATCTGTCCATCTTTGCTTCTATATTTTTATACGTCCTCCATTTTGTAACTAAATTCCTTGAAAAAAACAAACATCAGTGCCTTCCCCTCCTCTCCTCACTTTCTTCTAAATACTCCCTGGACATTTTCTGACTTCATAATCCAATTGAAATTTCTTTCTTTCTCTCCAAAATTGCCAATTGTTTCATAATGGTCAAATCTAATATTTTCTCATCCTTCTTGACATCTTTTCAGATTTTGACACTGTTAATTGTCCTCTTGGTCAGGATTCTTTCCTCTCTAGTTGTGTGTGTGTGTGTGTGTGTGTGTGTGTGTGTGTGTTTGTGACACAGTTTCCTCCTATTTATTCTTTTTACCTATATAACTATTTTTTCTTAGATTTCTTTGATGGTTCCTGCTCTAGGTCACATTCACCAAGCATGAATGGTCTCTAAGTCTCTCTTCTCTCTTTATACAATTTTGCTTTTTACTTATCAGTTCCCATAAATTCAATAAACATTTCTATGTAGATAATAGTTCATTATATTATTTATCCAATCCTACTTTACTCCTGACCCACTTCAGCAACTAATTTTGGGATGCCTTGAATTGGTTATGTCCAAAGCAGATTTCATAAGCTTTTCCTCAAGTCTTCCCCCTAAACCTTCCCCTTCTTAATTTCATCATTACATTTGAGGTTACCACCACTCTCCTCTCCCAGGCTACCAGACATGCAACTTCAATCTAATTCTCATCTTTTCACTCACATTTACCTCATATAATCAGTCTCTTGCCAAATAATATTTTTGCTTTTTCCATTACATTTCTTATATAAATCTTCTTCTCTATCCTCACAGTCTCCACCTGGTGCCAGCCATCATCACCTGAAGTCTAGATTATTGTACTAACTTTCTGGTTGGAGTTTCTGCCTCAAATCTATTCACTCAAGTTCATCTTCCACTCAGTTTCAAAGTAACTCTCCTAAAGTATTCTTCTAAGTGTTTTATCCCCTGCTAAATAAACTCAAGTGGCTTCCTATAACTTCCAAGATCAAACATAAAATCCTCCATTTGACTTTTAAAGTCCTTCATAGTTTGACCCTTTTCTACTTCTCATACTTTATTCCCCTCTTATTATGATTCAAGTGACACCAGTCTCTTTACTGTTCCTAGCACATGACATTATCACCTTATTTTGTTCCCTTTTACTGACTGCACTCTATTTCTGGTATGCTTTCATCTCTACTTCCTGGCTTTCATGGCTTTCTTGGAGCCTGAAGTCAAATTACAAGATATAAGATGCGTTTTCTGGTCTCTATCCGCTGCTACTGCTTTGCCCCTGAGATTCCATTCCATTTTATACTGTATATATCTTATATGTACACTCAGTTATTTGCAAGTTTTTTTCCCCCAGGAGAATATGAGATTCTTTAGAGCAGGAGCCATTTAACTGCATTTCTTTGTATTCCAAATATTTAGTATTTTCTTAGCATGATCGTGGGACATATTAAGCACTTCATAAAGCCTACTTTATTGATTGCCTTCATGGTCAAGGTGACTAGACCAAATATTCTGGTCTAGTTTGAAGAAGGTTTCTTCCATAGTGGCAGCAGAAATTGTCAGAGACAGATGTATAAGAGTTATAGAAGAATGAAGAAAAAGCAGAAGCCAAAGTAGGAATGTCCACTGTGTGTGTCTAGAAAATGTTACTAATCACAGCAGACTATCCTTCAAGTCATCCTCTACTATAGGAATAAAACATTTAGACAGAACCAATCAGGTGCTATCCTTATTAAGAAACGATGAAGCTCCCAAAGTTTCCCTCTCTTCTTTTTCCCTTCCAAATTACTGTTCCTTATCAGGTGTAGCTATATATATATATATATATATATATGTGTGTGTGTGTGTGTGTGTGTGTGTGTGTGTGTGTGTGTGTGTATAATATTTTCCCTATTAGTCTCTCAAGCTATTTCTTTATCCTGATTTGTTTTGCCTGCATGAATCATAAGCGATCATGAATTCTTATACTGCCTGTACTTACTTTGGGAAAAGGGAAATAGTAACAGCCAATGATTAGCTAGATACAAAAACAAAAGAAAATTTTAAAGAGGTCAATAGACTAATCCTGTCTTAGCAACAAGATTTCTTACTTGGGCGTTTTGAACATTTATGATTTTAATAACATATCAATAATATACATTAACAAGGAAAGAAATCAATATTAACTTGAGGACCATTGTCTCTAGGCTGAAACCAAACATTCCTGGTTTATAACTAGGCACGTTCAGGTTAAATGCAAGTTAGTCAATTTCACCCAGATGAAAAGGGGAGAGTAGGGACAAAAGAGTAATGAACAAAGGGAAAGGTTATGAGCCAAGTTAAATTCTAGGGGAAGAGACAAGCTTGATTTTTAAGGAATCAAATCCCCCACCCCTTTCTGGAAGACAGGAGAGAAAGTTCTTAGTCCTAATTTTCCCTACATAGTGGCACTTAACTGGTCAAATGGTTCACATCTTTTCTCTAAGGATTAAACCCAGAGTGAACAAGTTTTTTCTTCATGGCTAGCTTTAGGGAAGATGGGGAGAATGGATAGGCAAAAGAAGTAAGTTTCTTTCTCACCAAAGAAAGGAGCTCTGTTTCCTCTTCTGAAAAATGAGAGAGTTGAGCTAGAGGACTTCTAGACTTCTTTCAACTTCAACTGTGTGATCTTTGGTCCTATATGTATGTATGAGTCTTTAAATATCTACTGTATGAAAATATTAGAAAATAAATGCCTTAACATATAGCCTCTGCTTTCTGGAAGACCACATAAGAGTTGCTTGTCCTTTGCTCTTGAAGAGGATCAATGACATCACTTCAGTTATCGAATCATTGAAGTATAATGGCAAGAAAAAAAGTCAAGACAACCTTGGGATGATAACAACTGGGATGCAGTGGATGTATTTAGCCTTTCCAAATTAAGGTCTTTCTCAGGCAGCAGTTTGTCTGAATCAATGCCCATTCAATGACTAAGGGGTGTGTTAGTATTAAGACAAAACTGGCCATCACAAAAACATTATCACAAATATATGGAGGGGAAGACATTCAAAGTTTCTGCACAGGTAAAGATAAAAAGGCCTTTTCTATGAAATACTACCTATGGAAATGCTACAGCATCTATATTTGTAAGACTACTGACAACATATAGTAGTAGTATTTGCCCCTAAAATATGTGACATTAATAACATACCAGTTGTACAACTTGGTCTCCCTTAATAGTTCGTATGCAAATTAATGTACTCAAATAAATGACTTTTCCTGAGGGTCTTTCAGTAATTTCTATCCACAGTCAAACAAGAAAGTAGACCTGAGCTTCTCCTTGCTTTCTAACTTGTTCACTATCACAGAGCCTTGTTCCTTGTTATGGCCCAGATTTGACATATAAAATAGCACATTTAACTGCTTCTTATATACCTTGTACATACTGTCAAAGAGAAATTGATATAGCTGTGAAGTTTTTGAATTTATTAATTCAAAATTCATTTTAAGTGAAAAATGCAATTGAATTGAAGATCTTACATGAATCTACTTAAAAGAATTTATTCTTTTTTTTGTATGTTTATTTTTCATTTTCAACATTCATATACGCAAAATTTTGAGTTCCAACTTTTCTTCCCATCTCTTTCCTCCCCCCACCCCATAACGGCTTGCATTTTGATTAACCCTTCTTCAACATGCCCTCCCTTCTATCACATCTCTACCTTCTCTTATCCTCATCTTCTCTCTTTTCTTGTAGGGCAAGATAGATTTCTGTACCTCATTAGCTGTATTTCTTATTTCCCAGATGTATGCAAAAACCATACTCAACATTTCGTTTCTAAAAATTTGAGTTCCAACTTCTCTCCCTTCCTCCCTCCCCACCCATCCCCATTGAGAAGGCAAGCAATTTAATATAGGCTATATATGTATAGTTTTGCTAAAGACTTCCATAATATTCATGTTGTGTAAGATTAACTATATTTTGCTCCAACTTATCCTGTCACCCCTTTATTCTATTCTCTCTTTTCACCTGGTCCCTCCCCAAATACATTTACTTCTAATTGCTCGCTCCTCCCATTTGCCCTCCTTTCTATCATCCCCTCTACCCCACTTGATCCCTTCTCTTCTCTTTTCCTATACTGTAAGATAGATTTCCATACCTGATTGAGTACGCATGTTATTCCCACCTTAAGCCTAATGTGAAGAGAGTAAACTTCAATTTTTTCCTTGTCACCTGCTCCCTTTCTCCTCCATTGAAAAACTTTTTTCTTGTCTCTTTTATGAGATAATTTGCCCCATTCAATTTCTCCCTTTCTCCTCCCAATAAATTCCTCTCTCACTTCTTAATTTTATTTTTTAGATATCATCCCTTCTTATTCAACTCACGCTGGGCTTTCTGTCTATATATTTGTGTGTCCGTGCGTGGGTGTATGAGTATATAATCCCTCCACCTACCGAAATACTGAAAAAAGTCTCAAGTGTAACAAATATTATATTTTCATGTAGGAAGGCAAACAGTTAAACTTTAGAAAATCCTTTATGATTTCTCTTTCCTGTGTACCTTTGCATGCTTCTTTGGATTCTTGTGTTTGAAAGTCAAATTTTCTACTCAGCTCTGGTCTTTTCATCAAGAATGCTTGAAAGTCTTCTATTTCATTGAATGACAATTTTTTCCCCTAAAGTATTATTCTCAGTTTTGTTGGGTAGGTAATTCTTGGTTTTAGTCCTAGTTTCTTTGACTTCTGGAATATCATATTCCAAGCTCTTCAGTCTCTTAATGTAGAATCTGCTAGATCTTGTGTTTTCCTGATTATACCTCCACAATATTGGAATTGTTTCTTTCTAGTTGCTTGCAATATTTTCTCCTTGACCTGGGAACTCTGGAATTTGGCAACAATATTCCTAGGAGTTTCTCTTTTAGGGTCTCTTTCAGGAGGTGATTGGTGGATTTTTTCAATATTTATTTTGCCCTCGGGAAAACATCAGGGCAGTTTTCCTTGATAATTTCATGAAAGATGATGTCTAGGCTCTTTTTTTGAACATGGGGTTCAGGTAGTCCCATAATCTTTAAATTGTCTCTCTGGAATCTATTTTCCAGGTCAGTTGTTTTTCCAACAAGATATTTCACATTATCTTCTATTTTTAAATTCTTTTGGTTTGGTTTTGTGATTTCTTGGTTTCTTATAAGGTCATCAGCTTCCATGTGCTCCATTCTAATTTTTAAACAAGTATTTTCTTCAGTGAGCTTTTGAACTTCCCTTTGCATTTGACTAATAATTCTACTTTTGAAAGCATTCTTCTCCTCATTGAATTTGTTAAAAAATTTTTGTGATAAAAATTTATTTATTTAACTTTTTACATTCATTTTCACAAAATTTTGGGTTCCAAATTTTCTCCCCTTTTGTCCCCTCCCCCACCCCAATTCACCGAGCAATCTAATCTTCCCTATCACCAATCTGCCCTCTCTCCTATCATCCCTCCCTTCTCTTGTCCTCATCTTCTATTTTGTCCTGTAGGGTCAGATAACTTTCTATTCCCCATTAACTGTATTTCTTATTTCCTAGTAGCAACAACAATACTCGACAGTTGTTCCTGAAACTTTGAGTACCAAATTCTCCCCATCCCTCCCTCCCCACCCATTCCCTTTGGGAAGGCCGGCAATTCAATATAGGCCATATCTGTGTAGTTTTGCAAATGACTTCGATAATAGTCATGATGTGTAAGACTAACTGTATTTCCCTCCATCCTATCCTGCCCCCCATTGTTTCTATTCTGTCTTTTGATCCTGTCCCTCCTCGAGTGTTGACTACAAATTGCTCCCTCCTCCCATTGCCCTCCCTTCCATAATCCCCCCCCACCCTGCTTATCTCCTTCTCCCCCACTTTCCTGTATTGCAAGATAGGTTCTCATCCCAAAATGAGTGTGCATTTTATTCCTTCCTTTAGTCGAATGTGATGAGGGTAAACTTCTTGGTTTTTTCTCAGCTCTTCTCTTTTTCCCTCCACTAAAAAGTCTCCTGCTTGCCTCTTGAATGAGATATAATTCACCCCATTCCATTTCACCCTCTTTCCTCCCGCTACATTTCTCTCTCACCATTTACGTTAATTTCTTTTAAGATAAGGTCCAATCCTATTCAATTCACTCTGTGCTCTCTGTCTCTGTATGTGTGTGCATGAGTGTATGTGTGTGTGCATGCATGTGTGTACATGTTTGTGTGTGTATGTATGTGTGTGATCCCACCAACTACCCAGATACTGAAAAGTTTTAGGAGTTACAAATATTGTCTTTCCATGTAGGAATGTAAACAGTTCACCTTTGGTAAGTCCCTTATGACTTCTCTTTGCTGTTTACTTTTTCATGCTTCTTCTCATTCTTGTGTTTGAAAGTCAAATTTTCTTTTCAGCTCTGGTCTTTTCATCAAGAATGCTTGAAAGTCCTCTGTTTCACTGAAAGACCATATTTTCCCCTGAAGTATTATACTCAGTTTTTGCTGGGTAGGTGATTCTTGGTTTGAGTCCTAGTTCCTTTGACTTCTGGAATATCCTATTCCACGCCCTTCGATCCCCTTAATGTAGAAGCTGCTAGATCTTGAGTTATCCTGATTGTATTTCCACAATACTGGAATTGTTTCTTTCTAACTGCTTGCAAGATTTTCTCCTTGAGCTGGGAGTTCTGGAATTTGGCCACAATGTTCCTAGGAGTTTCTCTTTTTGGATCTCTTTCAGGTGGTGATCGATGGATTCTTTCAATACTTATTTTGCCCTCTGGTTGTAGAATCTCAGGGCAGTTTTCCTCGAAAATTTCATGGAAGATGATATCTAGGCTCGTTTTTGATCATGACTTTCAGGTAGTCCCATAATTTTTAAGTTGTCTCTCCTGGATCTATTTTCCAGGTCAGTTGTTTTTCCAATGAGATATTTCACATTCTCTTCTATTTTTTACATTCTTTTGCTTTTGTTTTGTGATTTCTTGGTTTCTCAGAAAGTCATTAGCCTCCATCTGTTCCATTCTAATTTTGAGAGAACTGTTTTCTTCAGTGAGCTTCTTGAACCTCTTTTTCCATTTGGCTCATTCTGCTTTTGAAAGCATTCTTCTCCCTCATTGGCTTTTTGAACCTCTTTTGCCAATTGAGTGAGCCTATTTTTCAAGGTGTTCTTTTCTTCAGCATTTTTTTTGGGTCTCCTTTAGCAAGGTATTGCCTCGTTTTTCATGCTTTTCTTGCATCTCTCTCATTTCTGTTCCCAGTTTTTCTTGCACCTGTCTAACTTGATTTTCAAAATCCTTTTTGAGCTCTTCCATGGCCTGACCCCACCGGACATCCCACCTGGGATGTCTGGGATACAGAGGCCCTGACCTCCACGTCTTTCCCTGATGGTAAGAATAGTTCCTCATCATCAGAATAGAAAGGCGGGAACATCTGTACCCCATCAAAGTAGCTGTCTATAGTCTTATTTTTCTTCCCTTTTCTGTGCATTTTCCCAGCCAGTTACTTGACTTCTGAGATTCCTGTCCCCCCATCCCCCACCTAGATATGCCCAGCTAGTGCTTGGGTTCTGAGATTCAAATGGGCTTTCCGTGCTGCTGCTATTCAATGTGAGCTTAAGTTCTAGTGCTGGGGTGGGGGCAGGGCCACCCCCTAGTCTCAGTTCCTTCAGGGACTTTATGCAGAGACCTTCAGTAATGGGGCATGTGGGGACAGGGTCACCTCCCAGGCTCAGTTCCCTCAGGGGGTTTATGCAGAGACCTTTGGTAACGGCCCTGACCTTCTGCCTGCTGGTCCAGGAGTCCTGGGGGCCACCGCCACTGCCTCTGCCGCTGCCTTCCAAGGGGACCCGAGTCATGGAGACACCTCGCTCCCCTCTCGGCCAGCCCAGACATCTCTCTCACTGACCTGTAGCATCTGTGGGCAGAGGGACCTTCCCTGCGGCCACAGGTTCCATCCCTGAAGCCTCTTCCAATACGCTCCTCTCTGCCTCACGGCCAGGGCAGCACAGGGGTGGGCTCCACTTTCTGGAGCATGATGGCCCCCTGGACTCTGCTCTCCAGGGCTCTCTGGAATGGAAATCTTTTCCACTGTGTTTCTGCATGACTTGCAGTGCTCCAGAATTTGTGGGGAGTTCTTCTTGCAGGACATATATGGGCTGTGGGTTCGGAGCTAGTATACGTGAGTCTTTCTACTCTGCCATCTTGGCTCCACCCCTCCTCATTGACTTTTTGAACTTCTTTTACCAATTGAGTGAGCCTATTTTTAAGTTTTATTTTCTTCAACAATTTTTTGAGTCTCTTTTAGCAAGCTGTTGACTTGCTTTTCATGATTTTCAAAGCACTGCTCTCATTCTCTTCCCAATTCTTCCTCTACCTCTCTTACTTGATTTTCAAAATCCTTTTTGAGCTCTTCCATGGCCTGAGCTCATTGCATATTTATTTTGGAGGTTTTGGATGCAAAAATGTTCTGTAATGGTGTGCATTGTTCTTCCTCATCTGAAAGGATGGAAGAAAATACCTGTTCCCCAAGAAAGTAACCTTCTGTGGTCTTATTTTCTTTATCTTTTGTGGGCATTTTACCATGCAGTCACATGACTTTTGAGTCCTTTGTCAAGAGGGAGTATACTCTGGGGACCTGTAAGTTCTCAGTTCCTCCAAGGTGGCACAATCAAGGGAGAGGAGTTTACTCCTCTCCTGGACTATACACTCATCTGGGAGCAACAAAAAATGTCTCTGCCCAGAATCTGGGAGTAGAATTCCCTCTCCACAATTGCCTCCAGTTCCACTGCACCAGCACTCCTCCTCACCCCAGGGCTGTGCTCAGGGCTGATATTCAGATCAGCTGCACAATTTCCCCCGGGGCTTTAGGCAGAGGGTTCCCAAGGCCACCACTCAAGGTTGAGATTCAAATCAGGGTCTCAATTCCCCAGGGGTATTAGGTGGAAGGCTCCCAAAATGGGTGCTGACTCTGTAGTGGCTACTGTAGGCCATCCAGACTGTATTCCCTTCTCTTGGGTGAAGAAGTTTTCTTACTGACTTTTGAAGCTGTCTTTGTCATTTGTGGGGAACTGCCACTGCCAGTGACTCCTTGAAGCCTGTTCTGTGTCCTGTCCCTCACTGGCCATGCTGGGCTGGTCTCTGCTCCATGCTTGGTGCAATAGACCTTTCCTGTTGACCCGCCAGGCTGTACTGGGTAGGAAATCTCTTTCACTCTATCATTTTGTGGTTCTGCTCCTTCAGAATTTGTTTAAAGTCATTTTGTACAGGTATTTTATGGCCTGTGTGGGTGAGCTTTTACAGATTTGTCTTTCTATTCTGCCATCTTGGCTCTGACCCCCACCAGCAAACATTCTTACAAAAAATAAGTTCCAAGAATTTATTCTTAATATAATTCAAATTTGCCTCCCCAGACTCAAATTCTACTTTAATTGTTCTAGAATTAGAAAATTATAGTGAGAATAGGAAAGTGATTCTCCTGACAGTTGTTAAGGATCTAAAGAAAGTATTGAGTGTGCTTCAAAAATCAAAATCTATTGCAAATTCTGAAAGCAAATGAAAAATAATCATTTCTAATACACTTTCCTTGGGAAATATAAAATAAAATAAAGCCATAAAATTTATGAAAACTTAATCGATATCATTTTTTTTTTATTTTGCTGTAACCTCTCTTTATTATGGCCAGATTCTTTTCAATTCAACATTTATTGAGCACCTACTACATACAAGGCACTATGCTAGGGTACTAGAGATACAAAGGAAAAACAGACAAACAAACAAGAGCTGTTTAGGGAGAAGAGTACTAAATGTGATACGATGGAACCTAAGTTTGAATCCCTGCTCTGTTACTTGCTACATATATGACCTTGGGTGAGTTACTAGCTCTAAATCTATGATTTTATAAACATTGTACCATGAAGAAACTGAGCCCTACACTATGCTGTAAGTTTCTGGAGGGCCAGGGCCTTGTCTGATTTCAACCATCCACAGTAGACATTTAACTGAATTTTTGTACAATGACATAAAATGTTTATGACTACAAACCCTACAGAGCACTTTGGATTATACATATATAGCACTTTCATGGTTATCTGTACATCCATAGCACTTTGTATATATTATCCAATTTTAGCTTTGCAACAACTCTATGAGAAAAAAAGCATGAATTTTTATTTCAATTTTGTAGATGAGAAACTGAAGTGAGACATTATGTGAGTTGTTTGGAGTCACATTTGGTCATGTAGACAAGCAATTGGCTTGTCTAGGACCTGAACTCGAATTTTCCCTATTCATGTCTTTATGTGCCACCAAACTGATACCATGTAGATATGTCTACAGATCTCAAGCACAACATATTTTTATTTTAAGCAATATACCGAAAAGGTGCTTTCTATAATTATTTTGATATCTTGTCATCTGATGCAAAATGTAATTTCGCGGTAAATAAATCTCAGGGCAGATACTACATGGGATTTCTCTAAGGTCTTCCTTTTTACCATATTAGGTTGACTGACAAACTACAGATTGTCACATGATTCTGCCACAGTCACTAAACAAGTCAACAGTGTAGCTTAGACTTTACACCTGGGATCTGCTCTCCTGTTATTTTTGCTTTCCACTTCCAGTCTTTTTGAAGGAGTAGATAAAATTCACTGTAATTTCCTCTGAGTTCTATTACAGTTCAGGTGCCAACATGTCACGCTTTTAATAACATCTACTTTAAAGACATTTAATCTCCTATCTGGTGATTACCTTTTCTTAAAAAAATGTCACCCACAAAATACTTCTCTTATTATGAGGTGGAATATTTTTTTTTTTGCTCTTTTACTTCTTCTTATCTTCCTTTTAAAAAAATACAAATATAGGAACTATTTTTTCTGTGATCTATGCAAAGATCTGCTTTTTTTCTTTGGAATTTTCTTTGTTGTTCAATGTATTACCAATGGAGAAGTTTTGAGTGCTGTGGATAAGTTCACTTATCTTTGTAGTGTACTTTCCAGGAATGTACATATTGACATTGAGGTTGATGCACACATTGCCAGAGCTGTCTCAGTGTTTGGGAGGCTCTGAAGAAAAGTTTGGGAGAGAAGAGGTATTAGACTGATTACCAAACTGAAGGTCTACAGAGCCATTGTATTGACCTCATTGTCGTATGCCTGTGAAACATGGACTCTCTACCAGCACCATGCCAGGAAACTGAATCACTTCCATTTGAAATCTCTTAGGAAGAGTCTGAGGATCATCTGGCAGGATAAAGTACCAGACACTGAAGTCCTTGCTCGAGCTGAACTGCCAAGCATTCACACTATGCTTCAGAGAGTGCAACTCTGATGGGCTGGCCATGTTGTTCAAATGCAAAATATACGCTTGCCAAAAAGACTATTTTATGGAGAACTCACACTGGGCAGGTGATCACATGATGGTCAGAAGAAGCAATACAAGGATACTCTCAATGTCTCTCTCAAGAATTCTGGGTTTGACTGCACAACATGGGAGACACTGGCACAGGACTGCTCAGCATTGCATGCCCACATCAGAAAGGGTGCTGCGCTCTATAAGCAAAGCAGAATTGAGACAGCATGAAGTAAATGTAGGATGCACAGATTTAGAGTGTCCATCCCAAACATTCATATGGACTATCTGTGCCCTACCTGTGGTAGAGCAGTCCGAGCTCATATTAATCTGATCAGCCACAGTCAGACACACTGAAACTTCACTTTATCATGGTGATGTCATTTTGGTCCTCTACAAAAATGAAGGACAACACCCTACCCCCACATTACAGACCATTTTCAAAAAAAAATTTATTTGATGAGAAAGTAGGTATAATGGCCCAAGTTACAGATTCTCTCCTAGCCATTTATTATGATTATTAGTAGTAATTATAATCTGATATTTTTTCTACATGTTAGGTATTTTCTGCTCCTTCACATACCTGGAGATCAATCCATCTATATACTCAAAATTGTGTTGCTACCCAGTACAGACATCCTCTTCATAGACTAGGTCTAGTCCAATTGAGTTTTCTGTCTTCATCTTTGTACCATTTCTACTTCTTTAAGCTCACTGGGGCATGTGAAAGTAGCATCCCAGTGTGGGCCATATTTTTGATGGTGAAAAAAGTTCACTGAAGAAGAAACATATACTGCCTTTTTTTTCCAGTTTAGTTTGTTGATCATTATAGTAACTGAAATTTAACTACTTTGTATAAATTCAGTTCAAAATAGTAGATGCTTTATATGTTTTAAATACAAGGTTGGGTTCTGGAGCTATAACAAAAATGAAATAATCCTTATTCTCAGGAATATTGCATAGAACAAAAAGTTATCAATTTGTGGAGCTATATTATCGAGACTTCAGAAGAAAGTTAGGAATTAACTAAACCCTATCTGTTAATTTTATGGCTGAGGACACTAAGGTCCAGAGAGATTATGATATGCCCAGGATCATGCAACTAGTGAATAACAGGGTCTAGATTCAAACCCAGGTTTTCTGAACTAAATCAACTCTTCTCTGAACTGTGCTATTTTCATTCTTTCAACTCTTTAATTTTTTCAATATATTAAGGATTTATAGTGTTAGAGTATAGTATTAGGTGCTGGAAAATATAGAATGTTTAGATATTATATGATCTCTTCCTAAAAGAGAATATATACAGTCTAATAAAGGCATAAAAGCACATTCACAGATAGTTATATAAAATTAGATGATATATGTATTCGAGTTAAATAACCAAATCAAGCTTCCAAAGCTATAAACACAAACTAGTAATAAAGTACAATTGTTTAAGGTTAGTAGTAAAACAAGCCTTACTTTCAGTAGCTTAGTTTCACACTAATAATACAAAGTTATAAATATCCAGGCAGGTTCCTTCATGATATAGGAAATGAATTTAAACATTAAAGAACAGGCTCATCTACCTCTGTAGTTCATAATATTCCTTCAAAATCAAAAATTTATTGTTTTCTAAAAGCTCTGAGATAAACAGTAATCAACGTGGCATCAGATTACAAAAGAACAAATTGGTTTTGCATTTAAAAGAGGTAGAGGTGTTTATTGAATTTTGAAGATTGAGCTTCTTGTTTTCAAGCTTACATGGAGACATCTCAATTATCACCCATATCCAAGTTTTAATTTTTAATTGACAGCATACAAAGTCCCAATTTATTCTTCTATTTTGTGGCAACAGCACGAAGAGGAAAGGGAACCTAGCAAACTGTCAAAATGGAGAGAAACTATTGTTTAAAGGTCAGTCATTCCTCAGTGAAATACAGAATCATAGGCTTTTAAACTGGAAAGAATTTTAGGGATTATTTAGTACAAACCCATCATTTCACAGGTGAGATAATGAAGAATGAGAGTGTAAATTACTTGCCAACATTGACTTAACTGTTCAGTGACATAGACCTAGAACCTTGGCTTTCTCATGCTCAACCTTGTTCATTCTGATGTACTATAGTGCCTCCTGATATAATATTGCTACAATGTGAGCTAACTTAATATATGGTCAGATACGATGAGTTCAAAAGAGCTCTAGTATAAAGACAAAATAAAACAAACAACGACAACAAAATAATGATAATGAAAACCTCCCCCATTCTAGAGTCTCAAATCCACCCTAAATCCATGATTAGAGATTCATAATGAGTCTCTAATTAATTTATGAGCAAAAATACTTTGGGGAGACAAACTTTAAAATAATTGACTCTCACTTTATTTCTTTGGCAGGTATGCTCACAACTCAAATAACCCCAAACAGGATAGACCAGGATACAATGGTATCCTGTTCTGAGAAATGGCCTAGTGCCCATATCCTTTTATGCTCCATTCTGGGGACCCCTAATTCCCAAATTGAGAGAAAGGTTATTTTGGTAAATCATCCTAGAGCCCCCAAAACAGATTCCTTGATGAATAAATTTTTGCCCTGTCTCCCTACCAGGTTTCTCCTTCTCTGAAACTTATGCAAATTTTGTGTACTGATAATTCAGAGATTTTCTCTCTTGGGGTGAAACTCCTCCTCTGGTGACCATAGTTGCTCTAAATACTGTTTCTCAGTCAATCTGTTGTTTCTTGGCATTGAATCTCATAGCGGGTAAATAGCAGATTCAAGATTCCAAGTCAAGTTTTCTAATGCTAGTGAGATCCAACACTCCAACAAGAGAGACAGGGAAGGGGGGGAGGAGCCAAGATGGTGGAGTAGAAAGACTCACATATGCTATGTCTGAACCAACAGCCCATAAATTTTCTGTAAAAAGAGTTCCCCACAAATTCTAAAGCACTGTAAGCTGCGCAGAAACACAGTGGAAGAGATTTCCGTTCCAGAGAGCCCTGGAAAGCCGTCACCCGGGGTCTGTCATGCTCTGGATATGGAGCCTAACCCTGTGCTGCCCTGCCCATGCAGCCCCAGAGGAACAGATCCAAGCAGGCTTTAGGGATGGAACCTCCTGTGGCCGCGAAGGTCCTTCCAACCACAGGCGCTACAGGTCAGTGAGAGAGACTTCTGGGCTGGCCGAGAGGGGAGCAGGGCATCTCCATGACTCAGGCCCCCTCGAGAGACAGCGGCAGAGGGAGCGCCAGTGGACAGGGGCTCCCAGAGCTGGCTCCGCTCCATTACTGAAAGTCTCTGAATAAACCCGCTGAGGGAATTGAGCAAGGGAGGTGGCCCTGCCCCCACCTGAGCACCAGAACCTAAGCTCACATTGAATAGCAGCCATGCCCACCACTGAAAGCCCCGTGGCTGGGAAGCAACATTTGAATCTCAGACCCCAAGCACTAGCTGGGCAGATAGGAATCTCAGAAGTCAAGTAACTAGCTGGGAAAATGCCCAGAAAAGGGAAGAAAGATAAGACCATAGAAAGCTACTTTCTTGGAGGACAGATGTTCCTGCCTTTCATTTCTGATGATGAGGAACAATTCTTATCATCAGGGAAAGATGTGGAGGTCAGGGCCTCTGTATCCCAGACATCCCAGGTGGATGTCCGGTGGGCTCAGGCCATGGAAGAGCTCAAAAGGAATTTGGAAAATCAAGTTAGACAGGTGAAGGAAAAACTGGGAAGAGAAATGAGAGACATGCAAGAAAAGCATGAAAAACGGGTGAATACCTTGGTAAAGGAGACCCCCAAAAAATGCTGAAGAAAATAACACCTTGAAAAATAGGCTAACTCAATTGGCAAAAGAGGTTCAAAAAGCCAATGAGGAGAAGAATGCTTTCAAAAGCAGAATTAGCCAAATGGAAAAAGAGGTTCAAAAGTTCACTAAAGAAAAGAGTTCTCTCAAAATTAGAATGGAACAGATGGAGGCTAATGACTTTCTGAGAAATGAAGAAATCACAAAACAAAACCAAAAGAATGAAAAAATGGAAGAGAATGAGAAATATCTCATTGGAAAAACAACTGATCTGGAAAATAGATCCAGGAGAGACAACTTAAAAATTATGGGACTACCTGAAAGTCATGATCAAAAACGAGCCTAGACATCATCTTCCATGAAATTTTCAAGGAAAACTGCCCTGATATTCTACAACCAGAGGGCAAAATAAGTATTGAAGGAATCCACCAATCACCGCCTGAAAGAGACCCAAAAAGAGAAACTCCTAGGAACATTGTGGCCAAATTTCAGAATTCCCAGGTCAAGGAGAAAATCTTGCAAGCAGCTCTAAAGAAACAATTCCAGTATTGTGGAAATACAATCAGGATAACACAAGATCTAGCAGCTTCTACATTAAGGGATTGAAGGGCGTGGAACAGGATATTCCAGAAGTCAAAGGAACTAGGATTAAAACCAAGAATCACCTACCCAACTAAACTGAGTATAATACTTCAGGGGAAAATATGGTCTTTCAATGAAACAGAGGACTTTCAAGCATTCTTGATGAAAAGACCAGAGCTGAAAAGAAAATTTGACTTTCAAACACAAGAATGAGAAGAAGCATGAAAAAGTAAACAGCAAAGAGATGTCATAAGGGACTTACCAAAGGTGAACTGTTTACATTCCTACATCGAAAGACAATATTTGTAACTCTCAAAACTTTTCTGTATCTGGGTAGTTGGTAGGACCACACACACACACACATACACACACACACACATACGCACATGCATGCATATACAGAGACAGAGAGCACAGAGTAAATTGAATAGGATGGGACCATATCTTAAAAGAAATTAAGGTAAATGGTGAGAAAGAAAGGTAGTGGGAGGAGAGAGGGTGAAACGGAATGGGGTAAATTATCTCTCATTCAAGAGGCAAGCAGGAGACTTTTTAGCGGAGGGAAAAAGAGGAGAGCTGAGAAAAAAAACATGAAGTTTACCCTCATCACATTCGACTAAAGGAAGGAATAAAATGCACACTCATTTTGGTATGAAAACCTATCTTACAATACACGAAAGTAGGGGAGAAGGAGATAAGCAGGGTGGGGGGTATAATGGAAGGGAGGGCAATGGAAGAAGGGAGGAATTTGAAGTCAACACTCAGGGAGGGACAGGATCAAAAGACAGAATAGAAACAATGAGGGGCAGGGTAGGATGGAGGGTAATTCAGTTAGTCTTACACAACACGACTGTTATCGAAGTCATTTGCAAAACTACACAGATAGGGCCTATATTGAATTGCCTGCCTTCCCAAAGGGAATGGGTGGGGAGGGAGGGATGGGGAGAATTTGGAACTTAAAAGTTTTAGGAACAACTGTCGAGTATTGTTGTTGCTACTAGGAAATAAGAAATACAGTTAATGGGGAATAGAAAGTCATCTGGCCCTACAGACAAAAGAGAAGATGGAGACAAGAGAAGGGAGGGAGGATAGAAGAGAGGGCAGATTGGTGATAGGGAAAATTAGATTGCTTGGGGTATTGGGGTGGGGGGAAGGGATAAAAGGGAAGAAAATTTGGAACCCAAAATTTTGTGAAAATGAATGTAAAAAGTTAAATAAAAAAAAGAAAATTAATGTAAAAAGTTAAATAAATAAATTTATATTAAAAAAAATTGAGTTCCAAATTCTCTCCCTCCCTCTTTCCTATTCCCTCTCATTGATAAAGCAAGAAATTTGATATAGATTGTACATTTACAGTCATGCAGAGCACATGCAGAAGTAATGTTGTGAAAGAAAACACAGACCAAAAAACAAACAAAAAAAACAGAACAAAGGAAAATAAAGCAAGCAAAAAATATGCTTAAAAAAAAAAGAGAGGCAGGGAAAGCATCAAATGCAAAGTACATCCCTCACATTTCTGCTTAGGGTTGATTCATGTTATTTCTTTCCTTTTCAGTTTATGTGCTTTAGGGTACAAACAGAACATTCCTTTTTTGTGGACCACTCCTAAATCTTTTCACCCTTTTAAAGAGGTAAGCTAGGAAAGGTGCTGATATGATGACATCATATTTGCCACATTTGTCACATTCTCCATAGTTAGAGTCAATCAATCATGATATTTTTTAACTGACTTCACAATTCTACAAAAACGCTGAGCTAAGCAAAGAACTGTGAGGAAGAGCAGAAGGAAGACAAAATGCTGAATAATTTTACAATGTGAGATAAGTAAGAAGGAATTGAGTTAACTTTAAAACATTTTACTAGGCTAAGGGGGAGAAACACAAAGACTTTAAAAGAAATATATAAATATAATATATGTGTGTGTATATCAATCAACATTTGGTCCAAATAGAAATGAGACTCTAAAATTATTAGTTAATTAAAAGATCACTTGACAAGGAGAAAGAAGAGAAAAACAAAACTTATGTTGGTCATTTTTCCTTACAAAATGTTTCCTTATAAAAAAACCCATGAATTTTCAGAATAGATGCATTTATAATAGGCAGAATTGTACAATTCAGACAGAAAATAATAATCTGGATCTAGCACAGAATAAAGTATAATAGGTGCCCCAGAATTGTAGGACCATCTTCCATTTATAGAATTTAAAATTGGAATAAAATGTAGAGACCCCCTAGTATAATGCCATCATTTTTCAGATGAAAAAATTGAGGATTAGTGGGGTCAAGTGATTTGTCTAAGGTTGCACAGTCTATATACCCTTGTTATCTAAATAGCAATGTCAGTTGGTTTCAGAAAGATATCTCATTGTTGATATCTCATTCGGTATTTATGTATATCAATAAGACCTGTAGTACCACTTACACTAAAGAACTAAAGATAAGTAACATGTAGAGGGGAATGAAAAAATGTATAGTGGGTTCAAGCAGACTATATCATATAACCAATGAGGCATTCCTAAAGAAGAATTAAAAGAAAAATGTTATGAAATAATTATATTTTTTTCAAAGAGAAAATGATCTGGTTATACACCCTCACACACACACACACACACACACACACACACACACACACTCTCACAGCCCCCCCCCACATATATATATATATATATATATATATATATATATATATATATATATATATGTAGTAAAAATACTCAACTCACAAATTTGCATTGTTGTGAGAAAGCAAGAAAGGCATCCAGCTATTGAGTGGATATCCTATGGTTAAACTTTAGGAGGACATGAAAGATAGTCACCCAGGATAGGCAGTTGTGTTGCTATCTTCATCACTGAAAGGAAAACACAAATTGATGAAGGGGTGAAGGAAAAATATTTATATAGTAGCTATTATGTGCAAGCCACTCTGCTAAATACTTTAGAAATATTATCACATATGATGAGATCATAGATCTATTTCAGTATTTTTATGATAGGACACATGTGGCTCATATCTAATCCAATACCTAAGGTTCAAGATCAGAATGAAATGAGAAACTCATAGTATATCTCAGAAAAAAGGGAGCTTTACTCAGGTATAACAGGGGGAGAACATCAACACCAAGGAAATGATGCTTCTTGAAACTAGAATTGTCTTTATTTTAGACAAGAACAAATCTCCCATGTTCATGGTGTGTTGGGGTATAAGCTTGGTTTTCACGCGAACAGTCTTGGGTTAGGTAAAGGTGAGGGCTTCTAAACCGCAGAGCTCTCACGAGGCCCCTCAGGGAACAGCTGGGAACTGAGGAGGGAAACACGAGCTATCTTGTTTTTCCACCTCTTCTCAGTAGAAACTTGCTGGGGAGAGCATCCCATCCTTGAGATTGGTCCATGGTCTGAGCACACCTGCTGTTAATTGGCTAAGGGGCAGAGAGCATGCACGGTGTCCACAAGCGAACTATGCAGCTGGGAGAGCTTAAATGAGGACAGGAAAGCCTGGGGGTTGGGTTCCTGTCTCCTTCGGAAGGAGAGGGGGGCTCCACAGGGAGAACTCATCCTGCATGCTGACATGTAGCTGGTATCCAGAATAAAGCCTACATTTCTGTTTGACTCTGGAGGTCTCTTCTCTCATTACATTTGTCCAGTTGGCCACCAAAGAGCGGAGTTAGGTAAGGAGGACCTGGCAGCCCACAGCAGTTAGGCCGGACAATGTTGGTTCTGCTGATGGTCTGCTACCAGTAGCCTAAGGGAAGAACTAAAGCCTCCTGTTACCTGGACCTTTTTATCCTCAGATGACTAAGAAGCTAAGTAAGTTAATGACCTAAACCTTATTTCACTGAACCAATTTAATATTCAGGATATTTTCAGTACAATTTTTAGGAAAAATTAACCTTAATGTCATGAGGTGGGGTCTTAAGATTATTGCTACCATAAAACTAGATACTTAAGTGATGGAAGAAAATCCATTGGAAAAAAAAGGATGCATTTTTCAAAAGCATGGAAGGAAATGGTGGAAATGAAGGGATAGATAGTTATCATACATAACTGTTGTTATCCAGTTTCATATTTCCAACTGCCTAGTGGATATATCAAACTAGATCTCTCGTTGATATCTTAAACTCACAAAATTCACAAAACTGATCTCACAGTTTTTCACCCACCAGATCCTAACCTATTCGTAACTTCTCTATTATGGCCCAGGGTACCAATACTTTCCCAGTCATCTAGCTTAGAAAATTGATGTTATCCTCACCTCCTCACTCTCACTATATAATCTATAGCCAAGTTCTATGGGCAACTAGGTGGTGCAGAAAATGGAGTGGCAGGCGTGGAGTCAGAAAGACTCCTGACTTCCAATCTGCCCTCAGATACTTACTAGCTGTGTGACCCTGGGAAATTCACTTCATCTTATTTGCCTCAGTTTCTCATCTATAAAACGAAATGTAGAAGGAAATGGCCAATCAGGTCAGTATGTTTGCCAAAAAAAAAAAAATAAAATAAAATGAAGCTACAAAGAGTTGGACGTGACTGAAAACAACTGAAGAACACCAGATTTTGCCTTCGTAACTTCTCTCATATGTACTCCTTTATTTCCTCTAACACTGTCACCACTGTGGTCTAGGACTTACTCACTTCATGCCTGAACTATTGCTTATAGCCGACTGGTTGTTCTCCTTGCCACAAGTCTCTCCCTACTCCAGTCCATCTTCCTCTCAACAATCAAAGTGATTTTCCTAAATCACTTATTTGATCATTTAACCCCATGTTCAATGAACTTCAGTCTCTCTCTCCCTATTATCTCCAGGATAAAATATAAAATCCCATGTTTGTCTTTCAAAGATGTCCATATCCTGGCTTACATTTACCTCTCTAGCCTTCTTATACATTATTCTTACCATCACACATTCTGTGATCCAGTGACACTGGCCTCCTTGCTAGTCCTTTCTTACTACTACATCTATGAACCCCTAGCATTTTCACAAACTATCTCTATACCTGGACATTACTTCTTTCTTATATCTACCTCCTTGGATGTAATGTACATAGGTGTGTATATGTATATGTATTTATGTGTTTGTATATACATATATGTGCATGTATGTGTATATGCATGTGTATGTGTTTGTAAATACATGCATGTACATTTGTATTTATCATGTTTGTTATCTTCCTTATTAGACTGTGAGATCCTGTGAACAGGGACTATCTTTCAACTTTCTTGTATCCCAAGCACTTCACAAAGTGCCTGACACAGGTGTTTAATAAATATTTATTGGCTAACAATATAGACTCTACTAGGGGTCATAAAATGGAAGGTGGTTCTTTCTGTAAGGTTGCAGTCACTTAATGAAGAGGAAGGTAGTAGTCATTCATTTTAGAAGTAGCAATGCTAATTTATTTCGTCTCTAAAAAACATTATTTCCATATTTTAAAATATTTATTTCTTTGTGTTGTTCTTCAAAACTTAAAATTCTAAAACTGTGTAAGGGTACATAACTCAAAAAAAATAATGAATGCCAGAATTCATCCAGGAAATTTTCTAGGAGACTCTAGTTGGATGATTGATGTAATAGATGTGTAACAGAGCTTTTAACTGAACTTTAAAAAAGAATAATAATGTTATGCCTCCCTTTCAATAGAAACAAATGATTATTTTAAAAAAGTAATAGAAGCAATCTAATATCAATAGTTTCACAAGCATGAAGCTAAAAATATGGAGAAATACTTGTAGTGATGGGTATAGAGTTGTAGGAAGAAACATTTGTATTTGACATCAGACCAACTGGATACTAATAATGAGTGGCACATCAGTTAATCAATAAACATTTATTAAATGCCTACTGTGTGCCAGTCATTGTGTTAAGCAGTTGATAGTCGTGTTACCTTACCTCTCTGGCTCTTAGTTTCATCATTTGCAAAATGGAGCAATGATCCGTACTTGATCATACTGTTTCAAGGAATAAGTGTCATAATGAATATAAAGTGCCTTGCAAACTGTAAAGATATTGAAATGTCAACTCAATAGAATTTTTGTTTTACCATTCCTCTCCTTTTATCCCTCCAAAAGGCTTTATATATATATATATATATATATATATATATATATATATATATATATATATATATATATATATATATATATATATATAGCTGCTGATTTGCCAGATTTTGGTGGCAGAGGTGCTAAGGTTGTTGGCGTTCTGTGTACAGTACCAGGGCAATCACTGCAATGAATTCTAAAGATAGTCTTTAAATAGGTAAGTTATTACCAGTACTGAAACTGTCTCTCCACTTTTCCCTAAGTAATAGAAAGTATTCAGATCAATAGATAATAGATTTGGATCATATTGTTTAAATACCTACCTAATCTGGCTCCCATCTGCCTTTTTAGTTTTATTTTAATCTCCTTCACTCATTCTTTATTCCAAACAAATGGCATATGCCCCATATCCATCCCCAGCTGTTCCTTGTACACAGCATTCAATGTTGGGAGTCAGGACCTTTGCATAAGTGGTGCCCCATGTCTGGAACAGACTTCCTTTCATGTTTGTCTTGGAGAATCCCAGTTGTCCTCAAAGCACAGCCGAGGTGTTACCTCCTACATGAGGTCATTCGTTATCCCTCAGTTGTTAGTCTCTTCTCTCTTCTAAAATTGTTTTGAACATATACATATATGTATATTTACACACATACATGTGTGTGCATATTTTATATGTTCCCCGTAGACTGTAAGCTTCTCAAGGGCAGCCTCTATAATATCTGCTTTATCTTTGTAGACTCTGTTCTTCACACAGCACCCTTCTTTAAAAGGAATTGTATTAATGCCTCTCAAATTGAATTGAAATGAATTGAAAATAATTAGAGGGTTAATATTTCCCCCAAATGAAATTTCAAGTCAATCACATGACCCAATTATTTCAAGTGTATTATTTCTTTCTAAATTAGATGGGATGAAAAGTTGATACTTGCAAATTTTTAAAATTAAAATTTATTACAATGAAGTTTTTCTTTTTTAATTTGGTCCATCCAAAATATTCAATACCAGTGCTTCTGCCTAGTGATCAAGGACAACAACTAAGGAATTATTGTGGATGATATGTTTAACCAAAATATTTGGTGAAAAGGCAGGAGATTTGTCTCCCCAGTGTTTCATGAGTTTCTGCAAATCCAGTTGAAGATTTAACATGCAAAGGCTACATCAAAGGATATGATTTCAAAGATAAACCTAAACACATGCTTTCTTTTTATCCATTTGGAAGTGTGATTTCACAAAAATAAATTCAGATATGTTCAGGGTGGACCATACAGCCATTAAACAGATGTATGTGAGTATGATAGTGTGTATGCGTGTTCTAGAGCTAGTACTTTAACACTCCCCCAGAATGTTAGCAGCGGAGTGGAAGGATTGGACAGTTGAGTAACAGCAATAATCGCTCCCATTTGTAGAATTTTTCAAGATTTACAAAATGCTTTACTTATCCCACTTGAATGTTATAGCAGCTTTGTGTGACAGATGACAGAAAAATGATTATCCCCAAAGTTCGGATGTGTAAACTGAGCTTCAGAGATGTGGCAGAGCTGTCAGACAACGAAAGACATGAGATTCAAACCTGGGTTTCTTTGAAGTCTGGTGCTCTTTCTACTACATTTGTTGAAACTGGATCCTGTGATTCTGTTTTATGCTGATGTATTAGCATTCTAATTGGTCATCTGGCTACCCACAGACCTTCTCTCAAATACATCATTCATGCACAGAGCTACTAGAAGGGTCAACCAAATGCGCACGTATGATTGTGTCCATCTCCTGCTCAGAAGAAGTCTATCTACTCTAAGTATCCAGAAGATAAAAAAATAAACTCCTCAGCCTATATGCCATTCAATGACTTCTACAATCTGGCTCAAATCCACTTTTCTCTCTGTTTTTCACCAGAGCCATATTCACACACTCTGACCTAGTCAGTTATATGGGGTGGCAAATAGAGCGTCAATGGCATGTTTAGAATCTGAAATGCCTGAGTTCAAACCTGACCTTAGACACTCACCAGTTGCCAATCTTGGGCAAGTCACTTCACCCTGTTTGCCTTGGTTTCCTCATGTGTAAAAATGAGCTGGAGAAGGAAACGGCAAAATACTCTAGAGTCTTTGCCTGGAAAACCTCAAAAAGGAGTCATGAAGATTCAGACATGACTAAAATGACTGAACCATAGAAAATCCAATTAAACAAAACTCTTGCATCTGTTAAGTCTTTATCCTTCACTCTTTTACTTCCATTTGTTCACACAGATTATTGCCCCCTTCCATCTATCCCCTTAGAATATAGACCCTTCACAAATCTGTCCAAATAGCTTTTGTTTTTTCTTTCGTTTCCAGAGCTTATACAGGCACAGCCTTGTCCAATGAGTCTTACACCCTTTCCATAGCTTAAATTGTTCTCTTATTTTCTTAAATATTTTACTTTCTCCTATATTCTTACCACATTCTACCTCACATCATGCCTTATAGTTTGTCATGTATACAATGTTAGAAGGAAGATTCTTTGAGAACAAAGACTTTGCAGCTGTTATTATTTATTTACACCCTTCTCAAAGAGCAGAGTGTTTGCATAGAGTATTTTTAAAGTATTTTTTTAATTGAGTTAAATAGAATAAAAAGTACATTACTTATATTTACTTTTGAGTTATGTTAACTATTTAGGTCATCGCTATTGAAAGTAGCATTCAGATAAACAATTTTAAATCAATTTGACGCAGAGTGGGTTTTTCAAAACTTTTGAAATGTCTGTAGATTAATTCTCATTCTTAGAAGTGTTTCCTATTCTAAAATCATATCAGAATTCTAAAAAGAAACCCAATGTTATATTAATTAATAGAAAGGTGTTCTGTAAAATTATGTGTTGTACTATAACACAGTGGAAGTTGGATTTCTGGCATTGATATAGCTGTCTTTCTATTACCACTCTTAATTGTACTGTTCTTTCCCTTCATTATATGTGCTTGTGTGTATATATAAATATGTATCTATACATACATGCATGTATGTATGTGGATGCATTCACATATTCACACATACTCTAGTTCACATTTTGAAAGGCAAAGGAGAAAAATGAAGACTGATTTGAGAATCATTTAATCAAATTTCACAAAAGCTTGGGGGATGTTTAGAATTGTATATGGCAGTCTGATTTTGAAGAGATGTTTTACACTGGTTATCCAGGGAGTTCAAAGTCTCTGCCTAATAATGCAAAAGTAACACTGAGACATCAAGGTAAGAGAACATACACTTGTCATCCAACTACATAAAGATGAACAGAATCATGCTTTGCCATCATAAATAAGAGGTGGCTGAGATTCAATAAAATTGAAAACAGCAATAATGTATTTTCTAGAAATAGATTGACCTTGCTCCACTGAGTAAATATTAATTTATTTAGAGAACTGATCATTTTGTAACACAAATTCATAACACATTGAGGATCTTTAGAGAAAATGAAAATTATAATATCTATGCCAGTTGATGGGCAACTGAGAAACAAACTTCATATAAAAGTTTTCAGGCAGTAACCTGATGAGATCTGCAAGGTTCAAAGCCCTGGGAGCTCTGAAAGGTGGGAGATACAGTGCCCTAAAAATGGCAGTGGCTAATGGCAGGAAAAAAACAAAACAAACAAACAAAAATCCACATCAAGAGAGACACACTGAACACAGACAAATGAGGAAGGGAAAAGGGAAGTGAATGTGCCAGGGATAGTGTTGTGTTTTACAATGATTAACGCACTTCATCTTCACAACAACACTGTGATGTGAGTACTATTATTATCACCCCCATTTTACAACTGAAGAAACTGAGATATATTATAAGTGACTTAACCAGAGTCACACAGCCAGTAAGTGTCTCAGGCTGTATTTGAACTAGGGTCTTCCTGATCCCAGTCCCAGTGTTTTATATATCGTGACACAACTATCAGCTTCAGAGAGTACAGCCCCTTATGGGTAAAAAGAAGTTCTGGCTATGGACTCAAGAGAAGATTAGATCTTCAAAACCTGTGTAGTCCAAACAGCAAATCTGTCTTTTAGGACCAGGAAATGTAAGTTATCACTTTAATATATATTTTCCCTACATGAGCTCCTTACAAACATCATGCACTAAGCGTAAGCGTACTCTTCTGTGGACTTGTATACATTTGTGAAAAAATTTGCCCCAGGTTTTTGGCATTCATAAAAACCTGGTCAGTCTTTTGAAGTTGCATTCCCTGCAATAGAGTTTGAATGTTTGTCAATGCAGTTTCAGAAAGGATCTCAGTGTCTGGTACCTTGCCAAGTAATCTTCAGAATCTTCCCAAGATGATTAAGAAGGAAGTCACTCAGTTTCCTGGCATGGCGCTGCTAGACTGTCCAGATTTCACAGGCATACAACAATGAAGTCAGCACAATGGCTTCATTGACCACCACCTTGGTAGGCAATCTAACATCTCTTTTTTCCCATACTTTCCTTTGGAGGCTTCCAGACACTGGGCTACCCCTGGCAATGTGTACATTAACTAGCTTAATTCTTTTATTTTGCACATTTTGCACATTTATAGTTCAAATATTTAGTTCTCAGAAGTAATATGACTTACCAAAGGTCACAAAATGACAGAATCATGATTCAAACCCAAGTCGGCTCTAGTATTCATTTCCTTAACATTAAACCATACTATCTTATAAAAGAAACCACACAAGGTTTCTTTTACAGAGGACTCACACAAGGCAAATTCTTACATGGAGGAGAGAAGAAGCAATACAAGGAACCTCTCAAGGCCTCTCTGAAGAACTTTGGAATCAATTGTGAGGCATGGGAGAAAGTGGCACTTGACCACTCAGCATGACATGCCCACATCAAAGAAGATACTGTGCTCTATGAACAAAACAGAATTGAAGTAGTTCAAAAGAAACACAAGATACAGAAATTTAAATTGATCTCCAATCCAAACGTTCACATAGATTATTTGGGCCCAACTTGTGGTAGAGCCTTCTGGTCTTGTATTGTTGTGATCAGCCATAGGCCGACACACCCTATCCTGACTGCAGCCTAGCCATGTCATTTGGTCCTCTTCAAGAATGAAGGGAAACAGCCAACCAACTAGGAATTATTGGAATCATGTAGAAATGAAGTGAAATGTAAAATGTCTAATCACCAATTCCATAAATTGTTTTATATTCTGATTAGGTTTGTCAGTTGACCATTTATATTATTATTACATATTATTGCACCGTTGTAAATGCAGTCAGAGATATGATTTTAAGTGCTTGTTTCAGTGAGGACTTGGGAGAATTTTTTTTAGTTTTAATATTTCTTTTCGGTATAGGAAGTAAATGCCTGTCCCATATTTGATCTTACATATTAATTGAATCTTTTCCTCCTCTCTCCATATAGGGAGAAACCCTAGACATTAGTATAAACTTGAGGTTTAAATAAATTACCCCCATGCCATTTGGACTGGGGTTTACTAAACCTAAGAGATTGAGAAAAGGGGAGGATAACCCCTTTCTGATTAGCATCTACATTGTCCTAGAAGTGACCTGTTCCAGACTACATTCCTAGGGTCCTGAGCAGAGGAACTTTTTTTATAGAGAGCAAATGGATTCAGTGCTCTAATCCTTAAAGACCCAGTAGTTCCTTCAGTATTGGCCAAGTATGGAAGAATTCAGTTCACTTGCCAATGGAAGAGAAAGCTTGGTATATTGAAATGGAATCAGAAATAGGGCTCCTGGATTCAAGAAGACAAGAATTCAAATCTCTCCTTAGCCATTTATTGACTATAGTCAAGTCATAACTTTTCTCAGCCTCACCATCCTCATCTATCAGTCAGGCAGTCAGTAAATGCTTAAGATCCTACTACCACATAAACAGGGAGAGAGTTAAGATCAGTGAGAGAGGGGGATGAGAGGGAACAATCTATTGAAGGAGATGAGATGGAATGGGATTGTTTCTGCAGTTAGAGAGATGATCTTGGTAAGGAGTAATGTCACCGCCTTCATATGAGACAGAGGTGAAGGAGGAAATAGTGACAGCAGTCATCAGAGTGAGAAGAGTTGAAAAAGACAGGAGATTAAGGAGCTCATGGAGAAAGGCCTCAATATTTTCTGTAAAATATGAAATAAGATTTTTAGCTGAGAGGGTGAGGGGAGGAGAAACTTCGGGAAATTTGAGGAGTTAGGAAAAGGTTTGGAAGAGTTAATGTGGAGAGCAGGATAGAGAGTTGATAAGGGAATGTAGAAAGACGGCCTATTAAGGGCACATTTGAGGTTGTGTGACAAAAATTTACAGAAGATCCAGTTAGAATTCTTGGAGAATTTTCTCATCTCTTGTTCAGTTTGTTTGTAGAAGTGAAGGCAGTGGATGGTGGTAGTCATTGGATACTAAGGCTTGGCAGGGTTCAGTCAGGGATATGATAAAGGAGTCTTTGTAGATTTAAAAGTGCTGCATAAAGGCTAGCTATTATTATGAATTTGGTGAAAATGTTTTCTCCCAATCATGACTTTGAAGACTGTGTACTTTATGGAGGTGGAAGAGGGAATTCTAATTGACTGCTTTGGGGAGCATAACTCCATTGTTTTAAATTTGCAAAGGAGAATTCACAAACGTTTTCAACTGAAACAAAATTCTAGGTGCCAACAGGTTAAAATTTAGTTGGAATTGAGGGGTATTGAGGCTAAATATCCTTTCAATTTAAATTTTAATGTGACTAGGTAACACTCTCTTAAATTTTTAAATGTCATTCTTTAATGGAAAGTCATCATGGTTCATCTCTAATCCTCAGGAAATTAGATAGACAAACTTGATTAAATACACCTGTGGTTTTCTTGCATATCTGTTAGTTTTATAGCCAACTGCTTGAAAAATCCACCCTCTACCACTAAGCCATTATATACATGTGCCCTAAATGAACATGGTAAATTATATTTTCATGAAGCTTTCCAACAGAATTGCATGAAATTTTAGTTTCTTAAATTAAAAAGCAGACCCCAGTGAAAAAGTCATCTTTTACATGTGCATTATTTTATGATTTTGAAATCCCTTTCTGGTGCAAACTAATCTCTCAGTCAAGCCTCTAAACATAAAGTTTCAGTAGCTTCAAATCCTAGGAGACTTCTTCTTTACCAGTAAGTAAAGCTAATCCTTTTGAAGAAGACTCAATACAAGATGAGAAAGACAGGCAGTTGAGCTTTTGGTTTCCTAAATTCTCCAGTGGCTTCCAATTGAGGTCACTTCTCAGCATTTAAAAAATCCTTTATGCTGACAAAATTGCAGTATCTCAGATTTGGAAGAGACCTCACAGGATACCTGGCTCAATCTATACCTACACAGGTATTCCCTCTTTATACTCAAAAAGAGGCTTTTCCTTGAAGACTTCAAGTGGAGAAGAAACCTCAATATCCTCTATCTTATTCCACTTCTGGAAAGCTCCAAATATTAGTAAATACTTAGTTGCACCAAACCTAAATTTGAACATTATATAATTTGCACATATTGCTTCTAGCTCTGCCAACTGTGGGAAAATGGGATTTCCCACACCACAGCCTTACAGGGAAGTAAAATAGTTTTGTCCAGGTTAAACAACCACTTCTTCACCATGATCTTCATACACAAGTGTGTCTTAGAAATGATTAACACCCATTCCTATTAAAAACACTGGAGAACATAGGAATAAAGGAAACTTTCCATAAAATAATAAGCAGCATCTACCTAAAACCTTCAGCAAGCATTATATGCAATGGGGACAAGCTAGATGCATTTCCAATAAGATCAAGGGTGAAAAATTGATGTCCATTATCACCACTATTATTCGATATGGTACTAGAAATGTTAGCTGTAGCTATTAGACAAGATAAAGAAATTGAAGGGATAAGAATAGCCCCAAAGAAGAAACTAAATTATCAGTCTTTGCAGATGACATGATAATATACTTAGAGAATCCCAGAGATTCAAGCAAAAAACTACGTGAAATAATAAACAACTTTGTCAAAGTGGCAAGTTACAAAATAAACCCCCACAAATCTTCTGCATTCCTATATATTAGCAACAAACTCCAACAGCAAGAGATAGAAAGAGAAATCCCATTTAAAGCTAGAGTAGACACTATAAAATACTTAGGAGTTTACCTGCCAAAACAATCCCAGGGATTATATGAACACAATTACAAGACACTTTTTGCGCAAATAAAGTCGGATTTAAATAAGTGGAAAAACATCAGTTGTTCATGGGTAAGCCAAGCTAATGTAACAAAAAATGACTATTCTACCTAAATTAATTTACTTGTTTAGTGCCATACCAATTAGACTATCAGATAATTATTTTCTAGAGCTGAATAAAATAATATCAAAATTCATTTGGAAGAACAAAAGGTCCAGAATATCAAAGGGACTAATGAAAAGAAATGCTTGGGAAGGTGGTCTACCTCAAATTGTACTCTAAAGCAGCAAGTATCAAAACCACTTGGAATTGACTAAGAAACAGAGGGGTAGACAAGTGAAATAGACTTGGCACTCAAGACATAGTAGGCAAGTAATATAGCAACCTCCTGTTTGATAAATCCAAGGACCCCAGTTTCTGGGATAAGAATTCACTGTTTGACAAAAATTGCTGGGAAAACTGGATAACAGTGTGGCAGAAACTAGGCATAGACCCATGCCTGATACCGTACGCAAGAATAAAGTCCAAATGGGGTATGTGATTTAGGCATAAAGATTGAGACCATGAATAAACTGGAGGCACAAGGAATAGTGTATCTATCAGATTTATGGAGAAGGGAAGAATTTTTTTCTAAAGAAGGGATAGAAAGCATTATGAAATGCAAGATGGATAATTTTGATTACATTAAACTGAAAAGTTATTGCACAACCAAACCCAATGCAACCAAAATTCAGAGGGATGTAATAAATTGGGAAAGAATTTTTATGGCTAGGCACAGGGATAATGGCCTCATTTCTAGAATATATAGATAACTGACTCAAATGTATAACTATACAAGTCATTCCCCAATTTATAAATGGTCAAAGGATATGAACAGGCAATTGTCAGAGAAAGAAATTAAAAATATCTATAACCATATGAAAAAAAATACTCTAAATCACTATTGATTAGAGAGATGCAAATCAAAACAACTCTGAGGTACCACATCACACCTATAACATGGTGATATATGACAGAACAAGAAAATGATAAATGCAGGAGAGGATGTGGGAGAGTTGGAACACTAATTCATTGTTGGTGGAGCTGTGAGCTCATCCAACCATTCTGGAGAGCAGTTTGGAACTATGCCCAAAGGGCTACAAAAATGTGCATACCCTTTGACCCAGCAATACCACTACTTGGACTGTATCCCCAAGAGATCGTAAAAATGGGAAAGGGTCCCACATGTACAAAAATATTTATAGCAGCACTCTTTGTAGTTGCCAAAAACTGGAAGTCAAGGGGATGCCCATCAATTGGGGAATGAATGAATAAATTATGATATATGAATGTAATGGAGTACTTTTGAGCCATAAGAAGTGATGAATAAGAAGACTTCAGGGAGGCCTGGAAGGACTTATATGATCTAATGCTGAATGAAAGGAGCAGAAACAGGAGAATTTTGTGCACAGCAATGACCACAGTGTGCAACAGTTTTTTCTGGTAGACCTGGAACTTCGTAATAACGCAAGAACTTATTAAAAAAAAAATCCCAGTGGTGGTTTTCTAAGGCAAAATGCCTTCCACACTCAGAGAAAGCAATATGGAATTCATTCACAGAATGTAGCAGATCATGTTTGTGTGTGTGTGTGTGTGTGTGTCTGTGTATTATGTTATGATTTGTTATATGATTTCTTCCATTTATTTTAGTTCAACTACATAGCATGACTATAGTGAAAACATACTCAATAGGAAAGTATATGTAGAACCTATACAGAAATGTATGCTGTCTTGGGGAGGGAGGGGGGAAGTGGGGGATAGGTGTGTGGGGGGGTTAAAATCTTAATTTTATGGTAGTGATTGTTGAACATTAAAAATAATAATAAAATTAAATTAAATTAAAAAAAGAAAATGTTAATTGTATATACTTGTATATGCACAAAAAAAGCAAAATAAATATGTAAAAAAAAGAAATGATTAACAAGGGATGGGAGGAGAATTGTGGCATCTGCATTTGTAAATTTAATGTATATTATAAATATTGAAATTGAGACAAAGAAAATAACAAGGCAAATCCGAATTTGAAGCATTTGCCCATGGCTAAGGTACAGATTCTCACACTGAGTATTTTAAAATCAGATCTCAGCCTGTTTTCAGCACACTACTGCCTGTATGGTTCAATAGTGAGAACGTTCACACTCATTGTCACATTTTCTGATGGTATTACAGCTCTTCTACAACTTTCCAAAAATGTGGTGTTTGGAACTGAACCCTTCCCCATGTTAAATATTTCCAAGAAGAACTTGCCCAGAAGAACAGCTGAAGGGGATGAGGATGTTTAGCCTGGAGAAGACAAGACTAAGGAGAAGTTGCTTTTGTTGTAGTTGTCACTGTTGTTCAGTAGTTTCAGTCATGGCCAACTCTTCATGACTCTACTAGGGGTTTTCTTGGTTCAAGATACTGGGATGATTTGCCATTTCCTTTGCCAGCTTGTTTTACAGATGAGGAAACTAAGTGACTTGCCTAGGGTCACAAAGGTAGTAAATGTCTAAGACTAGATTTGAACTTAGAAGAAGAGTCTTCTTGACTCCAGGCACAACGCTGTATCCACTGTGCAACCCACTTTACCTGTTTTCAAACAGTTGTTCTTAGAAAAGAGAAAAAAGAAGTGAAAAGGAGGGTGACTGAATCACTTTTTCTTCAAACAAATAATTGGTTGATACAGTTCATTTTTAACACCAACTTCAAAAGCCCCTATGACAGCAATCATGGATGTTACTGTTTTTTAAGAGGGAAGAGAATATTGAGATTCTAGAAGTTTTTTTTTTGTTTTTTTTTTTTTTTTTTCTGGAGAAACTACAAACTGATGAATGGAAAGAGTTACAGAGAAAAGGGATTCAGAGAACTTCTTTTCTAAGAGAACTATTTTTAGCTTTTATCTTGTGAAAAAATATAATAAAGAGAAATACTGAGAATGGACTCTGCAGAATTGAGCAGTCAGTGGTAGCAGTGATTCTCAGTTTGTGAATTCTCTCTACTGATAAACTAAAAGAAATGTTTATATCTGTATTGTTTGTTACAGAATTCATAAATTATATAGACAAGAGTCTTCATTTTTACTAAAGCTTAGGAGAAGAGGAAGTACGATATTTATATGCATGGAATGAGAGAGAGAGAGAGAGAGAGAGAGAGAGAGAGAGAGAGAGAGAGGAGCTTGTGTAAAAACTTATAGTAAAGGAAGTATCAGTATATACACACACCTCTAGATACATGTGCATATATGAATAATATATATAAATACATATGCACAAACATACATTTATATACACATATATGTGTATATGTATATACATATACATATGTGTGTATATAAATCTAACTTGATTGCTCTAGATCCTAGGATAAGAAAATGAATAAAAAAAACCATTAGCAGTTAAAGGAGGTATTACCATCTCACCTGCACTTCATGTATGGTAATCAACTCGAAAATCTAGCTACATATTTTTTGAGAGGGCTGGCAACTTGGATTCTTTTTCTTAATCTAGAAAATAAATTTATTTTTTTTAAAATTACATGTAAAAACAATGTTTAACATTTTTTTTATAATTTTGAGTTTTAAATTTACTCCCTCCTTACCCCTCCTCCTCCTCCTTGAGAAGGCAAGCAGTTTGATACATATTATACATATGTAGTCATGCAAAGCATTTCCATATTAATTTTTACAACCACAAAAAGGCCCGCAATAAATACTTTTGCACATATCTGTTCTTTTCCTTTCTCTTTAATATTTTTTTGGATACAGCCCTGCTACTGATAATGCTGGTTACAACTATCTCAAAAAAAAAAAAAATTACAGGATCCAATTTCAACAAATGTAGCAGAAAGAACACTGGATTTAGATTCAGAAGAAATCCAGGTTTGAATCTCACATCTCTCATTGTCTGACCCCCAAATAAGTCACTCGTCTGAGCTCAGTTTACACATCTGTACAGTGGGGATAATAATTTTTCTGTCATTTTGGGTATGCACAGTTTTTACAGCTCTTTGGGCATAGTTCCAAGTTGCTCTCCAGAAAGTTAGGATCAGCTCACATTAGTGCATGAGTGTCCTTATTTTTCCACATCCCTCCAATCCTTGTCACTTTTTAAATTTCTCTCACAGTCAATCTGATAGGTGTGAGGTTGTTTTAATTTGCATATCTCTAATTAATAGTGATTTAAAGCATTTTATATGATTATAGATAACTTATACTTCTGAAAACTGTATATCTTTTGATCATTTATCCATCGAGGAATGACTCACATTCTTATAAATTTGCTTCAGATCTATATATTTTTGAGAATTAAGACGTTTATCAGAGATACATGTTATAAAAATTCTTTCCCAGTTGTTTTTATTTTTTGCTTTTCTTTTAATCTTCACTGTATTTATTTTTTTGTATTTAAATTTGTTTAAGTTTTCAACATTCATTTCTACAAAATTTTGAGTTACAAATTTTCTCTCCATTTCTCCCCTCCCCCAAATGCCTAGTATTTTAATTACCCCTATCACCAATGTGCCCTCCCTTCTAACATTCCTCCTTTCTCTTATCTCCATCTTCTCTTTTGTCGTGTAGGTCAAGATAACTTTCTATACCCCATTACCTATATATCTTATGTCCTAGTTGTATACAAGAACAATATTCAACAGTTGTTCCTAAACCTTTGAGGTCCAACTTCTCTTCCTCCCTCCCTTACCACCCATCCCCATTGGGAAGGTAAGCAATTCAATATAGGCCATATCTGTGCAGTTTGGCAAATTACTTCCATAATAGTTGTGTTGTGTAAGACTAACTATATTTCCCTCCATCCTATCCTGCCCTCCATTTATTCTATTCTCTCTTTTGATCCTGTCCCTCCCCAAGAGTGTTGACTTCTAATTGCTCCCTCCTCCCATTGTCCTCCCTTCCATCATCCCCCCCCTACCCTGCTTGTCCCCTTCTCCTACACTTTCCTGTATTGTAAGATAGGTTTTCATACCAAAATGAGTGTATATTTTATTCCTCCCTTAGGGGAATGTGATGAGAGTAAGCTTCATGATTTCCTCTCACCTCCCCCCTTTTTCCCTCCACTGAAAATCTTTTACATGCCTCTTTTATGAAAGATAATTTGCCCCATTCCATTTATCCCTTTATCCTCCCAAAGTATTTCTCTCTCACCCCTTAATTTAATTTTTTAAGATATGATCCCACCTTATTCAATTCACCCTGTGCTCTATCTCTCTGTTTCTGTCTCTGTCTCTCTGTCTCTGTCTCTCTCTCTGTATGTGTGTGTGTATATGCATGTGTGTAATCCCACCAATTACCCAGATACTGAGAAAAATTTCAAGAGTTACAAATATTGTCTTTTCATGTAGGAATGTAAACAGTTCAACTTTAGTAAGTCCCTTATGATTTTTCTTTGCTCTTTACGTCTTCATGCTTCTCTTGATTCTTGTTTTAGACAGTCAAATTTTCTTTTCAGCTCATGTCTTTTCATCAAGAATGCTTGAAAGTCCTCTATTTCATTGAAAGACCATTTTTTCTCCAGAAATATTGTACTCAGTTTTGCTGGGTAGGTGATTCTTGGTTTTCGTTCTAGTTCCTTTGACATCTGGAATATCACATTCCATGCCCTTTGGTCCCTTAAGGTAGAAGCTGCTAGATCTTGTGTTATCCTGATTGTATTCCCACAATACTTGAATTGTTTCTTTCTAGCTGCTTGAAATATTTTCTCCTTGACCTGGGAACTCTGGAATTTGGCCACATCATTACTGGGAGTTTCTCTTTTTGGATCTCTTTCAGGAGGTGATCAAAGGATTCTTTCAATATTTATTTTGCCCCCTGGTTCTAGAATCTCAGGGCAGTTTTCCTTGATAATTTCATGAAAGATGATGTCTAGGCTCCTTTTTTGATCATGGCTTTCAGGTAATCCCAAAATTTTTAAAATGTCTCTTCTGGATCTATTTGCTGGGTCAGTTGTTTTTCCAATGAGATATTTCACAATATCTTCCATTTTTTCATTTTTTTGGTTTTGTTTTATGATTTCTTGGTTTCTCATAAAGTCATTAGCCTCCATCTGTTCTATTCTAATTTTGAAAGAACTATTTTCTTCAGTGAGCTTTTGAATCTCCTTTTCCATTTGGCTAATTCTGCTTTTTAAAGCATTCTTCTCCTCATTGGTTTTTTGAACCTCTTTTGTCAATTGAATGAGCCTATTTTTCAAGGTGTTATTTTCTTCAGCATTTTTTTGGTTCTTCTTTAGCAAGGTATTGACCCGTTTTTCATGCTTTTCTTGCATCTCTCTCATTTCTCTTCCCAATTTTTCCTCCACTTCTCTTACTTGATTTTCAAAATTCTTTTTGAGCTCTTCCATGACCTGAGGCCATTGAATACTTGTTTTGAATGTTTGGGATACAGAAGCCTTGACTTTTATGTCTTTCCCTGATGGTAAACATTGCTCTTCCTCATCTGAAAGGATAGGAGAAAATATTTGTTCACCAAGAAAGTAACCGTCTATAGTCTTATTTTTTCCCCCTTTTTTGGGCATTTTCCCAACCAATTACTTGACTTTTGGTCCTTTGTCAAGAGTAGGGCATACTCTGGGAATCTGTAAGCTCTCAATTCCTCCAAGGTGGCACAATCAAGTGTATACACTGGTCTGGGAGCAGTGAGATATTTTTTGTGCCCAGAATCTTCACAGAGTTTCCTCTCCACAGCCACCTGGCCTCCATTTCCCCCAAGGCAGCACTGGGGGCTGAGATTCAAATATGCTCTAAGGCAAGGTTGCCATTCAGTGTGAGATAAAGATCAGCTCCCTCAGAGCCTCTACACAGGGCTGAGGCAATAATCAGCTCCTCTGTACCCCAGGGGTTTTATGATCCAATGGATGAGGGCTGCTGTAGCTGCTGCTGTGGGAACTGCTGAGGCCTGCCCAGTGTGGCCTCTGCCACTGTATTTATTTAGTTTGTAGAAAATCCTTTTAATTTAATATGATAAAAATATCGTTTTTTCTTCTTATAATGATATCTTGTGTTTGGTCATAAACTTTTCTTTTATTCATAGATCTGACAGGTAATGTATTCCATGATCCTCTAATTTGTTTATGATATGACAGTTCATGTAATCCTATACTTGCTTTGACTTTATCGCTGTATAACATATGAGATTTTGTCTGTATCTAGTTTCTGCCAAACTGCTTTCAAGTGTTCCAGCAATTTTTGTCAAAAAGTGAGTTCTTGTCCCAAAAGCTTGATTTTTTTTTCATTTATTGAACTCTAAATTACTTTGGTCATTTAGTACTCTTTATTGTGTACTTTCTCTATGCCACTGGTCCCACACTCTATTTCATAACTGGTAACAGATTGTACTTTGTAATACTGTTTGAGATTTAGTAATGCTAGTCCACCTTCCCTCATATTTTATTTTCATTGATTCCCTTGATATTCTTGACCTTTTCTTTTTCTACTTTAAGTTCCATATTTTTCTAACTCTACAACATTTTATGGGGGTAATTTGATTGATATGACACTAAGTGAATTTAGTTAGAATTGTCATTTTTATTACATTGGCTCAGTTTATCCATGAGAAATTAATATTTCTCAGTTGTTCAGATCTGATGTATTTTCATATGGAAAGTGTTTTGTAATTGTGTTTATATAGTCCCTGGGCTTGTTTTGGTGGGTAGGCTCCCAAGTATTTTATATAATCTGCTGGTATTTTAAATGGAATTTCTCTTTCTATGTCTTACTCCTGGACTTTGTTGGAAATGTTGGTGACTTATGTAGGTTTATTTTATATTCTGCCACTTCGCTAAAGTTGTAATTACTTCAGGTATTTTTTTTTCAGTTAATACTCTAAGATTCTCCAAGTATAATATCATATCCTCTGCTGTGAGGATAGTTTTATTTTTTCATTGCCTAATTTATTTTTTTTCATTTTTTCTTTTATTGTTATACTATAACAATTTCTATAACAACATTTAACAATAGTGGTGAAAATGGACATCCTTGCTACACCCCCATCTTATTAGAAAGCTTCTAGCTTAATTCTCATTACAGATAACACTTGCTGATGGTTTTAGATAGTAACTACTTATCATTTTAAGGAAGACTCCATTTATTCCTTTGCTTTCTAGTGTTTTTAATGGGAATACATTATATTGTGTCAAGATTTGTCTACCTCTATTGAGATAATCACATGATTTCTGGTTTGTTTGGTGGCTTTTTTTTAATGATGTGGTCAATTAAGCTGTAAGTGTACTTAACTTTGAACCAGCCTTGCATTCCTATATAAATCCCAACCAATCATAGTATAAAATCTTTGTGATAAATTCTTGTAATATCTTAGATAATATTTTATTGAAAATTTCTGCATCACTATTCACTGGGGAAATTGGTCTATGGTTTACTTTCTCTGTTTTTGCTCTCCCTGGTTTAGGTATCACATTTGGCATTAGCATTACATTTGGTTGTAAAAAGGAGTTTGGTAGGACTCCTTTGCCTATTTTTCATATAGTATTACATATATAGTTTATATAATATTGGAATTAGTTGTTCTTAAAAATTTAATAAAATTCCTTTGTCAATTCATCTGGTCCTTAGGAGGGGAGGAGTTCAATTCTTAATTCAAATATGTAAATAATTATTTTATGTCAAACTATTTTTTCTCCATCTACATTTTGCTAAATAGGGGTGAGGGTGATGCCATTATTATAATCCACATTAAGAAATTAAAAGAGGAAAAGAGATGCCAATGTGATTGCTACTTTGGGTTCTTCCAGGCAAAATGCATTGACAACCATATGTTCCTGCTTACACAGAAGTGAAAGTCCCATCTCAGTTATTAATATTGAAAATTCTCCAAGTGAGTTAAACCATTAATTACACTGACAACATTTATTCTCCCTGTGGCTGATATATGATTAAACATAACATATGTTACCCAGCTCAAAACAAAAGGAATCAAAACAAAAGCAGAATCTTTAAGAACCAAAACATTTTTTCTTCATGCTTGATAGAAAACTTGAGAAGAAGCCCTCCATTTTTCGCTATTCTCTAGACATTTATCTAGCAATTTATTCAAGTGTCTGCTAGGTTTGAGAAAAGGAACTTACTTTAGGATAAACCTTTTCTGAGAGTAAAATGCAAATGAGGCTTAGATTTTAGGTGACATGATTTTGACATCATATGTCAAAGATGTTGACCAGCAGTGATCTGGGAAATGAAAAAAGAAAAAAATATATAATGGATTTAAATTCAAATGTTAATAGAGACATCATCTCTGGAATGATATACAGGATGACTAATTTAGGTTAATTCAACTTAGGAAAATACTGATATCAAAGGAGTAATTTAGCTGATAAATTTTCCTTTGTCTGAGGATTTGCTGAAACTTCCTTTTAAATACTATGACCCCCATTTACTTTTTTTCCACTTTTTTTTTCTTTCTCATAGTCTTGGCAAATAACATCAACAACAAATTATAACCATAGAGCTCAGACTTACAGATTAATGCAGATTTTCAAGAAAATAGCAAAAATTGTACTATGTAAGTACAGACTCTAAAACTTTTATTACCTACCAAACATTTGGAAGGGCAAAATCAAGTAGTCATATAAATAAAAATCTCATTATTTTTAAAGTGACAGACAAGTCCATGCAATACAATTAGAAACTTCAAAATATCTTTGAAAATTCAATGAACTATTGAGTACAAAACATCATGGCAAATGAAACATTTGCTCATAATTATTCTAAAATAATTCTTACTGACAGAAATTGAAGAATGGTATCTTTAATAGATGTCACTATACTGAACACTCATAACTCCAAATTATTTGGAAGCAAATGTTGCCAAAATATAGACATCTAGCAGAAGAAACCAAAACCACAAGGGAAAAGAAATATTTATTATCTTAATCATTTTGGAATTGTCCTAAACATGTTTTCTGAGAATTTATAAAAGATGAACTTACATCCCAGAATTTTCATTTAGTTACAAATATGTGTTAACTATTCCCACAATAATTCACTGAATGTTAAGCACAAAACAATAACAGCAGTTTGTCATAGGATGATTCCTCTTTCAGATCAATAGAATAAATATAAAGATAAGAAAATTATATGGGATAGTATTAATATAGCATTTTAAAGTTTGCAAACCATTTTATAACATTTCTTTTTCTCCTTAATGATGGTTCTGACAAACTGGACCACAATCTCATTACCTTAATATGAGCAACTAATTTGATTTCAGTAATTTTTAACCAGGAAGCTCACTTTCATTGGTATGATTCTTGAGCACCATCTGAGTTTCATGAGCTAAGAATAATAATTATTCTGATGAGGTGCAAAAAGCCTAAAAACCACATCTAATTATGCACATTGATAATTTTCACAGAAAATGGGCAAAGATAAAGAATGAACTGGAAATAATGTCACACTAAGAAAAATGATATGAATAAACAGGAATACTTAACCCTAAAATGGATGGTTGGGGTAGAAGGTACAAACTCTTTCTTTAAATATTTAAAGAACTACTATAAAGACTAGTCTTTATGTTTGTTCTGATTGATTCCAGAAAATAGTATTATTAACAATAAGTTAAAGTTTCAAAACAGCAGATATTTCCCAAAATAGGTGAAAATTTCCTCAACAAAGTTATCTAAAAGTTGAAAGAGTTGTAGTCTGTTCTCTAAATCATAAACAGAGGCTATATGTCTGCTTAAAGAAGGTCATTCTTGTAGGGAGAGCAGTTCCAAAATATATGTTAGATCTTTTGCAGTGTTTTCCACGTTTTGAGATTCTGTCATTCTATGAACTCATTACGAGCCAGTGAATTCTACAGGGACCAACATGTCTCTTTTGCATCATTGTCATTTATATGATAGCATTGTCTCATATTTATATAATGTCCCAAGGCTTGAATTATTTTAAATAACAAGTTTTGAGATAGATCATTTAAACATCATACTCCCCATTTTACAAAGGAAGAAAAGGAGACATGAAGAGATAAGTTAATTTACCCAGAATCAATTAAAACTGTAATCAGTAAAGTTTAGCACTGGAACTCAAAAACAAGTACACAGATCTCAAATATTTTACTCCTTCTACTACTCACACTGCCTTTTTAACAATACTTGATATGCATAGTTAACATCTCCTATTTTCCTACTCCCTTGAGGGTACAACATATCAGAGGATAAGGAGAAAGGACTAGAAGTTACCACTGGGGAAACTTTTAAATTTACATTACATTAGTTCATTCTGCTAAATGCCTCACAATTTCTACAAGAAAGTGACTATCCAAGAAAGCCTAAACTACTTTAGCTCTCCTCCATAGCCCTTTATAAAATACATGTAAAAAATGACTCTAAAAAAAGTCTCCAGCAGGCAAATCCACAAAACTACAAAGTAAAAGAAATTTCCCACCAAAGGAGCCTGGAAGGCTGACAGGAAAGGTCTGTTGCACCAGTCTCAGAGCAAAGCACAGCCCACGAAGTGCAGCCCAGCACTGACTGTGCAGAGGGCAGGGAAAGGACCAGAGTAGGTTTTGGGGCACTGAATCATGGGCTGCAGCGCAAGTCCCAGATTTATCAACTTATAAATGCGAAAAACTCTTTCACCTGGATGAGAAGGGAGAAGGGTACTGCCCTAGCCCCAGTCCCAGAGAGTGACAGCACCCATTTTGGTTCCCTTGGGCTAAAGACCTTGGGGGAATCCAACTGGAGATGTGGGTCTCAGCCCTGAGTGGCTCTCCTGGGGTGAGGAGGAGTACTGGGCAGGTGGAGATGGTGGAGGCTCTGGACAGGGAATCCTACTCACAGATCCTGGGCCAGAGTGTTTGTGGTTGCTCCCAGATGAGTGCAGTGCCACCATGAAGGAACTGAGAACTTACAGGTCCCCAGAGTGTACCCTCCACTTGACAAAGGATTCAAAAGTCAAGTAACTGGCTGGGAAAATACCAAAAAAGGGGGAAAAGATAAGACTATACAAGGCTACTTTCTTGGTGACCAGGTATTTTCTTCCATTATTTTGGATGAGGAAAAACAAGGTATTCCATCAGAGGAAGACATACAAGTCAAGGCTACTGCATCCAAAACCTCCAAAAAATATGCAGTGGTCTCAGGCCATGGGAGAGGTCAAAAATTATTTTGAAAATCAAATAAGGGATGTGGAGGAAAAATTGGGGAAGAGAAATGAGAGAGATGCAAGAAAATCATGAAAAGCAAGTCAACAGCTTGCTAAAAGAGACCCCAAAAATGATGAAGATAACACCTTTAAAAATAGACCAACCCAAATGGCAAAAGAGGTCCAAAAAGCCAATGAAGAGAAGAATGCCTTAAAAAGTAGAATTAGTCACATGGAAAAAGAGGTTCAAAAGTTCACTGAATGAATGTTCTTTAAGCTGAATGAAGAGTTCTTTAAAAATTAGAATGGAGCAGATGGAAGCTAATGACTTTATGAAAAACTAAGAAACTACAAAACAAAATCAAAGGAATGAAAAAGTAGAAGACAATGTGAAAATATCACTGGAAAAACAACTGACCTGGAAAATAGATCCAGGAGAGACAATTTAAAAATTATGGGACTACCTGAAAACCATGATCAAAAAAAGAGCCTAGATATCATCTTTCATGAAATTATTAAGGAAAAGTCCCCTAATATTCTAGGACTACAGGATAAAAGAAATCTTGAAAGAATCCACCAATGACTTCCTGAAAGAGATCCCAAAAGGAAAGTGCCTAGGAATATTTTAGCCAAATTCTAGAGTTCCCAGGTCAAGATGAAAATATTGCAAGTAGCTAGAAAGAAACAATCAGGGAATGGAACCAAGATAACACAAGATCTATCACTTTCACCCCTAAGGGATTGAAGGGAATATTATATTCTGGAAGTCAAAGGACCTAGGATTAAGACCAAGAATCACCTACATAGCAAAACTAAGTATAAGACTTCAGTGGAAAAAAAAAAAAATGGTCATTCAATGAGATAGAGGACTTTCAAGAATTCTTTTTTTTTTTTTTTAATATAGTCATTCAATGAAACAGAGGACTTTCAAACTTCTTGATGAAAAGGCTAGAACTGAATAGAAAATTTGACTTGGAGGGATTATATATATGTGTGTGTGTGTGTATACGTATATATATATACATATATTATATATATAATATACATATTCACACACATATGTGTGTATATATTGAGGGCACAGGTTAAGTTGAATATGCAGGGATGATATCTAAAAAATAAAATTAAGGGGTGAGAGAGGAATGTATTGGGAAGAGAAAGGGAGAAATGTAATGGGTCACATTATCTCTCATAAAAGAGGCAAGAAAAAGCATTTTCAATGGAGGGGAAAAGGGGGCTCCTGAGAGGAAAAAAATGAAGCTTAATCTCAACATATTTGACTTAAGGAGGGAATCACATGCATACTCAATTTGGTATGAAAATCTATCTTACACTACAGGAAAGGAGGAGAGAAGGGAACAAATGGGGAGGAGGGGATGATAGAAGGGAGGGCAAATGGGAGGAGGGAGTACTTAGAAGAAAACACTTTTGGGGAGGGACAAAGAGAGAGAATAGAATAAATGGGAGCAGGATAGGATGAAGGCAAAGATAACCTTTCACAGCATCACTATTTTAGGCATCTTTTGCATGACTACACATGTTTGGCCTATATTGAATTGCTTGCCTTCTCAGTAGAGATAGGAGGGAGGAAGGGAATGAAATTGGAACTCAAAGTTTTAAAAATGAATGTTAAGAATTGTTTTTGCATGCAACTGGGAAATAAGAAATATAGATAATTAGGTGTAGAAATCTATCTTGCCCTACAAGAAAAGAGAGAAGGTGGGGCTAAGGGAAGGGAGGGGTGTGATAGAAGGGAGGACAGATTGGGGGAAGAGGTAATCAGAATACTTAATGTCTTGGCGTAGGGGGAGGGAAGAGACGGAGAGAAAATTTGGAACTCAAAATCTTGTGAAAATGAATGTTGAAAACTAAAGATAAATAAATAATAAAAGTTTAAAAAAAAAATTAAATGACTATCATCTCCAGCAGGAGCCTAATAGCAGGACAAGAAAAGCGATGAAAACCCTTTAGATTAAATTCAGATTTGATTGGAGGACTTAGAGAACAACAGGGATGTAAGACTTGTCTCTTCAATGTGTTTTTGAAGGTGAAACAGAGAGAGGGATATAGAGGGATACAATGGTCCCAGTGGCAATTTCTGTCCTGGTCCCATACTGCTTGATTTATGATATTTGGTTAGTGCCATATGAGCATCACCCTACAGAGCATTTTATCAGGGACCATTTCAGTCTTTAGGCTAAAAGTACAGATTTAAGTACAATGAAATTCTAGACCCTGAAAAACCTCATTCCTAGGACCTTGAGATCACAACCTGTTCCCAAGTTAACCCATGTATCTATGACCAGGAGAATTATGAAAGCATTTCAAAATCACTTGTAAATGAAGAATATATACCCTTCATTTTTAAAGTGTGGTTCCATGAACTTTTAGAAATTAATTGTTGCATTTTAATACAATGCCTTTCTTTTTGTACAATTTGTTTTCCTTTGTTCCTTATTTTATGTTATGCATTTAATTAAAATCATTATTTTTTATTTGGTTGTAGGCTTTACCAGACTGCCAAAGGAATTCACACATATATGCATGCTTGTACACACACACACACACACACACACACACACACACATACATACATTTTTAAAAAATCACTGATTTAAATGCAGAATAACTTAAATGTGAAGTAATCTTTAGAAATGAATATTTGGCAAGAATGGAGGAAGGCAGTCAATATAACTCTGTTTTTACAGAGCACATTATGTAGTGCAGCATATTCAGAACATTCATGTTATGAGAGTGGATTAAAGATTTAATATTAACAATTTAAAAGCAGGTATGAAAAATAATGTAGTGGAAAATGCACTAGACTTTGGAGGAAGGAGACATGGATTCTAATCCCAGCATTGATTCTTCTTTCCTTCTCCATTCTCACTTTCTCTCTTTCTTCCTATCTTTCCTAGGCTGCTCCCAAGGGTTTATCATATTGGCATAGAAGTTAGTGCCAACACCTAATCGATTTTATTTTTAGCCCACTGCAGCTCAAAATTCCACCAGTCTCAACTTCCCTAGCAGCAGGACAACAGTCCTCCCCTTCACATCTGGCCTAGCTCTGATTCTTATTACTTCTGTGAGCATCGGCAGGCATTTCATCTTTCTGCACCTCTGCTTTTTCCACCATAAAATAGGGATTACAATAAGTTACTTACCTCACACAGTATTGTAGGAAAATGCATTATAAAAAAGTATGAGTTATTTTTTGACAAAAGACTATATTTTTCACCCTCCCCCCTCCATTTTGGGGGGCAGGTTACTGTACATATACTTTGGGAGTGTGCCATGTAGTATTTATAAATACAAATGAACACTTTCGAAGTACAAGATCCAAATTCAGAGCGAAAATCTGGGCAGAAGGTCTTAGCCTTGGCACAGAAGTTGTTTGAGGTAAACGGCCTCAAGAGATGAAACAGCTCAGATATTACAGCATTGAAAAGGATATCATGGCCTATTCTTTTGCTGGCTGTTAAGGTACTTTAAATGAAGATGATAGGGAATTTAGTAGCAACTAACTGGAAAGAGCCTGACATATCTCACCTTATTGTGTTGGGAGAAAGAGCCAATTTTCACCAAGTATTTACTTAAAACTCACTTTAGAGATTCCCTCTAAAATATTTCTCCAAAGAACTCTTTCATCTATTGACCTCTGAAGAGACACTTGGGACTCTACTTTAACTTGAAACAAGTAGGATATGCTTGTAGACTAGGGAATGACTTGGACAGAAGGAGAAGAGATGACACATGATTATATAAACCGTCAATAGACTCACCATTTCTTGTTTGTGAAAACTGGTAAATTGTAACTGAATTTCAAAGGACAAGTAATGTTTATAAAAAGAAAAGTAATTCTGATATTCCAGAGAAATAGGGTGAAATATTGAGAGCTCAGCTAAAGGGGAAGGATAAATATAAAGGAACATACAAATAAATAAGGGAAATAATAGAGTACAATAAAAATTCTAACTACTCCCACCCCTATTTCTCCAAGGAATGGAAGAGAAGGTGACAGATGAAGGAGGACTTTTCTAGCATTGGGGTGGAGTAGAGATGGGGAGGAGGCATCTCCTTCTGATTCATATTTTGCCTCTGGATCCAGATGACTCCAGAGGAGAAAGTGAGGCTGACGACTTTGCACAACCCTCCCTAACTTAAATTCAATTCATTTGCAATTCACACCATCACCTTCTTGATGTCATGATCCTCTTCAGGAACAAACCACCTATGAATAACATGAGTTGCCCCACCAGGGACCCAACTGGCCAGTTTTCCCTTTTCCCCTTTCCTTTTCCCTCTCCTCTCTTCTCCTCTCCTCTTTTATCCTCTCCTCTCCTCTCCTTCCTCTCTCTTTGACCACATAGAGTATCATACCCTTATCTGTGGGTGCTTTGCCCAATGGAACATTAAATTTAATCACTGAAACCTGGCAAGATATCTTGGGGTTTATGGATCAGGTTTCTTTCTTAAGGACCATGTTTTAAGCCCCAATCACTCAGGCTTTCATTGACTGGCCAACAATAAATCCCAGCCCAAGTCCATGGGGACATTGTTTGAGCCCTGATTGCTCAGACTGAATGTAAACAGTAATTGTTTTTGTTTTGATCAGAAACCCTGAGGGACTTCTCCCACACTGATTTTCTTGTTTTGACTAGGTAAAAGAAGCTATTCTTAGCCTCATTTCTTACCTAGCCTTAATAACTGAATAGGTATTGCCTTAGTCAACCTGAGACCTCGAAAAGATCTTACCTTAAAAAGGCCAAGGTTTCTTACTGCATCCAGGGCCAACTCTAGCCATCTGTATCTTTCCACTGGACCCAGATGATTCTGAAGGAGAAAGTGAGACTGTTGACTTAAATTCCATATCCTATCTAGATCCACACTGTAATGAAGAACACCACAGTGGTAGTCTACCATTTGTTTTTAAAGTACTTTTCTTTTGACCTGACTATCTAGCATACATATGGAGTCATATATATTGTTACTCTGGAGCACTGTGTGAGTGACCTAAGCTGCCTGTTCTCAGTCAGAATCATGAGGGCAGCTGCCTGCTACTAACTCTCTGGCTCTTCCACTGGTATTAGGTTGTGCTAGTTCTGGCGTCTGTTTAGAGATGTGCATGTGTCCACCAATCAAATCACTTGCTCAAACTCCCTTTCATTAACCTCTCCCTTCTCATAACTACTGAAAATAAAGTATCATACCAACTTCATCATTTTAGTGAGCAGTTTAGTTTCTTTAAAATTGTAAACAATTATTTGTAAACAATGGGCTATATGTTCCTTTCAGTCTCTAGTCTAAGACCTTTACAAAAAATCCTTCCTAGGATAGAGTTCATTTATCTTACCTCTGTCTCTCAGACCAGGAATGAAAGCTAATCGAGATATTCCATGGTTTCATTTGCATTTAGGCAGGATGTGTGTGTGTGTATGTGTGTGTTTGTGCTTTTATTCAAAGTGTTTACAAGGTAAATGCAAAGGCCACAAAATGCAATAGCATTTGTTGTGTTATTGGGTACAGGCATCAAATTCCAAGTATTTAATTAAATTCACCAAATATTTAGTCGTCTAAATCAAAATAACTAAATCCTTTACTATTTGCTTCATGAAAATTATAATTTAAAAATTTTAATACATTAATATATAAACATATAGATATATAATGTAATACATTATGCAAATTTATGTAAATTATAAAATAATTTAAGTGAGGAGAAACAATGTCTGTATTATCCCTTTCATAAGGTTACCTTATTCTCACTGGCTCACCTCCCTTCACCACTGACCTCCTAGCTCCTCATTGTCACCCCCTTTCCTTTAGAATTTTGCTTATTATTTTCTTTTTTCTTTCCTGCTGTTATTTATTTAATTCTTCTCATTTAAAAAAAAATTATTTTTAAAGCAGGGAAATCTTTATTATTTTTAGTACTTTAATTCTCTTCCCTTCCCTAAAGAATGAAAAAAATATAAAAAATCCCTCACCTCCCCATATGCATGTGTATGTATATGCATATGTAATATGTGTATATACATACATATACATATATCTGTGTCTATCTATCTATGACTGATATTTAACCTGCAAATAACTGGAGACAAAATGGCAAGCCAGAGGCAGATGTGTCAGGAATCAAGTAATAGTTTAGTCAGTTTCAGAATGAAGAAAACACTTGCAATTGGAAGTCTTCCTGGGTGGGACAGTTTAACATATTGAGGCATAAGCAGTGGTTATATACATGATGGGCTCGACCAAGACATAATCATTTTTCAGTCCTGAGTTACCATTCCCACAGATTCCGTCGGAATGGTAATGTCCCAGGTCTTTCAGGTTGCGATTTCTCTGTGGGGTATAGAACCAGAGTACTGTGATGAAGGCATCAATTTCTGAGTTTTAGCCGACCACCTTAATGGCTTCCCAGAGTCTGGACAAAGAAACACTTCCAGTCAGTAAACCCCAAAATAATCAAAAGACATGGATTCCTTTATCTGATCATAATTTAACAGACAGATACAGCTGTCCAAGGGGTATAGGGTGTGTTCAGGGAGGATCAGTACCTTTGGTGTGATGACTGCTGAGCCCTTTTCAGGGCTCTTTCTACCTTTGGTGTCCATCTGTTCCACCTAACTCTCACCTGTGACTTCAAGAAGCTGCCCTATATGCAGTGGTCACACCCTGGTAAACCATTTTGGCAGACAGGCCAAACCAGGTTGAGGATAACCAAGGGTTCTCAAACCCATAGGTGAGTTATGGGTGTGTCTACCCCAAGCATATGAAGACTTCATCTGATGGGATGGGTGGATGAGAACAATTTGTTCCAGCAAACATGAAGCAGATGAAGCAGGGGATGTGAAGCACTTAGAGCTTGGTTAGACACCGAAGACACAAAGGTCATCCACTGTATCCTGAGTCATTTCCAGCCATCTTGACTCTGTCCTGCCACTGGACTATGATGACTCAGGAGGAGACAGTGAGGCTGATGACTTTGAACAACTCTACCTCACTTAAATCCAATTTACACATGAATCAAAAGACATCAACCATACTATTCCACTATTATGCCTCAAAGTCCTGTGGCAACAGGCAAGTGATGAAGCAGCAGGTGTGGATACACTGGGAGGTGTCATCAAAACCCTGCACACAGGTGGCCCAGGCCATAGGGTTGTTTCTCACTGGAAGCAGCAGTGGCAATCGGAAGCCCACAGGGTGTCTGAACAGCCTTTTAAGGACTGCACTGCTCACCTCCTGGTGTGAGGAAGGGGGCTAGAAAAGATGCCCTAAACATTTCCTGTATACTCAACCCTTGCCTGATAACCATGGCAGGCGGGGAAATCCCATTTATGCAGTTGAAACACAAAAAAATGTACAAAAACAACTGCAAAGATGATTTCACTTAAAATCAGCACATGGAACGTGTGCACACTAATGGACAACACAACATTTGCAGATCTGACCAAGTTCTTTGATACTGTTAGTCATGAGGACTTACAGAAAATTGTGCCAAAATTTGACTGCCAGAGACGTTCATCAAAATTGTGTGTCATTTTCATGATGGCATGTTTGCCGGGTTCTGGATAATGGACAAAGATGTTGTGCCTTCCCAGTCACCAATGGAGTGAAACAGGACTGTGTGCTTGCTCCCATGCTTTCAGCCATGTTGAAAAATGCTTTCAATGGGAATGAACACGGCATCAAGCTCAACTACCATATTGATAGTAAGTTCTTCAATTTGAAAAGGCTACAATCCAGGACCAAAGTGGAAGGAATGTTGGTGTGTGATTTTCTGTTTTCGGATGATTGTCTCAATGCAGCCTCTGAAGCTGAGATGCATCAAAGGATGAATCAATTCTCTGCTGCCTGTGCTAATTGACCTAATAATTAACACCAAAAAAAAAAAAAAAAAAAAGGTGCTCCATCAGCCCATCAGCCACTACCACACCACCTGTACATGGAGAAGTTTTGAATGCTGTGAATAAGTTCACTTACCTTGGTATTGTACTTTCCAGGGATGTATACATTGATAGTGAGGTTGATGCATGTATTGACAGAGCTAGCTCAACGTTTGGAAGGCTCCAAGGAAAGGTTTGGGAAAGATGAGGTATTAGATTGACTACCAAACTGAAGGTCTACAGAGTCATTGTGCTGACCTCATTGCTATATGCTTGTGAAACATGGACAGTCTACCAGCACTATGCCAAGAAATTGAATTGCTTCCACTTGAACTGTCTTAGGAAGATTCTGAGGATCACCTGGCAGGATAAAGTAAGTACCAGACACTGAAGTCCTTGCTCAAGCTGAACTGCCAAGTACTCAAACTATGCTTAAGAGAACACAACTCAGATGGGCTGTTCACATTGTTCGAATGCAAAATGTATGTTTGCCAATAAGATTATTTTATGGAGAACTTGCATGGGGTAGGCAATCACATGGGGGCCAGAAGAAATGGTACAGGGACACTCTCAAGGTCTCTCTCAAGAACTTTTTTATTTGACTGTGTAACATGGGAGACAATGGTACAGGACTGCTCAGCATGGTGTGCCCACATAAGAAGAGGTGCTGTGCTCTTTGAGCAAAGCTGAATTGAGACAGCACAAAGTAAACACAAGATGCAGAAATTTGGGATATCCACCCTAACTATTCAAATGGACTATCTGTAGAGCATTACGAGTTCCTACTGGTTTGATCACAGTCAGACACACTGAAATTTCACTTTACAATGGTGATGTCATTTTGGTTCTCATCGAAGACAAAGGAAAGAAACCAACCAACCAGTAGTTGTCTGACCACTTATCAGAGAGGAAAGCACAACATCTGGATTCTCAAAGCTGTAGAGGTTCCTTAGTGGCTTCCAAGAGTCCTCATCTGGCACCCAAACCTTTTTGTAAAAGCTAAGCCCCAAAGTAAAACCTTACCCTCAGAGTATTTATAACATTTTTTAGAGCCAGAGGCCATCCCAACCTTTTAGACCCAGTGTTTCATTAACAAAATCTGTGGGTGTTCCTACATATCTTCCCTAATCAAGCTCCCTTTAATGGTCTGACATATTAATGGGTGGGGAAGATCTTTAGTCATATTAATAATACAAATTAAGTTACAGAAACTCTTGTATCTATACTTTACTCCTAGTAAACTCTCGATTGAAAAAGGCAAGATTCAATCAGGTGCCTGATTATACTAAAACAAAAACAGCAAAGGATCCTAATTCTGCTTGCCATCACACAGACTTACTATTGCAACAACAAAAACTTTTATATTTCATCTGTCCTATATATTTTCTATAAAAGGGAAATGGATAGACATAATCATGATATCAAGACCTTCTGGGGGGTACATTCTGATCTGACATAAGCCATAACAGGGGATAAAATAAAACACTGCCTTAGCTCTATTTGATTCCAAAGACAAGCCACATTCGCCAGCCAGTTACATAGAAAGGTTCCACATTATTCATAGAATATTGAAAGTCAGACTCAGAATTAATTAGATGGGAAAATTTCTTGTTCAGACAGGAATTACGACAATGTGGAAAGCTGCGTCAAATAAATCCTGTCTTCACCTATACAAGGTCATCCTTTCAACTTTCTGAGACACATATATCAATATGTAGCAGTTCTCAAATCGTACTCCTTTTCAGCAGACCTGATATTTTCCTTGAATGGTTGACCATTGACTTAATAACAATCCCAATAATCATACCTGAAATCAAAACTCAGAATAATATCAAATTACAGTCCCAAGAGATTTTACCTTAAATGCAAAATTTCACATCTTCCTATATCACAACAACAGTTAACAATGAGCCCATATAAGTATATTTCATTTACCCTCCATTTACAAATTAAGAATAACCAAAATTTGGGGTATTACACATATAGTGAATACAGAGAGTTGACTCAAAAAAACCCCAGCAAAAATTCTGGCCCACTGTAAGTATCCAGATTAACATACCCATATTCCCCTTTAACACTTAAGGCAAAATGAAATCTTTAAATTTGAGATCTGTTGATACTAAGTTGGCTCAAAGGTAAAACTTCAATACATATTTATTAACAAATAAAATTTTATATTTTTGCAAGTGGAGGTCAAATAATCTAGCAGATGAAACTCACTCATTACTGTAGTAAACTAGTAAATCTCTCTATTTTGGCTGGAAGTTGGTTTTAGTTTCTCAAAATTCAGTACTTTAGAATTTTATACCATGACCAACAGAGCTGAGAAGATCTTATTACTTTGCCAAATAGAAAGTCCCAAGAAACTCACAGGAGATGGATAACTTAACGTGTCTGTGCTACTTTTCCCCAAAGTAATGTTATTATCATCACCATCATAATATCATTATCCACTTTAAAGCAAAATATATCTAATCAAATATTTAAGAGTCTTCAAAACATTTTAACATCATTCTTTAACAGCTAAATTCATAACCTAAGAACATCTGGATTAAAAAAGCAGTTATTTTTCTATAAATATTTGATAAAGTTTTTTCCAAATTTTTCAATATAGGAAAAATTATAATATATACAATGACATGCATTTAAAACACGAAACAAACTAATTATCATCCAGATAACATCGATTCAATCAAATGTATTTCCAAATTTTCTTTCTTAGAGAATCATTCATTTTATCTCTCCTGGCATTCTTTACTAATTGCATTCAAAATCAGTACTGAGTACTCATATTTACTAACATTTATAAAATGTTTACTTTATAGTCATGGAAAGTAACAACCCTTGGAGGTAAGTGCTACTATTATCTCCTGTACAGTTATAAAACTGAGGTAAATAGGGGTAAATTAACTTCTACAACTAATAAATTTCTGAGATCGGATTTGAACTCAATTTTTCCTCATTTGTGCATTTTCCAGCATATTGCTTTATTGACAAATAGTAAATATATTTTGAATTAAGTTTTGATTTGGAGCCCATTTTTACTAGCTCATTTTCAAAGATTCATGGTGGTACTTTCACCTTTCCATCAACCTCTTTGGTTCCTTTAAAAATCAAATAACTCAAATCAATTTCCTACTGTTTTTAATTTTAATCTAATCCATGTATTTTAAGAGGTGAATAAAGTGAATACCTTTGCCGTAGGTTTTCCAGTTTGAACCCGGAAAGCCCCAAGGCAAAAGATAGAGAGCAGCTACAGGTGGCTTATCGCAATAGAATCAAACCCTTCTCAAACTCTTTCCAATGAATATATACAAAAAGCCTATATTAGATTGCAGACTGTCTTGAAGGGAAGGGGGTATGGAGAGGAGAAATTTAAAACTTATAGAAGTAAATATTGAAAACTAAAATTAAATTAACTTTATTGAAAAAAAAAACTTTAAAAAACTTCAAATTCCTTACCTTCAATCCTCCCTCTCCTATATATTCATACCCTGCAAACAGACTTCAACTTTTGCTTTTAGCTTTTCTACCTTTTTCCTCCTATTTTCTCCTTACTTAACCTTTCTCTTTTGCAATATTTTTCTTCCAGTGGACTTTGACTAAAGCCTATCAACTTTGAAACTAAACGTTCAGTTTACATTCTGCTTCCCCACTTTTCTTTACCATGATTATTTTCTTAAGTCCATCTCATCATACTTCGTAATCTTTCAGAAAAATTCCATATATTTGTACACCAAAATTCATTAAGATAATTCAGCATTTATAAAATCATTCAAAACACAATGTAGAAAGTTATAGTAGAGGAATTATACTTCAGTCATCAGTTTAGTCTCTAATTGATGTACAATGCCCTTAATTCCTGCTGACCAGGGCAGGACAATATTTCTCTTATGTGTGTTTTTTCTTGCCTGTCAAGTTCTCTACAAAAAGTAGTTTCTTAAGAATTCTGTAGTCCATTTTTTGGTCAAATTTGGGACCCATTAGGATTTTTTATAAATTTTAGACCTATCTTTACATAATTTAAGAGCTCCATTTCTAGATCTCTCCTTTTAAATGGGAAATGTTCCCTGATCTCTGGCTACAAAAATCTTTCCCAATGGGGATGTCTGTCAGCTTGTTGGGATTGGTCCCCACAATGGACCACAGAAATTTCCTTCAACATGGGAGTTTTTCCTGATTCCAGGAAACAAGAAATATCTCCATTGTGCTTCTACTGAGGTTTTCTTGGAGCTTTATTCTTGTCATCCCTTTCTCAATGAGGCTTTTACTATTCCCAGATAAATAAGAACTTCTCTGGGAGGATTTCCATCAGCTCATTACAGCCAGCACTCATTGTACACTTGTCAGAGATTACTCAACTCCAAGGAGGTAGCCATATGGAAATAATATAGGATATGAAAGCATTTCTTCACCAAGAACTCCCTCAGTAGAAATCGTACTGAAGCGCATAGGGGGTTTCTGTGGTGAAAGTTTATTCTTCTCATGGATCCTTGCATTGTCCCTCTTGGCAAGCTTTGCCATAAGCTGTTACTGAGAAATAAAAAAAACAAAACAAAAAAAAAAACATTCTGAGACTAATTCAGACAAAGTTATTTAGAATGACATGTGATTACAAAATAAATTGGGTCCAATAGTTTTGGTCACTGCAAAAACCTAGAACCATAGCTTCTACATAGTTAATGTACAGATAGAGGAGTGAAAATCAGGATTGAACCAATTTGTTTCTTATTAGTGGAGAGAATTGGAAGACACTGAAGTGAAAGGGGAGCGTAATGTTGTGACTTTCCTGAAATCAGATGCTTACAAGAAACTGGAGTTTAGCTTCACAAAATGCTAGAGTAGAGAAAAAATGGACTTGCCTATCTGAGTTCTGAGCCACATAGTTAAATTTTTGGAAACTGTTCTTTGCTCTTTACACAGTTAGGACCTCTCACTCATGACTACTCTACACCCTAGAACTGTGACATAGACTTGGTAATGGGCAACAGAGTTTCCAGATAACACCTATTCCTGTTCCTAAACCTGTTTTAAGAATTCCCAGGAATCCATTTCTGATGGGGATAGAATTTATTCTGGATACCTAAGAGGAAAAGATAATATCTTTGGGACCTGGACTCCAAAGCCCCTGGGTGAAGACTTCTGGCACCCAGTCCATTCCAGTCAACAATCCTTTTAAATGCCCTTTCATTGGAACTCTCTGGTCACTTAGTTTCTTCCATTATCTTCACTTGGCCCTAACCCAGGCTACTTGCCACTTCTTAACCCACCCCCCAGATCTTCCCACAGTCTTTCTGCATAAAATATCAATCTTGTCTCCATTAAATTACTCAGATTCTTAAAATCTGGCCAATTTGTATTTTGTATTAATGTCAGAAGCAGTACAGATTACTTAAGAATCCTGCCTGCTTCTACTGGTGACACAATAAATCTTGTGTTGCAATGAAAGAAGGCTTGAGTAGTCGAATATTTTTGAGGCAGATCGGTACCTATTGCCATTGGATCTGGGGGTTCGGGAGACCTCGAGACCACAACACATCCACTCTGGTGCTTCCAACTCTAGTGTTCAGTATCAGCCCCCTTACCGTCCATCCCTGGCCAGTAGAATGCTACTCCACTGGCATTGCACTCTTAGCAGGCCCCCAACTCTGTGTCTCCAGACCTCTATATCTTCCTAAGATCCCCTGGACTAGAAGAATGACTCATTTTTTTCTTGATTTTTCTGATCACAATTTTGGCTGGTTCATTTTCTATGTTGTTGAGATAAAAGTGCTTTGGATGAGCTGGGAAAGAATGCTAACTTTCCCTCTGCCATCTTGATTCTTCTCCAATAGGACCTTTCTTTTTTTAACCTTTCAATTAAGTAAACTATCCTTTCTTATCTTCTCTTTCAACTAATCCTATTAATTATTATTTTATTTCATTTTTATCCAGAGAAGATTTTTCTTATTCATTTTCTTGATCATCCATCTTCTTTTACTATCTACTCTTGTCCTTCATTCTCTGAGTCATGGCTCTTAGGTTTTTTAAGTTCCTCTCTATTTTATGTATTTCAAAGTGTCTGAGGTACCTACTCTGGACTGTCTCATATAATTAATATCTGCCACTATCTTGTACAGCTCACCTTATAGACTCCCCCTTTCCATCATGTCTCACTTCCAGAAAAATGCTATATAGGTGATAAGAGAAGATACTGACCTAAAGAAATATCCTACCCACCCACACCCCAATCAATCCCTGATTCTGTAGCCCATCCCTATACTCTTTCCCTGGTCACTTTTCTTCCACATTTGCCTTAAATCTTCTGATGCACCAAATTCAAACAGACAGCATCCAGCACAAGATCACCATCTCCTTCTGCAGAATTTCTCTCTTCACCCTAAGGAAAACATGAGAAGAAATGGACATATTTTTTTTTTCCTTTCAGCCCCACTCAGTTTTACTCCCCTTTAACCTTACTACTTCTTCCCTCCCTTTTAGCCCTCCTCCCTTTTCTTTCCCCCTTCCCCTCCTACTGCCTATAGAGCTAGTTAGATTGATATACTTAGTTAAGTTTGTTGCTCCCTCCCTGACTCAAATCAGATGAGAGTAAATATCAAACAATGGTCATCTTTCTCCCTTCTTTTCCTCTAATAATTTTGTGCCTCTTCCTCTGATGCAATTTACCATTTTCTACCTCCTCCTTTTCACGTCTTCTGATACAACACCTTTGCATCCTTAAATCACATTTTTATCGTTACATCATTTACTCTATACTCATTTCCTCTCTCTCTCTCTCTCTGTCTCTCTGTCTCTCTGTCTCTCTCTCTCTCTCTCTCTCTCTATATATATATATATATATATATATATATCTTTTATATTTCATAATAAATATACAGTTCTCAAGATTAACAAGTATCATCTTCCCTTGTAGGGATGTAAGCAGTTTGCCTATATTGAGTAACAAAAATTTTTTTTTGTTTTTATTTTCCCAGTTTACCATTTTATGCCTCTCTTGAGGTCTGCATTTGAAGATTGAATTTTCTACTGAGTTCTGGCCTTTTCAACAGGAAGGTCTGGAAACCCCTTATTTCATTGAATGTCCACATTCTTGCCTGAAATATTATGCTCAGCTTTGCTGGGTAATTGATCCTTGGTTGTAGTCCCAGTTCCTTTGCCTTATGGAATATCATATTCTAATTTCTTCAGTCTTTTAATGTGGAAGCTGCAAAGTCCTATGTGATCCTGACTGCAGTTCCTCAATATAAGAATGGTTTTTTTTCTGACTGCCTGTAGTATTTTAGTTCTGGAATTTGACAATGACATTCCTTTGTGTTTTTAGTTTGGGATCCCTTTTGAGAGGTAAACGGTAGATTTTTTCAATGACTATTTGCCCTCTGGATCTAGGACTTCTGGGAAGTTTTCCTTGATGATTTCTTGGGAGATATTGTCTAGGCTTTTTTTTTTTTTATCATGACTTTCTGGTAGACCAATAATACTAGATTTTCTCCTTTGGATCTATTTTCCAGGTTAGTTGTTCCAGTTAGATATTTTACATTTTTTTCTATGTTTCCTTTCTTTAGATTCTGTTTGACTGATTCTTGATGTCTCATAGAGTCATTAGCTTCTACTTCGCAATTTTAATTTTTCTCAAATTGTATTCTTCAGCTAACTTTTGCATCTCCTTTCCATCTGTCCAATTATTCCTCTTAAGGAGTTATTTTCCCCAGTTAGTTTTTGTCCTTCCTTTTCCATTTGTCCAGTTTTCCCATTTGGGTTTTCTGTTTCTTTTTCCATTTGTCTAATTTTCTTTTTTAAGGAGCTGTTCTCTCCAGTGAATTCTTTTATCATACTTGCAAAATCATTGGCCAGTTTTTCTTCTATTTCTCTAATTTGGCTTTTAAAATGCTTCTTCAGCTCCTTCAAGAATGCTCTTTGTGCTTGTGATGAGTTCATAGTCCCTTCTGAAGTTTCAGATGGGAGTGCAATCTCAATGCTGATCTCTTTGGGTATTTGCATTTTGCTCCTTGTCCCCATAGAAAGATTCTATGGCCTTTTCTTTCCTACTTTTCTTTTTACTCATGAAGATGATAATCACCCTTCTTCTGGCTTTTAAAGTAGAACTCTGCTTTTAGGCATTTAGAAAGGAGAGGCCTGGTGAAATCTTTTTGTGTTTTCCTGGATTTACCCTGGAGCTATCTAGTTAAGTGTGAGGGAGGGGTGGTCTGAGCACAGGAGGTCTCCTCTGCTGAGCTAAGTATAAGCAAGCTCAGTGGTTGGTGATCCTGGCTTGCCCTAGTGTCTTCCCAATTCCCGTGGACTGCTGAGGCATGCCTAAGGACCTGGTGTTGGTGTTTACTGCCTTCACCTCCTCCTTCCCCCAAGGCCCTGGATCTCCTCCTGGTTTGCTGAGGCTGAGCTGTCTGGAATGGCTCCAGTCCCCTGCCACAGCAAGAGGGATCTACCTTAGAGATTTTCTTAGTCTCACTTGCTATGAGACTGTTTTCCCCTTCTGCTGATCCCACTGTTCTCGGATTTTTCTGGGGAAATATTTTATGGTTCTTTCAAGATCAACAAGGGGAGGGGGAAAGCACTTGCTGATCACTCTGCTATTTTGGCTTCTGGAAGTTCAAATAGTTGACTTACAGACTTTTAATCTGCAGCCCGATAGTCTCAGAAGCAGCTGATGCAGAGACCTGGGGCTCTACAGCTCTCACTCACTCAGTTCCACTGGACTGTCATCCTGGACTGATATATCCGAGATTCCACAGTGCAGCTGCTGTCTCAGACCACCCAAGGCTTCCTGCTTGGCTTTGCCACAGTGGAGATGTGCTGGTATAGGCTGTGAGCTGTGTGCTCCTCTAACCTCGCAGAACGGATCCTTACCATTGACCTTCCAGTCTGTCCTGGGCTATAAATCTGCTACAGCCTGTGTCCTATTGGATTCTGTCCTTCCAAAATCTGGTCAGATTCTATTTTTAGAGGTATCTGAAGGAGTTTGTCTAAGAGTTTAGGTGAATTGTTGTTTTCATTTCACCATCTTGGTTCCACCCCCTCACATTTGTTTCCTTGATGGTTTTAAATAGACCACATTTTCATCCAAAATTTCTGAAATTTATAGAATATATAAAATCACTTCACATTAATGTTAATCAATTGCAAAAAAAGAAAAAGAAAAGAAAAGAAAAAAATACAACCTTGAAAATTCTCTTCCAAAAGAATGACTCCCAGTAATATAATATTATTATTATAACAAATTCATTGGATGATATAACCACAGATATTCCCTTGTTCAAAAATCTTCTAAGCACTGATATAAAGTATGTCAAAAGCCATCAAGATATCTCTTTATAAACGTTGTCTGCTACCAACCCCTAATGGAAAAATATTCCCTATAGATGGTAAGGTTCTGTAGATACTTCTATCTATAAATTACATGATAATTTCATATAACCCAAGAAAGAGAATTAAAACATACCTAAAAAGCCTGGTAGAAATCAAGATATACAAAACATTTTAATTACAAATGTAAGATAAGTACTACAACTGTTACTGTCCTAATTTTATAAAGGAGAGGATAACTTGGGTTAGTTTACCCAGATGTGCCCACTACACATAAAGTTAGTGTTTCAGCTAAAATTCATACACAAGACTCTAATGCTGCCAAGTCTCTGAATAATGCCAACTTCTCTGGAGCACTATAGATCTTCAAGCAGATTCATGCTTACTAAAAATACATAGGTATGGCCAGTGTCACTAGAAAATAAAAAAGTAGACAATAAATAAGATTATGACATATAATTGAATAGGAAATCCACCGAATGGATAGATAGATAGAGATATAGATAGATACATACATAGATATATAATATTAAGTACATAGAAGTACCTCAGACTGGGCAGAACCAAGATGGTAGAGAAAAGGTAGGGACTTGCCTGAGCTATCTCCAAGACCTCTTTACATAACTTTAGATAATATTTCAAAACAAATTCTGAAGTGGCAGAACCCACAAAAAGACAGAGTGAAAGAATTTTCTAGCCCAAGGTGACTTAGAAGGTTGTTAGGAAAGGTCTGTCACACTTGAGTGAGAGTGGAGTGCATTTAGGCCAGGGCAGGTTGTGCCAGCACAGGCCACACAACAATGAACCATCAGTAGGCCTTCAGAGTAAGAGTTTGGCAGAGAGAGTGGCAGTACCTTCCTCCAGAGCCCTTGGCCCAGAGATAGTAAGGGGTGGGGGGCATCAGACAACTGTCAGAAGGAGCTTCCAGGAGTTTCTTTTCTAGTACTAGGGGCAAGACTCTATTGCACTGCTCATACTTGGATCTGGTTTACAGTTCTGGGTCTCAGTCCCAGGGCAAAGAGGAGGACTAGATAGCAGAGTTTGTGACTGTAGGGGAACTGGGACCCTGCTCACACTTTCATGGCAGAAAAGAGTGCTTGGGCTCACTTAAAAAACAGAGCACAGGCCAGGAGGGTACTAAACACACCAATCCCTAGATCATACCACATTGGGAGAATTGAAAATTTACCGGTTCCCAGAATTATCTCTGAAAACGGCTGAAAACCTGAAAACTTGGAACAGGGCCCCCTGTACTCTAGAAGTAGAGCCCCACTTAAGCATAGAGTTTAAAGTCAAGAAATGAGCTGGGGGAAAAAAATGAGCAAACATTTGAAAAAGATCCTAACCATAGAAAGTAATTATGGTGACAGGGAAGTTTCAAATACAAACTCCAAAGACAATATAGTCAAAAGTTCTACATTCAAATCATCAAATAAAAATATGAATTGGTCTCAAGCCATGGAAGAATTCAAAAGGCATTTTTAAAATCAAGTAAGAGAGAGAGGAAAAATTGGGAAAAGAAATGAGAATGATGCAAAAGAAATCATGAGAAAAGAATCAACTGATTGCTGAATGAGGTACCAAAAAAAATAAACAAACCAAAAAAAAAAAAAACTTGAAGAAAATAACACCTTACAAACAGATTAGGCATATAAAAAAGCATAAAAATCCAATAAAGAGAAGAATTCCTTGAAAAACAGAATTGGCCAAATGGATACAGAGTTGCAAAAATTCACTGAAGAGAAGAACTCCTTCAAAAATAAAATTGACCAAATGATAAAGGAGGTACAAAAGCTTGCTGAAGAAAATAATTCCTTAAAAAAATAGAATTGGGTAAAAGGAAACTAATGACTTTATGAGACATCAAGAAATCATAAAACAAAATTTTTAAAAATGAAAAAAGCAGAAGAAAATGTGAAGTATCTCATAAAAAAAAAATTGACCTGGAAGATAAATCCAGGAGAGATAATTTAAGAATTATTGGACTACTTGAAAATTATGATAAAAAAGAGCTTTGATACTATCTTTCAAATAATTATCAAGGAAAGTTATCTTGATATTCTAAAAGTAGATGGTAAAAATAGAAATAGAAAGAATTCATCAATGACCTCCTGAAAGAGATTCCAAAATGAAAACTCCTAGGAATATTACAGGAAAATTCCCAAGTTCCCAGGTCAAGGAGAAAATATTGAAAGTAGAAGAAAGAAACAATTCAAATATCAAGGATCCATAGTCAGGATTACATAGGACTTAGCAGTTTCTACATTAAAGGATGGAAGGGATTGAAATATGATATTCCAGAGGGCAAAAAAGCTAGTATTACAACGAAGAGTCACATACCCAGAAAAACTGAGTATAATTCTTTTTATTTTGGGGGTGGGAGAGGATGGACATTCAATGAAAGAGAGTACTTTCAAGTATTTCTAATGAAAAGACCAGTTGAATAGAAAATTTGATTTTCAAATAAAAGACTTGAGAGAAGCATAAAAAGGTAAACAGGAAAGAGAAATTAGAATCAATAAAGTTAAATGGTTTAAATTTATACAGAGGAAAATACTTGCAACTTCTAAAAATCTTCCCATTTTAGGGCAATTAGAAGTATACATAGATAAGGATCATGGGTGTGAGTAGAATGTGATGGGAAGATTATGAAAAACAAATTAGGGGTGACCTTGACATCAGTAACTAGCCCTGTGCCCTATCTGGCTTAGTTCACTGACCCAAACCAAATCATAATTAAAAGGTAGTTTTAGAGGTTTGGTACCTTCTAATATCTACATTACCTTTATTACCCATATTTTGGAGATTCCCAGTCATTTCTGATTTCATTTTTCCTATCACTAAAAGATTTATCTTTCTAAAGTTACCACTGATCTCTTAATTGTCAAATCTAATGACTTTTTTCCTCAGTTCTTCTTTACTGTTCTACAGCCTTTAACACTATCGGTCACCTTCTACTGTTTCATACTCTCTCCTCTCTAGGTTTTTGTGACACTGCTCATTTCTGGTTTCTACTCTGAAGAAACTAAGGTGGTGCAAAGGATAGAATTCTGGGCTTAGAGTAAGGAATATTTGAGTTCCAGCCTAAGGCATTTTCTAGCTGTGTGACCTTTGGAAAATCATTTAACTACTGGTTGCCTCAGTTTAATCGACTATAAACTGGGTATCATAATAGTACCTACATCATAAGGGTATTACGAGGAAATTCCATTTGCATTGTTTTAGGAAGATTCTGAGATCAACTGGCAGGATAAGGTACAAGATGCTGAGGTCCTTACTCAAATTAAACTTCCAAGCATTCAAACTCTGACCACATTGTTCCAACTTCAAGAAAGGTGGTGGCAGCTGACAGAAAGGAGGGTAGACTGGGGAGGTAAAAGTCAGAAGCAAAACACTTTTGAGAATGGACAGGGTAAAAGAAGAGAGAAAGATAAATAGGGGGAACTGGAGTGGAGGGAAATACATAGTAATAACTGTGAAAAAATATAGTAAATTGTCTGATAAAGACCTCATCTCTCAAATATATTGAGAACTGAGGCAAATTTATAGAAATAAGAGGCACTTCTCAATTGATAAATGGTCCAAATATATGAATAGGCAATTTTCAGATGAAGGAATCAAAGCTATCTATAGTCATATAAAAATGACTGAATTAATAAGGATTAGAGAAATGCAAATTAAAACAACTCTGCACTACTCCCCACATCTCTCAAATTGGTTGTGATATAGGAAAAATGAGATACTAATGTACTGTTGGTAGAGTTGCAATCAGATTTAATCATTCTGAAGAACAATTTGGAAGTGTGCCCAAAGGGCTATGCAACTGTCTATACTCTTTGATCCAGTAATACCTATACTAGATCTATAACTCAAAGAGATTTTTTTTTAAAGGAAAAAGACCTATATGAGCAAAAAATATTCATAGTATTTTTTTAGTGGTAGCAATGAATAGGAAATTGAAGGGATGTCCATCAATTGGGGAAGGGCTGAACAAATTATGTATATATATATATATATATATATATATATATATATATATATATATATATATAAATATGATGGAATGCTTTTGCCATATGAGAAATGATGAGAAGGATGCTCTCAGAAAAAAACTTGGAAAGACTTACATGAACTGATACAAAATAAAATGAGCAGAACCAGAAGAACATTTGATTTAGTAACAATGATATTGTATGATGATCAATTATGCATGACTTAGATATTCTCAGCAATGTAATGTCCTAAGAGAATTCTGAAGACCTTATGATAAAAAAATGTTACCCATCTACAAAGAACTGATGAAGTCTGAATGCAAATTAAAGCATACCTTTGTCTTATTTTACTATTCCTGAGTTTTTGTCTGTCTGTGTTTTCCTTCACAACATAACTAACATGAAAATATGTTTTGAATGACTGCACATATATAACATATCAGTTTGTTTACCTTCTCAATGGGCAGGGTGGTGGAATAGATGAAGGAAAGGAGAGAATTTGAAACTCAAAAATATTTTTTAAAATGAATATTAAAAATGTTTTTACATATATTTTGGGGAAATTATATATCTATATATCTATATCTATCTATCTATCTATCTATCTATCTATCTATCTATATATATTTTTTTTAAAGAAGTATCTTAGACTCGTATTGCAGATGGAAAAAAGGAGTGCCTAGAATTGAATGGCAGGGGAAAAAAAGGACTGTGCCACATTTTGGCAATAGTGTGACATTTTAAATAATTCCAGACTCCTCTGTGCTGTAAAAAAGATGTTACTTTTTTAAAGAACACAATTTCCATACCATTTCACCTAGATATCTCAGCGCTAAGCATATACTCTAAGGAGATCAAAGATAAACATAAACCAACAATCAAATGTGATTACATACACCAAAACATTCCTAGCAGCATTTTTATATTACCATAATCTGGAGTCAATGAAAATAATGACTGGACAATGATTAAACAAATTGTGGTACGTCAGCATAATGAAATATTACTGCTCTAGAAGAAATGATGAAAATGAGGAATTCAGAAAAGCATGAGAAAACTAACTTGTATCATTTCAAATGTCATTGTTTTAATTGTCCTTCAGTTTGAAGACGACTATGCCATCGGGGAAATGATGACATGACTTGCAGATGACTTTGATTTGAGTGAGGGAGGTCTACGTAAGGTCACCAGCCTCACTTTCTCCTCCTGAGCCATCTGGATCGAGTGACCAGATATTCATCAGGATGACTAGAGATGGCACAGCATGCAATGGGACATCCTTGCCCTTTTAGGCTAAGGCCTTTTCAGGTTACTTAAAGTGAGGTAATGCTCATTTAGAGAATAGGCTTCACCTCTTTAAGTAATGTAGGTGGGAGGAAAAAAACTGACACAACAACAAATTTGAAAGTCATATAATTATAACGACCAATACTGGACATAGAGAAGAAATGAGAGAGTATACCTCTATCCTTTTCTTTTACAAAAGTATGAGACAATGAATATGGGACGCTTTATATGCCATGAGACAGAACTGATATGTTATGTTGCTGAACTGTTATTTTCCATTCTTTTCATAAAATTCTTTCTTACCCCCAAGGGATAGCTTGGTGGATAGGGAGGGTGAAATGATATATTTGGATATGAAAGTGAAGCAAAAACAAGAGATATAAATGCTTTTTAAGAACCATCTTTTAATTTTTTTTTTTTTTGCAAAAGCTAGAATGTTGCTTTTCATGAAACATCTAATTCAATTTATTTTAATCAACAAATATTTACTGTCAGCTCAAATGAAACTGTGATCTTTACAAACTTCATATTGTTTAATGTTATGTTTTGATGATAGGACTCCAATATGGAATCACTTAAATTAAATGGTCCTAATGGCCATAGAAATATAGAGGTAAACAGAAAGTGGTACTTTTTCGTTGTTATATCTGTGTAACGCAGATAAGGCTTGCAGCTTTTTGATTGGATTAACTCTTGACCTACTGTAAGGACCTTGAGTAATTCTCCTTGGAATGCCTTAGATAGATAACATTGATTCCTTCCACCAGTTTGTGGTGTCAATAAAGAAACTCCCCATAACTGAGCTTCACTCAAGTCTGGTATCTATAAGGCACCTTGGGAACTTTTCTACCAAATCTTGATTTCATTAAGAACATTCTTTTCTACATGTGTCTCTGATTGCCTGTTCTAAAGTAAGATCATTTTTAGGGTATATAATCTTACCATCTGGACCACAACTATAAGCATGTTTCTTCCTTGATAAGTCTCTCTCCCCCTCATGCTAGGTGACTTCTTGCAACCAGCGGAATAAACCCTTGCCTGTTTATATTGCCAATTGCTGTGTATATATGTTTTGTGTCCCTGTTTGTTGTACCTTATAATAATAGAACTCATGATTATATAATTTCCCTAAGTACCAATTTTCTAGGAATTCTTGAAAACAGATATTTGTTTTAAGCTGAGTCATGAGGTCAAATTAAGGAAAAACAGAATTCTAAATCATCAAAAGTCAGTGAAATGACCCTTTGTGGATGTAAATACATTATATTATCAATGGCAACTTGCTGGGGTGAAATGGAGAAGTGTTATGAATAGTATATGAATGAGAAGAAAAAGAGTGGGTCAATGATGCTTTGAAAATAAAGGTTAACTTATAAGTAACTCAACCCTTACAGCACTAAAAAGAATAAGAAGGGGTAAAAGTAAGAGAAAATAAATTTGTAATAACTGCAAAAAAAATTAATTAAATTTTATGAATGAGAATGCCTCTAAATGTTGGACAGAGACCTTTATATAACACTTATGAAAAAGCATGGATAGGAGTTGCATGGGACAAGAAAGCATAGATGGATTGTGATGGGCATCAGTGCAGGGAATATTAACATCCCAGAGAATAAATGATCCATCAAACATCTAATTCTTCAACAAGCAATAAATGGGTTTTAACTGAATATGATATAATGTCAAGTTTACCCCATATTCTGTTTAGTTTTAAATATCTATTTTTATTATTATTCTAAGCTATTTGGATATTAATCTACTCAACTTTGGAAGTCCACCCTAGAGCTGAACTGTTCTGAATTGTGGGTGAGTGTGAACTCACCTAACCCACTATATCTAGCTGGATTCAGAATATGATTCATATCCTATCCACCTACCCTCCAGGAAACCAGTGCCTATCCAGGCATTTTGCCACCTACCCTGACACCATATGCATACTTTGTCAGATTGCAGTGCAGGGGTGTTCAGACAAGGAGAGACTATCACACAGAGATAGCTTTAATAAGTTTTATTGCTATTCACAAGAGGAGAAAAGAGTTGCTAGAAGGGACAGTATCGGTGTGTGGCTTCTGTACCCGCAGATGGCAGCACATGGTGTGCCGGGAGAGCCCCTCAAGGATCAAACTTACATATTATTTGAGGGAAAAAAAAGCCAGCATGAAACCAGTGGGAGACTGCCTTGTTATTTATAGGATGGGTAAAGTCTGGGTATTTTCTAAATTGCCTAATAAGGTGTGAGGAATGAGGATCAGGAAATTGGAGAACTTAACCCTAATTGTGCTACTCCAGGAAGAAAGAAAAAACTGTTAAGGATTAATGACCAATCTCTTGGTTTATCAGTTTTGGCACACTTGCATCCTAGGGTTTGGGGCTATACATATTAAACCAGTTTTTACTGGTTCACAGAGATCTGTCTTTTTCTCTGGAAATACTAATCAAATTATTACTATCACTATCACAGGAAAAGTTGTGATAATCAACTGTCCCATGGCTCTACTCAAAGTCTATTTGACTTCTCAAATGAAAACTTCTTTCCTTTGTCATCATTTGTATGTATACATACATACGTGTATGTGTATATGTACGTATGCAAAATATACACACACATATAAACATATTTACATAAATACAAACATGAATATATACATACATATATGTACATGTATGTATATGTATGTGTGTAGTCTTTTATAAGCTTCTTGATAGTAAAGTCTGTTTCATTTTGTAATGGTATCCTCAGCATCTATCACAATACCTACCACATAGCAGAAACTTTATAATGTTTTTTCATACATTCATCAATTCTAGAACAGGGATCAGGATATGGTTATTGGTGTTGAGTGCGTGATTGCTGAATGACAGTTGGATGATTTGTAACGATTACATCTGTATTCCATGCCAGTGTATTTTTCATGAACCCTCCCTGTTCAGTCCTTGTCCCCATTTAAAACCAAATGAAAACAAATAAATAATTAATTCTAGGTTCTATGTCATGTCCTCTTATTTAGCCTCAATAGAATAATGTTTCATTAGTTTCCATTGGTTACAGTTTCAAAACAAATCTCTAGGAGAATCCTCAATGAGAGAAGTTCCAAGAAGACCACAGAACTGTAACATCTTTTGTTAGACATCTGTATAAAGTCAAGGGGTAATAGAGCTTTCTAAATTATAGCATCATCAACATGATTCTTTGTTACACTTTTGGAGATTGTTTAATAGTGTGTGATATTAATGCTATTTTGCAGACAGCAAGATGCCACGGCCATGCTACTTTCCTTAGTATGTTACATACAGCGGAATTGGCATGAACATTTTTAGCCAAAGAATGTTGGTGTAAATAAGGAAACTAATCTGTCATTGAGGACCCATTAGCAAAGTGAAGATGGAGTCTTCTGCTCTCCTTAGACTTCTACTCATGTTTAGTTCTAATAACCTATGCTTCATTATTTCTTTAAATTCTATCCATCAATTTGAAGAGGCAGATGCATCACAATTTCAGTTCCTTGGTACTTACTTGTTTGACTATTGTCAGTCACTGAATTTACCTTGAATTACCACCAAGACCAACTCATTTCAGCCATTTCTAAAGCAAAAAGTTATTTTTCACTTGCATAGGGCCCATGTGCCAATCATTTTCATATTCCCAAATGGTATCTAAATGTGTGTAATACTGTTGCCATCTTTAAGTGCATTCATACAAATCCCTCCCCAGGACACAGTGCCTAAAGGGTACAGCTGACTCTAACGTAGTCAGCCAAGGAGCCTATATTAATGAAAGTCTTCCTAGGGCACCAGCCACACTTTCAATGGCACCCCTGCAGTGATGGCATTCCTGAAAATAGCCTGTCAAATGTACGACAACAGAGTTGAGAAAACTTTATGGCAAATTTAACTGAAAAATAACTGTTTTCTACATCAAGAGAATTGCCTGATAAATGTTTTGCAGAATTTTAAAGTCAATCCAAGATAAGTTTCACTGAGTTGACTGCAAATGACAGTCCCCAAATGTTTTGCTGTGTTTTTTTTTTTTTTCCCTTGTCATTGCCAGCTCAGAGCATTAAGGAAATCTAATGCTAAAACTAGGACTCCGGTGAGATGTGAAAATAATTATATGTTCTGCCTGAACTGCTAGTTGGAGAAACTCTCTGTCTCCACTTCTGCAAAGCATGTCAATTTCAAGTTTGCATGTTTTCTATTTCTAATGCCCACCCTGTTTGAAAAGCAATGATTTGAAAACAAAAGCATTTTCCCTACAGCTAAGGATCCTGGAAACTGTATGTAGACAGATGATACATTTCCCCCTGGAGAACTTTGTTTCAGTAAAATTAAGCTGAATAACTATTTCATTTTCTCCAAGAAATTGTTAGGTGAATAGAAAAGAAATACGTTGATGATTTTGCACCCTACTAATTATACCATTATATCTAAATCAGAGTATTGTAAAATGTATGTAAGTGTTCCTTATTTTGTAGAAAACAAATGTTGTAATAACAGTGATTATATTTCCATTTTTACAGGATTTCTATGAACTTATTTTTTCCCTTGACTTCTATTATCATATGAGAGATAACATCCCCATAAAAAGAAATTGCAACAGAATGAACAGAAAACTTTTTAGAAAATGAAGACAAGCTATGTAGAATACCGGGTGATCAGATTGTTAGGAATGTTTTGATGGCATATTTCCACCTTGTATCATGCCTTCAAATAGATAACCCTCCTACTCTCTACATCCTTGTTCTTCTAAAACATTCCCCCTTAACTTCCACTTCCAGGAATTGTAGCTTCAGTCCATATATTATCTACAACAGCAAGTCTTTCCTGACCCCTGTATATTCATGCTCGCTTTCACTTCAGAAAGCTCTTAACACCTAAATATTTTCTAGAATAGCTATGATAATAATGATATCTGACATTTATATGATATTTTAGTGCTTATAAAATGTTTCACCTACATTATCTCATTTGATCTTCGTAACAGTTTATGCAGAAGTGCTCATCCTATTTTTAAAATGAAAATTTTAAAGGAGATTTGGAGTTCAATTGACTTGTAATGAGTCATATACTTAGTAAATATCTAAGATGGAATTCAAACACAGGTTCCTACCAGATCCATCAGGCTCTTCACTATACCATGTTTCATAGATCACAAGAATTTATAAATCACTAAATGTACAATTCAATGTTTATGCATAATACGAGCTCTGCTTTCTCACTGGCACTTTCTATTTAGATTTAACTTGCCAACAAGAAAATACTTAATTACATACATAAAGCCCAGAGTTGAGGTTTATGAGGCTCCATGCCACACCTCAGTTCTGTTTCTAAGGGGTTTCTTATAGCTGTAAAGATACGATTTTTGCAAAATCTTTTATATTTGACTCACTATCAGCAGAGTCCATCCATATTTTACATTTTGTAAAAGGAAGGTAGAAATTATACTGATGGTTAAATTTATGTCATTCCTACATACCATTCTAAGTTCTCTGATTACCTAGCTCTCCATATTTCCTATGTGATTCAGAGATCTTTTTTTCCTTAATTTTTACATATCACTCTCATATTGCTTCCCAGTTTTATCATGCTACATTTATAAATCTACATCTCTCTTTGAGGAGACATTTATGGGAGTATGTTCATTTGTAGCACTTTCACTTTGCTACTAAAGCTCCTTTCAGTTGTTTTTCTATGATTCTACATGATTTCTCACTTAGGCCACCCCTCTGTTCAGTAAAAAATCAAAGATATGTCAGACCATTACTGTGCCCCCAGTTTCCCCTTCTCTGTTACCTAAACCTTTCTTTTACCCTCATTGATCAACTTCTATTATTGAGAATTAGATCCAGGATTGAATGCCTCCTTATTAATTCCTCTACCTTCTGAGGTATGATAACTTTCAGACAAATAAAAAGTGATTAGGTACACTGCCCTTTCATAGGGTCAATGGATTTCTGGGTAATTGAAGTCTCCCATCTTTACTACATCATACCTCTGTGAGAGATTTGTGTGCTCTCCATTAAACTCCAATCATGATAAGGAGTCTGTTATGTCTTCATTTCAGGTTATAACTGAGAAATCTAAATCCCATCCTCAAATATTTTCTTTTTTTTTCTTTTTTTAAATTTTTTACTGTTTTACAATCATTTCCTTAAAGTTAAGATTTTATTCCCGCCCCCCACCAACCTTCCCCTGCTATCCCCCTCCCTCCCCGTGACAGCATACAATTCTGTATAGGTTCTACATATACTTTCCTATTGAGCACATTTTCACTATAGTCATGCTCTGTAGTCGAACTAAAATAAATGGAAGAAATCATATAACAAATCAAAACATAATACCCTGAAACCCACTCACACACAAACATGATCTGCTACATTCTGCGAATGACTTCCATATTTCTTTCTCTGAGTGTGGAAGGCATTTTGCCTTAGAAGACCGACATTGGGATTTTTTTTTTTTCTCAGTAAGTTCTTGTGTTATTACAAAGTTCCAAGTCTCCCAGAAAAAACTCTCGCACACTGTGGTCGTTGCTGTGCACAAAGCTCTCCTGGTTCTGCTCCTTTCATTCAGCATTAGATCATATAAGTCCTTCCAGGCCTCCCTGAAGTCTTCTTGTTCATCATTTTGCAATAGTACTCCATTACATTCATATACCATAATTTATTCAGCCATTCCCCAATTGATGGGCATCCCCTTGACTTCCAGTTTTTGGCTACCACAAAGAGTGCTGCTATAAATATTTTTGTACATGTGGGACCCTTTCCCGTTTTTATAATCTCTTGGGGATACAGTCCTAGTAGCGATATTTCTGGGTCAAAGGGTATGCACATTTTTGTAGCCCTTTGGGCATAGTTCCAAACCGTTCTCCAGAAGGGTTGGATGATCTCACAGCTCCACCAACAATGAATTAGTCTTCCAACTCTCCCACATCTTCTCCAGCATTTATCATTTTCTTGTTCTGTCATGTTTGCCAATCTTACAGGTGTGATATGGTACCTCAGAGTTGTTTTGATTTGCATCTCTCTAATCAATAGTGATTTAGAGCACTTTGTCATATGATTATAGATATCTTTGATTTCTTCCCCTGAAAATTGCTTGTTCATATCCTTTGACCATTTATCAACTGGGGAATGACTTGTATGGTTATATATTTGAGTCAGTTCTCTATATATTCTAGAAATGAGGCCTTTATCCCCGAGCTTAGCTGTAAAAATTTTTTTCTCAATTCACTATATCCCTCCGAATTTTGGTTGCATTGGGTTTGGTTGTGCAAAAACTTTTCAGTTTAAAGTAATCAAAATTATCCATCTTGCATTTCATAATGCTTTCTATCGTTTCTTTAGAAAAAATTCTTCCCCTCTCCATAAATCTGATAAATACACTCTTCCTTGCTTCTCCAGTTTATTCATGGTATCAATCTTTATACCTAAATCATGTACCCATTTGGACTTTATTCTTGTGTAGCTCAAATATTTTCTTTGCTCAATATTCACTTCCAAGTTTTATTTCATTTGATTTTTTTATGTCATATCTTTTCAGCCTTTCTTTCTATTTGTTCTTTGGCACATTGGTTTAGAATTGGAAGGAAACTTAGAAATCACCTATCCTAACCTTCTACTTTTACAAATGAGGAAACCACGGACCAGAGGAGTTAAGTAATTTGCCCAAGGTTGCATAAGTAGATAAGTGGAACAGGTAGCATCCTGTGCTAAGAGCCCTGATTTCAAATCCAGTGGGTTTTTTTGTTTGTTTTGTTTTGTTTTTTTAATATACCTTCCTCTTACACACTTTTACTAGGGCAGCTAGGTTATATAGTGGATATAATGCCTGACCTGGAATCATGAAGACTTCAGTTCAGATTTGACCCCAGACACTTACTAGTTCTATGACCCTGGGCAAGTCATGGTTATCAAATGAAATATAATTGTAAAGCAATGCCTGGAATGCAGAATACACACACACATGCAGACAAATAAACATAATGTATACACATGCATATATTATTGTGTATATTGTGTATGTATATATACACACACATTCATACTATATATATATATATATATATATATATTTATATATATTTAATTAATTTATAAATGTTAGCTATTTTTATTATTATTATTGCCAGTCTGGATTATTAGATGGCCCCTGAATATGAATACTTTCCTAACTCCATGACTCTATGTTATTCTTTGTGGCCTGCAGTATTGTCAGATCTACTGTGTATCTGCTGATCTCCTAAATGTAAAAACAACCTCATCCACAAAGTCTTTCTTAATCACTTTGGTCAGTTAACTTCCTTCTTCTTTGAATCTCATTTATTAATCTCATTCATTCTCTGATGAACTTCTCAAGTACTTTTCCATATGATATTCATCTGTGTTTATATCATTAATCCCCATGCAAATAGAAACCATGTCTTTTCTAAAGTGATACCTCTTTTGGTGCTCACTAGAATGCTCTATAAATGGTGGGCACTTAATAAATGCTCAAGTTGAATTAAATCACACACCACTATTAAATTAATTCTCCTTCGTGTCATGAATGTTATTAACATTTTGTTCCATTATATTTCAAGCTCTTTGGATGGAAAGACCAACTTTGTCTTGTATCCTATGAATTTTGTGGTACACTATGTTGGGCACTTAGTTAATGTTTTATTTAAAATATCTGCCATTGTACTCAGAGATATGTTATACATGTATTGGTTGTTTGCTGAGAAATTCTACTGTTAATACCTTCTCCTGACAAAAGTCTGAGCTTTTATTCATCAAATACTAGATACTGCTTTATATATCTTTTTTATTGACTCAATTCTTGAAATGAAAATAAGTTTTCTTTAAATTGAAGAAATTTGGGAGGGGGTGGAGCCAAGATGGTGGAGTAGAAAGACTCATGCATGCTAGCTCCGAACCCACAGCCCATATATTTCCTGCAAGAAGAACTCCCCACAAATTCTGGAGCACTACAAGGCATGCAGAAACACAGTGGAAAAGATTTCCATTCCAGAGAGCCCTGGAGAGCAGTCCCCAGGGGTCTGTTGCGCCCCGGAAAGTGGAGCCCATCCCTGAGCTGCCCCGCGGCTCCAGAGGAGCAGATCCAAGCAGGCTTCAGGGATGGAACCTTCAGTGGCTGGGAAGGTCCCTCTGACCACAGATGCTACAGGTCAGTGAGAGAGACTTCTGGGCTGGCCGAGAGGGGAGTGGGGTGTCTCCGTGACTCGGGCCCCCTTGGGAGGCAGCGGCAGAGGCAGCGGCAGAGGCAGTGGCAGAGGCAGCGGCCCAGAACTCTGGGAGCATGCAGGAGCTCCATTACCAAAGGTCTCTACATAAACCCCCTGAGGGATCTGAGCCTGGGAGGCGGCCCTGCCCCCAACCACTCCATTACTAAAGGTCTCTGCATAAACCCCCTGAGGGAACTGAGCCTGGGAGGTGGCTCTGCCTCCACCTAAGCACCAGAACTTAAGCTCACATTGAATAGCAGCAGTGCCTGCCATGAAAAGCCCATTTGACTCTCAGACCCCAAGCACTAGCTGGGAGGATCTAGGCGGGGGTGGACAGGAATCTCAGAAGTCAAGTAACTGACTGGGAAAGTGCCCAGAAAAGGGAAGAAAAATAAGACTATAGAAAGCTACATTGATGGGGTACAGATGTTCCCGCCTTTCAATTCTGATGACGAGGAACTATTCTTACCATCAGGGAAAGACGTAGAGATTGGGGCCTCTCTATCCCAGACATCCGAGGTGGATGTCCAGTGGGCTCAGGCCATGGAAGAGCTCAAAAAGGATTTTGAAAATCAAGTTAGACAGGTGGAGAAAAAACTGGGAAGAGAAATGAGAGAGATGCAAGAAAAGCATGAAAAATGGGCCAATACCTTGGTAAAGGAGACCCAAAAAAATACTGAAGAACATAACACCTTGAAAAATAGGCTCACTCAATTGGCAAAAGAGGTTCAAAAAGCCAATGAGGAGAAGAATGCTTTCAAAAGCAGAATTAGACAAATGGAAAAAGAGGTTCAAAAGCTCACTGAAGAGAATAGTTCTCTCAAAATTAGAATGGAACAGGTAGAGTCTAATGACTTTCTGAGAAACCAAGAAATCACCAGACAAAACCAAAAGAATGAAAAAATGGAAGAGAATGTGAAATATCTCATTGGAAAAACAACTGACCTGGAAAATAGATCCAGGAGAGACAATTTAAAAATTATGGGACTACCTGAAACTCATGATCAAAAAAAGAGCCTAGGCATCATCTTCCAGGAAATTATCGAGGAAGACTGCCCTGATTTTCTACAACCAGAGGGCAAAATAAGTATTGAAATTATCCATCGATCACCGCCTGAAAGAGATCCAGAAAGAGAAACTCCTAGGAACATTGTGGCTAAATTCCAGAATTCCCAGGTCAAGGAGAAAATATTGCAAGCAGCTAGAAAGAAACAATTCCAGTATTGTGGAAATACAATCAGGATAACCTAAGATCTAGCAGCTTCTACATTAAGGGATCGAAGGGTGTGGAATAGGATATTCCAGAAGTCAAAGGAACTAGGGCTGAAACCAAGAATCACCTACCCAGAAAAACTGAGTATAATACTTCAGGGGAAAAAATGGTCTTTCAATGAAACAGAGGACTTTCAAGCATTCTTGATGAAAAGACCAGAGCTGAAAAGAAAATTTGACTTTCAAACACAAGAATGAGAAGAAGCATGAAAAGTAAACAGTAAAGAGAAGTCATAAGGGACTTACCAAAGTTGAACTGTTTACATTCCTACATGGAAAGACAATATTTGTAACTCTTAAAACTTTTCAGTATCTGGGTAGTTGGTGGGACCACACGCACACATACACACACATGTACACATGTGTGCACACACACATACACACATGCATGCACATACAGAGACAGAGAGCACAGACTGAATTGAATAGGATGGGACCATATCTTAAAAGAAATTAAGGTAAATGGTGAGAGAGAAATGTAGTGGGAGGAGAGAGGGTGAAATGAAATGAGGTAAATTATATCTCAATCAAGAGGCAAGCAGGAGACTTTTTAGTGGAGGGAAAAAGAGGAGAGCTGAGAAAAAAACAAGAAGTTTACCCTCATCACATTTGACTAAAGGAAGGAATAAAATGCACACTCATTTTGGTATGAAAACCTATCTTAAAATACAGGAAAGTGGGGGAGAAGGAGATAAGCAAGGGGGGGGGATGATGGAATGGAGGGCAATGGGAGGAGGGAGCAATTTGAAGTCAACACTCAGGGAGGGACAGGATCAAAAGACAGAATAGAAACAATGAGGGGCAGAATAGGAGGGAGGGAAATACAGTTAGTCTTACACAACATGACTATTATCGAAGTCATTTGCAAAACTACACAGATAGGGCCTATATTGAATTGCCTGCCTTCCCAAAGTCAATGGGTGGGGAGCGAGGGATGGGGAGAATTTGGAACTCAAAGTTTTAGGAACAACTGTTGAGTATTGTTGCTGCTACTAGGAAATAAGAAATACAGTTAATGGGGAATAGAAAGTCATCTAGCCCTACAGGACAAAAGAGAAGATGGGGATAAGAGAAGGGAGGGATGATAGAAGAGAGGGCAGATTGGTGATAGGGAAAATTAGATTGCTTGGTGTATTGGGGTGGGGGAGTGGGTAAAAGGGGAGAAAATTTGGAACCCAAAATTTTGTGAAAATGAATGTAAAAAGTTAAATAAATAAATTTTTTATTACAAAAAAATAAATTGAGGAAATTTTAGTGTAGATAAGTTTTACCTTTCTCATTTTGATTAAAATTATTAGCTGCTTACTTTAACCTGCGATTCTATAATATGGAACCCTGTGAAATAAGGCAGGTGCTAAGGGAAATATATCTTTATTTAAGGTCACTAAAAATACCATTTAGCAAAATAGTATTCTAACTCTGCCAGGGTGGCATGGTACAACTGAGCAGTCAATTTCTCTCTCTCTCATACTTTATTAAAATATTGACTGGGATCCAGCTCTTTCAGCATCAACTATTGACAAAATACATAGAGGATTATATAGTTAAGGTTTGCAAAACTCTTTGAAAGGCATTTCTATATATAGTCCTATTATTCATATAATTCTTAAACAAAATTATAGTCATGCTAGAATGGTTGATACCTAAGCAATAAACACCATTGGAAGTAAGTAGTTTTAGGACACATAATAGCATGTGACGGCATAAGGCAGCAAGAGGAAAAACAAAGTTTGTGGCAAATTTGAACCTAGCCCTACAACCAAACCTTAATTTATGATTTCAGTGTCCTCATTCATGATGGATGTCCTGGCCTCTACCAGGTAAAGATGATGTCACCATTATCCGATCTCACAGCATGCTATGTTTCTCTTATTATTTTTATCTTTTTCCAGTTCATATAATGTTTATCTACATATGTGTCTACCATTACTATAAGCACTTCAAGGCAAGAAATCTCATCTTATTTATCCTTGCATTTCTCTCAGTGCTACTATTTCATGTTGTAACTATGAATTTATGTTATATACTAGAATCTTATCTACAAAGTTAGAAGAAAATCACAATATCATAATAGTAGTAGTTAATACCATGTTTTAATCTATTCCTACCCCTCAACATTTTATATGAGGGTAGACACCAAATCCTATTTTTTGTACCTATGCAATGTTTCACATCTATCCCATTCCTATCTATTACAATTACATTCATGTACTCTTACTAATACCTGAGTAATTGCAATTTTATTTATAATAAATTATAAATTTTAATTATTATAAATTTTAAAGCTAGGAAATACATTTTGCATCCACAGAGTATAAATGCTATATATCACATGTAAGGAAATTGATCCTAGAGATGCAAAATGACTTCCAATGTCATGCCAAGTAAGTGTCCCATGTAAGGATTCTAATGTAGGTCCTCTTGACTGAAAATTCCACATTTGTTTTTTTTACTTTAGACACATTTTCTTGGTTCATGCTATTTTCTATAAGAAGAATTTGCTCCCCATTTCCCCCCACCACTTTACTTTTTGAATCATCTATCCTTTCAAGTTAAACTCAAATGTTACCTTTTCCAGGATGATTAGAGTTTGTTATTAGTCATCCACGCAGGATCTCACATAACAAAACAATATTTACAACAATCACAACCTTCTTTAATGTATTTCTTATGCATTACTGGAGTTATATTTATAGATTACTTTGTCATACTACCTATAGTCTCCCTTAGGGCAAGGATTGAAATATTATATGTCTCTCATCACTTAAATCAGAATATAGTACACAGTAAGAGAATACTTGAAGAGAATACCTATAATTACCACAGACTGGAAACTCCTACTGTGGGAATTCCCCCCTCTAATTCAGATCCTAAGATTTTCTTCCTTAGTAGATAATTCCAAGGGAGTTTCCTAGGAACATAATATTTAAATGTCTTGCCCAAGATCTCACAAGGATTTTGAGCCCTTTAATAAATGTACATTCACATATTTGCAGAAATTTAAGCTCTCATAAGACCTCAGAGGCCATCTAGCCCAACATAAATCTAACTACAATCTTAGCCTGTTCCATGAGCTGTTTTTTTCAAAATATTTTGATAACTTTATTTCAAAAATCTTAGCACAGTTTTACACGAAGATTTTTGAGATACCATGTATAGTTAAGTTCCTTTGTAAGATATGTATATTACTTCATGCATTTAAAAAATCTTATTCAGAGATGTTGGTAATGTGTAACTAGAATGGCATAAGTTGTGCTTTCATTTGTTCTTGAAAAGGACCATGACATCAAGATGATGACATGACTTGCAGTTGACTTTGATTTGAATGAGGGAGGGCAAGGTCGCCAACTTCACTTTCTTTTCCTTCACTGGACCATCTAGGTCCAGTGGCCTGATATTCATCAGGATGACTGGAGATGGTACAGGGTGCAATGCGAGACTTTGGCCCTTTCTGGCTAAGGTCTTAGCACATTGCCACTTTGAGTGAGATATACCCATTCAATGAATAGGCTTCTTTAAGTTATTCAAGGGATGGCCCCTTTAACCAAAAAAAAACAAAAACAAAAACAGACTGGGAGGAGGTGTGAAGTAAACACTCAAAAGATTTTAATTTTGATTTCTCATATCAGCTATTTGCAATAATTTTTTTCTCCAGTTATGAATAGAATATTTGTAACTAAGAATGCCAAAAGAGTCTATGACACAAGAAAAGATAAGATCTGATCTACAATACCCCCAATAATGATCTAGATTCCACTTAAAATCCTCTAATGAAGGGCCATTTACACACTTTTAGGGTAGTCTATTCCACTTTTAGGTAGTTCCATTTGCAAAAAAGTTCTCCTTTGCATCGAACCTAAATATGCCTCTTTGTTTTTTGACCTATTGCTCCCAGGGCAGCCCTCTGAGATCAAGAAGAATAAGTCTAATTCTGTTTATGATAATCTTTCAGAAATTAGAAAATAGATACCATCCCCATCCCTACCCTATCATCATCTCAGTCTCAAATCTTATATCAAGGTTAAGCTTCATCATTATTTCAACCAGTCATTTGATGGCATGATGCTCAGGAACTTCACCATTCTAGTCATCATCATCTACTTATTCTCCATACTTCCCCCCTAAAATGTTACAATATTAGCAATATTATCTTACTTAGTAATATTTCCATTTTTTTAACCATTGGAGAAGTGGAGGATTCCCAATACTGTAAACTTCAATTTGACAAATAGTGAATCAATCTGACATTTTTCCCAATTTCCTGAAGTGGAGAAAAAAAGCCAAAAGAATTAGCAAATCTGCCCTCAGAATGTCCACAGACCCTTCATATTCTCTATTCATTCTCGAAGCCAATTCATGCCAACTCATGAACTACAAGCACAGGACTTATGACTATGCATTTAATGTCCTTTCAACTATACCACTCTTGCTTGAGTAAGAGAAAATATGCAAAGAAGAAATAAAATATGCTGAGTCAGATTCTGTCATTATTTCTAAATATCAATATTAATTGAAATCAGGTTAATATTGTACAAATTACGAAGATTAACAAAAGAGAATCATATGAATATGGAAATAGGATACTAAGTTTTTCACACCCAAGTCTGTATAGTCACTGAATTGAATTGCCATCTGCTCACTCTCCAAAGGTCTATGGGAAATGAATTGGTGATTTCACTTCTGTGCTTAAGGGACTAATATCCCCATAATGGGATAAATCAGAGGCTATCAACAGATTTAGTACTCTTGTCAAATGCTTTAGCAGAAAGTTCAAGGTTCAAAAGGCACAGAACAAAACTCAGTTTCTGTCTGAACGTTCATCTCTTTGGCAGTCAGCTGAGATCAGTTCTGGGCTGCTTTTCCTGTATTTTCTCTGAAGGCTTCATGAGCGTCAAACAGTAATACTCTTTCAGAAATGGGAGATGTAAAATAGGAAAGTGACTATAAGGGCCCCAAACAGCTTGGTATTCCTTACTATTATGGATTTGCAATTAACCAGATTGTTTAAGTGATTCAGGTCCCCAGTCCTCTTCTCATTCACTACCCTCTCCCAAAAAATAAATGAAGAAAAAAAACTTCAGAGTAATCTAGAGTTTGGAATCACTAAAAAATGAAAGTTTCCTCTATTGATACACACAGAAACCTATTCATGTAATTATGTGCTCATTTAACACCCAATTCTTCTCATAGAAAGAAATTTAAAAGTATGCATGACATACTTTTAAGTTTAGTCTGCATCATTCATAGTTTTGTCTATCAGTTTCTTAAATCTCAGTTATCAAAAAAACGACACATCAACCCCTGATTTGTAGAGACAGTGAATTTCCAAGGTAGAAATTATCACGCTAAAAATTTAACAGTCATCTCTTACCAGCAGTTTGAGTTGAGAATATTCTTATATCCATGCTTACCTATTCTGTGAAGGTTTAATAGGTATCTATTGATGAATTAAATATCAGAGGTAGGGAGGGGCACCCAATGATCTGAGGTCCTTCCTCATGGTCTCTTGCCATTGATTCTAGACTGTCCATCAATAGTCCTTTTGTTCTCAGTAAGTGACCAGCTCATCTTCTTTTCTTTTAATTCCTTTTTCTCCTGTCTTTTTTTGGCTAACATTCCTTTTATAACTTCTAAAAGGAAGTTATTTTGCCATCTTGCTTTCACCCACTGTGCCTATTGACTAAAACAAAACAAAACAAAATAATCAAAAGAATCAGAATACCAAAACAAGCAATTGACATGCATCCGAAATGACTGTTATTGTTGTTTCAAATTAAAGGCAAACAATGGGTGGATAACTTTTCAATTTCAGGTGTTTCACTTTGATAACACAAGCTCTCCAAAATGAAAGCTTCACCAGCTTTGCTTTCCAGGTATTTCTTTAGAATAATTTCCCTTCCTTCTCTACAGAGGTTGGCATGATATTGGGCATGCAATCATACATCCATTTGCAACCATAATTAAATCTCCTATCATTGCTTCTCAGGGAACCCAACCTATTGTCCTTATCACTTGACAAAAAGAATAATACAAATTGACAGCGGGAACCTCTTACATCCCAAATAACGATATGAAGGGAAATTGCTCCTGAAGCAGGTTGATTTCCTTTGCATGTATTTAAAATGGGAATTTTATCATGTGTAAAAATGACACCCATAGGTGATGGGGAGCAAATTGATTTGGTTATCCTCACTTAAACAATTGAATAAAAATTGCAAGCTCTATGTAGTTTTTTTGCTCAAGAGTAAGGGCATTAAATCCTTTTTTATTGATCTTTCACTACATGTTTGAAATCATGTTACTATGTACCATTTCTGAAGGCTGGTTGGAAGAAATCAGTGCCAGGAATAAGATTCATTCCTTTGTCAGCTATTCATTTATTTCAGGGATTTCACTAGGCAAGATTTTATGAAGTGATCCAGAGGAAAGGACTGGAGCTGGTGAGTTGAATGTGGGACCATTTTTAACCCTGATCAGGAGGGACATTGTGTTTGCTTCCTGTGCACCATCCTTTCAAGCATGAAAATAATCAATGCCTAAAACCATTTCCATTTTCACATGCTCTAACTACAGTATGCATTTATTTCAGAGATGAAATATGCTACAACTTTAAATGTTTTACTCAGTGGACCAATAAGCAGCCACAACAGGGGAATCACCAGAAGCTCAGTAATTTTATGTAGCAGAATGGTGTGTATCCTGTGGTAACTGACTAGGTTTGCAACCTTCTGCATCAGTGACTGTTACAATATGAATGGCCCAAGTACACTTTGATGTATTTTCATAATTTTCTTGGCTTTCAGTCCCAGTTAGAAAAACAAATAAAATACATGTATTTTATTTTCAATTGATTTTTACTCTCCTCTTATATACAGACACAGACACATCTTCACATACAAAGCAGAGCACAAAAAAAAGGACTGCATATGAAATCTCAATTCTCATTCCTTACTGCTTGCATTTATAGATAGAAAGAACTAGATATAGGTAAGTAGGTAGGTAGGGAGAGAGAGAGAGAGAGAAGAGAGAGAGAGAGAGAGAGAGAGAGAGAGAGAGAGAGAGAGAGAGAGAGAGAGAAAGAGAGAGTGAGAGAGAGAGAGAGAGAGAGAGGGAGAGAGAGAGAGGAGAGGAGAGAGAGAGAGAGAGAGAGATAGCCAGAGAGATAAATTCTACATGGTACTTTCAACACTGTGCTGCTTATTTGTGTTTCCTTATGAACTTCTCCTGTTATGTTCATTAAAAAAAAAAAAAGTTTCAATGGTTACATGCCTCCAAATCCTTTGCAAACCCATGTCATCATGAGGCGCCCCAAAGGAAACGCTATCCCCATCAAAAAGCCATGATAGAAAAAAAGAAAATAATTTAGTTACATTTGTACCAAGAAATGAGCCAATTCTTCATGTTTTTTAATTGCTTTGAATTCAGTATTTAAAACCCTTTTTTTGATTTCCTTAAGTTTTCTTGGAAGGCTTCAATCCTTTCCATTGTGTAAATGAAAGAGGAGCATAAAGTTTTCATTGGTTATCTATGCTGTCCATCATTTATTTATCTATCACTCTTGCTAAAGACTAGCCTATTTTTCCTAATAATATATTTTTTCTGACAACTCCATTTATACCCCTTTACTGTGAAGTTGTTCATCTGTAAAATCTTGCAGCCTAATAATATTTAAAAGATGATTCTATATTTCCCTTTGGGTTTTTTTGGAGAACATGAAATTGCACAATGAAGCTATATAACTTCACTAAAAGAGTATTAAACAATTTTCCACCAAACGCAACTTAGGAAGTTGTGAGGAAAGCTCCTTTCCTGGGTAAAGACAAAAACAGAGGCAAGGAGAACAATGACCACACCTTTCCTCAGATATCACTTTGAAAGAATTGAAAATGTAAAGAACTCTAGAACTATCTCTTAAGACAGAAACATTTAAAAAACAGAAGCTTGGGACAGTGCACCCTTCACCCCAGAAGTACAACCCAACTTCAACATTGCTAAAAGTTAAAAAACAGAATTAAAGATAGGGTGTAAAAAATGAGAAAACATGCAGTAAAAAGAACCTTACTATAAAAAACTAATTTGATGACACAGAAGATAAAGACATAAACTCAGAAGAAGACTGTTTTGTTTTTTTTTTAGAGGAAGACAATGGTGTTAAGATAGCTGCAAGCAAAGCTTCAATGAAAAAAAGTAAATTGGCCACAAGCCCAACAAGAATTGCTGGAAAAGCTCATACAGTAATTTAAATATAAAACAAAAAATATAGAGGAAATAATGAGAAAAAAAGAGATGTCAAAATATTATGAGAAGTTAGTCAGTAGCTTGGTAAAAAAAAAAAAAGCCATAAACAATACCAAAGAACAATACTTAAATACTTTAAGTATTTAAAAAAATACTTAAACAGAATTGAAAAAGATAATTGTGTAAAAAGAAAAAAGAATACAAATCCATTGCAGAGAACTCTTTAAAAAGCAGATTTGGTCAAATTGAAAAGGTAGTATAAAAATTAAATGAAGATAATCATTCTTTAAAAATTAGATATGGTCAAGTGGAAGCTAATGACTCTGTGAGACATTAAGAAATAGTAAAACAAAGGGGAAGAAAAAAGAAAAAAAATAGAAGAAAATGTGAAATATTTTACTGGGAAAAAACTATTTACCTGAACAGCAGATTGAAGAGAAATAATTTAAGAATTATTGGCCCATCTGAAAGTCACAATTTTAAAAGAAAGGAGAGCCTAGACGAAGTATTACAAGAAATATTCAAGTAAAACATTCCTGATATCTTAGAATCAGAGGGTAAAATAGAAATTCAAAGAACTATTATATTCAAAGCCCCTGGAATATTATAGCCCAATTCCTGAGTCCCTAGGTTAAGGGAAAAAATATTGCAAGCATCCAGACAAAAGCCATTCAGGTATCATGAAGCCATAGTCAGAATCACACAAGATTTAGCAACTTCCATGTGAAATGATCAGAGGGCTTGGAATCTGATAATACAAAAAGAAATAAGGAATCAAACAAAGAATTATCAAGCCAGTAAACTGAATATAATCCTTCAGTGGGGGAAAAAAAGGATATTCAATGAAATAGAGGACTTTCAAACATTCTTGATGAAAATACAAGAGCTGAAGAGAAACTTTGACTGTCACATGCAAGACTCAAGAGATGCATGTAAAAAGGCAAACAATAAGGAGAAATCATAAGGGAATCAATAAGGTTAACATTTTTATATTCCTATATAAGGAAGACAATAACTGTAACTCCTAAAAATGTTATCATTATTGGGGATGTTAGAAAGAGTCTTGTGTTTCTCCCTTGTTCTTGTAAAAGGACCATGACATCAGAGAATGATGACACGACTTGCACTTGACTTTGATTTGAGTGAGTGAGGGCTGTGCAAGGTCACCAACCTCACCTTCTTCTCCTGAATCATTTGGGTCCAGTGCCTGATATTCATCAGGATGACTGGAGATGGCCCAGGATGCAATGGGAGACCCTTGCCCTTTCAGGCTAAAACATTCTCACTTTGAGTGAGATACACCCATTCATTGAGTAGGTTTCTTTCTGTAGTAACTTAAGGGATGACTCCTTTAGCAAAAAAAAGAAAAACAAAACAAAAAAGACAACAAAAAAACCCCCAGAAAACTAAAGAAACAATCAAACTGGGAGGGGAAGACCTGCAGGGTTCCTGGGTAAAAGAGAAACAATTACTATTTAGTAATTACATTGGACCTGTTGTCCAATCTACGAGCTCCTGAGTGAACTGGGCTTAAGGCTTGGTCTCTGAGTAAGAAATGTACCCAGTAAACCCAAAGGAAAAAAGGCAGCATAGAGGGAGCATATACTTTACACAAAGATGGACTGACAGACAGATCAACATCTGGGTCTCAAAAAGACAGAGCATATGAGTGTGAAATGACTATGATGGGATGATTTATAAAAGGAAAGTGGAAGAGAGAGAAAGAAGAAAGAAAATTATGTTACATAAAAGAGTCATGAAAGGAAGAACATTTACATTGCTGTGCAAAATAAGAATAAGCAGTGATGGACAATGTTTGAAATTTACTCTTACTGGAACTGGCTTAAAGAGAGAATTATATGCACACATAGATGAGTATAGAAATATACTATCCTTCAAGGGAATATAAAGGAGAAAAATTAGAGAAGGGGGACTGGCACATAGAAAGAAGGGTAAATTAAAGAAAGTAATGGTTAGAAGCAAAACTGATTTTTGAGAAAAAGACTGGTGAGAGGGAAGGAAGAGAGAGAGGGAGAGAGGGAAAGAGAGAGAAGAATCAACAAAGAAAAATAGGGTAGAGGGCAATACATATTTATTAATCATAACTATAGTGTGAATAGGATAAACTCACCCATAAAACAGGAGCAGATAGCAGAATAAAAACCAGAATCCAATTACTTATGTATGTGTGTATGTGTATATAGAAACATACACACATATATACATATCTATATGTATGCACATGTGTATGTAGTATATACATATGTAGATATAATAAATATGTATACATATGTGTGTACATATTATATATATATATATACACATATGGATATATGTATAAATACACTTGAAACAAAGACGCAGAGTAAAAATCAGGAACTAGAGCAGAATTTATTATGCTTCAACTGAGCTAAACAAAAAAAGCAGAAGAGCTAAGAAAACATGATTTCAGACAAAGCAAATGCAAACATAAGCCAAGTTGTAAGAGATAATCAGGAAAAGTATACATTGCTAAAAAGTACTATCAACAATAAAGTAATATCAATACTATCTATAAATGCATCAAATGGTAGAGCATCCAAATTCTTAAAGGAAAATTGAATGAGTTACAGGAGGAAACAGAAAAAAAACAAACAAACCATACCTGTGGGAGATCTCAACTTACCTTCTCAGAAGTTGATACATCTAACCAACAAGTAACAAGAAGAAGTTAAGGAGATGAACAGAATTTTAGAGAACTTAGGTAGGACAGACTTCAGGAGAAAATTACATTTAACAAAAGGTTATGGAAATAGAGATTTAAAATAAATTAGACAGTTTAATCTTTTTTTAAATTTTATTATTGTTTTTTAATTAAATTTATTTAACTTTTTACATTCATTTTCACAAAATTTTGGGTTCCAAATTTTCCCCCATTGTCCTCTCCCCCCATCCCAATATACCAAGCATTCTAATTTCTCCTATAACCAATATGCCCTCTCATCGTCAACCTTCTCATACTTCTCTTCCCTTGTCCCCATCTCCCCTTTTGCCCTATAGGGCCAGATAACTTTCTGTTCCTCATTACCTGTATTTCTTATTTCCTAGTAGCAAGAACAATACTCGACAGTTGTTCCTAAAGCTTTGAGTTACAACTTCTCCCTATCTGTCCCTCCCCACCCATTTCCTTTGGGAAGGCAGGCAATTCAATACAGGCCATATCTGTATAGTTTCACAAATGATTTCCATAATAGTTGTGTTGTGTAAGACTAACTATATTTCCCTCCATCCTATCCTGCCCCCCATTGCTTCTACTCTTTTTTTTGATCCTTTCCCTCCCCAAAAGTGTTGATTTCAAATTGCTCCCTCCTCTCATTGTCCTCCCTTCCATCATCCCCCCTACCCTGCTTATCCCCTTCTCCCCCCACTTTCCTGCATTGAAAGATAGGTTTTCATTCCAAAATGAGTGTGCATTTTATTCCTTCCTTTAGTCGAATGTGATGAGAGTAAACTTCATGTTTTTCTCTCAGCTCCCTTCCTTTTCTCTCCACTAAAAAGTTTCCTCCTTGCCTCTTCTATGAGAGATAATTTGCCCCATTCCAATTCTTTCTCTCTCCTCCCAATACATTTCTCTCTCATCGCTTAACTTCATTTTTTTAAGATATGATCCAATCCTATTGAATTCACTCTGTGCTCTCTGTCTCTGTGTGTGCATGCATCTGTGTATGTGTGGCGGCATGTAATCCCACAAATTACCCATATACTGAAAATTTTCAAGAGTTACAAATATTGTCTTTCCATGTAGGAATGTAAACAGTTCAACTTTAGTAAGTCCCTTATTACTTCTCTTTGCTGTTTACCTTTTCATGCTTCTTTTCATTCTAGCATTTGAAAGTCAAATTTTCTTTTCAGTTCTGGTCTTTTCATCAAGAATTCTTGAAAGTCCTCTATTTCATTGAAAGACCATTTTTTCCCCTGAAGTATTATATTCAGTTTTGCTGGGTAGGTGATTCTTGGTTTTAATCCTAGTTTCTTTGACTTCTGAAATATCCTATTCCACGCCCTTCGATCCCTTAATGTAGAAGCTGCTAGATCTTGAATTATCCTGATTGTATTTCCACAATACTGGAATTGTTTCTTTCTAGCTGCTTGCAAGATTTTCTCCTTGACCTGGGAATTCTGGAATTTGGCCACAATATTCCTAGGAGTTTCTCTTTTTGGTTCTCATTAAGGAGGTGATCAAAGGATTCTTTCAATATTTATTTTGCCCCCTAGTTCTAGAATCTCAGGGTAGTTTTCCTTGATAATTTCATGAAAGATGATGTCTAGGCTCCTTTTTTGATCGCGGCTTTCAGGTAATCCCATAATTTTTATATTGTCTCTCCTAGATCTATTTTCCAGGTCAGTTGTTTTGCCAATGAGATATTTCACAATATCTTCCACTTTTTCATTCTTTTGGTTTTGTTTTGTGATTTCTTGGTTTCTCAGAAAGTCATTAGCCTCCATCTGTTCCATTCTAATTTTGAGAGAACTCTTTTCTTCAGTGAGGTTTTGAACCTCCTTTTCCATTTGGCTTATTCTGCTTTTTAAAGCATTCTTCTATTCATTGGCTTTTTGAACCTCTTTAGCCTATTTTTCAAGGTGTTATTTTCTTCAGCATTTTTTGGCTCTCCTTTAGCAAGGTGTTGACCTGCTTTTCATGCTTTTCTTGCATCTCTCTCATTTCTCTTCCCAGTTTTTCCTCCACCTCTCTAACTTGACTTTCAAAATCCTTTTTGAGCTCTTCCATGGCCTGAGCCCACTGAATATTTCTTTTGGATGTTTGGGATCCAGAAGCCTTGACTTCTATGTCTTTTCCTGATGGTAAGCATTGTTCTTCCTCATCAGAAAGGAAAGGAGGAAATATCTGTTCACCAAGAAAGTAACCTTCTATGACATTTTTTTTTCCCTTTTCTGGGCATTTTCCCAGCCAGTTACTTGACTTCTGACATTCCTTTCCACACCCACCTTGCCTCCAGATCCATCCAGCTAGTGCTTGTGGTCTGAGATTTAAATGCTGCTTCCCAGCCTCAGAGCTTTCAGCAGGGGCGAGGCTGCTATTCAGTGTGAGATTAAGTTCAGGTACTCAGGTGAGGGCAGGGCCACCAAGCAGGGCTAAGTTCCCTCAGGGGGTTTATGCAGAGACCTTCAACAATGGATCTGAGCCTCTGCTTGTTTTGGGAGCCTCTGTCTGCTGCTGCCTCTACTGATGCCTCCTGAGGGGGCCTGAGTTATGGGGACACCGCACTCCCCTCTTGGAGAGCCAAACAGGCTCTCTCACTAACCTCTGGCATCTGTGGGTCAATGCGTGGCCACTGGAGATTCTGTCCCTGAAGCCTGCTCGGATCTGATCCTCTCAGTGCCACGTTGCCAAGGCAGGGCTGGGCTCTGCTCTGTGTCTGGTGAGTGATGGACCTTTGGTGTCAGTTTTTCAGGGCTCTCTGGAACAGAAATCTCCTCCACTCCATTGTTGTGCAGCTTCCACTGCTCCAGAATTTGTTGGGAGTTCTTCCCCACAGATATTTTATGGGCTGTGGGTTAGGAGCTAGCATATGTGAATTTTTCCACCATCTTCTAGACAGTTTAATCTTAAAGAATGAGTCAAAAAATAAATCATAGAGACAATCAAAGTTCATTAAAGAAAATGACAGCAATGAGACAGCCTACCAAAATTTATGAAATGCAACCAAAGCAGTACTTAAGGGGAAAATTATATCTCTAATTGTTTTCATCAATAAAATAGAGAAAGAGCCAATCAGTGAACTGGGCTTGCAACAAAAAAGCTGGACAAAGAACAAATCAAAAAAATCCCCAATTAAATATCAAATTGGAAATTCTGAAAATCAAATGAGAGGGTAATAAACCTGAAAGTAGAAAATATATATATATATATATATATATATATATATATATATATATATATATATATATATATATATATATATATATATATATATAAAATGTGAAGACAGCAACCTAGCAGTACCAGATCTCAAATAGTATTATAAAGTGGACTCATCAACAGGATCTCATAATGACTAAGAGATAGAGTGGTAGATCAGCAGCATAGATAGTTAAATATACACAGTAGAAAATTACTAGAGTAATCCAGTGTTTGGTAAACCCAAACATCTTAGCTTTTGGGACAAAAATCTCATGATCTGACAAACAATTGCTAAGAAAACTTTAAAGCTGTTCGGCAGAAACTAGGTATAGACCAATATCATGTATAACATGATAAAGTTAAAGTATACATGATTCAGACAGAAAGAGTGATATCATAAGCAAATTAGGGGAATATGGACTATTTTACCTCTCAGTTCTACGAATAAGAGTTTATGTATGATAAAACAAAAGAAAGAGGATATTATAGGATATAAAATAGATAATTTTAATAAAAGTAAATTGAAAAGGTTTTGCACAAACAAAACCAATGCAATCAACTTTAGAAGGAAAGCAGAAAACTAAGGGGAAACATTGAAACAAATTGCTCTGATAAAGGCCTCATTTTTCAACTATATGTAGAACTGAGTCAAATTTATAAGTATATGTATCCTTTCTCAATTGATAAATTGTCAAAGAAAATGAACAAGCAGTTTTCAAATAAATAAACCAAAACTATCTATAGTCATATTAAAAAAATGCCCTAAATCACTATTGATTAGAGAAATGCAAATTAAAACAACTTTGAGTTACCATTTCAAACTTATCTGATTGCCTAATAGGACAGAAAAGGAAAATTAGAAATACTGCAGGAGATGTGGAAAAATAGAGACACCAACTGTGTTGCAAAGTGATCCAAGTATTCTGGAGAGCAATTTGTAGCTATGCCCAAAGGGTTATAAAATTGTACATATCCTTTGATCCAGCAATAGCACTACTAGGTCTGTATAATAAAGAGATTATTTTTTTTAATGTAAAAAGACCTATGTATACAAAAATATTTGTAGCAGTTCTTTTTGTGGTGGCAAAAAAACTGGAAATTGAGGTGATACCCATCAATTAAGGAATGGCTGAACAAGTTGTGGTATATCATTGTTATTGGATACTATTGTGCTATAAGTGGGATGATTTCAGAAAAACCTGGAAAGGCTTACATGAGCTAATGCAAAATAAAGTGTGCAGAACCAAGAGAATGTTGTGCTTAGTAACAGCAGTATTTTATGATAATCATCTGTGAATTACTTAGTTATTCTGATAAATAGTATAATAAAAAAGATGGAAGGATTCATATTAATAAAAAAAATGCCCAGAGAAAGAATTGATGGAGTCTTAATGCAAATTGGAGGATATTTTTTTGCTTTATTTTTCTTGGGTTTTTTTGCAACTTAACTAATATAGAAAGATTTTTTTCCATGACATCACATATATAATTTATACCAAATTGTTTGCTTTTTAAGGAGTGGAGAGAAGAGAGAGGAAGAGAATTTGGAACTCAAAATTTAATTTAAAAAAAATGTTAATTTTTTTTTTTACATAGAAATCAGAATAAAAAAAAGAAAAGAAAAGAAACAAATGAAAAAGAAATAATGTGACATGCTGGGTTTTAACCCAAGTCTTCTTAATCCAAATTTAGTGATCTTTCCATTGTACTACTATACTTTAATTTTATAAATCAACAAGCAAAAATTATACTTTACAAAAGAAGGAAAACTGTTATCATACCTCAGGTCTGCTAAGTCTGTTCATCTCTCTTCTTTCAATAAAGAAGAGACTGAATACAAGGTCGATCATGTCAAGATTACAGTATCATAACTAGGAATCTGTTTAAAAATTTTCAACCACTAGAAACCAGTTATCTTTTATTGTGGACCACGAGTAATCATAATCACATGTTGGTCTATACCTAGTTTCTGCTAAACTGCTTTTGAGGCAATTAGGTTGTGCAGTTAATAGAGTGTAGAGCCTGGAGTCAGGAAAACCCAAGTTCAAAGCAGCTGTCAGGCACTAGCTGTGTGACTCTCATTAAACCACCCTGTTTGCCTCAGCTTACTCATCTGCAAAATGAGCTGAAGAAGGAAATGACAAGCCACTCCAGTGTCTTTGCCAAGGAAACCTCAAAAGGGGTCACAAAGACTGATAGGAGCAACTGAAGAATCACTCAACGACAATGATAAAGTAATCACATAGTGAGTGGCTAGTTGGGCTCTGGGTGGCCATTGTTAATGTCCTTGGGACATTAAGGAATTGTTAATGTCCTTGGGAGAATGGTGTTATTGTGTACCTAGGACTTAGGAGGTTTAAGGAAGCTACAAATGCTATTGGCCAGCAGTTATGTTAACTAAATTCTAGTGAACACAGAAAAGAGAATACCAGAGTCACTTCTATTCTGTGTATACCTAGGAAGGTCCTAATGCAGATGGATGGAATCAGTTCTGTGTTGGGTACATAAAGAAGTAGGCCTTGAATTCTGTCAAGATACACAATCTCTATCTCTGGCATTATCCCAGAGCAAGATTCCATTGACATTCTCCATTTGGCAATCCAAGTGTGTAGACTATTATGAATATCCCTAGTCAAATTTGGTCTTGTACCATACATCTGAGCTGGTACTCTGATGTCTCTCTAAGAAATAAGAGAATTTTCATGGAATTGGTGATGTACTCAAAGTTCTGGAGATTAGTTTGCATGTGAACATATCTATACATATGTAAAACACCACAGTTCAATAATAGAATATTCTGAATCTCTTGGAGGAAGTATAGAAGAATAGAAAGATTACTTGATTTGGAGTTGGAGGACTTTACCTATGTGGCCTTGGATGAATGACTACACCCCATTTGGACTTCAGTTTCTTCATCTATAGAATAGAAGAGTTTGGACTAGTTCACTTTCAGAGTTCTTTCCAGCCCTGATTACCATCCCATGATTGTGATAAAGCTTTCTCAATAATCTACCTTCAGGCACAATCTTGTGGAGTTATATTGATTTTTCCCTCCATCTTGTATAAGGAAGCAGAAGGCATCTTTCAACTTAGTTTACTGAGGATCAGAGGTGTTAGCCGCTTAATCACACTTGGAAACAAACCCACCAAATAAATGCAATATTACAGGTAAAGGAAAAGACCCTCTCCTCTTGTTTTTGTATATGTATCTCCAAAATCTATCACAGGTACTATATGCTTGCTAGATACTTGATTGCATATTTTTTGTCTGGTAAATATTATACATGTTAGCACTTTAGGTACCTCTTAAAAGACTGCTACAAAATAGATTTTTTTAAAAATATCTTCAGCTGTCTTAGATGCTTGACTCTTCCCCTACCCTCCCTAACTTGAACACTATTTGAATTGCATTACAACTCTTTACAACATTTATATTCAACACTACATTAGAAAAAGTTTAAAAATTACAATAATCCCAAAGAAATCCAACATTTGGAGATCTTTTATCTGTAGTGTAAGTTGAGCAGGGTACATAGGCAAAGATACTTTTGTTCAATATTCCTAAGCAGCAGTATCAAACAGTACAACTTTGTTACTGACAAAGCTAATAAATTAAAAAGAAATGTACACCTGTGTGTAATTAAATTAGATTTGAAGAAAGTTGTGGAGATTAATGCCTGCAATCAATGTAGGCGCTTTAATCACCTCAACTGTCGGCAATAATTTATGAGAAAAGCACTTCCATATTCTCATTAGCCTAAAACTTTTAAAAAAATGTATACAATGGCTTACTCTAATGTGTTCAGTCATACAACCACACTTTGTTGGGTGTAGTCTCATCCATGAGGGTCTCCCTGTGCAAATATGTGATGTAACCTCTACATATGCCTTCTCTCCCTTTGCAATCCTTACCAATATCTTTCCATAAATCCTTCACTGAAAAACATTTTAATAATCAGAGCTGCCCGTCATCTACTCTGAACAAGTATTATATTAAGGTCCCCATCACTGGGAAGGAATGAGGAGGGAGTGTTAGGATTTAAAGATGAAAGGGATTGCATCTATTATAATATCCTAATTTTAGTATGGGAAAACTAAGGCAGAGAGAGAAGTGAACTAGCCAAAATTATTTCATGCTGGGATTTTAACCCAAGTATTTTGTCCATATTCTTTTTTCTATCCACTGCACTGTCTCACTGCTTAACAGTTTTTAAAAAGAAGCAGAATGATGTTGTTAAGGGCTTAAGTTGCACTAGACATGACTTTCCAGAATCCTTCCAACTGACATTTAAGTAAACTGGAGGTGAAAGAAACTCACCTTGTATTTTATCCATTGTTTAATAAAACCAGAAAAGTGACAATCAAGTAAGCTAACAATAAAGGACTGCCTTTTAAAAAAGAGTATGACAACAAGGAAGAGATAGTGAGAAATAGGAAAAAAGATAATTTGTAAATGATGAAATGGAATGTTTACATGGAGAATTTCCTTCCCTTTTATGATCTATATTGGGGCCTCTGGTACAAGTGAAGAAGAATTAGGCAGATACTTCAGCTCCAATTTATGGCTCACACCTTCCCAAGGGGTTCATTGGCTATTTGACTGCCCCAAACCATAGGAAGTTAGGCAAGAAACAAGACACAGGAGAGATAAGAGGGTAAGAATAGGGAATTAAGTTCAGACTACGATTTCTCCTTGGATTTTTTTTTCTAGAAGTCAATTCGCTCCTTAAATTCAACCTTTCCCTCCCAGACTGAAGTCTTTATTTATCTTTGCCCCATTAAAGAGGCCACTCCCTTCTTAAACAGGCATATTTAATGAATGGGCATTACCTCTTCCTAAGTGAGTACTTGAATAAACCTTAACCTAAAGGGGCCAAGGTCCCAGTGCATCCTGGGTCAGCTCCACTCATCCTGATGAATATCTGGTTACTGGATTCTCCAGATGACTCTGGAGAAGGGACACTGCTGGTGACCTTGCACAGTCCTCCCTCACTCAAAACAAAGTCAAAGGCAAGTCATGCCATCATTTCTCTGATGGCATGGTCCTCTTTGGAAACACTGTTGTGTTAGTTGGCACTTTATTGGGTGTAGTCTCATCCAGTTGTGTTTGTCCAATTTAGGGACCTGGAAAAAGTTGTTGTTGACCTGGCAAAAGTAGGGATTATTGTATTTAGAGAAACCACTGGCAGCACCATACTCAATGCTCCAAAACAGAGAAAAATATATAGGAGAAGTATTTTTCTTGATTTTTTTTTTTCCTTTATAAAGTTGAATGAGTCAAGGAATTCACAAGAGGTAGGAGTGGGTGGGTGCCAGTAACAGTGCAATGGAACAGTATCATAAGAATAAATCATCAATTAGGAAGCATTTATTAAGCGTCTGTCATGTGCCAGGTAATGTGCTATGAACAGAGACCATAAAGACAAAAACCAAGCCTATCCAATCTCTGCTCCTCAGTGAGTTTACACTGACATCAACAGAAGAGATATGTTCCACTTCTGTGGCCTAATCATTAATCCTCCCGCATCCCCTCCCAAAGAAAACCAAGCCACCACCAGAGTCCAGGGGTTTTTGGGTTTTTTTTAAATCTTTCCTGAAGTGAAACTTAATCTCAAACATATTTTATGTTTCATTTATATTAAGTGGGAATGTAGGAGAGCATTTGCATTTTTAGATTCCTAAAAATTGAGCATTTATACCCATAGACTTTTCCTTCTTTGCTCCACAGTTGGTTTTAGTGATGTGTGAAATGAGAGGGAAAATGAGTGACATTTGACTTTTTTTGACAATTTCTTCAGAGCAGTTAAAAAAAGCTCTGGCAAAATCAGAAACTGTACTGCATCACAAGTAAAACTTGTCAGTCACAGCAGAGAATTAAATGCTTATTCGATTAAGTTCAATTCAACAAGCATCTATTACATGCCTTGTATGTACAAGGCATTCTACTAGACGCTAGAGATACAAAGACAAAACTGAAACAATCTTTACCCTCTAGGAGCTTACATTACATTACCCTGGAAGATACAAATTATACTAGGTAAGAGTTTTCAAATATAGCACAGATAGAACTTATGTATACCGAGGTTTCCTCAAATATCAACAATATGGTTCCTGGCCCATATAGAGACACTAAGTATAATAGTAGCTTTTACTTCTAGCAATAGAAAATGCAAAAGATCAAAAGGTCTCAAAAGAGCCCACAAATATATAACAATAATGAGAAGTTATCAAATAACCCATAAATATCCCCCTTAGAATCTTTTTTTTAAAACAATCTATTTATAGAGAAGCAATCAGGGTTAAACAATTTGCCCAAGGTCACACAGCTAATAATAGTCAAGTACCTGAGGCTGGATTTGAACTCAGGTCCTGCTGAGTCTGTGCTATATTCACTGTGCCACCTAGCTGCCCCAAGAAAGAAATTAAATAGGATGATCTCGACATTCTGGTCTGTCCCATTTTCCTACTGTATTTTATACACCTCCCTAAGTTTTATAGTGGTATGATTTAGATTCAGCACAGAGAGTCAACACACTTTGCCATTATTGGACAGAAGGATTCCCTTCCCCTCAGATTTGCCTTCCCTACAAAACACGTAGGAAATATGTGTGGGAAGGAAAAGGGGAAATTCTTGGATATAAAGATCTTAATCTCTTCTCCTTTCTTCCCTCCCACCCATCATGAACTGACCTCCTTGTTCAGTTGCAGGAAACATAAGGCTGATTTTCTTTTTCCAAAAAAAATGCTTATGAGGATGCCTTCTCTTCTTTAAATATCTGGCTCTATGAATTTTTGAATTTAAGAATATTCTAAAGGCAGCCTCAAAATCTGATACCAGATATTACCCCAGAAATATTCTTCCTCTGGTATAAGACTAGATTCTGAGATCTTCTTACCTAGGAAATCTCCTTTATTTAACTAGTCAGCCAATCAGTAAATGCATTTTTATTAAGTGCCTACTATAGAGGCAACATGCTAAGCACTGAGGATAACTCTTCTTTCAAGGAGCTCAAACTATGGGGGGGAGGGGAAGAGGACATGAAAGCAATGATGTACAAATGATACATATGTCTGCATGTAGGATAAATTATAGCTGGTAAATAGAGAGAAGGAAATAGAATTAGAAAGGAAAAAGAGAGATTTTTCATAAAAAAATGAGATTTTAGCTGAGATTTGAGGGAAGCTAGACAGTCCAGGGCAGGGATATAAAAGACTAGATCCCAAAGTTAGGGTCACCAAAGAGGTAAGCACCATGACTGATGCTGCTTTCTCTGACAAGGTTATAATCTTGGCAAGTACTAAGTCAATGATTTCCAAAGTACAGTATATACCATTAAGGTGAAGGAGGAAAAGGTTATAATTTCAGTTTATATTTTTTATGAAAAATAAAAAAAAAGCTTTACTAACACATACATATATACATACATATGTACATACACATATTGACAATGGCACCCTCACTTAATCGTTATGTCAGGACATTTGCAACATATGGTGGAGAAGATATCCTGAGGATAGAGTAGGAGTTTCAAAACCCTTGGGATTGATAATGGTGGCCTCTCTTGTTCATTAGTTTTTAGGAAACTGATGCACTGCAGTTTACATGTATTGAGCTAACTGAATTTGTCAATTACATTATCTAGTTCAATTGAACTCATATTTGCAATATGAACAAATAGCTTAAAAGATTCCTGAAAGATTGAAGATAATTCCAATAATCCAAGTACAAGCAAACAAGAAAATGAGAGATTTTAGTTCTCTGATTCCTATATTGAGTTCTTCACAGTAACATAAGGTGAAAATAGTGTCCATCAAATCAGTTTTGTTAAAAAGTCTGTGTCCCTCCCCCCACCTGGGATATTATGAAGATTATTTGAAGCAAAAATTTGTATCTCTGTAGTTAATTATTAACTTTCTCCTTAGGGTATATTGCTCCTTGAGCTGTTTTATGAAGCCATCACAATTATCAATCTAATTAAAATGAAGTGTGATTTCAAAAGTCATCAAGAAATATTTATTTAATACCTACTATGGGCCAGGCACTATCAGAAATTGGGTGATAGTTTCCTACGTGATGAATAGCAAAGAGTTCAGTGTTGCTGGATTAGAAAAGATCTAGGAAGGGAATAAGATGTAAGATTACTAGAAAAGTAGGAAGGGGAAGGTTTTTGAAGTGCTGTAAAATACAGAGCATTTTATATTTTATCCTGAGGGTAATAGGGAGCCATTAGAGTTTTTTGAGCAGAAGAGGGGGATCAATATGATTAGATTTGTTGTCTAGGAAGATCACTTTGGCAGCTGAGTCAAAGACAGACTAGAGTGGTGGAAATGTCACAGAGAGAGAGAAAGAGAGAGAGAGAGAGAGAGAGAGAGAGAGAGAGAGAGAGAGAGAGAGAGAGAGAGAGAGAGAGAGAGAGAGAGAGACCAACTAGCAGTCTATTGAAATATCTGAGGTATACAACAGGGTAGTCTCCTTGGCAGGAAAGATAAAGGGTATATGTGAGAAATGTTTTAAGGCTAGAATTGATAGTATCTGGCAACAGGTTGGATAAAAGAAGTGAGGAGTTGCAGATGACCAGTAGGTTGAGAACCAGGATGACCAGAAGTATGATTGTGTCCTCAATAGTAATAAGGAATTAAAAGGAAGAGATAGTTTTATGTGAAAGATAGTGAGTTCAGTTTTGAACATGGTCTATGTGCCTATGTAAATACATATATTTAGGTGGTGCAGTGGATAGAGCATGGACTTTGGAGTCAGGAGGACCTGAGTTCAATTCTTGGACACTTAATAGCTATATAACCCTGGACAAGTCACTTAACTCTAATCGTCTCCCCTCCAAAATAAATAAAATGGACGTGGCAAGTGTTAGCAAACCATAAACTGTTATGAACATATCTGTCATCATCATCATTATTTCATTATTTCAAAAGTGTGTGTGGAGGAGTTAGGTGGCATAATAGACAGAATACCAGCCCTAGAGTCAAAATTCATCCATCAACTCTAACTGTATGATCTTGGGCAGTTTTGTTCTTTTTTTTTAAAATCCCAATTGCCTCAAAAAACAAAACAGAAAAAGACAAAAGACAAAAATTAATCACCTTACTTTTCAGAGGTAATCAAGGTTAAGTAATTAGCTCAGGGTCACATAGCTTGTTAAGTGTCTGAGGAAGAATTTGACCTTAGCTTCTCCTAACTCTAGGGCCAGTGTTCTATCATTTGTGCCACCCAGCTATCACGATGTTTTTTTTTTTTCTTGGAGTCAATTGGAATTAAGTGTCTTGCTTTGTGTCACACAATTAGTGTATGAGGCTGGATTCAAACTCAGTTCCTTCTGACTTAAGACCTACAAATGTGTTCATATCTGCAAACTAAAAATCTGGAAATAGGAGGTTTGATCTCATTTAATTTTTTTTCTAAATAAAGGATTTCAGTAAGTTTTTAAAACCATTTGTTAAAAAATGTTAAAGAGCAATACTTTCCAATTAATATGCAAGAACAATTGACTGTCATCAAAGAAGATGAAAATTTACTACCCAAATTTACTACCCAACAAAATCCTTTACAAAACTGGTGGGTAAGATTGAAAAATGAGTAACATGATTTATTAAGGACAGTCAATGATGCAATTCCTCCATTTAGAACTGTGTAACTTCATGATGTATAGTTTTTAACCACAACAGCCATTAAAACTAAGTACTAAAATAAACTGAACTTAATAAAGCATATTCAATCATATCATTCTCACACAAAAAAATCTCACTACTGCAATAAAGCAAGTTCTCATGCCATTAACAAATAAAACAAAACTATTTTAAAATTATTTTATCTTTATCTCATCTTCTTGGATTCTATTATATATTATAATTTATATATTAATATGATTCATAAAAAGTATGTAAAGTGGGGATTTGTATTAAAAATATTAATAGGGGTGTACTATCAAAAAATTTTGGAGACCACTGGCATAATAAGTAAACTTCCCCAACCTTTTCTTAACACAACAGGTTAGGGAATCAGGATTAGTGTCCATTCACTGGAATTATAGAATGAGTGGAAACATCTAAATATTCCTCTGTCGTATGTTTTGGCGTTAAGTTCTATCATTACCTCTACTGTAAGGACATCTCTCAGGCTATGTGTGCAAGTATATGTCCACTCTATTATGTGCTCCTGCTACAAATCACCATGAAATTATTCTAGAAGAGAAAAACATTAGAGCAAAAAGGCTTAGTGTAACCTGCCCCTTACTCATATACGAATGAATGAATTGAATGAATGAACAATGTATTTATTAAGTACTTCCTAGCGATAGAAGTGTGCTAAGCCCTAGGGTAAAAATGCAAAATCAATGACTTGTTTCTGCTTTTAAGGAACTTCTCTTTCAATGTGGAAGATACACACAAGGCAGTAGTGGCTTGAGTAGAAGGACTTTGATCTGAAAAGTCACAAGAGATGGTGGATGGAGTTAAAGGGGAGAAGGCTGACACATTCAATTTAAAAAAAATACATCTAGCGGAGTGTATGGAATTATGGTTCATGGCTTCATACCTAAAGTGCATGAGGTACAAAAGACACCCAAATGGTTGGGAGGAAAAAATAAAGTGAAGCATGACTGAAGATTTCCTGAAATAGTGGTCTTAGAAAGGCAGCCTAAATTCATGAGAGTAGGGTTCAAAGGCAGAAATTTACCCAAGACAGAGTGTCTTGGCATCAACAGAATTGTCAAGAAATCCAGTCAAAAGCACTTATTAAGTGCCTACTTTGTGTGAGGTTCTGGAGATACAAAAAATGGTCAAAAATACTCTTTGCTTTTAAGGACTTCACAGTCTAACAGGAGAGACAGTATTTAAACAACTAGGTCATTTCCTTACTCAATAAACTCCAGTTAATTCCTTTTTCCTTCTAGGATCAATTATAACATTCTCTTTTTGGCATTCAAGGATTTTCATAGCCTACCTCCCTCCTAACTTTCTCTTTTTCTTCTATTTTACCTGCTGCCATATACTCTTTGATTCAGTGACACTGCCCTTGTGGCTGATGTAGAAACAAGACACTCCATCTTTCCAGACCAGGCATTTCTCTAACTGTCCTGTATGCCTGGAACACAGTACCTCCCTCAACTCTAGCCCCTGACTTCTCTGATTTTATTTATAAAATTCCATCATTTACTGGAAATTTTTCCCAACCATTTTTCATTCTAGTGCTCTCTCTATTAATTTTTCCTAGTTATCCCATATATAGCTTGCTTTGTATATTAGGGTTTTTTTTTGCATTTTGTTTCTCTGTGCTCCTTGATGGCAGAGACTGTTTCTATACCTCTTTTTACAACCCCAGAACTTACCACAGTGCCTGGCTCATAGTAGACATTTAATAAATGTTGATTAGTTGCTTGACAAGATATATATATATAATATATAATGTAATATAAATAGATAGATATAGACATAGACATATATAGATATAGATAGATACAGACATATATATATGAGTGAAATGAGGACATTGTAAAGTCTTCTCATAATAAAACATGGGAAACATTGTATTTTCTAAATAAAATTTCTTTTCCATAAGGCCCCTCTCTCTGGATCCCTGATTTCCAAGAATCAAGGCCTTGTGGGCAGGGCCCCTCCCCTCCCTTCTCTCTGTGAGAATGCTACCTAAGCACTAGTATTTTTACCAAATAAGGATATAATGGACTGTAGCTGACACTTGGAAGTTAATCAGATCTCTCTTTGTTTGGTACTGTGGCCACATCAGCTAAGCTCCCTCTCCTCCCCCCACCCCTCTTTTTTTACTTTAGTTATAGAATAGCCACATTAGCAGTTAGTTAGCTATTAAATAAGGAAGTGTATTGGTATAGGTGAATATTTCCTGGGTCTTGTCTAGTTTTTCATGCTTAGATTGTAAGCCCATCTTCCAACAAATGAAGAGGTGGGATAGTGGTGGGGTGGGATTCTCTGTGTTAGGGTATACAATTGTGCTTTGATCTCTGTAAGCTGCCTCCTTCCACTAGTCTGCCCTAGTGGAACAGATGCCCTTTTCTCATGAGAACAGAATAGAACACTTTCTGTTCCTCTAGAATCCTCTTTATTTTTTTAAGATTTAGGGTAAGGGTCTTATACCTCCTTCCCATATATACATGTACATACATACACCAAAGATAGTAAAGTGCTAGCACTAAGGAGGACTAGGAACCAATTCTTATAGAAGGTGGGACTCCAGATTGCTCAGATCTGAAGGAAATCAAGAAAGTAAGGAGGCATAGATGAAAAGGCAAAATCAGTTTTAGGCATGGGAGACAGCCATTGGAAATACCCAGGCAATTAATGCAGTATCTTGTACAACGAATTGCAAGGAGGACAGTATCACTGGTTTATAAGAGTATGTAAAGTACAACAAGTTTGGAAAGATAGGGAGGGCCAAGTTATGGAGGGCTTTAAAAGCCAAACAGAGAATTTTAAATTTCATCCTCAAATGACAGGAAGACAATGGAGCTTTCTTTTTGTTTTCCACAGAGGGAGAGATGGGACAAGATGAACTTGGTACCTGAATGGAGGATATACTGTGGATTCAGAAGAGACTTGAAACAAGGAAACCAACTGGCCGGCTAGCAATCCTATAGACATGACATGAAGAGATTGTGAGGTAAAGGAGATTGGTGATGAGATTACAGGAAAGGGGGAAGATTGGTAGCTCCTCCAATAAGAATTCATCAACTCCTGAATCCCTATCAGTTAATCATCTTGGGGGGTGGACACTCCAGTCATTTATAAACTAATCTAGAGTTGACTATATCTTCTCAATAACTCCATGAGGAGGTGTTTTCACGATCCTAGAAAAAAGATATTCACTATAAGCCTCTCAGGATGGTTGGCAACCATATTAAACTTACCATGGAACTCCTTTGATCAGTCCATTTTAAGTGAAAATACATAATTGTGTGTTTGTCCTTCGTTGCCAAAGAAGACCATGCCATCAGAGAAATGATGGCATGACTTGCACTTGACTTTGTTTTGAGGGAGGGAGGGCTGTGCAAGGTCATCAACCTCACTTCTCCTCTGGAGTCATCTGAATCCAGTGACTAGATATTCATTAGGATGAGTGGAGATGACCCAGGATGCACTGGGAGACTTTGGCCCCTTCAGGCCAATGTCTGTGCCAGTATTCACTTAGGATGATGTAATATTGATTCATTAAATAGGCCTATTTAAGAAGTTGTGAGGGAATGGCCGTTTAATGAGGCAAAGAAAAGAAAGACATCAGGCTGAGAGGGAAATAGCAACAGTTACTACTGATAATCGCTCTTAAGCCAGGAGGGTCCAGAAGAGAGCCTTTAGGCAAGAGGCAGGGGCCCCATGGTATCTGAGCTTCACAGTCCAATAGGTTTAAGGGAAAGGGGAAGGGGAAGGGGTAGGACTATAATCCAAGCAAATTTCACAGGATCACTGATATAGGTCCAGAAGGTACCTCAGAGGCCATCTAATCCTACTCTTTCATTTTACAGATGAGGAAACTGAGTCCCAGGGAGGTTAAGTGATTTGCCCAAGGAAACAAGGTAGTAAACATCAGATGAAGGATTTGAACCCAGCTTCTCATACTCCATAGTTGATTGTCTTTCCATTCTTCTACACTGCTGACAGACTATCCAAAAATACAGGTGAGGAGGGGAAATGCTAGGCTCATAGAATAACTAGAAAGTCAGGCAAGCAGGATTGTGAAGGCCTTTAATTAGGATGGGAAGTTTGTATTTTGTCAGAGCAGCAATAAAAAGGTTTTTGTTTTTTGTTGTTTTTTTTTTTAAGATTTTTGAGCAGCAGAGTGATAGGACCAGACCTATTTCTTAGGAAAGGGCAGCTCAGTGGCACAGTGAATAGAGTGCCAAGTTTAGAGTCAGGAAGACCTGAGTTCAAATCTAGCCTTAGACATTTACTAACTGTGTGACCCTGGGCAAGTCACTTAAACCCTGTTTGCCTCACTTTCCTAATCTGTAAAATGAGCTGAAGAAGAAAATAGCAAACCATTCCAATGGAGGATTAGCAATGAAAAAGTTTAAAAGGTTCCCATCAGAACCAAGAAACTGTCCATGCCACTATCCAAATGCTCAGGAGGCAGACAGACCCTAACTATGGTCACTAATGCCCTCTCTACTTGGCTTTGTTAAAATATTGACATGATTTTCAAAAAGTAAAACTTTAGATGCAGTCCAGGTCTCTGGAGAGGTGTTAAGAGTAAACTGTTCTTGTTTTTTTCCTTTTAAATGTCATTTATTTTAGATGGAAGAAAACCACTTATCAACTCCTCTAGTATTCAAGTGCAAGAGACTTATTTAATGTTATTTCTTTTCTTATCATAAACTCCTCCAATTCTATTTTTTTAAACTATCTTACAAGTACTGCACTTGATTATGAGAAATTAAATAAATATGTATTTCATTAACATTGCCTAGAGATTTTCTGTGACATAAAATTTCTTTTAAACAGCAAAACATTTCAACAAATGTTTATTAATCACCTACTTAATGTAGGCAAAGCCCGATACTGGTCCTTTGGAGTGATTAAAAAAATACTCAAACTTGCAATTTCATTGGGTCAGGAACTTCCACAGAAAAAACTTCCTTTATCAATGAAGATCAATAGGAACTGGAAACCTGAACAGAAAAAAGTCTTAGGTGAGACTTTTAAAATGAGAAAGTAGAACTTGAAGGTAACTGGCGATTTTAAAAGTCAAGAGATTATATGGGAGTCCATGCCTGAGAGAAAGCTAGCCAATAATGACTGAGAGATGGGGAATAAATGGGAAACTGTGTATAAGAAAAGTTAAGGGAAGAAGGACTGGAATGGCAAGTGCATGAAGTCATGTGTAATAAAGCTAAAAATGTTGAATTTTGCCTAAAGAAAACTAGGGAAGTTATAAGGTTTTAATAATATATGCTTCTTTTCCTTGGTTCATAATATTCCTTATTGAGAAATGTCATTACAACCTTTATTTGTACCTTACATCATTTATCCCACATCATCAAACTCTTCCTTTGATGTATAAAATATTATTTCTCCTTCCTATTGTGTGTGTGTGTGCGTGTGCATGTGTGTGAAAGAGATAAAATTTTTCTGATACTCTTTCCTTCTACCTATAGTATAGGGAAGCTTTATCAAAAAGAAAATATAGCTGCTCCTGGAACCTGATTGGGCTACATGTTTGATTCCAGCTTCCTTGACATTGACTCCTTACCAGCCTCACTCTCCTCACTGCAAACATGGTGTAAACCTGGAGCAATTCTGTCCATGGAAATTGATTTGGCTCAACTGTCCTGACGCAGCTTCTTGGTGAGCTAAGGGAACAAATGTCCTAACCACATGGAACATATATCTTTCAGACATGATAGCTGACCTGATGACCAATTGCATTTCTCTAAGGTGCACGCAGAGAAGAAGTTAAGGGTCAGTGGATCCTTGCTGATAATCTTGCTGTATTAAGGCAAAGTAAACCTCTTCATGTTAAATCTATAATGACCCTGGAGTATCTCTTTTCATCTTAACATCAAATCTCAATTAAGATGGTATTGGTGTTAGAGCCACATCTCTCAGAGGGGGAACAAGAGACAGGGTGTCTGGATTTATGACTTCATTAAAATAAGGAACTCCTGATATGATTCTACTGATGTGATTCATAACTCAGCTGTAAGGTAACAACTTGGAGTTAAGCAGTTTGGTGATTTACCCATAATCATATAGCTATTATATTTCAGAAGCAGGTCATAAAAGTAGTTCTTGACCCTAAGGCCAAATAGTATAATCCCATCTCATTTCTTACTATGGATTTATTTTAAATAGGATAGATATTTCTCAATAGTATGCTATGGCTATTTCTAACTCTATCTGTTATAATTTACTTTACTTCATGTTTAAGTATGAAATCTTTTAACTGGAATAGTCTTTCTGAATGTCTTTTAAAATGGAGGAGCTGTGTTTCTTTGAAATTCCAACTATTGTATGTCCTATCCAATTATTTCATTTTACCAGGAATCACCTTGAAAATGTTATCAGATACTTTTCCTAAGTTTAGCTACTTTTTATGAACATGAATTGAAAACACAATAAGGGCCTTATCTTCATATGGGCCTGTTTCTAAAGTTTACACTATGTACCAGATAACAATTTCTCTACCAAAGTAGAGGAAACAACATTTCAGTCCTTAATGAATACAGTAAAGTAGGTCAGATTGGTCAGAGCCTTACAGATTTGATTGGGTGTAGCTGCTGTGACAGAAAAGTTCAACAATACACTTTGGTCTTATCATTGCTGGGACTTCCCCTTTATCTCTGAGCTGTCCCAGCCTACAGGTTATTTAAGATAAATCACTTTTCAGTTGCAAGTCTTACCTTACCTAGGAAATTTGATATAGTATTTGCAGGATAATACCTAGCGAAATTTCATATTCAGTCAGTATATGAAGGGATCTGAATCATCAATATTCTCCTCCCTACTTAAAGTTCACACTCATTGAACAGAAAACGGAAGACCATTTTTCAGGAAGGACACCACAGGCTGGAATAAGAATATATTGAGACAAAAATAACAGCTCAGTGGTTGGTTGGGCCATTTTTTTTTTGTTCTGTTTTCCTTATTTAGACAGGTTAATTCTTTTTCCTACCCTAAGCTATGTAACAAACCCTTCAGCAACTCTGGTTTCTTCAGCTACCAGAGAAATTAATCCAGACTATAGTTTCATCTTGTTTAACAAGGTAACCCATACCAAAAAGAAAGGATCCATAGATGCTGAAGCCTGTAATGAAGTAAATATGGCAAAATAATATTATAGAATGGATAGGACTCCACTGAGAACTAATATCTTCCTTGATATTTCTCACTAGTGACTCTATACTTATAAAAAATGAAACTTTATTTGGTAGTGATGGTGGTGGGAGAAATAGGTTCAATTCAATTCATCAAGTATTTATTGAACACCTATTATGTGTGAGGTTCTGTGCTGGAGGATAAGGATATAGAAAGAAAAATGAAATAATCTCTACCCTGAAGCTTTTAGTATATGGGGGATGTGACATGTAACCATATAAGTAATTATAAGATAATTTGGAAAAGAAGAGAGAAGTAACGGCTAGGGATCAGAAAATATTTACTGTGGTAGGTGAGATGACCCTAAAAGGAAACAGACTTTGAGGAGAGCCTGTGTAAAGGCATAGATAGCGGGGAGACAACATGGAGTTTGGAGAATAACAAGCGAGCCAGATTGGTTGTATTGTTAGAGGGAATGAAATGAAATAACTCTGGAAAGGAAGAAATGAAATGTCCAACGGTAGACTCAGCAAGAGATTAGATGAGAGAGGGAGGGAAAGAGAAGGGGAGGGAGATACGAACAGAGACACAGAGACAGAGAGATGATATAGCTCCTTATCCAGGTATGTACCTGAGGTAAGAGGCAAAGGTGAAAGAGAAAAAAATACTCCCTTTCCAATGCCCCACCTTTGGAATATGCTTGTTGTTAGCCAGCACTAGCTGCATCATTTCTTCTTTTATTAGGTAGTGTTTACTCCTTTTCACACTATTCTCAACTCCTCCCATAAAGAAAGGTTCCCCTTCCCATGTGCTAGTGAGAGCGTAAGAGCAGAAGGCCATACTCCTATAGACACAAAAACGTGGTGTTCCAACTCATTTTACCCTAGAACACAGGAAGAGAAACTAAAGAGGAACTTTAGCTTTGCTTTTTTGACAGCTTATCCAAAATCAACCAATCAGAACAATAAAAGCCTTCCTTTTTATTTCACAGACCCATCTAGGGTAAAAATCTAGGATTTCAGGCAGAGGTCATTAGCCTCTGTTTTCACTTTGTATACTAATATTGACATTCTTTCTCTTTCCATACAGTCTCTCACTCACAAATAAGGAAATATACAAACCCCAGAGTAGATAGATCAATCTATTTATCCAGCAAAAGTAGGATGTAGTTCTAATTGAAATACAACATAGACATATAATTTGAACAGAAAACTTTGGTACGTGTTCACTTCCTGGATACACAGAGGCAAAAAGAACCTTAGGAGGGTGGGACAGAATTATCTGTTTCAATAAAATCAGGAAGCCACAGTGTCTGTAGTTCTAGCACCAGATAACCTCCCCATGGATCAATCCCATAGTTTTCTTAGTGTCAGTCTTCTCTGTGGTAACCAGTTCTCAACTTTTTATCAACCCCAAAGCAAACCAACCACATTTGAACTCTGAGTACCACCTGCCATGCAGCTTAAGCTCCTGGCTCAGAGCCTCTCCAGAACTCAAATTAGACACCTGGGATGGAATCCTATTTGGCTCAGTTCAAACTCCAGGTTCAAGGCTATTCAGCTCCTATACAAACTCTAGCATACAGCAATGCCCAAATTGTTAGCAAAGCTTCCTTGCCCTGGAGTCATGGAGTTCATTCTTGCATTATAATTCTAACAATTCATTTCCAACCTGTAGATCTTCTGATACGTCATACATTTCATTGAGACATTCATGTTACAGAAAGAAAAATAAAGACGGGAGAAAGAAAAGAAGAAATAAAAAGAAGGAAAAAGTGAAGGAAAAAGAGAAGAAAGAAGGAAGGGAGAAAGAAAAGTAAGGAGAAATGAAGGAAGGGGAGAAAGGGAGGAAAGGAAGGAAGGGATTGAGGAAGACAAGGAAGGTCAAAAGGAGGAAAGGAAAAAGGAAGAAAGAAAAGAAAAAAGAAGAAATAAAAAAGGGAAGGAAGTGAGGAAGGGGAAGAATAAAGAAAGAAAAGGAGGGAAAGAGGAAAGGAAGGAGAAAGATATAGGTGGTAGTTAGGAAGCATATAGATGAACAGAGAAACATTTTATTTATAAATTAATTGTTTGACTCAATATTGAAATAGGATTTAAAGTTGAAAAAACACCAAGTTGAGAAAATAGATGAGTACTAGTCAGTTCTAATACCCACAGAGAAGTTCTGAAACTAATGCATTAAAGAGAAAATAAAGAAAAAGAACAAAAAACTGATGAAAATATCTGTTCTTTTTATGAAGTGCATACACATCTAACATAGTAAATTACTCTGAGCAGCTATTTTACAAATTTTGTATTAAAGTAGCTTGTGTCTAGTAGTTGTCTATGGTGATATCTTACAGGGGCCGAGATGGTAGAGGAGGATAAATAACTGGCATATTAACGTATAATGTCTGTGAGAATATAGTAATGTAAAGCAATATTAATTTGAGAGTCTGAGGGGCATATATACATTGTGCAATCATATATGCACTATATGTGTGAATAAATGTATATGTGTCAATATATGCATTTTGCCTTTGTACTTATAGGTAGCAGCATGTCAGAGGCCTGGAGACCTAGATTCTAGAACTATTTCTGACACATGTTATCCGTGTGATCTTGGGCAAGTCACTTAACAATATGTATTGTATGTTTGTGCCTGTGTTAATATGTGCATATATGAATATATGGACCTCTATAATACAATTTTAAGGTTATATATAATATATTCTAAAGAAATTAGTTTAAAAAGTCATATTAGCCATCCTCTCTCCATTCATTGCTAATATAACTATAAGCTGAAAAAGTGTATTTGAGAATTCCTAGAGGTTAGGCATTTATATACATTTTCTAGTATATTCATATCAATCCCAGAAAAGCTCTGTCAATATTGTTTTACATTAACTTATTTTCACACATAGTTCTATGTATAGATAACATATGGCTTCCATACATGAAGTTCATACATACATACATTTGTGTGCTTGCATGTGTGTATGTATGTGTATTCCCCATTTATTTAAGATACTGTAAGAAAGAACACTGTAGCTAAGGAATCCATCTGAATATGGAATCTGGAAGCAGAGAGTAGCGTGGACATCTCCATGCTATAGCTAGGTGGTGCAGTGGATAGAGCACCAGTGCAAGAGGCAGGAGGACCGGAGTTTGAATCTCACCTCAGACTCTTGACACTCACTAGCTGTGTGACCTTGGGCAAGTCACTTAATCCCACTTGCCTCATTCTGGATCATCTCCAGTCATCTTGATGAATATCTGGTCACTGGATTCAGATGGCTCTGGAGGAGAAGTGAGGCTGGTGACCTGCACAGCCCTCCCTCACTCAAAACAAAGTCAAGTGCAAGTCATGTCATCATTTCTCTGACAGCATGGTCTTCTTCAGCGATGAAGGATGGACACACACACACACACACACACACACACACACACACACTGACACCACCAAATCCCTGGATCACTGTATCTATGCCTCTGGCCAAAACTATGTCACAAATGACTGAAGTTCTGGAAACGTTGTATTTTCAGGATGCAAGAAAATGACTAATATGTTTAACATAAATATATACTAAATTAAAATAGAAAGACCTACAAACAAATGTTTTTATGGAATCAATTAAGTCATATAGAAGATAGAAAGCTGGATCTAGAATCAGGAAGAAATGATTTCAAATCCTGCCTCCAACATTTCCTCAACTCTAAAATGAAAATAATAATAGCACCAACCTCCCAGGTTTGTTGTGAGGCTCTAATGAGATGATATTTGTAAAGTTCTATGCACAATGTCTGGCACATAGTAGGTACTACATAAATGCTATTATTATTATATAGGATATTTATCAAAAGAGAGTTGGCAAGAGTAAAATATTAAGGGCTTTATCCAGACAGTTTAATTTATGTGCAGCACATAGATAAACTGCAATATTCAACACCAAGCACCTTAGTATGAGATACTGAAGGGAATAAATGGGAGACATCATCCTTGCACTGAAGAAAATTAAAACGCATTTGGGGAAAGAGGAAATGCAAAAGTTCACGAGAATGTATAAATCATTGTGATATAGGGTAAAAAGCAATCAACTCCATTGTAAAAGTTCGAGATCCTAGACTTGGCTCTGAAATTTACCAATTTTGTAACCTCAAGCAAGAAGGAGGGCTCAAGTTTCTGTATCGTTAAAATGGGAGTTACAAATACTTTGCCTAATTCATGAGGTTAGTGTGAGATGAGTACATACATGCACGCACACATACACTTGCATGTAAAGATACTTTGAAAACTGTAAAACACCTCCCCAAATAAAACAACTATACATGTTACACAAAAAGAAATCTTGTATTGAAGAAATACAGACTGAAGGATTGAAGTGTAGTGCATCAGAAAACTGAGTTTTGAAGGAAGTAGGTAAGGAAACAAGAAAATATTGTTTGAGGTTGATATAAACGATATGTACAATATCAGGAAGAAAAAGCTAGTAATGAGAAATGACAAACAAAGCACCACATTCATTAAAAATACTTTCCCTGAATCTAAACATCAGAATGTAATTCTAAGCATTAAGATCTAAGAATTTTAAACAAAGAGATAGACTTTCTTAGAAATAAATAGACCATTCATGGAGGGGGTGATGGCGGTGGCTACCTTTGCAAAGGCCAAAGAGTCAGCTACTTTTATTTTATATCCTTCTGTAAATGAATAGCCTGTATTTTTTTCCCCCTCATTTCTAATTTTGCATGATTAATGAATACTAGTCCTAACATTTTTAATCGGAATTTTTATTGATTTCCTAGTCCATCTATAATCATTCATAAGCCATCATGTGCCTAAACCTTGCATGCTGCAGAGGAAAGTAATTATGTTTAAATTGGATTGCTCTTGATTTAGAGCTCTAAGAATAACAACTTAATTTATTGGAACCCTCAATTCAAAGTGACAATGTGCAGTATGCTATGCTCTAAAATCATTTGCTAGAAAAAAAAAACAGCGTTAGATATTTTAATTTACCTTCAAATCACCAATGAGCACATGATTCTTTCCTTCATTTCCTTATGAAGACATTTATTAGAATTTTTTTAACCCATGCTGGTTCTCATTGCTTTTTCCCTTAACTCTTAATTCAGAAAGTTTATTCCAAATTGTAACCAGACAGGCAAAAAGCAAATTTCTTCCCTCGCAGTAGAACTCAACTTCCCCCACCCCATTCATTAGAAAGAAGGCAGAATTACTCAATTCTCATTTTTATTTGTTTGCTTATATATTTGTCTGTCCATCTGTCTATCTATCATCCATCTATCTATCTATCTATCTATCTATCTATCTATCTATCTATCTATCTATCTATCTATCTATCACTTTTCTTTTCCCAAGGAGCAATGGGAAACAAAGGCAAAAGAGGTGAACAGAAAGTTGAAATCCATGGTAAAAAAGTAGCTTCCTTAAACGATTTTTTTTTTATTTCAAAAGAAGCTAATTTTGGGAATGCTAGGGAAACTGGTGAAATACAATTGTTGTCCCTGGCATTTGGAGAGATGCTTTGGAACTGGAAATAGACAAATGTTTTGATTTTCAAGAATACGAAGAAGATTCATTGATGTCTTCAGTGTATAGGCCAGCAAATCTGCCCCAGTGATCCATATACTTAACCTTTCCTCCTTGAAACTTACCCAAGTAACTTGTGATCACTACATTAGTGGGATTAGACACTAGTTCTGAGAGCATTTTTGCTGACCACAGTCATTTGCTCTGTCATTCATTCCTTTTCACTACTAAGAAGACTGGTGTGATGAAAGATGCTTCCATGTAGATGAAACACTATTTTTGACACCCTAACAAAGTAACATTTCCTAAGAAGTAGTAACTTTTGCAACCTAATGAAGCATATCGCATTTCCCATTCTTAGAACATAGGTCAGTACTTAATCAAGCTGTAACTCTTTCTTTTTTGTCCTTAGTCTTTAAAGACATATTTATAAGGTCTCTATCTGAATGAAAATGCTATTTAATATATTGCTAATTGGATATAATATAAAATTTTTCCTTGGTGGAAAAATACATACATGTACAGTGTGAAGATTTCCTAAAGTTAAAACAAAATTAATCTTATTTTTATGAACTCTTTTCCTAATAAAATCTACTAAATACATATTCAGTTATAAAAACTCAGACAGATAAAGAAGCATACTGCTGTAAGGGAAAGGATACTGAATTTGGAAGCAGTTTCATATTCTAACTCCACTAGCCAGTATGATCCACTGATATAATTATTTTGATACATGACAGATATTAACTAGAACCTTAGACTATTATGACTTACTCAGCTTCAGGCAACTGGGGCTATGATTTTAGAATCCTAACATCATGGATGTAGAATTAGAAGGGAATATAAGATTACCTAGTCCAACCCCCTCAATTTACAAATGAAATTGAGACACAGGGAGGTCAAATAATTTGCCCAAGTTCAAACAGCTAGTAAATAATAGAGCTATGATTTGAGCTCAGTCATATAGTCCAAGTTATTCACTTTACAGGTAAGGAAACTGAAGAATTTCATACTTAATCTGAGGCCACACTGGTAATAAATAGCAAATTAGGATTACAACTCAAGTTTTATGATTGCAAATTTATTTTTTTTCCCACTTACAAAATCTATTCTTAAATGTCTAACAAAATATATGAAAAAGAAATCCTATAAAATAAACAAAGATGCAATAATTTTTGACTTTCTAATGTTAATAATAGTTTTCATTTCCATACTACATTAAGGTTCATAAAATACTTTCTTCACAACAATCCTATGAGGTATAGATTTATAAGTAATAGAGCACATGATATGAGGCTTCAAAACAAAGTGATTTTCATGAGACTACAGCTAAGTGATAGTATCAGGATTCAATTCAGTTCTCCTGACTCCACTTTTGGTATCATATGAAGGCCAAAGGCCTCATGTTATATAAGCTTGTAAGAGATTTCTCTTAGTCCTTAAACTTTCCCCCAAAACCGCATGTCTCCTGAACAAGATATATGAAAGGACAGGAAAGGAAAGAGGAGGAGAGGGAGAGACAGAGAGAGATGGAAAGGGGAAGGGAGGGAGGGAGGGGGGGAGGGAGAGACAGAGAGAGATGGAAAGGGGAAGGGAGGGAGGAAGGGGGGAGGGAGAGACAGAGAGAGATGGAAAGGGGAAGGGAGGGAGGAAGGGGGGAGGGGAGGAGGAGAGAGAGAGAGAGAGAGAGAGAGAGAGAGAGAGAGAGAGAGAGAGAGAGAGAGAGAGAGAGAAGGAGGGAGGGAGGGAGAGGAAGAGGGAAAGGGAAAAAGAGAGGAAAGGAGGGGGAAGGGAGAGGGAGTGAGAGGGAGAAGAAAGGAGACGATGGGGAAGAGGGAGAGGTACAGGAAGAGAAAAAGGGAGAGAGAGAGAGAGGGAAGGAGGGGAGGAGAGGAGAGGAGAAAAGAAGAGAGCAGAGAGAGAGGCACAGAATGAGGGGGAGGGGGAGAGGAGATGATACATAGCCAAGTAAATATAGGGCAACAGGACATATCTCTTTGTATGTCACAAATATAAAAGCTTCTAGAATGAAAACTGATTTGGGGGGCAAGTCAATCTATCATGCTACAGCTCTTTCAGAATCAGGACATGAAGTGATAGTAACTGTCATGGCATTTGTGATACACTGGCATTACACTTTTTTTATACCATATTGAATGATTTAAATATTAATCTTTGAATTGTTCTTGTCCCAGGCAACTTTATTCCTAGTGCTAAATGTTTCTCTAAAACTATTTTTAATCCACTGAAAATTTATGTAAAATTTAGCTTAAAATGATTATGAATTCTATTATAGAAACATTTACAATCAGCCTGATTTTGAAAGGTTTCTCTAAAAAGATTTGGTATATACAAAAACAATTATTTAAGTGATATAAGAAATATAAATGATCCAACTTATATTTTTAAAAAGATAGGTACCATGATGGGAAAGTAGAAAAAGATATATACAAAATTGTGAGGAGTATGATGTCCCAGACAAAACACATTATTTAATACTGAGGGAAATGTAAGATGTCATCCCCGAGCCACTGCCAGTAATCTTTGAAAGATCAGAGACAAGGAGAGGTACTAGACCTGGAGCAGTGAACATATTCCCTCCTAATTTTCACAAAAAGGAAGAGAGCTGATTCAAGAAATTTTAAGTCAGTCAATGAGTTGGACTTTGATTCTTGCAAAGGGAACATGTTACAAAAGTAATTCAGTCAAGAATAGCTAGTGGTGTTCACAAAGGTGTTCAATATGGACTCATTAAGAATAGCCCATAGCAGAATGACCTTAAATGAGGTCATTTTTTATACCAGCATAATCTACTGATAAATAAGAGACTGTTTTTGCCCTTCCTCATTAGCACAGTACCTGACAAATGCTTGTTGACTGACTGATGGAAGTAAGTTTTTCCAAGACTTGAGCATTTAAAAATGTCTCTTATGTCATCCTCATCTTAAAGTGAATTAGAATTGGTTGTATGGTTATTGTCACGTTATTGTCAAAGTCATTGATGATTCATCATCAGCTGGGAAGGGAGTCTCTAGTGGAATGTCCCAGAAATCTTTCCTTGGCTCTGTGCTAGTCTACAATTTTTTTAAGGACTTGGATGAAAGCACATGTGGCATGCACATGAGCATGACACATAGTTTAGAGTGGCACAACGTGTTGTATATAATATGTTACAATACTGAGTTAATACACTAAAAAGATTATAGGATCCCTGGCCAAATTTGACAGATGATCATTAGTTATTGCAATTATTTTTATGGTGACAAAGAATTAGAAATTGAGGGGATGCCAATTAATTGGGGAACAGCTGAACAAGTTGTGGTATATGATTGTGATGGAATACTACTGTGCTATAAGAGATGAGGAGAAGAATGCTGTCAGAAAAACTGAGAAGATTTATATGAACTGATATAAAAGGATGTGAGCAAAACCAAAATTCTGCATACAATAACAGCAACATTGTAGCAATTATCAACTGTGAAAGGCTTTATTCCTTTGATCAAGACAATGCTCTAAGACAATTCCAAAGGATCCATGATGAAAGATGCTATTCACCTCCAGAGAGAGAACTGATGGACTCTGAGTGCAGATTGAAGCACTTTTTTTTTGCACTTTCCTTACATTTCTTCCTTGTTGTTATTTTGCAACATGGTTAATATAGAAAATGTTTTGCATAACTTCATGTGTATAATTTATATCATGGTGCTTATCTTCTCAACAGGTAGGAGAGGAGTTGAAGGGCAAAAATTGGAATTCAATATTTTTACATACAAAAAGAAAAAAAATAATGTAAGACACTAAAAAGATTCTAGAACCCTGTGCCAAATTTAACAGATGATATATAACTTTTAATTAATATAAAATTTTATACCTGGGTTTAGAAATCAATTTCCCAAATACAAGATAAAGAAGATGGGGAGAGAGCCATTTACCTAAGAAAGACATAGGGTCTTTGTGCACTGCAGGTCCAATGAGTCAATGGTGAAAAAAGGGCATTGTTAAATTGCTGTTAAATTGTTATTAAATATCCATTCAGGATATGCCTTGACATCATGCAATTTGGGGGTTAGTTGAAGTAACTGGAAATATTTTAATGAAAAATCGAAGACCTAGGCAAGCAGTAATAGTTATATTTGAAGACTTTTTTATATGAAATAATAATTAATCCTCCTCCAATGGGCAGACTTCACCCTCTAATTATGGCTATGGATTGCAGAACTATAAATTTAAGTGAGATATAAGGGAAAACTTCCTAACATGAGACTTTGGACATATTAATGAGTAGTTCCTGAAGAAAACACATTTAGTTCATTTATTAAAAATGATATCCCAAATTATTTATGAAGTTCAATATTAATAAAGAAGATTTGATCTCATTGTTTTTATTTGTGATGCTATACAGTAATGCATCTGGAAATGTAAAGTGCAGGAAATCTAGTTGGGAACTTGCTGTTGTCAGACTTCATTTGCTATCCAACTGCTAATCAATAATTGAATGGTTAGAAGAGTGAATTACTCAATCAGTCTTTAAAGAAATAAAATACTGGTAGCAGTCACCCAAACTCAATTATGTTTTCTCCAAATATGAAGGAAACATGTACCACATGTACTTTTGATTTTTCTGAAGGGGAAAACAAAAAAGTTCACTATTTTTAGTCTAGCCACAAAAAGGTTCAAATTAAAAAATGCTTTCTTATTGCAATGCCTTCTTAAAAGGAGTTCCTTCAGGAGTTGGTAAGCCTGTCAGTGAGAAAATACATACTGAAATAAAAATATCCAAATTGGAAGGATTGTAGAGACTTCATAGACCAATCCAACTATTTTGCAGATGGCAAAACTGAGTCCCAGAGTAAATACATGACTTATCCATGTTCACGATTGGAAGGGTCAGTCAAGGACTAGAATCCTTATCTAACAAGATTTGTGTTATGATAAAGATGAGTTTTTTGTTTTCTTTGAACATGAAAACTCTTTAAACTTGTTTAAAGGCTCAAATGGAAAAACACTTCAGAATTGACCAGAATATTGAAAGGAAATAGACTGAATGAGGGGAAACTTCTCTTCAAAAACATCTTCAGTATAATATGAAGCCATGGATTTTTTAGAATTTGTTATGGTGATGATGATGATGATGATGGCATTAGGAAGTAGGATGACTTTTTACTTGGTAATGGGATTGAATGTGAGAATATGTGAACACACTATCAGTCTTGTGAAATAGTAGGGAAATGGTACTATGTTTTATTAAAACCATGATGCACTGTAAAAATAGCAATATATGTGTAAAAGTCCTCCTGGTCATAGTGCCATCCTTTCCTTTCCTTGGACAAGAAACTTGGCTTGTATTAAAAGTAACCAATCTCCCTCTTGACCCATGAGAGCACAGAGCTTATTTAAGATCTGCCAAAGTCATATTACTTAAACTATATTAGTTTTTAGCCTTCAGGGAAGGGTGTTTCAGCACAGAGTAATATTTATTCCAAGTGTAGCATTAAATATTTTGGAGTCTTTGAATTGATTTTGTGAGGAATACAGGTCTCATAGACCTATCACACAGATTTTAGTTAAAGAGAGGCTTGAGAATCAAGATAGGCTTGGGATCTCAAGGAAACAATGTGATTTCAGACGAAAGAGTTACAATAATGGATCACTTCCAATAAGAATAGGAAAAGAAGTGTCTAAGATTCACAAGAGAAAACTGAGCCAATTGTAATGAAACTATTTTGTCTATTGTTATAAAACTGTTCAGTGAAGTCCTCAAATCTTAACTGCTCTCATTGCCAGTGAAGGGGTCAGAAAATGTCTGTTATAATGAATACATAATTCCTGAGTTACTTTTTATCTGCTAGCAACACATGCACATCAAAAAACTTAATAAAAATTTGAAGAAGGATTTCTAAGCAGGAATGCTTTAGGCCTAAAAAAGCCCACCTGCTTGGAGCTGTTGAGTGGAGGGTCACCCTCACAGTATCCTTGGGCTACATTCCTAATTAGTACTCTGGCTTTGTAATCCCCAGTTGAGTTCCCCTTATTTCCAACTTGAGTTTTGGATGAAAACATCTACTTCATTAGAGTAATCTTAATGCATGCAAGCACTTCTGTCTGATGAATTAGTAATAAAAAAAGATCTGAGGTGTAATGTTATATCAGGCAGTGGATATGATATTTACAATAGTATGGAAAGCCTCTTGACCTTTCTTGGTGTCTTTTTTTTTTTCAAACTCCACATAAATTTCCCGCAGAAAGTATTATTAGTAACTTTATTTGTAAAAAATGATACTTGGAGATGAGGCATTGAAATGCAAAATGTTTGAATCCATATAAACACTCAGAAATGGGAGAATTATTGATTTTCTGAAAATTCATTAACTCCCACAGCTCAGTGAGACACCACTGAATCATTTGACACACTGAAAAATTACTATATGTGTGTGTATGTGTGTATATTAAATGACATGACAAAAAGCAGAAATGAATTTTCAAATATAATCTCTTTGGTTAGAAAATTTCAGAGGATAGAAACTTTTTTTTTTTGCAAAGTGTTATCTACATATATTTGATTATTTTAGTTGACTCATGCTATCATTTTATTTCTATTGATATATTTAAAATCTTGATTAACATATGTGTTTCTCATTACTTACTTAAAGTCTTTTCTAAGTCATTTTCTCTAAATAAAAACTCCTGTTTTGATTTAGTTTTCATTGCTATGCTTTACATGTATTATTGTTCAAAAATAGAGTTTCCACTTGCAGACGTTAGACATTTTTTTAATATCATTAAAACATTTTATCTGAAAAGCTTCCTTTTCAAAAGGAACTCTGCCATATTCTCATCCTGTGACTTTATTCCATCAATGGATCTATTCAATATCTTATGAACCTATTGTACTCAGAGACGTTTTCTTTAGTTTGTTACTTTTGAAGTAGCCAGGACATTGTTGGTATATTTATACATTAAACTTTTTGCAAATTTTGTCCTATTCATCCTTCAGGTCTTTATCTGTTATGTGTTCTAACGTGTTTTCATTTTTCTTTTCTTTATTCTTTCAGGCTTCCTTCACCATGGGTTCCTATGTTCTTTTCTTCCTTCTCTCTCTCTCTCTCTCTCTCTCTCTCTCTCTCTCTCTCTCTCTCTCTCTGTTTCTATTTCTCTCTGTATCTCTTTCTCCTTCCATTACAATACATGAATCTAATAATAAGGACAGTTAGTGAAGCTGGGAAATACCTTGATGGAAATATGAACTCACTTGCCCTATGAAGAAAGGTCAGCTTTATGATTTCTTACCTTTTTGTTTAATATTCTAACTTATACTCCTATCCCCTATGCTTTTTACCCCTTACTAACATTCAAACATCTCTAAACAAATCTCCTTTTCTTTCTTTCTTTCTTTCTTTCTTTCTTTCTTTCTTTCTTTCTTTCTTTCTTTCTTTCTTTCTTTCTTTCTTTCTTTCTTTCTTTCTTTCTTTCTTTCTTTCTTCCTTCCTTCCTTCCTTCCTTCCTTCCTTCCTTTCTTTCTTCCCTTTCTTTCTTTCTTCCTTCCTTCCTTTTTCTTCCTTCCTTCCTTCCTTCCTTCCTTCCTTCCTTCCTTCCTTCCTTCCTTCCTTCCTTCCTTCCTTCCTTCCTTCCTTCCTTCCTACTTTTCTCCTCTATTCTTCTCTCTTATTTTTTTCCTTTTCTCTCCTTCTCTCCTCCTTCTTTCCTCTTAATAAATAATTTCCTGGATGTTTTCATCTTTACATATCATTATTTCTTCATTGCCTTTTTCTTCCCAACCTTCTCTGATTCTGGAATGAAACAAACTGTGAAGCGTTGTTGAACTCACTGTCCTCAAACTAATATAAACAGAAAAAATCATGTAACCTACATTGTCCTGTTTGGGATAAAGAAAACAAAATGGAAAGCAACAATCAACCAACCACTCCCAATAAATCTTCCAAAAGCAGAATTATGCTGAGGTATATGTATTTGTGTGTATATGTGTGTTTATAGGTTTCTAAGGTTTTTTTTGTCACATCGATATATTAAATATAGACTCTAGACTCTCATATAGTAAGTGGAAATCAGGAAATTGACTCCAGCTGCTCTGCCTTTTCCCTGTGGTATGTACTGTTCAATATCTACTTACATGTGTTAAATTTCAGCTTGGGTGGGATGCCAGGTGAATTTATTATGTCTGCAAACTGAAATGAACATTTATTATAAAGATACAGGTCAACATATTGACATTTCAAAAATGTTAAAAAAATATGCGAATTCTTTCCAATTAGTCTTCCAAATATGAAGAGCCTTGTGATTAACTATTGAGAAAGAATTTCTTTTTCTTTTTTTTTCCTATCTATACCTGTGATTTAATCACTGTGGAGAACTCCTGGTGTGGAAACTATACACTTCTGAATTGTTATATTGTGAATATAATTTTCTCAAATTTATATAGGTTCAAAATAACAAGAGATATTTATATCAAAGATCCTGATAACTCTATGTGGCTTAGAGTACTGCTAAGTTTCAGATTTAGCCTCATATACAACTATTTCTGATAGTTGTGTGAATTACATTGATTTTTCATTTGACCTCTTATTTGAGGACCCAATAAAATGCTAAAGAAATTGGCCTTGAAGCCAAAATCTACAATGACACCACTGACAGGCATTTCTTCAGTTAACTTTGAGTTTCAAAATTGATTTTTAGTTGAGTGGAAGGAAAAAAAGAAATGAAAGTAAATATATGTTGTTTTCTTGGAAAACTGTCAAATTAGGGTGTGTGCTTTATCTAAACATATAGAGAAATACCATCTAGAAAGCATATGAACTTAATATGATACTATTTGCTGGTTCCACCTAAATTGTGTCTATAAGGATAATATTGGTATTGTCTTTAGTCTGACATAAACTGTCAGTTCAACAATCAGGATAGTCTGCTTGTATGGTCCCTAACATTAAAGAATACATAGTCTTCTGGGAGTAACAATATATAAACAGCTATGTATAAGTAAGATATATACAGGATAATTTGGAGATAATCTTAGAATAAAGACACTAAGATTCAAGACTGATGAAACCATCTTCTCTCAGATTTAAATGGTTCTCACAAATCATTCTGGTCTAATTCATATCTGAAAAAGGTTCTCTTCAACATACACTAATGTGTTCATTCAGCCTTTGTTTGAAGATATCTAGTAAGAAGAATCCTATTATATTCTGAAACATTCTATTCTACTTTATATAGCTAAATGTTGGGAAGATTTTCCTTTTCTCAGCTCTACCCATATGGTTTGTCATCTCTATGTAATCAGGTTACTCCTTGGGCATACATCTCTGGGTAGGATATAAAAATAAATGTGTTCATGTAGAAGATTACCAGAGATAAGACATTCACTAGACAGAATACTAGCTATTACAATGGTGATGATTTAATGCTAGATATTTAGACTAGAGGTGAAATAATATAAAAGAAATGAAAATTTTTATAAACCATTGTTACTGTTAATAATCACTACTTTACTTTTTATGCTCATATTTTTTAAAATAAATTGTGCATTCCTTCTCTCACTTGATCCTAACAATAAACATGGGAGGGAGAGCTTTCTGAGGGATGATTTATCCATAGGAAGATATAACCCAAATGTTTAAAATATGATTCCCTTAATAGGTTTTTAATTTTGAAAAAAAAAAAACTATAAAGAAAAATGAAAAGAAAAAGTAAAAATATTTATGTGTTTAATATTTACTTAAATTTTGTACCATGAATGTCTTACAGACCTATTTCTGTGTTGTACTAATACAAAGTTATTGAAAAGAAGATCTGATTAAGTCTATTTGCAGATAAGTTAATATGCAGAACAGTAAAAAGATCACTGAATTTGAAGTCATAGGACTGGAGCTGTTACTTTCTAACTTGTGTAACCTTAGGCAAATCACTTAATATCTCTGCACCTCAGTTTAATTATCTATAAAAGGGAATGGATAACTTCTAAGTTCTCATCCAATTCTAAATCTTTTGATGAAGTAATCGGTAATGAATTAGTAAAAACAACCTCTTATCTGGGAGTTATCTCAGGTCTAGTCTCAATTCGGTTCTTAACCAGTTGGGTGACCTTGGGAAAATTGATAAAATTTCCTGAACCTCAGTTTCTTCATAAAATGTTGGGGTTATTAGAGGTTAAATCATCTTTGGCTATATGGGGCTAAGTAGAATAAAGAAGAGTTATTTATTAGACATAACTTGTGAAACTCCCTTGTAACATCATGGAACATCCAGGAATGTTTCTGGCACTTGTAACTGTAAAGATCACAGGATATTTAATGTCTTCTTCACAAGGATGCTATAAGCATCAAAGCAGTGAAGTGTTTTTATATGTATTAAAATGTGTTTATGATTGTATGTTTAAAAAATCCCTATAAGTGAATACTGGATATAGAAGTGGATCAGTTACACAGCAAGACTAAGGGAAACATATGGCTAGCCAAAGTATTGTACTGGCTGAAATGAAATATTAAAAAGAAATATTAATGAAATAATAATGAAATAATTTGAATATATTTTATTATTCATTATTCAAATTTATTATATCATTATTCAAATAAAAATGAAATATTTCCCATGAAATATTAAAAGAACCAGAAGTCCTAAAGGACGTTAGATAGATCCTCTATGGAAGATTCATAGAAAGACTTGGAAAAGACTCGGAGGATAAGAAGGGATGAGTGGGTTGGCTTCTTTCATACAGGAGGCTGTTAACAATAGGTAACAATTGAGTTTCAAACTAAAAAAGACATTAGAGGTCACTTAGTCAAACTGTACCATTTTATAAATGAGGAAACTGCATTGTAAAGTGTTTTCTCCAGAAAATAAGAGTTGAGCTGGACCTTGAAAACCAGTTATATTCTGAGAGATAAAGAGAAGAATGCATTCCAGACATAAGGGCCAGCCAAAATGGACATAGAAGCAGGAGATGGATGTGGGTAAGGACAAGAAAGTGCAGTTTGGCTGGAACACAATGTATGTGGAGGAGAGTCATTTGTAATAAGGTTGGAAAGGTAGGTTGTGAAAGACTTCAAATGCTAAACAGAGGAGGGTATATTTGATTGTAGAAATAATGAGGAACCACTAGTGTTGGGGGAACTACATTGTAGATTTGTACTTTGGAAAATATCAACTACGTGAAGAAAAGATTGATCAATGCATAAAATCTTTTTAATAGCATCTGTTAATATTTCACTCAATAATAGTATACAAATATTCATTAGGAATATTTGTATATATTTTCTTTTGCTTTCTTTCATAAATTTGTTATCAAAACTGTTTTGTATCATAGAAATAATTTGCAGGATGCATTATTTAATAAATACCTCCTCACACATGTATACATGTGTATATGTACATATTTTGTATACAAATATATGTACATACATATGCATATGTATACATATATTTCCAATGATTTTGAAGATCATACAGTTTATACAGTGGTCAGAAAAACCCCTTACCAAGGTCACTAATTGTTCTGTAGCTAAACAATTTGTGGCGCATGAATATCATGGGATATTGTTGTTGTGCTATGAGGACAAATGAATACTGTCAATATAGAAAAGCATGAAAAAAATTAGATGGATTGATGAAAAGTAAAATAAACATAAACTAATATAAATGTTTAAAATAAATAATACAAATATATAAACAACATAAAGAAGGATATAACCAATACAAATAAAAACAACAGGATAACGACTGACCTTGAATTCTGTGAAATTATAATGATCAAACCTGGCCTCACAGAAGAGAATTAAGACTTCATCTCTCTTCCTTCTTTGAAGAAGGGGGATGTTATTAATGTGAGGCATTAAATATAAATGCTTCTGGGGTTGATATGTTGATTAGTTAGCTTTTTTCCCAGTCTTTTTCATTGTTTGTTAATCATAGTTGCTCTTTGGAAGCAGAAGGGGAAAAGGAATATAAGTGATATGCCTGCAGAAGACATTTATAAAAAAAGAAGAAAAAACTGCATTTATGTTTTCTGGACTTAGGCTTCTCTATAATGAAAGCAGAAACTATGTGTTTCAAGTCTTTTTTTTTTTTTTTTTTTTTTTGAGGCAATCAGAGTTAAGTGACTTGCCCAGGATTACACAACTGACAAGTGTCTAAAGCCATATTTGAACTCAGGTCCTCCTGACTACAGGGACAATGATCAATCCGCTGGTTTCAAATCTCTACAGGAATGAAGATCGGCTACTGTTGCCAATATCCATTCCAATCTTAGTGTTTAGGTCTGGTCAAGTGAGTAGGGATCTCACTCTTTAGATCAAAAAGCAACAGGAGAAAGCCCATAATCAAGGAAGGTGCTGAAACTTTTCCCTCATCTCTATCTCTTTCATTTATCTTCCTCACTGTCTCCTTCTCCTTCTATTTCCTTACCTCTCTCTCTCACACATTACAAAATATAACAAATATTACAAAATATGACAAATGTTAAAAGTCACTTTCTTTTCAACTTTCAATTCATGGAACAAAATTACCATTTCCATAATGCAGTACAATAAAAAAAGAAAGATGATTGAGTATGTAACTGCAAATCTGTCCAACTTGTTGTTCCATCCAAATATACTACAAAGTTATCATGTAAATTTCTTTTAATCCTTTTTTCTTCCCCTTTCCCTCATTCGCATAGATGGCTACCATTAGACAAAATATCTTTCAATCAATCAATCTATTTATCAACATGTAAAATTATTCTATGTGCACTTCTATTTATTAGTTCTTTCACTGGATGTAAATACTGTCTTCGTATGTCCTTTATTTTTAATTTTTGTATTTGTAATAGTCAAAATGATTTAGGTATTCAAAGCCATTCTTAAAAAAATAATGTTGCTGTTAACTATATACAATGTTCTCTTGGTTATGCTCAATTTCATTCTTTGTTATTTCATGCAAGTCTTTCCATGCCTTTCCATGAGCACTGAGCTCATCATTTCTTATATTACAGGAGTATTCCATCACAGCTATGTGCCACAACTTGTTCAGCTATTTCCATATTGATGGGGATCCCTGAAATTTCCAGGCTTTTTTCCTTTAGTGTACAGGCAATGCAATATTCTGATACCATAAACTGTTTTGTTTAGAAATCTGTCATCATAATTTCATGGAAACATTTTGGGAAAGGAAAAGCTGTGTAGTGTTATATGAACACTGTTTTAAACATTAGAAAGTATTGCATAATCCAAAATATCTTAGCATTTACTTAAATGTGACTTAAAATTTTGTAAAATAAGAATTTATTTTAAAATTCTGATGCATTTGCTTTCTTACTCCAGGTCTTTACCATTTTAGGTGTGGGTCAAACAGCTGACATGCATTTGAATAAATTTAACTAATGTGTGCTTGGTTGTTATGGTGATTGTCAATAGCTGTAATAAGAAAAGTGATTCCTTTAATCTTTTCCACTGATTCTTAAATAGCATTATAATATATTTTTGATATTATATATATATATATATTCAAGGAATTTATATATTTTTAATGAAGGCTTTTTTTCTAATGTAAATCAGATGCAAGATATCCCACCTTTTTTTCATATCTGCATCTCAGTGTTTTTCAAATTAGTAAGAAAAATATGATTACAGAAAAATAAAAGAAAATAATCTGTTTGTTTTTTGAAAAAAAGGTCAACAATTAATCATCAAGGAATGCCCAATGATGTTGATGTTAGCAATAACTCAACCTGTACTCCCAACCTGTTGTCTTTTACTTTATCATGCTAATCACATAAACACATCCTGAGAAAAATCACCAAGGTAGAATAGTCATAGCTATTTTAATTTAAACTTGTGTTAATCTTTTACTAGGGAAGCAGAAAAGGCAGTTTGACTTTGACTCCCAGAATTTAGAAATTATTTCTTTACACATATGCCCTCCCTAATACAAAGTATTACTTATTGTGAGGCATATTTCAATCATTAAAAACAATGGATAAGCTGATAAATAATTCCATTGATTATCTCCAATATAATGTGTCATAAGTATAGAGGAAAATATTTCTCACTCCCACCTCAGTATTTCTATTGTATGTTTTCATAAGCTGCCCTATGGTATTGTCATTTACTATGTGTTAGAGAGTAGTTTTCTGTCCACCCCCATTCCTATCTGTTCTGTAGCTACATAGGATAATTTGAATTATTCCCATCCAAATACCCCACAATGATTCAACAGATCTTCAAAGAAAATTGGGGTGATTTGTCAAGCTCCTAGGTTAGCAAGTAGTGTTTATTCCTGCTTTAGGAAGAAAAAGGTTATTAGCCTTTAGGAATCACCATGTGCAAACTTACAGTCCCAGGATGTACTATGATTAAAGATAGGAGGGGCATGGCTGGTTCTTTATCAAGGGCAAACTTTTTTAATACAAAAGATTATCAAGAATGAGTTTGACACAAAGGAAAAATCCCAGGGTAGCAATATGGGATACAAAGAAAAACATGTATCCTTCCAAGACACAGTAATCATATGTCTTCTACCTTCCAATGGTGAAGAGGGGTCTTCTCTGGTCAAGGGTTAGTGGCTCTTTATAAACTATACTCTGCAATTGTGTAAAAGGAAAGGTAAAGTAGGGGAAGGTAGTTAGAGAAGAGAGAGTGAGAAACATGACATTTGCCCTAAGAGCCCTACCTACTGTAAGACTATCATTGACGGAGATATGTGCTAGTCTCTGGGGAGGGAGTTGCTCAATGGAAGGTAGTTATGTTGTCTATGAGTTCTTTCACGAATGCTATTTTGTTTTCTTCTACCTGTCAAAACTATCTTTGAGATGTGTGAACTGCGTGGTTATAAACCAAGCTGGTAACAGTACACTGGGTGGTTTAAAACAGAGAGGTTCCCAGGTTTTCTGGGTAGTTAGGATCTGTGAGTCAGAGTTAAGAAATGCCATTCCAACTCTTCCCTCTCTCACCACCAATGTACCTAGGACTTTCCTGTAATTTAAAAATATCTGGCAGAAGTGTTACATACTAATGCTTTGTAGTCCTATAAACCTCAGCTTAAATATCCTGCATCATACGGGGAATTAAAAACAGTCAATAAGAGAATTATAATTCTATTGGTAAATTACAGTAAACACAGTGGTCTAGTGGAAACAGCCCTAACACTGCAGCCAGGAAGAGTTCTGTTCAAATCCTACTTGTGAAACTTAATGGATATATGGCTACAGAGAAGTCATTTAACCTCTCCACATCTCAGTTTCCATATTTGTAGCAGAGAGATCATATTACTTGTAGTACATAGTTGTCTTGCAAGATTGTTGTGAGGTTATAAGGTTCAGATGAAATAAGGCAAAAGTGTTACATAAATATCAGATAATATTATTTTTGAGTAAACTGTAAAGAATCAAACATGCAAATTTGATAGCTGATTTCTGGTTAAGATGGGTTTTGAAACTTCTCCCATACATACTCTAGTAAAGATCTATAAGGCCCAAGGGCCAAAATAATGATCAAAAATTCGAAAGAGAAATAAAACTAAACTTTTTCAATAGCTTAGAACATGTGCATACATGTGTATATTCACACCATTTCTCCTCTCTGCTATTCAAACAAAATAACCAAATATCTATGAACAGTGGGAGCCAGATTGTTCCAAGGAAGCCAGTCTGTGTTCAGGAAAAGAGGTTGGAAGTCTGCCAGAACCTTGACCAGTAACGTTCCCAGTTGTGTAGAAGGCAAAGTCTTCTAACCAGGATGTTCCAGGTGGGTGGAATTCTGTAGCATTATGATCAAAGACAGTGGGGGTATGGTGGGGGGAAGGAAGAAAGGAATTGTTGAAGACTACAAAGCTCTGATCTTGCACAGTTTAAGGTGGACTGAAATCTGCCTCTACCATGAGAATTTATATGCTAGGTAAAGTGGAAGCCATCAGCAGGAGCTGATGAAATAAAGCTTAGAACCAAACACAAAGTAACCAAGGGTAAAGAAGACACAGAAAAATGGCTCTAGAACAACAATCTACACAGAGTCATGAGGTATGGGTAGAAACGAAACATGTCAAAAACCATGAAGAAATAATATATGTCAGGAGACATATATGGAGTGAATCCAGAAAAAGAGCACAACTTAACAGTGAATGAAAGCAGAAACTGACAGGAGTAGGGGGAGTGGTTTAAGCACAACCATTCGAAAACTACCTGAAATAAATTAGTCAAGTACTTTTTTTTTTTTTTTAAGAAATGCAGGAAGAATTCCTGGGGAAAAGAAAAGGAGGGTGAATAAATAAATTAAAACATAATATCTATTCAAACAATCTGGAAAGATGGTGGAATAAGGCAGGAAATTACCTGGCTCTCACAAATTCCCAAACAATTTAAAATAATACCACAAAGTAAAGTTTAATACAGCAAAAATAATTAAAAGTTGGAGTAAAGCAGTTGTCCAGCTTAAGATAACTAGAGATAACATTAGGAAAGACCTGACCTCCCAGAGTGGTGGTCTAACCTGATTGAAGTATAGATATTTCCAGACAGATATCCCTAGGGGCAGCCATGTTGTTATCAAGCTCAACTTCAGGAACTTTTGCTCCATGGACAGAGTGGAATGAGGCAGATGATCAGGGGGAGATTTCACAGCCCTCTTCTCTCACTGGACATGAGATTCAGAACCAGAGAGGATTTTCAGTTGTGACTCCAGGTAAGAAGTGAGTATATGCTGGTGAGGACCATGTAAAAGGATGGCCTTCTGCTGGCTGTGGTTATTCACAGGAGAGCAAAGTTCTGGATTTCAGGTACAGAGAAGAAGGGTGAACTAAAGTTTGCAGCTACCAAATTGACCACAGGGAGTAAAAACCTTTGCAGTGACAGTGTTGCTGGGGGAGTCTGGTCATTGTTCAGGGACAAAGAGAACCTAAGATTAGGCCCCTGAGAGAGCTCTTAGAACAACAGCATGAGAAAACTAAAACTTGAAACATTATCGCCACACTTCAGGAATAGAGCCTGACTCTATGGAAAAGCAAGCAAAGCAGGATCTTTGCTGTTTTTCTGGATTAGGGTTTAACCAATCACATATGTGCATATGAGCTCTAGCCAATCAGATACTGAGTAGAATTGTATGTAAAGAGAGAGTCATTGTTGAGAAAGCAGTTGCCAGCACTGAAAGTCTAAGCTAGCATTGAGGTTAAGAGAGCCAAGAGGAGACCTGAGTGCTTGGAGGTGACCTCTGAGCCAAGAGAGGAAACCTTTGAGCCAAGAGGAGAGATCTCTGGGCTGAGAGAAGAAATCTCTGATGGGAAAGACTCACTGAAGGAGCCTTGAACTTTGAAAGAGAATAGAGCTATAGGGCAGAAACCTGCCCATGAGGCTAACCCCCTTTTGAGAGCTATTAAAGTGAACTAAGTTCTTAACACAGAGGTTCTGGACTTTAGAGGTGAATTGAGATGATGATGCTGGTGGTGTGTATTAGTATTGTTGGCCTGTTTAGCTTTGTTTTCCCAGAGGTAGAAGCTGTGGGGTGGAACAGTCCCCCTGAGATAAGACATGGAAAAGGATCAGGGAGATGCCCACATGTGAATCCCAGGTGAGTGTCAGGAAAAAGAGCCATGGGACTTGGAAGACAACTTCTGGTTAAGATGAAAGAGGACTTTACTTGGACACTTGATGCTGATTAAGGAGATAGGTATTACTCTCACCTAGAGGTGGGAAGTGTGATATTTTGAAAAAGGATTTTACTTGGATACTTGGTACTGAATAAGGATGCTGCTATTGTTATGATATTATATATTGAATATGTTTTACTTAAAGATGTTGCTATGAATGTTATGTTTTACTGAACAACGTTTAGTTTATTGCTGAATAAATAGAGAGTTCATTATACTATGTCATTAGACCTCTGAAATTATTCATAGCAGCAGTCCTCTGGTATGCTGCCATGATTGGCTTTACATTCTAATGTAAAGTTAACATTCAATAAATAAGATGCTAAAAACAAGTAAGTCAAAGAGAAAGAGCCCAACCACAGAAGGCTACTATGGTGATAGAGAAGATCCCAGATTCATACTTAGAAGAAGACAGTGAAGTCAAAATATCTACTTCTACTGTTTCAAAGAAAAGTGCAAAATGGTCACAAGCCTCAAAATAATTCTTAGAAGCACTTAAAAAGAACTTAAAATCAAATAAGAGAGGTTAAAGGCAAAGTAGAAAAAAATAAGAGTAAGGCAAGAAAATCAAGAAAATTATGAAAAGAAAGTTAACTAATTGGGACAAAAAATCCAAAACCTTATAGAAGAAAATAATCCCTTAAAATTAAATTGGGCAAGGAAAAGATAATGACTACATAAAACACCAGAAAGAAAATAATAAAACAAAATCAAAAGAATGAAAAATATACAAAACAACTGACCTGGAAAAGAGATCAAAGAGAGACAATATAAAAATTGTTGAACTTCCTGAAAGTTGTGTCTTTGAAAAAAGAGTCTAGACACTATACTTCAAGAAATTAAGTAAAATTACCCTGAAATTTGTAATTAAAGGGGAAAAATAGAAACAGAAAAAAATCCATCATTCACCATTTGAAAGAGATCCCAAGAGAAAAACTCACAGGAACATTATAGCTGAATTTCAAAGCTACCAAGTCAAGGAGAAAATACTACAAACAAAATGTTACAAGCGACTAGAAATAAACAATTTATATATTGTGGAGTTGCCATCAGGATAACTACTGTAGCTTCTACATTAAAGATTGAAGGGCATGGAACATGATATCCTGAAGTGCAAAAGAGCAGGGTTTGCAACCAAGAAAAAACATGCCCAGCAAAGCTAAGTGTAGTCCTGCAAGGAAAAAAAATGAATGGATATGTTATGATTTAAAGGATTTTCATGTATTCATAAATAAAAGACCAGAATAGAACAGAAAATCTGACCTACAAGAATCAGGAGAAACATAAAAAGGTAAACATGAAAAAAAACAATTGTAATGGATTTAATAAGGGGTCAAACTGTTTACTGCTTATGTGTTTATATTTAACTCTTAAAAATTTTAGTATTAATAGGAAATGCTTTAAAAAACAGAATTATCCAAAAGGAAAAGGTGGTTCAAAAGCTCACTAAAGAAAATAATTCTTTAAAAATGAGAATGGAACAGATGGGAGCTAATAACTTTTTGAGAAACCAAGAAATTATAAAACAAAATGCAAAGAATGAAAAAATGGAAGATAATGTGAAACATCTCAATGGAAAAACAACTGACCTGGAAAACAGATCCAGGAGATACAATTTAAAAATTGTGGAACTACTTGAAAGCCATGCTAAAAAAAGAGCCTAGACATCATCTTTCAAGAAAGTATCAAAGAAAACTGCTCTGATATTATAGAACCAGGGGGTAAAATAAATATTGTAAGAATCTACCAATCACCTCCTGAAAGAGATCCAAAAAGAGAAGCTCTAAGGAATATTGTAGCTAAATTCCATAGTTCCCAGGTCAAGGAGAAAATATTGCAAGTTCAGCTAGAAAGAAGCATTTTGAGTATTGTGGAAATACGATCAGGATGACACAAGATCTAGCGGCTTCTACATTAAGGTATCAAAGGGAATATGATATTCCAGAAATCAAAGGAACTAAGATTAAAACCAAGAATCACCTACCCAGCAAAAGTGAGAATAAAACTTCGGGGGAAAAAATAGTAATTCAATGAAATAGAGGACTTTCAAGCATTTTGAATCAGAAGCCCAGAGTTGAAAAGAAAATTTCACTTTCAAACTCAAGAATCAAGATAAGTATGAAAAGGTAACTAGGAAAGAGAAATCACAAGGGACATACTAAAGCTTAACTCTTTACATTCCTACATGGAAAGATAATATTTGTAACTCTTGAAACTTTTCTCAGTATCTAGGTAGTTGGAGGGATTATACCCACACCCCCCACACACACACACATACACACACACACATAAATATAATGTACATATGTATTATATACACACACAGTGAGCACAGGGTGGGTTGAATAGGAAGGGATCATATCTAAAAAAATAAAATTAAGGGGTAAGAGAAGGATATATTGGGAGGAAAAAGGGAGAAATGGAATGGGGCAAATTATCTCTCATAAAAAGGGCAAGAAAAAGCTTTTCCAATGGTGGAGAAAAGGGGGAGGTGAGAGAGAAAAAGTGAAGCTTACTCTCATCACATTTGGCTCAAGGAAAGAATAACATGCACACTCAATTTGGTATGAAAATCTATCTTACACTACAGGAAAGTCGTTGAGAAAGGGATAAGCAGGGTGGCGGGATGATGGAAGGGAGGGCAAATGGGATGAGGGAGCAATTAGAAGTAAAAACTCTTGGGGAGAGACAAGGTCAAAAGAGAAGAAGAAATGGGGGACAGGATAGGATGGAGGGAAATATAGTTAGTATTACACAACATGACTGTTATGGAAGTCATTTGCAAAACTACACATATATAGCCTATATTGAATTGCTTACCTTCTCAGTGGGGAAGGGTGGGGAGAGAGGAAGGAAGAGAAGTTGAAACTCAAAATTTTTGGAACAAATGCTGAGAATTGTTTTTGCATACAACTGAGAAATAAGAAATACAGGTAATGGGGTATAGAAATTTATCTTGCCCTACAGGACAAGAGAGAAGATGGGGATAAGGGAAGGGAGGAGTATTAGACGGGAGGGCACACTGGTGGAAGGGGCAATCAGAATGCAAGGCATTTTTGGGTGGGGAGAGGGGAGAGATGAGGAGAAAATTTAGAAATCAAAATTTTGTGGAAATGAATATTGAAAACATAAAACAAACAAACATATATTATATATATTATATATATATGGAATAAGAGATACATATGGACCACAGAATAAAGGACTGGAGAAGAATTTATTTTCACTCAGGTGGTGCCAAAAAAAGTAGTAAGGAATAACGATTATGATCTCAGACAAAGTTAAAGCTAAAATAGGTTTAATTAAAAGAGATAAACAGGGAAATTAAATTACATTAAAAGATATTATAGATAATGAAATAATATTAAACTTGTATGCACCAAGTGCTATAACATTCAAACATCTAAAGAAAAAACTAAAGAAATTACATTTGGAAATGAATAACAAAATAATAATGACAAGAGGCTTCAACCTTCCCTTCTCAGAACTAGATAAATCTAAGAAAAAAAAAGGTAAAGGGGATGAATTAAATAATGATAAATATCTGTGGAAAACTGAATGGCAATCGAAAAGAAAAAATAACTTTCCCTCAGTAGTACATGACACTTTTGAAAAAACTGACCATATATTAGGGCACAAAAATTTTATAGCTAAATGAAAATAAAGCAGATATATTAAATGCATCCTTTCCAGATCATACTACAATAGAAGTTATATTCAACAAAGCACAATGGGAACATGGATTATAAACTAATTGAAGTCAAAAAAACCTAATGTTTAAAAACGTGCATGTTAAAGATTAAGTCATAGAAATAATAATTTTATTAAGGAGGATTATCATAATAAGACAAAATATAAAAATTTATGAGATCACAGCAAAAACAGTAGCTAGTCAGAGAAAAACTTGTCCCCAAATGCTCTCTTCAGTAAAATAGAGAATTCAGATCAATGAATTTGGTACATAATGAAATAAAAACTAGAAAAATAACAAATTCAAAATTCCAATGAAATAACAAATTGGAAATCCTAAACTTTAAATATGACATTGATAAGATTGAATGTAAGAAAACTTTTGAATTAATAAATAAAACTAGAAATGATTTTATGAAAATAAATAAAACAGAAAAGCATTGATTAATTTGATGAGAGAGAAATAGAGAAGGAGAGAAGGATTGAGACCAAGATGGAGAGAGAGAGAGAGAGGGAAACCAAATCACTAAGTATCAAAATGGAAAATGTGAATATACCATTAATAAAGATGGAATAAAAGCAGTTATTAGAAGTTGCTTTTTTCAGTTATATGCCAATGAATTTAACAACTTAAGTGAAAAGGAAGAATATTTACACAAATATAAACTTCCTAGATTAACAAAAGAAGAAATATATCTATATAAACTGATTTTAGAAAAAAAAACTACTGGCTATAAATGTAAATGAGCTTTCTAAGAAAAAAGTGTCAGGAACAAAAAGATTTACAAGTAAATTCTATAAAGCATTTAAAGAGCAACTATTAAATTGTGTGAAAAAAATAGTCAAAGAAAGAGTCCTACCAAACTCTCTTTATGAAACAATTTTGGTGCTGATATCTAAACCAGGAAGAGCAAAAACAGAGAAAGAAAATTTTAGACCAATTTCACTAATGATTATGGATGCAATGATACTAAATAAAATACTAGCAAGGAGATGATAGCCATATATTAGAAAGGTTATATATTGCAACCAGATATATAACAAGAATACAGGGATAATTTAACATAATGAAAACTATTAATGTAAATGCTTATATCAATAAAAAAAACAAACTATTATTATGTCATTAGATGAAGAAATCACTTTTGACAAAATAGAACATTTGCCCCTATTAAAAAGACTTGAAATTTTAGGTGTAAATTCATTTTTCCTTAAAATGATAAAGAGCATCTACCTAAAACCATCAGCAAGCATTATTTTTATAGAGATAAGCTAGAAGACATACTAATAAGACCAGGTTTGAAAAGGTTCCCATTATCACTAATATTATTCACTACCGTATTAGAAATGTTAACTTTAACAATGAGAAAAAGAGGAAATTGAAGGACATAGAATGGGTGTGAAATACCCTTGTAGATAACATGATGACATACTTAGAAAACCTAAAATTTCCCTAAAAAGCTAAGTGAAACAATAATTTTGGCCAAGTAGCGAGATATAAAATAAACCCACATAAATCATTAGCATTTCTATATATCACCAACAATGCAAGAAGAGATAGCAAGAGATATTCCATCTCAAATAACTGTAGATGGCATTATGGCATACCTCCCAAGAGAAACCCAGAAACTATATGAATATGATTATAAAACACATTTTATACAAATAACGTCTAATTTAAAAAATTGGTGAAATATTAATTGTTTGTGGGTGAGCAGAGTAAATATAATGAAACTGACAATTCTACCTAAACTAATCTACTTATTCAATGTCATCCTAATTAAATTACAAAAAAAAATTATTAAGGGAGAAGAAATAATAACAATTCGTTTGGAAAAAACAAAAGGACAAGAATATTAAGGAATTAATGGGGAAAAAATGTAAAGGAAGGAGATTTACCAGCATCAGATCTTAAACTGTGTAACACTATAATTATCAAAAGGATCTGATACTGGCTAAGAAATGGAAAGGTGGATCAATGGAACAGAGCAGACATACAACCCAGTCATAAAGAATTATAGCAACTTTTATTTAAAGTAGGGTTTGTTAACTTTTTTATGTGTCATGATGCCTTTGGCAGTCCAATGAAAACTATGGCCCCCTTTTCAGAATAATGTTTTGGGTTTTTTTTTAAAGCATCAGAGAAAATAGATATGGCTACAAAGGAAACAATTATATTGAAATGTATTATAAAATATTAAAAATAAAATGAAAATTAATTTGTAAACTCCAGGTTGATAATTGCTAATAAAGGAACTAGGGTATGTTTAGTTTATAGGGGAAAAAAAAAAACTTGACATGATAGCTGATTTCTCTTCTTGGTTCCATAAGACAGAACCCGGAGAAATGGATAGAAGTAGCAAACAGGAGCATTGAGACATAAGTTAAGAAAAAAGTCCCAACAATTCCGTTGGATCAAATGTAGAACGATATGATCAATAATGTTAATAGTTTTCCTAATATTGAACCTGTGTTCCTGGTATAAATTCTACCTGATCATATTGTATTACTCTCATGATAAATTGCTATATTTTTTTTGCTAAAGTCTTATTTAAAACTTTTGCATCTATTCATTAGAGAAATTGGTCTATTACTTTCGTTCTCTGTTTTGACTCTTCCTGGTTTAGGTATCATCAAAACCACATTTGTATCATAAAAAGAATTTGGGAGGACTCCTTCCCCAATTTTCCCAAATAGTCTATATAGTATTGGAATTAACTGTGCTTTACATGTTTGATAGAATTCACCTGTGAATCCATCTGACCCTGGAGATTTCTTCCTAGGGAGTTCATTAATGGCTTGTTCAATTTCTTTTTCTGAGATGGGGTTATTTCAGTATTCAAATTCCTCTTCTGTTAGTCTGGGCAATTTGTATCTTTTAAAATAATTATCTCATTTAGATTTTCGAATTTATGGGCATACACTTGGGCAAAGTAGTTTCTAATTATTGTTTTAATTTCTTCCTCCCTGGAGGTGGGTTCACCCTTTTCATTTTTGATACTGGTAATTTGGTTTTCTGCTTTCTTTTTTGTAATTAAATTGACCAAAGGTTTATCAATTTTACTGTTTTTTTTTCATAAAACCCACTTCTAGTTTTTATTTATTAGTTCAATAGTTTTGTTAATTTCAATTTTATTAATCTCTCCTTTGATTTTCAGTATTCCTAATTTGGTATTTACTTGGGGATTTTCAATTTGTTCTTTTTCAAGCTTTTTCAGCTGCATGCCCAATTTATTGATCTCCTCTTTCTCTATTTTATTCATATATGTACTCAAAGATTTAAAAATTTCCCTAAGAACTGCTTTTGCAATATCCCATAAAATTTGGTAGGTTGTCTCATTATTGTGATTCTCTTGAATGAAGTTGTTGATTGTTTCTATAATTTGTTGTTTAACCCACTCATTCTTTAAGATTAGATTGTTTAGTTTCCAATTAGTTTTTGGTTTATGTTTCCATGGTCTTTGATTACATATAAGTTTTATTGCATTATAATCTGAGAAGGATACATTGACTATCTCTGCCTTTCTGCACTGGATTGTGAGGTTTCTGTGGCTTAGGATACAGTCAGTTTTTGTATGTGTGTCATATATTACTGAGAAAAAGGTATATTCCTTTCTATCCCCATTAAATTTTCCCTAGAGATCTGTCATATCCAGCTTATCCAGAGTTCTATTCACCTTCTTAACTTCTTTCTTGTTTATTCTGAGGTTAGATTTATCAAGTTCAGATAGGGAGAGCAAAAGCAGAAACAGTTTTTTTTTTTTTTTTTTTGGTGCCAGGGAGTTGCCATTAACCAACGATCTTTAAGCAAAGGCTGCAGGACCACTTATCAGTTACATTGTGGAAGGATTCTCATTTCTGTATGTATATTTCAGACCAGATGATTTCTGGGATTGTTTGTTGGCAAGTCCACAGACTGACCTGGAGACTGAATTCTAAGGCTAGAGAAAAGTGTAGGGGTGGAGAGGTTGGGGAGGAATATTCTCAACGTGTATGACAAAAATGATTTTTAGGATAAACAGTAGTCAAGAATCTTTCTATGCAGCAGTCATACTATAACAAGAATAAAGACACTGCCACAATCCTTATCCCAAAGCATTCCCTACTTTGTTGTGGGCAGAAGCCATACATATCCACGGTTTCAGGAAAATTAGAAGGTTGTTCTTGTTTATTCATTTCAGTTTTTTCCTACTCTCTATTGCCCCATTTGCAATTTTCTTCACAAAGATCCTGGAGGGATTTTCCATTTCCTTCTACAGCTCATTTTACAGGTGAGGAACTGAAGCAAACAGGTTTAAGGGCAGTCGTAGCACCCTATCCACTGAGCCACCCAGCTGAATTCAAAATGGGATTATTTATTTGTTTCCCTAACTCTCTAGGAACTTTGCAAGTGATCCCATATATCTTTGTACCTGTTAGGGGAAGCAAAGTAAGATCTTTTGCTATTTTTGTTTATACCGAGAAGCATAATGCCTCTGAATGATGCGATTAAGGAAGATCTTTCCCAGCCATTGTTGGACCTGGGAAGATTTGTAGAAAGACCCACACCTTTTGCTAAGGAGGCACTGCTTCTCCAGGGGTGTGATTCCCTCTGTCTCTAAAAAGTGTATAAAGAGTCTGAGGTGAGGTTTTACTTTGGGGGCTTGGATTTGTGTGCCACATGAGACTCTGGGAAGCCACTGAGCAGACCCCACCCTTGGCTTTGAAATGTGTCTGTTCAATTGTGATATATGTATTGTTTACTGTTAGACAGTTTGGAAGAGCTCTCTTCTGATTTAGATTTTTCTATATTTTCTCTAAAGTTCAGAGTGCTTACTTTTTACCCTGAACTAACTAGACATGGTTGATTAAAGTGATTGTTAACCCCTGAAAAGTTCTTCCTTTTAGAGAAGCAGATGAAAGAACCTGTGATAACAGGCCTCCTTGTGAGTGATGGAGTGCTCACTGATACAGTATCCAACTCTAGAACATTTTATTGCTATTCTCAAAACTATGTTCTGTATTAACCTAGCTAGTTGGCTATTGTTAAATATATATCATGTCATCATTTCTCTGATGGCATGGTCTTCTTCAGCAATGAAGGATGAACACAAACCCTTCATATATATATGTACATGTGTGTATGCATGTAGATGTAGATTATATATATATGCATACACATATACATATGCATATTTGTGTGTATATGTATATGTACGTGTGTATATGTGTATATATGTATGTGTGTATATGTATATATGTATATATGTGTATATATATATACACATATATCTATATATCTTACATCTGTGTGTGTTATTTAGTGGTTCAAGAACAGACTAATAAACACAGATGTACATCTTCCTCTTCGCAGTCTGGTCCTTAGTTTTCCCCTACCAGTCAGTAGCTGGAGATTTTGCTGGGCAATTTTGGGGCAAAGCATTAGGTCATCATATGTACTCTAGTCCACTTCCAGGAGATTGAGCTAAGTGTCTATGATACACAGAACTCATTCTCACTTACAGATTCAAGTAGCTGAGTCAAGACTGTAGCTTAACATTTTATGTATCATGGTGTCATGTAATATGTATTATTCAGTTATGTATTTGCAGTTTCTATAACACAGTCCCTCTTTTAATGCTATCTTTGTCTAAGATTCTGCAAAGACTAGTTCACAATATTTTTCTTGGATAAATATCACATATGGTGTTACTGAGCATATCACATGCACAGGTCCCTGCCCAACTGGAATAATCAGTTCATTAACCAATCAGCTCCTAAATATCACACTTATGGAATGATAATGTGTCTATCAAGGAAAAAATGAGCCCTAACTAATTCTAACCTTAATGAATTCAAATATTAATGCCACATGACTCATCTGTCAGTAAGTGTGAGATTCAAAACTGCTCCTTTTGTTGCTTCACTCACTGTAGAAACAGAGCAAAGAACAGTCCCTTTGGCATATTCATCAAAACTGTGATCAGACTGATTAAAATGCAGAGATACTGGGGTTTGTCTTTTATCTCCACTCCAACAGTGCTATCTGGATTCTTTGAATCTCATTAACACTCTGCTTCCAGACCCTCCTTACTATTGTTTGCTGCTTTGCAGGCAACTAATTAAACAGATGCAATTGGAAATTGTGCACATAGATTTTGCTGTGTACATTTCTTGGATAGTATTTGAACCTGTATTCCTACCATTTATGTAGTCCTCGGGCATATGAGGGCATAGTGGGCAAGTGGGTATTATTCTCCTTTGTGTGTCTCTGCTATGGTGAATTACTAGATCTTATACCTTTTTATTTCAAAGTATAAGAATGTACTCAGTTTAGGCTTGCCTTCCTATTTTTTCAAGATCTTGCCATTTGAAATTTATTCTGTAACTTTTAAGTTAATTCTACCATTTTATAGCCTTTGCTTATTTGTTTGATGTATGCTTATCACCATGTTCCTCTTCATCTCATACCTAAATTCCTAATGATTATGCATCCTATGTAAACATTATCATTGCATATGATGATACTAATATGTTTCCTCCATGGATTTTTCCATTCCAGTAGCTTGGGTCTTAAGAAATAAGTTCACAAACTGTTACTCTCATTTCCAGAAAATACTTTATAAAGCTTAAAGTATTTTATGAACCCAAATAAGTCCATTTGTATAGCTATCTATGAGTTTGTCTCTTTTTTGGGGAAGCTTTCTTATTAATATGTCTAACTAAGGGGATATTTCTGCCCCTGAAAAAACAAAACAGAGAAAGAGAAGAAAGTAGGGAGAGAGAAAAATAGAAAAGAAAGAAGTGAAAGCAGTGAGGAAAAAAGGAAAGTGAGAAGCAGAAATGACAGAAATAAAAGAGAGAAAGAGGAAGAAAAGGTTAGACAATCCAGACAATAAAGCATTTTCTGTTTAACTATGGTTAGCTCACCACACACAGCATATTTCATAGTGTATTATTTAAGATTTCAATCTCTGGGGGCACAGCCCTCACATTCTGTACTTGTTTAATACATTTGTTTTGGTTCTACTGGCATTAAGCAGCTATTGTTTATTCTTTCTAATTTTTCTAAATCTGTTCTTTCCTTCTATAATAAACTAATTGAATATAATCGATAGCATTTAGTAATGAACTTCAGTTATAATCATATTTCAATTACTGACAGTGTCAATCCAAATTACTACATTAAATGTTTCCATAGAAAGTATGTCAAACAGATCAAAAGTGTTCTAATATACAACAAATTTGGAAAGAGGAAAAGGGTAATGGTGATTTCTGGACAAAGATTTTTTCTATAATTCTGAAAATTATATGTGTGGCACTGGGCTTTGTAAAGGAGCTTCCTATCTCTTTTTCTAGAGAAAAAATAAGGCATATAGCTAGTATAGTATAATGAGAATTATATTGATTTCAGAACTAGAAACCTTGATTCATTTCACTTATCTTCCCAAACCACAGTTTTTTTAAATGGTGATAATAATACTTGCATTAGTGTCATGAAGAAAGGACTTCATAAACCTTAAACTACCAATAAATGTATCATAACTTTTATGTATAAATGATGAAACACAGATCTATATCCAACTCCTTTTTCCTTGGGAAAAGTTGTGAATTGGAGGCAGAGCCTCCAATGGCAGAGTTAAAGCAGGTACTTGCTTGAGCTTTCCCAAACCTTTCCAAATACCTGTAAAAAATGACACTAAAAATGTCTACATCTACAGTACTCACAAAATGACAGAGTGAAACAAATTTCCAGCCCCAGACAACCTGGAAGGTTGACAGGAAGGGTATGTTGCACTGGACTGGGAGTGAAGCACAGCCTGGCATGGGCCACAGCTGACAAAGACTAGCTGGAACAGTCCTCAGGATATAGAATCACTGGCAGTTGTGACAATTTCCAGGCTTCTCACCCCACAAATAGCAGAGATAGTATAGAAGGTCAGTAGGAAAACTCTATGGGACCTGGGTAAAAGAGAAGTACAGTCCAATGGGGGTCTCAACTCCAACCCTAGGGCAGCAGAGGGGGTAAGGGCTGTAGTGGCAGGGGCAGCAGTGACCACTTCCAGATCTCTGGTCCCACAGACAGTGTGGAATCAAGCAGCTAATATAAAACCCCTGAAGTCTGGGACAGTACCCCTACCTTGACAAAGAGTTAGAAAGTCATGTATTTCATTAAAAAAAGCCCAGACTATAGAATCTTAATTTGGTAACAATGAAGATCAAAACTATAACCAGAAAAGAATAACAAAGTCAAAGCTCCTACATTAAAAGACTCCAAATAAAATGTGAATTGTTCACAGGCCATGGAAAACTTCAAAAAAAGATTTTGAAATTCAAGTAAGAGAAGAGAAAAAATTGGAAGAGAAATGAGATTAATGCAAGAAAATCATAAAAATGAGTCAACAGTTTGCTAAAGGAGACCCAAAAAATGTGGTAGAAAATACCTTAAAAAACAGATGAACCCAAAGGCAAAAGAATTCCAAAAAGTTAATAAGGAGAAGAACGTCTTAAAAAGCAGAACTGGTCAGATAGAAAAGGAAGTACAAAATCTCACTGAAGAAAATGATTCCTTAAAAAATTAGAATGGTTGAAAAAGGGGAAGAAGAAAGATGGACAGCCTGCTCTTCCCCCCCCCCACCCCATAACCCATAAAATATCTGTAAAAGTGACTCTAAACAAGTTCTAGAGCAGCAGAAGCCACAAAATGACAAAATGAAAGAGATTTGCAGCCAAAGACAGCCAAAAAGGCCACAGAAGGCTCAGAGTGGAGCACAATGCAGCCTTGGCTGGACTGATCAGTCAGAACTGCAGCAGTCTTCAGGGGATGTAATCATGGATAGCAGCTGCAGTTTCCAGATTTCTCAATTCACAAACACCAAAGATAGCTTCATAGGTCAGTAAGAAAGGTCTTCCACCTAGGTGAGAGGGAAGTATGGTCTGGCCCCAGCCCTGACCCCAGAGCAGCTGCAGCTGATACTTTTGGAGACCTCAGCCTAAAGATCCTGGGGGAATTGAGCAGGTGATCTATGTCTCAGTTCGGAGTGGCAGTCCTGGGGTGATAAAAAGTGCTGGCAGGGTGGAACTTGTGGTAGCTGTAGAGAGGGAATCTTACTCTCAAGATCCTGGTAAGAAAAGCATGCTTGTGATTTCTCCCAAACCAGAGTGCAGGCCAGGAGAGGAGGAAACTCTTCTCCCTTGATTGTACCACTTTGGAGGAACTGAGAACTTACCGATCCCTAAAGTATACCCTCCATTTGACAAAGGACTCAAAAGTCAAGTAACTGACTGGGGAAATGCCCAAAAAAGGGAGAAAAAATAAGAATATAGAAGGTTACTTTCTTGTTGAACAGATATTTCCCTCCATCCTTTCAGATGAAGGAAAACAAAGTGTATGATCAAGGAAGACATCAAAATTAAGGCTTCTACACCCAAAACCTACAAAAATAAATGCAGTGTTCTCAGGCCATGGAAGAGCTCACACGGGATTTTGAAAATCAAATAACAGAGGTGAAGGAAAAATTGGGAAGAGAAATGACAGCAATGCAAGAAAATCATGAAAAGTGAGTCAACAGTTTGATAAAGGAGAACGAAAAATTGCTGAAGAAAGTATTACCTTTAAAAACAGACTAGCCCAAATAGAAAAAGAGCTCCAAAAAGCCAAGGAAGAGAAGAATGCTTTAAATAACAGAATTGGCTAAATGGAAAAGGAGGTTAAAAAACTTACTGAAGGAAACAGTTTTTTTTTTTTTTAATTTGATTGGAACAGATGGAAGCTAATGACTTTATAAGAAACCAAGAAATTACAAAACAAAACCAAAAGAAAGAGTAAATAGAAGACAATGTTAAGTATCTCATTGGTAAAACAACTGACCTAGAAAATAGATCCATGAGAGACAATTAAAAAATTATGGGACCACCTGAAAGCCATTATCAAAAAAAGAGCCTACACATCATCTTTCATGAAATTATCAAAGAAATACACCCATATACATATTCTAGATATCTAGATATCCTGATATTCTAGAAGCAGAGGGTAAAATAAATACTGAAAGAATCCATCAATCACCTTCTGAAAGAGATCCAAAAGGAAAACTTCTAGGAATATTGTAGCCAAAATCCAGAGTTCTCAGATCAAGAAGAAAGTATTACAAGGAGTCAGAAAGAAACAATTCAAATATGGTGGAAATACAATCAGGATAACACAGTATTTAGCAACTTCTACATTAAAGGATTGAAGGGCTTGGAATATGATATCCCAGAAGTCAAAGGAGATAGGATTAAAACCAAGAATCACCTACCCAGCAAAACTGAGTCTAATACTTCAGGATAAAAATGTAATTTCAATGAAATAGAGGACTTTCAAACATTCTTGTGGAAAAGACCAGAGCTAAATAGAAAATTGACTTTGAAATACAAGAATCAAGAGAAACATGAAAAGTTAAACAATAAAGAGAAGCCTTAAGGAATTCATTATAGTTAAACTGGCTATGTTCCTACATGGAAAGATGTTATTTGTAACTCATGAGACGTTTTTCAGGGTAGTTAAAGGGAATATATGTAGGTAGGTGTGTATGGGTATGTATGTATGTGTATATTACATGTGTGTAGATATATGTATATGGGTGTATGTATGTGTGTATGTCTGAATTTCTGGTCACTGGATTAAGATGACTCTGGAGGAGAAGTGAGGCTGGGGACATGCACAATCCTCCTTCCCTCTAAACAAAGTCAAGTGCAAGTCATCTCATCATTTCTCTGATGGCATGGTGTTCTTTTGCAACAAAGGATGGACACAACATGTATGTGTATATGTATACGTATATATTTATGTATAAATCGGTTGTTGCCCTTCATTCTCGAAGAGGACCAAAATAACATCACCATGATAGAATGAAATTTCAGTGCGTCTAACTGCGGCTGATTGGATGAATGCTAGCTTGGAATGCTGTACCACAGCTTGGGCACAGAGGGTACATGTGAATATTTGGGGTGAATACTCAAAATTTCTGCATCCTATGTTTACTTTGTGCTGTCTCAATTATGCTTTGCTTATGGAGTACAGCACCCTTTCTGATGTGGGCATGGTACACAGAGTGGTCCTGTGCCAGTGTCTCCCATGTTACATAGTCAAATCCAAAGTTCTTGAGAGAGACATTGAAGGACCTTGTATAACTTCTGACCAGCATGTGATCGCCTGCCCCATATGGGTTTTTCATAAAATAGTCTTTTTTGACAAGCATACCTTTTGCATTCAAACAACATGGTCAGCCCATTGGAGTTGTGCTCTCTGAAGCACAGTTTGAATGCTTGCCAGTTCAGCAAGGATTTCAGTGTCTGGTACCTTATCCTAGCAGGTGCTCCTCAGAATCTTCCTAAGATAGTTCAGATGGAAGTGATTCAGTTTCCTGGCATGGCACTGGTAGACTGTGCAGGTTTCACAGGCACACAACAATGACTTCAGCACAACAACTCTGTAGACCTTCAGTTTGTTAGTCAATCTAACACCTCTTCTCTCCCAAAACTTTCTTCAGAGCCTTCCAAACACTGAGATAACCTAGCAATGAGAGTATCAACTTCATTGTCAATGTGTAAATCCATGGAAAGTACACTATCAAGGTAAGTGAACTTATCCACAGCATTCAAAACTTCTCCATTTGTTGTAATCAATGGTTTCATGTATGGATGGTGTGGTGGTGGCTGATGGAGCACCTGTGTTTTCTTGGTGTTAATTATTAGGCCAAAATTAGTGCAAGCAGCAGAGAATTAATCCATACTTTGTTACATCTCAACTTCTGAGGCTCCATTCTGTGTACAGTCATCTGCAAACAGAAAATCATTCACCAACACTCCGCCTACTTTGGCGTTGACTTGTAGTCTTTGGAAATTGAAGAACTTACCATCAGAATGGTAGTTGACCTTGATGCCATGTTCATCCTCATTGAAAGCAATTGATAGCAGGGCTGAAAACATTATGCAAAAAGCATGGTAGCAAGCACACATCCTGTTTTATTCCATTGGTTACTGGGAAGGCATCAGAACCAAGAAAACATGCCAACATGAAATTGATGTGCAACAGTGATGAACTTCTCCAGGCAACCAAATTTTAACATAATTTTCCATAAGCCATCATGAACTACAGTTTTAAAGGCCTTGGTCAGATCTCAAACATTGTGTTCCGACCTCTCTTCTGCTCCTGGCATTTTTCCTGGAGTTGGCAGCAACCACCACATCAACTGTTCCTCAATCCTTTATGAAGCTACAGTTGCTCTCAGGCAGATGACCATCACCCAAGTGAAAGATCAGTTTGTTAAGGAAGGCTCTAGCAAGAATTTTGCCAGCAATGACTAAGAGAGAAACCCCTCTGTGATTGTCCCAGAATAATCTATTCCCTTTACCTTTATAGGGATGGAAAATGGAGGCATCCTTGAAGTCCTGGGGGATAACCTCCTCTTGCCATATAACCTGGAATATTTCAGTCAATTTTTGTGTGAACAATAGTCTCCCTACCCTGTAAATCTCAGGTGGAATACAATCAGCACCAGGTGCTTTGCCACATGAAAGGAGCCTAATGGCCCTCAAAATCTCTTCTTCAATTGCAAGTTCAGCTAAGGAGGGATTGACTTCAATCTGAGGTAAATGGCCAATGGCATAAGCATTGATTGAAGATAATCTATTGAGAACACTAGGGAATTGTTCATCCCCTCTCTCTAGGATCATGTCCTTATCACTAATCAATGTGACTACATCATCACTGAGTAGCTGTGATGCCTCATAAGTTTTTGGTCCATAAACAGCTTTCAGGGAATCATAAAAGTGCTTTGGATTGTTACTATCAGCATAAAACTGAATTTTATCATCCTTCTTACTGAGCCAGGAATCCTGCATCTCTCCAAGTTTTGCTTGTACTTTACTTTTGATGGAATTAAATGCTGCCATCCTACTGGTATATCCTGTGGAGTTCTTGTTTTTCATTTAGGAGCTTCTGGATTTCCCCATCTTTTTCATCAAACCAGTCTTGGTGTTTGCAAGTGTTCAGACCCAGATGAGCAAATGCAATGCTGTACACTAAATCTCTGAAAGCTGCTCACTTCTTTTCTGCTTCACTATTGCCAACTATGTGTTCATTCCACTTTCCTTCCAAGTTAGAAACAAACTGTTCACCCTCAGGGAAAAGCTCTAATTTGTTCACATGAATTCTTCTGGTAGTCATTTGGCCTTGGGGGTGGCACTATTGATGAATGCGAATATTTAGCTTGCAAAGGATAAATCTATTATCAGTCTAGCACTCTGCACCACACATTGCCTTTGTCACTCTCACATCTTTTCTGTCTCTTCTCCTTACAATCACACAGTCTATTAGATGCCAATATTTTCTGTGAGGGTGCATCCATGAAGTTCGATTGCATTGAGGTAAATGGAAAACAGTGTTGTTGATGAGAAGGTCATGTGATGCACAAGTCTTCAGTAGTAAATGACCATTGCTGTTGCTGTTTCCAACTCTGTTCCTCCCTAGGACTCCCTTGCAAATCTGGTAGTCTGAGCCTACTCTAGCATTAAAGTCACCCAGAATTATAAGTGTGTTCTCTTTTGACACATCCATGATACGGATCTCTAGGTCTTCCTAAAATTTTCCTTTCACTTCATTAGGGTTTGTCCTGGTGGGAGCATAGGCACTGATGCTCTGGTAGTGGTGTTTTCCTGCGAGTGGTAATCACCTTGTCATGAGCCTTTCATTCATTCCTTTTGGCAGGCATAACAACTTGCTGATTAGATTAGTTTTGATTGCAAAACCCCTACCAGTTTCATGGCACTCCCCTTCACTGTGCCCACTCCAGAAAAATGTGTATCCAGCTCCAACTTCAGTAGGCTGGCCTTCATTTGCCAACTCTGTTTCACTCAGAGCTGCTATTTGGATGCGATACCTGTTGAGTTCTCTTGCAACAAGAGCAGTTGTTCTTTCAGATTTACTGGTGTGTGCATGCTCCATGTGTCAATGTTGAGTGGAATCATATTTGCAGATGTTTTTGTACATTTTGTACATTTTTTTGTGTGTTTCGACAGCATAGTGGGATTCCCAGCCTGCCGTGTAATCAGGCCAGGGTTGGGTAAACAGACAATGTTTAGGGCAACTTTTCTAGCCCCCTTCCTCACCCCAGGAGGTGAGCAGTGCTATCCTTAAAAGGCTTCTCAAACACCCAGGGGACTGCAAAGTTCCACTGCTGTTTCCAGTGAGAAACGACCCTATGGCCTTGGTCACCTCTGAGCAGTGTTGTGACTACAGATCTCAGTGTATCCACAACTGCTGCTTCATCATTTGCCTGTCACCATTGGACTTTGAGTCATAATAGTGAAATGGTATGGGGGTTGTTTTTTGATTTGCATGTAAATTAGATTTAAGTGAGTCACAATTGCACGAAGTCATCAGTCTCACTCTCTGCTCCAGTGTCATCATAGTCCAATGGCAGGACAGAGTCAAGATGGCTGGCGATGGCTCAAGATGCAGTGGATGATCCTGGCATCTTTAGTGTCTAACCAAGCTCTAAGTGCTCCACATCACTTGCTTCATCTGCCTTCATGGCTGTTGGAACAAATTGTTCTCATCACCCATTCCACCAGAGGAAGTCTTCATATGCTTGGGGTAGACAGCCCCCTAACTCACCAATAGATTTGAGAACCCTTGGTTACCTTCAACCTGGTTTGACCCATCTGCTGAAAAGTTTTACCAGGATGTGACCGCTGTCCATGCCACAATTTCTTGGAGTCACAGGTGACAATTTCCTGCGAGTGGCAATCATCCTGTCATGATCAGTCCAGCACTCTGCACCACACACTGCCTTTGTCACTCTCACATCTTGTCTGTCTCTTCTCCTTACAATCACACAGTCTATTAGGTGCCAATATTTTCTGCGAGGGTGCATCCATGAAGTTTGATTGCATTGAGGTAAATGGAAAACAGTGTTGTTGATGAGGAGGTGGAAAGAGACTGAAAAGGGCTCAGCAGCCATCACACCAAAGGTACTGGTCCTCCCTGAACCCACTCTAAATACATACATACATAAATACATACATACATAAATACATATATACATATATATACACACATATACACATATATTTGATTATATATGTATATGTACACATATGTATATGTATATATTTATTTATATATGTATGTGTATTTGTGTATATGTATCTATCCGTATATATATATATGTGTGTGTGTGTGTATATATATATACACACACACATAGAAGGCACAGGGTGAGCTGAATATGAAGAGAAAATACTTAAAATAAATAAAATTTACTGTTAAATGGAATGCACTAGGAGTAAGCAAAAGGGAGAGGTAGAATGTAGCAAATCATCTCACATAAAAGAGGGAAGAGCTTTTACAATGGAGAGAAAGAGGGGGGAGATGAAAGGAAATAATTGAGCCTTAGTCTCATGGGATTTGACTTAAGAAGGGAATAACATACACACTCATTTGGGTATTTTACTCTACAGGAAAGTAAGGGGGAAAGGGAGAAGTGGGGAGGGGATGATGTAAGGGAGGGAAGATTAAGAGAGGGCTTAGTTAGGAGCAAAAACTTTTGAAAAGGGACAAGGTCAAAGGACACAATAGAGTAAGGGGGGGGTTGGATAAGAAAGAAGGAAAAATAATCTTTCACAACATGACTATTATGGAAGTATTTTGTATAACTACACATATGTAACCTATATTGAATTGCTTGCCTTTTCAATGACGGTGAGTCAGGAAGGGGAGAAGGAAGATTTGGAACTCAAATCTTTAAGAACAAATTGTTTTTACATGCAACTGGGAAATAAGATGTACAGGCAATGGGGTATAGAAATCGATCTTGTCCTACATGAAAGTAAGGGGGCAGGAATTAGTGGGGGGCTGATAAAAGGGAGGGCAGACTGGGGGAAGGGTGATCAGAATTCATGCCTTCTCCAGGTTGAGGGGAAAAGAGAAATGGGGTGAAACTTTGGAACTCAAAATCTTGTGAAAATGAATATTGAAAACTAAAAAATAATTTATTAATTAATTTTACAAAATAAATAGAAAAAGTTGTGAATTTTATATTTTTTTCTGTTCATACTCTTTTTAGATATTAGCATACAGAGTTCGAATCTGAGTAGTTTTCATATGTCTCTTCTTCCAGGAAGTTTTCCCTGCATTTCCCTGTTGATAAAGATTGTACTTTATGGTTCCAAATTTACATAGCACTTTGTTTTTAGCCTTATGTATCAGTAAGCACCCCAATATACACAGGGGGACCTGCTATCTTAGATTCTTAGATCTGCATTCATAAAAAAGGCAGTTTTTGAGAGGTTAGAAATCACTTTAGTCAAGCACATGTATCAATCCTTTAGTCAAACACATATATCATTCACCTAGTTACCTAGTTCAGAGGAGTCATTCCCCCTGAACTTCAAAGAAAATACGGAGAGATCAAAAGTCAACAGACAAGCTTCCCAAATGTCCGGTGATTAAAATCTTTACCAGAGAGGGAACATCTGGGTCCTCAGTGACTTCCAGAGTTCTCATCTGACCAAAAAAATACTGCTAGTCAGTAAGCCCCAAAGTAAAACCTCATTCTCAGAGTATTTATACACTTTTTAGAGTCAGAGGGCATAACCCTCTGATCCAGTGACAAAAGGGATTTGGGACCCTCCTATAAAACAACTCCCCTAATCAAGCTTCCCGGTCAATGAGTGGAAAAGATCCTCCTCAGTCACATTTAAAAAGAGGCATTATACTTTTTGAATATTCTAACATGAAAACAGCAAAAGATCCTATTTGACTTGCTATTACACCTATTTCACGTATTTGAATCCCCAGTGGTTAATACTGTTGATGATACATAAATGGGGTGGAATAAATGTTTGGTGACTGATATTTCATATAGTATTATTTGTTATGAAGAGGCAGCACAGCACAATGCTTAGTATGTTGGATTTCGAATAAGGAAGAACTGGGTTGAAACTCTGTTTTTGATGCTTGCAGTCATGACACTTAACCTTTTAGGTCCTTTCCCAGCCACCTTATCAACTAAGTTACAGAACAGATATCTTTTGTGTTTTATGAACAAGTTTCCAGACAAGGAGTTCTCTCTCATAAGGAAATCTCAGATGAATCATTTATTGCTGGTGTCATATAATGTTGGTGTTCTCTATGTCTGCTAGCTATAAACACCACAAAGGTAGGGATTGCATCTTACCTCAATTTTACTATTTTCCCCAATATCTACTATAGGATTTTGCATGTAATGAATAAATGATAAAAATTTGTTGAATTGAATGGAATTATGAAAGATATCTTAAATATCTGCATTTCATTATTTTTGAGTAACAAACCAAATCACATCCTTCTTGTTTTTTTTTTAAGATAACTGCTGCTAGCATGTGGTAATGGATAAATTACAGCTTAGTAAAATCTGACCACTATCATTTCCCTTCTGTTGATCCCTCCAAACACTTCATCAATATATCCCAACAAGGTGGAGAGCTGTGTACTTTAATTAGATGACAACCAACACAGCATGAGAAAGTGCTTGTCCTCTGTTAATCCAATAGAAAAATGGAGATAAAACTATGAATTGCTAGGAATTAATTTTCCTTCCACCAGGAACAACTGCATGGATTGAAATGTTGAAAGCCCTCAATATCTTATCTCTCATTTGAATATGTTAAGCTCTTTGAAACTGGAAATAATGTTTTCAAATTAATTAGAATATCCAATCAAAATATCCATTACACAAATCTACTCATAAGTGCCCCAACAGTGACTGTGAGCCAGACATGCTGTGAATGATGTTACTGTAATGTGCTGCATCATATTCTCAAGCTACTATCATGAGAAAAAAGAAACATAAAATCAAGAAACTGACCATTTTCATTTTGGTCTAAACTTTGAAGCTCTTTTTTGGAGGCCATGTATATACTTCTCACTTGTTTACCCATGTGATTATGATATAAGGATGGCTACAATTAGCCCTAACCTAGGGTTGTGGTTCTCCATTTTCAAATAACTTCAGTCAAGCAAATTTACAAGTTCATCAAACTATTTAATTCTTTAGTGGTTCCACCTCAGGTTTTAATGCTTCATTTTCCTTAATGACATTCACACCACCTTTTCTCACATGGCTATCTCCTTTAGGTCATGTTATAGAGTGACGTGCTAGTGAGGATGGATTTCTATTCAGTTATGTCAGCTCTAGTCTCTGAGTTATTGATCCAACAATCTGTTTTTCCTCAAAAATCTAGAGTTTGTGGAAGAAATAAATATCCCTATTAAATCCACTTCTATGTTCTCTTTGGTCCAAGAAAGCTTAAAGGTTTCCTACAATTCCTCTCTCAGTAGTAGTATAGGATATATTTGCCCTCAAGTCTATGATATAAAGGCATCAATGAAAGAAGGAGAATGGAGAACTGGGGAATTATATCATTTGTCTTCCAAAATTGCTCCTTCATACCTGTTAAATGAATAGTAGTACGATAGTTGTCTTCTGAAATACCTCCTTGGCAGCTGAGAACATGGTAATACTTTCTTCATAAGGCAATTGACGGTTGGGGACATTACAGTGAGAAGAGTCAGCTAACAGCACTGAAAGTCATTTCAGAGTTGGAAAGTCAACAGATAAAAATGGAGATAGCCAGAAGCAGTTATGAGTGATGGAGAGCATTTCTAAAACTATGGGCAATTCAAATTGCCTGTGGCAGGCAGTTTTATTAATACAGCTGCGATACCTGTTTCTGTTGTTGCCCATTCGTTAAAAATACAAATAGTCAAGGCAAAAAATGTTTATTTTCAAAAGTGGAAAGAGAATGCTAGTGAATGTAAAGATAATTGGGTCTCAATCTAATTTTATATGGATATCCAACCTACAGATAAAATATATGGATAGTCACTCAAATGAATCTGTGATTGAGTAAATTATCGTGTTTCTTCCAGTGATGCCAAGAGCAGCCTATCTATGCTTGTCCATCCAGTGTGAGTCTTGTTCATATCCTCCTATAAGTTCACAACAAGGTAGCCCCAATGACCTAGGAACTTTTCTATGGTTCTTGACATGCCTAATGGAGCATAGCTTCTGGTTATTAGTTACCTCTCACTTTATTATATTACCAGCTCATTTTACAGCATTCTTTAACGTCCTTCTTTATAATTCCTTGTTCATGATATGTTTCAGGCTTGTCACACCTATCATGCACATGTCCATCCCTTCTTGGACTATCCTCAATTTTTATTCTTTAGATAATGTTGTCTTCTGTGACTTACAACCATATGGCACAAGAAAAAGAATGATACTAAAAAGATGTGCCTTTATTTCATAGAGTCACTTGAGGTACTTAATGGAACATTGTGATTATTTCCCAAAGGCAATAGTTTGTTCTCCTCTTTCTGTTCACTGCAGACCCATATCTTTATTCTCTCTGGTTCTAATCCAACATGTGGAATTTTGGAAGCCTATTTCTAGATATTCATGACAAAGGGACTGGTAAATGTGAGAAAATGAAATATCTTTTCAGAGGTGCAGTTCCAGAAGAACCAATGATTAAGGAAGTGCTGAGCCAGAAATGAGTTCAAATACAAAAGGAAAGACCCAAACTTATCTTTCCTTCTCTTCTAGGTAAGAAAGAGGGAAGAATCATTGTGAGCTGTTGGGTGGGAAAGTGGCATCCAGATTCATTGCTTTGTCCAACTGCCATATTTCTATGAGCACATGGAGCTCTGTTTCTTTTGTATTTGTTCTTTCTTGTTCTTAAAAGAAAGAATATTAATAGATGGAATTGTGAAGGCAGCAATTTTATGAGTTCAAAGACACCAGAGGTGCTACTGGCAGTCAGAATTAGTAGCATAATTCATGAGAAACAATAGTAGTGGCCACTAAAGTTGTAGTAAATGTCAACAGATTAAGTGCCTGAACGTAGATATGAAAAGTCAGTCACCAAAAATGGCAGCCACTTTGAGGAATAAAAATTTTGAAGAGAAAAGGATCAGGCATGGACTGATGAAACATAGCAGAAAGCTGAAAAGAACTTCAGGAGGAAAAGAAAAAAAAATCATGGACCAGGAGCTGGAAGTTATCCGTTTCTTATGTGTGTTCTCTACATTTGTGCTTTACCTCCATGTAGACATTTTTTAGCCCATTTTTCCTGTGACTTTGTGTGTGAAAAGGTAAAATGTGCCCCAATTTAGGGGGAAAGTTTTTGTTACTGCTATCCTTATGTAGTTCAATTGATTTTGATTGATAAAGGAGAACATATTGGTGGGTGCTCAGAACCAAGCGTATTGTAAAAACTACAGCCCTTCATTGTTATCTATAGAACCTTGAGGACAGTAAAAGTCAGTCACCCTTTGGGAATCCAAACTATAAGTCTGAGTAGAAATTAAAAGTGGCCAGGAAAGGCCACTGTCTCTCTCTCTCTGTACAAGTATGGAGGAACAATTTTCTGAAGACCAACTTTACATAATCCCTAGTGATTTACAAAAAATATTTTAATTAATATCTGCATCATAGATTTAAGGGCATAAAAATCCTCTCTCTCTGTGTATTATTCAAATAATATTAATTCATTTATAAACACAAATGAATATAACTTAAGAGACTTTTCCGTAGCAGTCTTGGATTTGATGCAATCAGCATAATATCTTAAGGCCCATATGGGAAATCTCACTATAAGTACTATCTTCTCAACCTGGACCCTATGCTGGGTTGACTCCATGAAAATAGTAATAATACTTTGGTGAGCAGACATCCTTCTGTTTTATAATGCTAATGATCATAAGCTCAACAACTGAGCTATCTCTGTTACTGTTATCTTTCAAGGACTCTTGCACAATTTTGACACTTAATGGTAGTTAACTTCTAAGAGAAAATCCTTTTAAATTGCATTGTGCTCTACTCAATGACTTTTTAAGGAAATAATTAAAATAGTATAAGCACAGTGAGATATTACATTCTCTTCATTTTAAAGTCAATTGTGTGATGGTAAAGATTTGTCCTCCTATGGAATATTACTTATAAAAGCCTGCATGTTTCCTTCAAATACCATTATCATAATTCTGATGCATGTATATGTAATTCTTATACAATTTTAATATTGAAGGGAAATAAGTATTGATGGGTCAATAAGTATCAATGTTTTCTTATCTCTTTTTCTTGGTAGTAAAGTGGTCCAACAATACTTTAACACCATATATCTTTCCCTCTTCCAGGTACCTTTAAAGTAAATCTCTCAATAACCTCAAACTTGAATTACATTCAAAGGGTATCCTATCTTTGTAGTCTCAGTTGGGCCAAGTTCCTTTTCCCACCTTTATTTTCTTTGGTGCTATTTCTACTTCCTTGATAAGGACATATAGGGGTAAAATTAGAATACAAACATGGTGGCTATAGTATATTTGGTTGTCAAAAGATTTTGCATTAAAATCTCTTGAAAATCCTTTTCATCTTTCATCTATTTGTGATCTCTTTATACATGGAGAGCATATTATAAATAAAATAACTCAACCCAAAGCTGCATACTGGAAGTAATTACCCTGTGGCTCTTTGTTCTAGAGTATAAGAGTATCCCTTTTCTAGAACTCTGAATCATAACTACATTTTAACACAGCAATGGGATTGTCACAAGGGCATGAAAAAAATATCATATAGAGGCCCACTAAAGATGATCAGATGAAGGAAATGGAAATATGGAGAAGAAAAGGCTTAGCAAGTAGAAAAGTTACTATATTCAAGTAGTTGAAGAATTAGCAAGCGGATGGAGAAAAAATCCATGGGATTGGAAAAAAAAATTTGAGGGATGGGAGGGCTATAAAGAGTCAGAATTCTAATCAATATAAAGAGGTGGTGGTGGGGAACAACAATTAGAGCTTCCACCAAAGGGAAAGGACAGACTGATTTAGGGGGAAGAAAATTTGCGACCATTAGGCACCTTCATACTGAGTGATTTTCACCTTTCCCTTCATTAAGCCTATATATACCATGTGAGCCTGGAATAATGATGCCTCTCTCTTTTCCCTTTAATGAGGAAAATGTACCTTTTTCAAATGTTGCTAACAGTATCACAAAGGAAATTCCTATTTAGGTACAACCTGGACTAGGTCATTTCAGAAGCTGTAAACGCTAAGAATTTGCAATTCGGTCATGGCTGATCATGTTGCCATTTCAATTGGAACCAGGCAGGCTTGACTGCCCCCAAATAACATAAAATAAAATAACAAAATAAATTTGACTACCTGTCATTCTATGATTACTGCTTTCATTTGGGTCTTGGAAAGTTTTTCATCTTTAAGACTAGCTCTATTAAAAATGTAGACACTCGAGAGGAGATCACATTTTGAACATCTTTAAATGATCACATATAAGGAAGCCTGAGTTCAAATCCCACCTTTAACACATGCTGGCTATTAAACCTGATTAAATGGTTTAGCCTTTCAGTGTCCCCAAAGAATACTCTTAAGACTGTCAGTTGTAGAGCACTGAGAACCTTCGTTGGTAGAGGGAGTTTCCTCACTGATAGATCCCTCTACCAACAAAATCACAGATTTGTGTGGGAAGAAGGAGAAAGAGGTATGAGGACATAGGATAGATACCTTGGAGTTGGGATTAGATTTCTCTGAAGAAAACAAGGAACTGATTTGTGGAGGAAGTGTAGAAGAATAAATTTGGCCTACTTCACACTTTTGTCTAAGAATATTTCTGAACAGATATTTAATATGGTGTACATTTGTGTGTATGTGTAATAAATATTATATATGTATATTTCTATACACAAAAACATATGTACCCACATACATACATATATACATATATGTTTGTGTATGTGTATCCATTTCTATCTATATCCAAATAATTTCTATTGAAACAGAGTTTTATTCCTGACATTATACAAATCAGGAAATTCTTTCCTCTGGACTACCTCCACATTATTTACATTAATTTTCAATTGTTGGCATCTAGAACTAACCATAGTATAATATTTTAATATGGACCAAATCAGCATATTGAGAATATTGCTGGAATTCTGGGTTTTATCTTAGGTATCAATGATTTAAAATACATGTTTCTTTCATTTAAAAGCTGGCATAAATATCTAAAATAAGTGGTTTTGGAATAACTCACATCTTTTCCAAAGAATAGTGAATTGAAGATTGTTTTTAAACAGTAAATTCCCTCTTAAGAATTAAAAAAAGCATTTACTTTCTCAAAATGTAATTGAATTATTTCTATTTTACCAAGACGGAAATATAGGTAAATGAGATAAAATTAGAATCAAGCTTTGCCTGGTCCTACAGTTATCACTCTATGATTAACCCTGCGGTGCTAGTTTGCCATACTTGACTTCTTTGGACTTAAACATGTTCATAGAATCATAGATGTAGAGTTGGAAGGAATGTTACACATCATCAAGTCTGATTTTCTCATTTTATAAATGAAAAAGTTGAGATTCAGACAGGGCAAGTGAGTTACTCATGAACATACAGCTAAAAAGGTCCAAGCCTTCCTGCCTCCAGGACAAGTACTCTATCTAGAACACTGCTTCATTTACCATCAAAAGGGCCTAATTTATTCACTTGCAAAATAAGCCTCTTATTCTACTTTCCATCTTGCTTCTAACTCTATGTAATTCTCAGGTGAGTATCATCACCTTAAGCTCATAAATCTTCTTAACCTTTCTCTTCATTAAACCTAATCTTATGAGCCTGGCATAACAATGCCTGTTTTTTTGTTTTTTTAAGAACACAGAAAACAGCTTTCTTTTTCCAAGCATTCCTACACAGAGATGGTTTCTTATTTCAAGTGTTTGGCTTGGGACTCAGCAAATGCCTTTTTTGTTCAACATCAAGTTGAAAAGCATGTGAAATGAACATGATTCTCAGTTTGTATGAAACTTCATTGTTAAGCTTTCACTTGGCTTTTGATTCTGAAGTTTTCCTGGGAAATTTTGAGTTACTGATTTTGTCTATTTTCATAAAACGTAACTATTGCAAAAACTTAATCAACTGGGATCTTGAATTCAACAGAATTTGCAACTAGTATGGATAAAAATGTTTGATTTTGAGAATGCAAGAAAGCATAACAAAATTAGCAGCTATTAAGAGATTTAGAAAAACAAAATCCTATCCTATGCCATTTATATATCCACAACAGCATAATGAGGATTGATGGTGACAGAAAATTGCTAATATCAACAGTAATGATATTTGTTACTCCCTTAAATGATTCTTGTAATGTCAGAATTTCAGTAATGTCTATACATTTCTATTCTTATGATATTTACTCCCAATTATGTTGGGCTGAAGCACAACCTAAGTCCTTTCATCCTGGGATTTTTATCTTGTAAAAGAACCTAGCCAGAGCTGGACCTCACCTCCTAATGTCCTTATCCCCTTCCACTGGGATTCATGGCATGAAGGGCAAAACAGCCAGAATGAAATCGTTTTCCTTGCTTAGATTACTGAGGGTGACTGGCATCTCATGAGCAAGCCTTGCTACCTCATACTACCTCCTCCCTCTTTTCTCCTAATGGCATAAGAACATTTTTCTTGCATCTCTGGGTTGGGGAAATCCATTGTTCCCTGCACTCAGGGGATATTCCCCAGGGTGGCAGCCTTGCTATTCTGTTATTTCAATTAAAGATGCTTTAGTCTTCAATCCATAGCTATGATTTATTTCAAGACCTGACCATGGTTAGAAAAAAATGACCCGAAACATTTGAAGTTAGCTGTTATCGAACAAAAATAAAAGTGTATTCAGTATGCTATTGTTATTGGAGGAGGAAAATGAACCAATACATTTTAGAAGTGCTTTTAAGAACATTGGAAAGAAAAAAAAGTTTACTGCCTATATAAATCTTCAAATTTTCAAATAACCAGTGTACCTCATAACAGTTCAAATTTTATAAAGGCCCTACTCCATGCAAAGCAGAGTACTAGAAATAGAAAGACAAAATAAAAGGTCTGCAGCTTTAAACTGCTTCCTTTCTGCATTTTGATTAATTTTAAGGTTTTACTACATATATATTCTAATTTCCTGCATTTCTGGTTTTAACTAAAAATCACAATATTATAATAGAGAATTATTCCTTCTCATTCAGTTCACATTATTTAAGGCTAAACATCTTTTGTTTCAGAAGAATAGTTTAATACAAGTTTTAAAGTAATAGGAATGACAAATAATTCTAATTTTATATATTTGCTAAAGCAGAATTACCATCTTAATATCTCTCTGTTTCAGTCACAATTCAACTAGGCTTTGCCAATGAAATCAGGAAATGTAAGATAGTTATTTACTATTCTGGGGCAGAACTCTCCAAATGTTTTCCTCCTCTTTGATCCCCAGGAGTTCTGTCCTGATCTTGGGACTGGGACTGGAAGAGGAGATTAACACAGACTAATAAAATACTCTCTCTCTTCCTTTAAATTTAAAAAGAGTGGATGGGTGACCGGTTAACCATGGAAGAGGTAAAGGGGTGAAGCACTGAGGTGGCAACTCCAGCTTCAGATCCTCTGGCATTTAAAGCCCTTCATAGCCTACTACTCTCTCCCCTCTTTTTACACTTTAATATCCCCCAGATATATTCTTTGATCTAGTGGCACTGTCCTCCTTACTAGTCCTGCACTCCATTTCTTGGCTCTCAGCACTTTCTCTGATTGTCCCCCAATCTTAGAATGCTTTCCTTACTCATTTCAGACACCTGACTTCCCTGACTTCGTTCAATTTACAGCTAAAATTCTACCTTCTTTAGGAAGTCTTTCCCAATCTCTCTTAATTGAAGTATCATTCTTCTGTTTATTAATTCCTATTTAACTTCTATGTAGCTTATTTTTACATAGTTGATTGCATGTTCTCTCCCCCACAAGACTGTGAGCTCCTCAAGGGTAGGAACTGTCTTTGGCTTCCTTTTATATCCCTGGTGGAAGCTAGGTGGTGCAGTGCAGGAGTCAGGAAGATCTGAGTTCAAATCTTACCTAAGACACTTGACCCTCACCAGCTGTGTGCCCTTGGGCAAGTCACTTAACCCCAATTGCCTCAATCTGGGTCATCTCTAGTCATTCTTATGAATATCTGGTCCCTGGATTCAGATGGCTGCGGAGGAGAAGTGAGGGTGGTGACCTGCACAGCCCTCCCTCACCCAAAACAAAGTCAAGTGTAAGTCATGTCATCATTTATGATGGCATGGTCTTCTTCAGTAATGAAGGATGACCATACCCACACACACACACACACACACACACACACATTCCCCAGCACTAATCAGTTCTCTGGATGAACAACACAAAGCACTGCCACACTGCTATCATGGCCTCTTATGGTTGTCTGCCTTCAGGGTTTTATCTCCTTGCCATTGGGAGCGTACAAGGTTAGGGGGAGTAGAAGGTTAGAGGGCAGAGTTGAATCCAATTGCAAAGCCTTACCAGCAGGTTTATGGTGGGCAGTGGAGAAGGAATTCTGAGTGGTCTCTTGTTAGAGGTTAGGGAATATTACCTTTCTCCTTTGTTTAAGTTTTTACCTTGTTTGGTTGCTTTTATTTTGTTGGTTTCCTAGATAATAGAGACAGCTAAAACTATTTTTATCTCTAACACATAATTTCTATTTTGGAGAAATTTAAAAGGTCATGAGAATAGGAAAAACATATCTAGTCCTCCATCTTATTGGTTACATGGCCCTCACTGCTAAGTTCTTCAACTTATATGGACAACAATAATAACTCACATGGCTGTTCCAATTAAAATTTTGTATAGTTCATGCCTCCTGCAGGATAAGATCATCACCTGAAATCTTACCATCATGCAAACTGATATAGATTTGACACACAACATGACCTTAGCACTTTGTATGCTAAGAGATGTAGGGTGGAAAGTCCTTCCAAAGCCACCAATTATGGAGGGCTCAGAATTTCCCTGATAGATTCAATATCTATCTGCATTTCTGCTTGGTTTCAACTCCACAAACATTATGCCCCCAAGTTGGGTACCTTTTGGTGCCCCTCCCCACTTTTGAGCATTTATATAGGTAAATAGATGGATAGACAGACAGACTCAGACAGACACAGACAGACAGATAGAGATAGAGATGTGTGTATATATATATATATGTGTGTGTATGTGTATATACATATATAAGTATATATGTGTGTGTGTGTATGTGTTATACTCCCTTCATTGTAAGCTCCTTGAGGGCCCACCCTGTCTTTCTTTTTCTTACTTGTATACCCAGTACTTAGCACAGTGCCCATTACAAAGTAGGTGATAAATAAATGTTTGCTGTACATTGACTGTTAATGGCTAAAGAATGAATACCCTCACCCATCCTCCTAGATATTTGAAACACTATTTGTCAGATATTTGAGGAAAACAATTTACACTGTGAAAGCTTACATCACAATTTTTTGTACCTATCATGAGCAGTTCCTCCAAAGGTGTACTGGGGCTGTGTGTTAGTACTTAGGAGAGGGACCACAGCAAGGGCAGGTCACTAGGGTCAGGTGTGATACTGTCTGTGCTGTTTAAAAATTTACTAACATCTTAAAATCAAAGTTCAATGGGAAGAACTCATTTAAAGTAATTAATATCTGTGTCATACCACATATTTTTTGATCTGTAAAATGGGCTATACCAGATTTGGAAATAATCTTTGCAAAGATCCCTGAAATATTAACATGTCATGGGTAAATCATTCTTTCCTATGGCACTTTAGGAAAGATTAATGTTTCCTCATCAAAAAGGAAGAAGGGGATCGATAGATGTTCTTAAAATTCATACTATAGAGATGAAAAATTTAAAGAAAAGCTTTTGGAATAAGCAGATATCCTTCCCTGAGCAATTTTAGAGGATGATAATGGGTATGCGCCGTTGGAATTTTAGACTATAACTAAAGTTTTTAACCTCCAGATCAAACCTATGAAAAGCTATGGTCCCAGAGTAGAATAAAGAACCTTTCTGTGAACTCAGAAAAAAGTATCAAACAACGGTTTAGGCGTGTAGACTTGTTTAAAGAAATATTCTTGGATGGCAATTTAGTTCAGAATTATAGTGACAAAAAAAATAGAAACAAGTTATTCTTAAGCAGACTAAAATTAGTGATCAAACATTTTATCTAGAAAATAGTAGGAATTGTGTAACACATCACTGCAGATTGTAAAATTTAGCATCTACCAAAAACCTATCAAGATACAACCCATGTGTGTGTCATGGTAGTATACGTCAATGATCCCTGCTATAGCAGGAGCCTAGGGCTTGCATAGATCACTTGGGCTTGAGAGTTCTGAGTTTTTAACAGTAATGCCAAGGCTAACAGGTATCTATTCTAGTTCTGGCACTAATACTGGGAGGGTGAAAGCAGAGGGCTATCAGGCTACCTAAGGAAGCATGAAGTAGTCTAGTTCAGAAAAATGGAGTAGGTCAAAATTCAAAGCTTCCCTGTGGATCAGTGGTGAGACAGGCTTGTGAGTGAACATTAATAGTTTGGAAGAGTGAGGGAGACCCAGTCTCAAAACACAAGAGAACAAAGAAAACTCCACAAAAGACAAAACTCAGTGGATAGAATTATACAGCAGGAACTCTATATCATTGTATAAATTAACAGATGAGAAATGCCCATACAACAAATATATATCTCCAAATGGCCTTAAAAATGAAACCAATAAACCATACTACAACTGGACAATCATCACAGATATATCTGTTTCCCAGAATCTTCCAGATACAGGATTTATACATACATGTGTCAAAACATTTTAACATATCATCATACCAAATATTTACAACTTCTAATGCATAGGATGAAAAGTTTTCAAAATATGAGACATGGCAATGAAATCTAAATTTTGTTGGAACCAGATAAGATACATATCATACCATTAGCCTATATGCAACATTCTGAAATAAAACAAAAGGGAAGCATAACAAGCAGAATCATAGTGGATATTTGTACAGTATTTTAAGGTTTAAAAGCATTTTTTATTAGGTTATCTCACTTTATCTTCTAACAACACTGTGAAGCAGATGCTGCTATTAATTCTATTTTAGAGGTTTGACAGGTTGATTCTTGCCCAATATCACATAATGAGTATGTGAGGAAGGATCTGAACACAGCTATTTCCGATTCCAAGTCCAACACTGTTCACTATACAATAGTACCTTCCTCTTCTAAAAGTTAAAGCAATATATGTGTATATATATATATATATATATATATATATATATATATATATATATATATATATATATATATATATATATATATATATGCCAGGGCATAGGTATGATTTAAGGTTATTTTTCTATAGCTGACACCACATGGAAAAAAGAGAAGGAGACTTGGAAGATAATTTTCTGGTTTTTCTTCCTCTCTTCCTTTAAATAAATTAGAAGTGTTTTTGCGATGTTTATTCTTTCCTACTTTTTATTCTTCCACTGTAACCAACCTGCTTCAAGTCTTCATATCTTTTCCCCCACATGATTGTAATGAGGTCTTTCTGTTTTTAGTCTATATCTCCTCAATCTATCATTCACATTATTTGATTAGTCTTAGTAATCTATTTCAGTTATGTCAGGCCTTTACTCACAAACCTTCGATCCTCTTTGCCTAGAAAAAAAAAGTTAAACCTTTTTTTTTCCTTTTTTTAGTTCCCATGGACATAAATTTATTAGGCACCTAGTCATTGTTCTAGTTACTGGAATAGGAAAGTTAAAATTAAGAGAGTTCAAGTCCTGAATGAGCTTTAATTGTTCATTATTGGGGTGGGGAATAAAGTATAAACTCTTGCTTCTGGCATGCAAGGCTTTCAAGAGCCAATCTCTTACTTACTTTTCCAAACTAATCTTACAATAACTTCTTTTGCATCTCTTCATTTCAGCCAAATTGGATTCTTCTCTCTCTCTAATCTTGTGCCCTTCTCCGTCGTCTCTGGCTTAGTTTATGCTGTCCCCTGGGCTCGGAATAAACCCTATAGCTTAGAATCCTGTCCCAGTCTCTGTCCACTGAAGTCACTTATCTCAAGAGTAAGTCTTTCTTGATCACCTTCTTCCCTACCACCCAAGTGAAAGGGAGACCTGTCTCCTCAACTTTTTCATAATATTGCCCTGGAACATTTCTGACATTTCAATCTTCCATGTATTACTGAAATAATTATGTGATTTTCTTTTCTACAATTAGATTTTAAACTCCTTAACAGTTTTATATCTAGCACCCAACACCTAATTGTGGTGCACATAGCAAATTCTTTAAAGATAATAATTGAATTGAAATATATCTAGGATACATAAAAGGAAAATATGTTACCTTCATAAAACAAACCATTGACCAATCCCTATGGATGCAAGAATGATGCATCAAACGAGGCTTATTACCAAAACTATATACTGTAAGTTTCAATTCCAGAGTTTCCACTAAGTCCTTCCATGGCCTATAAGACAAAGTTTATCTCTTACTGTCTTAAATTTACTATTTGGAAAATAGGATTATTATCTTCTGTTTTCCTCCCCCTGATAATAGGAATGATGAAAGAGTATTGGCAAAGTACTTTGAGGTTGACAACAGTTAGATTTAGGTTGCAGAAACAATTTCCTATGAGCTGAACAGGATTCCCCATATCACAAAAAAATACCTTTCTAAAAAGGAGTGAGAATTTTTCAGGATGCCCCCAAACTAATGTTGAATTCCATGAAAGCCAACAGGATAAAACTTCTGAATATTCTGAAATTCCACAACATGTTATATGAACTCTGAGAACATAAAAAGCTGGTTTTATCATAAATATGATATTATAGTATTGGATTAAAAAAAAAACCTAATGTATCTCATATTACTTGATTTGAAAAGTTGATGATTAGACACCTAAAACAAAACCTTTAACTTTTCTCTTTCTGTTTTTTTTCCTTTTTGTACATAAATAAATTGTGTATCAATATATTCATTGTAAATTCCATGATAGTTTTCCATCACATAATTTATGATTTCTATAAAGATACCTTATATATATAAGATGTATATTTTTGTATAACATATATGTAAATATATATTCATAAATCATATGTAACATAATACATACACATATAACATATAAAGATATATCTTTTGTTCATCTAGAAATCTCTAGAACCAATCCCTCTAGTTTCACTGTTAGTTAATGCTGTTTCAAGATGCATTTATAAATGATTGGTTATCTAATATATTAAGAAGATTCTAGAAACAGCAACATCCCAAAGAGAAATTTCTCTCTCTCTCTCTCTCTCTCTCTCTCTCTCTCTCTTACTATTTTTCTGTCTCTCTTTTTCAGATTATTCTTACAAAGTTACTAGGGAAATGTATGTATTGTAAAAGTATTTGATGAAGAAAATATTGCAAAATTATTTTCATGGTATTTTTTTCCAACTAAATTCACCTTCTCTGATAAACCAAACTTATATCAGACATATTGAAACTGAATAGAAATAAGATAATTAGTTGCTAATTTCTTGATTTTCATTCATCTGTGTGAATATTGATTTATAAAACCCTATCTTGTGTTTGTGCACATTATTGTTTAGTTTCTAGCAGATTTCAAATTTAAACCCAAGAAATAAAGTAGGAAAAGAAATTATTTTAAAATACATATGTGTACATATTCCTGTTGCAGTCAATTTGTTCTTAAAATATCTATAATCCAGTAGAAGTAGTTACTATCAATATAGCTATGTGTAATTAATCTAAGATTAAAATTCTTCCATCATCCTCAGAATTCTCAGTGTTGGTATGAAATACAATACAAAATTTTCAACTAAATTACATTTAAAAAGATGAATTGAGGATTTTTTAAAGTAATTACTATAGAGAAATGCAAAGAAAACATGTTTCCTATCTTCAATGAGCTAATAATTTAATGAGGAAAAGATACATTATAATAAAAAAATTAATAAATTCCAAAATTTGCTGTATCAAACAGAAGTCATAGGATTCACTGAAGAGATTAATTTAGATGAGATAAATCTATAGTAATTATTGTCATCATCTAGACATCTAGACCACTAATTGGTGGAAGCGACTGGAGTGTTCCTGATGTCAATTGGTCATTTGTATGTGAGCTAACATTCACTTTCTCTATTTCTCTGGAAAAACGCTGAGACCTTTGAAAGTGTGGATCGATGTTCTTACATCCATTAAGGTTTGTACTACTTGACTAAGAAAATTCAGCTTTCAATAAGTCTGAATACTCAGGTCCTGAGCATGAAGAATACCTACAAGGGTTATATGGGTCCATGGAACAATTCTGAATGATACATCATTAATATGTCAGATAATTAACAACTTTTATTCTGGAGTTGGCCCAGGTATAGTGGGGTTTTTCTCCAAATTTTATTAATGCCCTGGATAATGGGAATAGAGAACATATTCCTAAATTTATAGGTGATGCCCAAGCAATTGGAGGACAGATAAAATAAAACTTGATTAACACTTTGAACCCGGGGATCAAAATAAAAGGCTATTAAATCAAAAATTGGTCGGTTCCTATGGATACAAAATTACTTATCTTTCTACCAAAAATGTTATTACTTATTTATAGGTTTTCTCTTAGTAGAATATGAATTCCTTGCATGTAGGACTTGTTCTTCATTTGTATTTTTGTAGCCAGAAACTAGGATAATGCTTTATACATAATAGGAATTTACCAAATTCTGGTTAAATGAATGAAACTAATGTACATTTGGGGGCTTCTGTTGCCAAGATGGTAGAGTAAGGAAGAAACCCTCTGATGTCATCCCCAAACTCCCCTCCAAACAACTAGAAAATTGCCTCATAATATATCTAGGAGCAGGGAAGCAGCTAATCAGCCAGGCAGGGAAAGTCTATCTCACTGGGGTGGAAGGGGGAGCAAGGTCCAAGGACAACAGCAGCAGCAATAGCAGCATCCAGCCTCACAGAAGCGGAACTGCAGCAAGACTCTAAGCCTGGGACAATCCACCAGCTAGGCCCCACTGTCCTGCAAGCCAGCAGTCCCCCTTATGCAAATGAGCAGTCTATACAGAGCAGCAAGGCCTTGACTGCATTGCTGAACAGACAGCAAGACTGCAACTGGGACCTATCATCAGAGAGGACTTGTTTCCATAGCAACCCAGCAGCAAGGCCCCACCCCTGAAGCAGACTAGCAACAAGGTGCCTCTTCCTAGACCAGCTACCAGAAAGCCTCTATTACCATAGCTACCCAATTGCAAGGAGGCCCTTCCCCTGGAGCAAACTAGAAACTAAAACCCTCCCCACGGGGGAGGCCAACAGGAAGGACCCACCCAACAGTACAAGCCAGAAGGGAAACTTATCCTTCTGGAGAAAGCAAGCAGCAAAGCCCTTAAGCCCAGTGAAAGCCAGGAGGACTATTCAGAGCCATAGCACAAAAAGCTTGGGCCCGTGCAGGACCAGAGCCTAACTCTCACATAAAACACTAAATCACAAATACACAACATACAAGGCAGAAATAAAGAGCAAAAAAAAAGAAAGAAAGAAAGAAAGAAAGCTTGGCTACAGAAAGTTACCTTCCTGATAGGCATGACTGAGGCATAAACTTATAAGAGGACGATAGCATCAAAATTGCTACATGTGAAGCCTTAAAAAAAATGTAATTTGGTCTCAGGCCTCAGAAGAATTTCTGGAAGAGCTTAAAAAGGATTTTAAAAAGCAAATTAGAGATGTAGAAGAGAAATTGGGGGGGTGGGGCTGTTGAATGAGAGTAATGCAAGACAATCATGAAAAAAGAGCCAATAGCACGGAAAGGGATACATAAAGCTTTGCTGAGGAAAATAAGTCCCTAAAAATAGAATTGGCTAAATGGACAAGGAAGTACAAAAGCTCACTGATGAATATAATTCCTTGAAAATTAAAATAGAACAAGTAGAAACTCTGTGAAACACCAAAATACAATAAAACAAAATCAGAAAGGTAAAATATGGTCGAATAAAATGTGAAATTTCTAATGGGAAAAATAGCTGACCTAGAAAATAGAGCCTAGAGAGATAATATAAGAATTACTGGACTACCTGAAAGCTATGACAAAGAAAGAAAGGAGAAAAGGAAGCCTGGACAACATCTTTCAAGAAATTATCAGAGAAAACTACCCTGACATATTAGAACCAGAAGGCAAAATAGTCATTGAAAGAATTCACTGATCACCAACTGAGAGAGATCCAAAAATGAAAACTGCCAGGAACATCACAGCCAAATTTCAAAGCTCACAAATCAAGGAGAAAGTATTAAAGAATTGGAGGCCTTAGAATAAGATACAACAGAAGTCAAAGGAGTTAGTATTGCAACCAAGGATCACCTACTCAGAAAAATTGACTATAATCTTTCAGAGGAAAATATAGATATATAATGAAATAGAGAACTTTCAAACATTTCTAATTAAAAGACCAGAGGTGAATAAAAAAAAAAAATGACTTCTAAATCCAAGACTGAATGGAAACATATAAAGGTAAAAAAAAAAAAAAACACACAAGAGAAAACAAGAAATTCAGTAAGATTGAACTGTCCATATTTCTATATGATAAGATCTTTGTAGCTCATAATAATTTTATTATTAAATTAGAATTTAGCAGTTAGAAGGAGCATACACAGACACAGGATGTAGATATGAGGTGACTTTGATGGGAAGATACAAGAAGAACAAAATAAGGGAGTGAAAAAGAAAACTAAACAGGAAGAAAAAAGAGGGGGGACACTGAATGGGGTAAATTATCCTACACAAAGGAGACCTGAGTTATTATAATGGAGAGATGGGGTGCGCCAGGCAAAGCTTAAAAATTTACTTTCATCAAAATTGGTTCAGAGAAGGAATAAAATATACATTCAGTTGGAGATAATAATCTATCTCACCCTATAAGGGAGCAAAAAGGAGGAGGGATAATAGAAAGTGGAGAGTGGAGGATAAAAGAGAAGGTAGGAGGGGTTTGCCAAGTGGGTGGAACAGGAAGGTTGGAGTAGAATGGAGAGGACATTGGTGAGAACAGCTGGGGTTGTAGAGAGAGGTTATCTTAGCTAGTCTTGTGAGTGTTTGCTTGTGGGAAGGTCCCAGTGGTGGGGAGGTGGGGGAAGACTTGGGAATGACATTGATTCCTGCAGTGCTAATTTGTATTGACTTCTTGGTTTTGGATTTGGGTTTTCAGTGGCGGGATTTGGCTTTTTGGTATCTGAATAAATGTTTTTCTTCTGCCTTCTCTATGGAGAGTCTGTTATACTTTGTGATTCAGAACTATGCCAGAATATTCACAGTCACCCTCCTTGCTGTGAATATTGCTTTGGTGATACAGATCTCAGACAAAACAAAAGCAAAAATAGATCTAATTAAAAGAGATGAAAAAGGAAATGACACTTTGCTATATCTCCCAATTGTATGCCAATAAATTTGACAGTCTAAATGAAATGGATGAATAACTACAAACATATAAATTACCCAGTCACCAGAAAAAGAAATAAAATACTTAAATAACCCAATCTTAGAAAAAGGAATTGAATGTCATCAATGAACCTAGTAAGAAAAAATCCTCAGAACCAAATGGATTCACAAGTAAATTCTACTATACACTGAGAGAACAACTAATCCTAACGCTACATAAACTATTTGGAAAAATAGGCAAAGAATGAGTCCTAGTAAATTCCTTTTATGACACAAATATGGTGCTGATACCCAAACCAGAAAGAGTTAAAACAGAAAAAAAACTATTATAGATCAATTTGTCTAATGAATATTGATGCAAAAATTTTAAATAAAATACCAGCAAAGATGTTATAGCAATATATCACAAGGATCATATACTATGACCAGCTGGGATTTATAGCAGAAATGGAAGACTGGCTTAATATTAGGAAAACTATTACCATAATTGATCATATCAATAACAAAACCAACAGAAATCTTATGATTATCCCAATAGAAACAGATAAAGTCTTTGAAAAACTACAGCACCCATTCCTATTAAAAACATGAGAGAATACAGGAATAAATGGAGCTTACCTAAAAATGATAAGTAATATTTATCTAAAACCATCAGTAAACATTTTATGCTGTAATGGGGATAAACTAGAAGCCTTCCCAGTACAATCTGTGTTAAAGCAGGGATGCACATTATCACTACCATTATTTAATATTGTACTAGAAATGTTAGCTACAGCAATAAAAGAAGAATTAGAGAAGAGATTGACTTAGAGAAGGCAGGAAGGAAATAAAATTATCACTCTTTGCAGATGATAGATATTATAGTTAGAAAGTCCTAGACAATCAACTAGAGACTATTTGAAATCATTAACAACTTAGCGAAGTTGCAGGATGCAAAATAAACACACATAAGTCATTATTATTTCTATATATTACCAAGAAAATCCAGCAACAAAAGAGAGAAGGAAAAACTCTGTTTAAGATGACTATAGACAATATAAAATACTTGGGAGTCTACCTGCCAAGACAAACCCAGGAACTATATGAACACAACCATAAAACCCTTTTCACACAAATAAAGTCACATCTAAACAATTAGAAAAATATTGTTTGTTAGATCAGTATAATAAAAATTACAATTCTACCTAAATTAATTTGTTTATTCAGTGTCATACCAAACTATCAAAAGTTATTTTGTAGAGTTAATAATAACAAAATTCATCTGGAAGAAAAAAGTTCAAGGATATCAAGGAAAATGATGGTCTAGCCATTTCATATGTCAAACTGTATTATAAAATGGTAATTATCGAACAATCCAAATAGAATGATGGATCAGTGTGCAGAACAGATTAGGTACAAATTACATTATAGCAAATGACCATAGTAATTTAGTATATGATGAACCCAAAGATCCAAGCTTTTGGGTCAAAAGCTCATTATTTGACAAAAACTGCTACGAAGACTGGAAAACAGTATGGCAGAAACTAGGTATAGCCCAAACAAATCACACCATACACCCAGATAAGGTCAAAATTGGTACATGTCTGTACATAAAGAATGATACCATAAGCAAATCAGGAGAGCACGGAATTGTTTATCTGTCAGATTTATGGATAAAGGAAAAATTGAGGACCAAAGAAGATATAGAGAGCATTACAAACTGTAAAATAGATAATATTGATTATATAAAATTTAAAAGTTTTTGCACAACAAAAAAAGTAATCAAAATTATAAGGAAAGTAGAAAACTGGGGAAAAGATTTGCAACATATATCTCTGATAAAGACCAAATTTCTCAAATGTATAGAAAATTGAGTCAAATTTATAAGAATACAAGTCATTCCCCAATTCATAAATTGCATAAGCATATGAACAGCAGTTTTCAGAGAAAGAAAACAAATCTATTTATAGTCATATAGAAATGCTCTAAATCACTGCTGATCAGAAAAATATAAATTAAAACAAGCCTTAGATACCATCTCACACCTTTCAGAGTGACTAATATGATAAAAAGGAAAATATTGGATGATAGAGGGAAAGTGTAAAAACTGGGACACTAATACATTGTTGGTGGACTGATCTAACAATTCTGGAGAGCAATTTTGAACTATGCCTAAAGGGCTATAAAACTGTGCATGCCTTTTGATCTAGCAATAACACTGCTAGGTCTATATCCCAAATATATCCAAAAAGGGGGGAAAGTATCTATTTGTGAAAAAATGATATTAATAGACTCTCTTTTTGTGGTGACTAAGAATTGGAAATCAAAGGGATGCTCATCAATTGGGGAATGGATAAATAAGTTGTGGTATGCGACTGTAATGGAATATTACTGTATTGTAAGAAATGACAAGCAGGATGATTTCAAAAAAATCCTGGGCTTACATGAATTTAGTATTAAGGTAATTTGAAGATTTTATTTGCCCTTTAATAGGCTCACATGACCTGCTTTGAGTTTTGTCCCAAACACATGAAGCCCAGGGTGAGAAGAGTTTCTTGAACGGTTACAGCAGGAAGGGTACAGCAGGAAGAATGAGGTGGAGTTGAGAGAGAGGCAGCAGGCAAAGCAGAGCAGCATTTTGCCTAAGGGAGCTTATTTATGGGGAGGCCTGACCAAGGGAAGGCTTGGGGATGGCCATGTTCTCTTTATTGATTATGTGTACAAACTTTGTTGTTACCATGATGGAATTAGTTCTCTGGTATCTGAATAAATATTTTGTTTTTTCCTTGGAGAAAGAGAATTTATATGTTGCAAATTTACCCTGGAAATACATATGCATAGCCATAGTGGCTGCTGTGGGTATTGCATTGGCACTACAATAAACTGATGCATAGTGAAGTGACTAGAACCAGAACTTGGTACACAGTATCAGCAATATTGTTCAATGAAGAAATTTAGCTATTCTCAGCAATACAATGAAACGTATCATCCACCTCCAGAGAAAGAATTGAACACAGCTGAAGTATTTTTCACTTTCTTTTATTTTTTCTTTGTCTTCTTGTATAGAATGACTAACAGGAAAATGTTTTATATTATTTTCCATATATTACCTATATCTGATAGCTTCCCATCCCGGGGAAGGTGTAGGGGAGAGAGAGAGAGGCAAGGGAAGGTAGAATTTGGAACTCAATACTTTAAATAAAAGTATTTAAAAAATTGGAAAAAAATAAAATGTAAGACTTTCCAAAAAAAAAAGAGAAATATTTGGTCAAAGTTGATCATGCCATTTTTGTGAGAAAATGGATAGATGTGGACTATGAACAAGTGAAATTATATGAAGTTAGAAACTGACCAGACACAAAGAACAGTCACTAGTGGTTCAATGCCATCTTGAAAAGAAGTCCAAACTGAAGTGTTCCATGGATCTGTTCTTAGCCTAGTAAACATTTTTATCAGTAACTTGTATCAAAGCATAGATGGCATGCTTATTACATCTTCAAATATCATTTACACTGTAAGTGATAGCTAATACAGTGGATGACTGATGGGATTAGAAGAGATTTTGATAGATTCAGACATGGTACTAAAAGTAATCAGATGAAATTTGATAAGGATAGTAAATGTTTGAGTAGAGTAGTGATTTATCTTCTTGTACATTTCTCTAGCCACGTCACATCTAGAATATAATATTCAGTTCTAGATACTGAATTTTTATATGAGTATTGATAAGCTGAAAAACAAGGGAAACAAGATATGAAACCTTCACTCTCATTTGTTATTTGTTTAGATGTAAGGGCATAGAGATATCTAGACCACAGAAGAGAATACTGAGGGAGAACATGATAGCTATCTTATGAAAAAGGACTTCAATTTGTTTGTTTTGTTGTTTTGTTTTTTTGATCCCTGAGGACAGTGCTGGAAGTAATGGGTGTAATTTACAAGAGGGAAGATTTAGGTTTGACTTAAGAAAAAAAAATTTCTAGCTAGAGTCATCCAAAACTGTAATTAGCTCACTTAGGAAATACTGAGTTACTCATTTACTGAAGTGCTTCAAGCAGGAGTCAAATACAGTTTTCACCTATGTTGTAGAGGATTTTTGTTATTGTTGTAGTTTAGATGGTTTCTGAAGTACCTTCCAAATTTTGAGTTTCTGTAACTCTGAGGTTAGTGAGGTTAATATCATCTCCATTTGGGGGGATACTGCATTAACTCTTGATTCGTGTTGAAACTGTAGTCTACTAAAACTTCAGACTTTTTTTTTTTTCCCAGAGAATCTTCCTTTAAGAGATGTCTTTGCCGTCTTGTATTTGTAAAACTGACTTTTTGGAAACAATGTACTTCTTAGTTTTATCCACTAATTTTACCTTACTGGCTTTGATCCAGTAGGATAACTTGTCAAGATCTTTTCTTAAATTTTGACTCAGTAAATCAAAGGTATATTGCAGCTTTATGCAGCATATAAATCTAATAAATGTGTCATCTATTTCTTCATTCAAACATTAGTATAATTTTTAAGCAGCACTGGGCCAAGGACTGATTCCTAAGACCTTTCACTAAATATGTTCTTCTAAACTGAAATTGAATCATTAATGAGAATACGTTTTGATCTGCCCATTCAAATAGTTTCAAATCCACCCAATTATATTATCATACAGACATCTCTCTAACTTGAAGATAACATGAATTTAAAAAAAAAAATATTCACCTGAAATCTAGGTAAACTAGGGTAGGTTTCCTCAATCTATCAATTTAAAAGTCCATTTAAACAAAGGAAATTAAATTAAACCATCATAATCTGTCTCTTATTAAGCGCTCCTGGCTATTACTGACCATCACTTCCTATTTACTTCCCTAGCCATCCTTTTAATAATATGTTCTATTTTTTTCTAAGAAATAAAACTCACTGGTTTATAGGTTGAGGTTTGTTTCCATTGTTTTCTCCACTGTGAAAATTAGGGCAAAATTTGTCTTATGTCAGTTTTTTGAGCCTCTCTTTATTTTTATAGAACTGCAAACGTTGTCTCTTTTTCAACAGCCAATAATCACATCTGCCACTTCTTTCAATGCCTTTGAATGCAGACCTGGAGACATGAATACAGGAATAATACTTAGGCTCTTTTTTAATGTATCCTTTGATATCTTGGGTATCAAATTTCCATTAGCAATTTTTGTTCAATCTTTTCCAGTCTAAATATCATTCTCATTCAGAAATTAACTAAGAATTGAGAAATTTTTTTTTTCCTTCTCTTCATCATCATTTACCATTTTCCAATCTAGTTCATTCAATGGTCTTATTCCTTTTTCAATCTTCTTTCTTAAATAAAACTAAAGGATATAAGTGCTTGACCTCCAAGCAATCCCTTTTGTTGTTCTTCAAATTCTTTGTCAACCTCAGCCAATTCTGAGATATATTCTCTCTCCCCTTTCCCCTGACACCATTACTAAAGCTGCTCTTAAGGAGCTTTGTGATTTTTTTGAACTTCATTTTCAGCTGCATGCCCTTTCTTCCTTCCTCTTCAACCATGTGTTTACTTTTTACACTAAGTCTGTCAACAACTTCCCTGTGTAGACATTTAAGTCTTTTTAGACAATTCCCTTTTCCTCCTGATTAAAATTGCTTCTTTTCTTTGGGTATTGATTATTTCCTCCTTGAAAGCTTCCCATCTTTGCTGGCTTAACTTTTTCTGTACCTGTGTCAAAGTTTAGGCTATGGTTTCACCTGTCCTTTTTATTATCCCTTTGAAATCTATTCTCTCAAAATTGCAGGTAAACTCTCTGTGTAATATGTGTCGGGGTGGGGTTTTGAGTAGATTTATTCAATAAGTTCTATTTATCCATTTACCATACAATGACTCACTTCTTAGGTGCATTTTGTTCTGCTCGGATCTGTGACTCTCTCTGTCTCTTGTAATTTTTTTTTTTAAGCTTCAAGCCTTCAGCCAGACATAGTACTCTGGCAAACCATCTGCCGATGTTTTAGATCTGTCTCTCTCTTCTCTAAGCATGTTTCTTCCTCCGCTACCTGCTCCCAGCTGTGTTTCCAATAAATAAATACATCCAGAATACTAAAGGTCTGAGGTTGACACTGTTTGCAAAGAGAAAAGAAATATGGTAAACAATAAAAAGCAAACAGACTTTTAGATTCTCTAAGAGAAAGGTTTGAGACTTCCTTGGGAGGGCCCAAGGGAAGAAAGAAAATATGGGATTACCTACCATCTTGTAGGAAGATTCAGAAACACAGAATATCTTGAACCACCTCATGCCTTATTGGCCCAAAAGTCTTGATCTAGGCCTTCTGGCCCCTTTTCAATGGCTGCCTCTAACCTTCCTTCCATTCTTTCAACTCCACAATGGCTTCTTACTTCAATCATTGGCCTTCTATTTTTTTTTCCAGCTCCATTTCTAGCTGTTACTTTTCAAATCTCTCAAGTGAGTAGACTTTTAAAGGTCACTCTGAAGGCTAGCCTGTCATTCTCCAATCTGAAGAAGGCTTTGCTTGATTTCTGATTTACCTAAGGGACTCATCAGAACATCATAAAAGAATCACTTGGCTGGATGCATTATTTTACAGTTCGTTAAAAAATTTTGTCATCCAGGCCAGGTCTGTAATTAAGTCATTGAAAGACCAACTCCCTTATACTTTGTTTCCTTTCTTAATTAATAATTTTTAAGATGTACACTTTCATCATGTCTTCAAATTAATGATTCCTCCCCACTCCTCCAATGGACTTTTTTAAAAGCCCCTTGTGGCCAGAATCTGTTTTGCTTCTTTTTTTAAGTATATTTTACAATATTCTGGATCTTTCATGTAATAGGCCTTTAATAAATATGAATTAAATTTAACTGAATCTCTTTGAATTCACCCAATAGCAGTGAAATGGGATATAACTACCATGCATTATTCCATGTAAAATTATCATTATATATGCTCTTAGTTGAGAGAAATAACTAAATTTAAGAATGTAAATTCAAAGGTGTTGCAACCTACTTTGATATATGGAGTATTTATACTAATAAAATTATAGATCTTTGAAGCAAATTCCTTTTGGCCTTCCTTTATTAGTAACTACTAATGGCAATTTCTCTGGAATAGTACCATGCCAAGGAGGAGTAAGGGAAAAGGTAGATAATTTAAATGTTGCTTTCTTATTATGGAAGAAAGTAGGTAGTACAATATATTGGATACCTATGAATGACAACAAAAAAGGAAAAATCAAACTATTTCTGCACTTTAATTTATTCGTATGAGTTGTTACCCCTTTTAGAGAAAGCCTTCCCCTTCCCACCTTCCTTTTCCCCTTCTAATCCTTGAAGCACAAGCAATGTGGAAGCCCTTTAAGCACAGCACAGATTCTAATGGTAAAGGCATTAAATTTTAAAAGATAGCAGAACTACTTAAAATGATGCCATCTTGTTTGAGCTTGAGGTTTTAGGTGAGAAGAAGATTAAGAAAGAACTCAAGCATTTATGCTGTACCTGACCAGTTGTCTCCATTTCTACATCCTCTCTCTGCAATCTCAAATCCAGTGTTGCTCCCAATGTGTAATAAAGAGCCATGAAGGGTTGCAGGATTATATGCATGTGCACTTGGTCTCGGGTCCATTTTACAAAACAAGTCTAATTGAATCAGATACAAATTTAAGACAGTTTGTCAGATTCTATTGAGAGTGTACTTAACAGGTTACTTTGGCTCACCTTAACATATAATAGGGCCTTGATAAGGAAGAGAAATAAAGATGTTCCTATAACACAGACTCTAGAAATAGACGAATCCATTAGACACGCAGCAAGAGCAGAAATGCTTTCCCATGCATACACTTCAGAAAAGTGATTCAAAGAGTGATTCCTTAAAAATAAAAGCCTAATGAACTAGCAGACAGCTCTAACAACTTAGATTATGCTATTATTTGGTACTTTATTAGGAGATTTTTTTTTTCCTGGGACACAGAGCTTCTTTTCTTTCTTTTTGAGTGTATAGTTTAAGGTGCCAAGAGTATAGGAGTCTGATAATGCTTTTTTTTTTTTTTTTTTTAAAGCATGCCCCATTGCCTTAGCAATTATTTAGTGCAGCTTTCTCCATCCAATAGAATAAATGCCCATGAGCAAAAGCAGTTTTTAGAGCCTTTTGCACCGACAAGGTTTCTCCAGATAAGACTCACAAGTTTGGTTTTAGAATTACATTATGCCAGCGCCTATATTAATGGAGCAGGAAGTGTATTCCATCCATTTCATGCTGGAGCTTAAAAGACCTTCTCCAGAGGAGCAGTTTGTTCAGGGTCTTTAAAATCCTCTGCTAGTTTGTGTTAAACTGTGAAACATGTGACTAATACAACATTAAGTAGAACGATACTTTCTAACAAGGAAGGTTAAACCTAACCCAAGCATGATGAATGGAAAGAATCATAGTATCTCTCCTTAAGGGAGCAGAGTGACATTTTTTTTGGTGGGGGAGGAGGAGATAGGACAGAAGGTAATTGGTACAGATGTACATTCATCATCATATATTTACATATCGCTTTAAGATTTCAAAGTGCTTTACATATATTGTCTCCTTGGATCCTTACCAGAATACCAGAATAAGATGCTATTATTTTTCTCATCTTTCAGCTGCAAAAAAACAGAGACAGTGAGGTTGAGAGTTGCTCAGCATTACAAAGCTAGTATATGCCTGATTTTTGATGGGATTTTCATCTATATCTTCCTAATTTTACATCCAGATCTCTGTCTATTACACCAATGATCATTTAGATTTGAGCTATAGTAATAACCGTGATAGGAATTTTGGGAAGGAGCTAGCAATGCCTTTGTCTTTTCAAGGCCAATGTAAACATGTCATTGAGACCTCAGGAGACTTGACATAAAATCTATACAGATATCTTAGTCAAGTGGTATGAAATTTGTATTCATAGAAGACAGGACTGTGCTGTGTGCATGTTTCACTTATATGCTTTTTTTGAGAAAAAAAATAGACGGCTCATTCTGTTGATACTACAGATTCAATAATGAAAACTGAATTCTACTATATACTAGTATAGTGAGCATTTATTACATTATCAATTAAAATTGGAAAACCATGATCCAGGAAGCAGTAGTTAAACTAGACAGTTCTGACACCATTTCTGATCAGCTTCCTTGGAAATGTAACATGTCATTTTAATTGGACCTGGAGCTAGTTCTGTGATGAGCCAGCACACAGTTTGAGCTCATTCTCTAAAGTTCTATCCGTGTAGCATCTGCAAAAACATTGAATTGGAAAAGACGATTTACGTGCTACCACCAGTAGAGAAGGAGCATATGTGAATGACTGTCCAAATTCATTGGTGTATTGACATAGCCTGACAGAGCTTTGTATGGAAGGCAATATTTTATGAAGTTAACCACCCCTGCCGCATAGCAATGTTACTAATTGTTCTTTGGGGGAATGAAGCTATAACAACAGTTAATTAATAGGTTTTTAACATCTGCAAAAAAAAAAAAAACTAATTGAAAGTATTGATAAGGATAAATCTGCTGTCCTTAGGTTAATAGATTATATCATTTAGGAAATCTGTAAAACCAAATAAATGCCATTCCATTAAAGCTGTTTTTAATATTTCCTTAAGAAATAATTTCCTTTTTTGTTATTCACTCATATATTAATTTAACAAATATCTGCAAATGACCTACTTTCTACATGGTATCTTGTTCCCTGTTAGAAAAGGTTCAAACACAAATAACCATAAGACAACATTACATGATATATGCATTAGAGAAGTAGAATATAAAATATTATGTGAGATCTGAGGAGGAAAAGTCATTACTTGTTTTTTTCCCTATGTAAGCCATGCGAAAAGATTTGCCCTTCAACAAGTTCTTCAAGGGTAAAAGTGAAAAGACAAGAAAGGTGAAAACTAGCCTAAAATAAGAGAGTGCAATAAATGATCCCTGAACTTGGAGAGAGCATTAAACTTGAAGCCAAAAGCCCAGGTTTTAGTCACAGATCTACTTCTTACTCTCTGGGCATGGTAGGAAGCAATTATGAGGCTTCAGTTTCCTCATCTGTAAAATGGAAACTGACACCCTGTCTATTTCATAGGTTTGCTATGAGAAAAGTTCTTTATAAACCTTAAAGCATTATGTAAATTTGAATTATCACCAACAATAATAATACATTGTAAAATGTAATATATGCCTTGATGTTTCTAATATTGAAAGACAGGTGAATCTCCTAATATGCCTCTGATTGACTAAAGAGGAAAGCAGAAAAAAACAAAAAAGTAATAAACCCTGTTTAGATTTATGCCCCGCCTCCAATGTCTTTCAAAAATAATGGTCTCCAGAGCTGGTTAGTACATTTTTAACATGGTTAGCGTTTAGTCCTATGGTAAAGCTATTTCAAGGAGGTCATAGTTGGAAAGAGAGTTTATTGTTTCTACCATCTAGGGAACTAGCAGGTACATATTTGTCATATACTGATTTGATTGTAGAGGTCCATGGTTGAAATGGAAATATGGAGTTATTGGATCTCTACATAGAAAGCTGGGAGTTAGATACCTGAGAGAGAAAACCTGACAGGAAAATATTTGAATGACCTATCACAGTTCAGCTGCTACACTAAGTAGCTTTGGACAATGCTCCAGTGAATACTGTAATAGCACGAGATGGCAGCTGTAATGTTGCTGCAGATTAGAGAAGGAATGAACTACTTCAGTGAGACTTCTAGGGAAGAAGAAGAAATATAACCCATACAAAATCACAGTCTCATAGTTAAAGCCTTCTAGTCTAAACCACACCTATACTGGAATGTCCTGCTTATTTCCCAAAGATCAGTCTTGCAGCCTCTGAATGAAGACCTCCAGTGAGGAGGAATTCACTACAGCTGGAACCTGTCCATTCCACTTTTCTTATAGTTTTAATCATTAGGAGATTTTTCTTTATAATGAGCTAAAATCTGTTTTTCTCCAACAAATACTCCCAGTTCTGCATTTTGGGGATGAAGAGACTAAGTCTAATCCTTCTTTCTAGTGATATCCCTTCACAAACCAAAAAGAGTTTTCAAACCCCACTTAACTGACACAGCTAAGTTGTGCAGTAAGATAGAGTGCTATGTCTGGAATCAGGAAAACTTGAGCCCAAATCTGTCCTCGTGTGAGACTCTAGGCAAGTCATTTAACCTGTTTGCCTGTTTCATCATCTGTAAAATGGGAATAATGATACCACCTACCTCTAAGAATTGTAAGAATCAACTGAGATAATATTCGTATATCACTTAGCACAATGCCTAGTACTTAAAAGGTGATATGTAAGTAACTAGTTAGTATTATATGTCTTCTCTTATCCACATTCTTATCTATTCCATTCAACCAAACTTCATGACATGATTTCAAGATCTTTCTCTATTCTGATTTCCTCTAAATGTCTTCCAGCTCATCAATGTCCTTCCTAAATTGAGATAGCCAGAGATAATCACAAATCCTCAGACTAATTTGAGCATTATAGAGCACAGCACCTCTCCTATTGGACACTAGCTTCTCTTAATATAAACCAATATCAAATTTTCTCTTGAGGATATCATATTACACTATTAACTCACAATGAACTTGCAGTCTATTAAAACCCTTATATTATCATACAAACTATTCTCTGGTCTCATCTTATACTGGTAATGTTAATTTTTTAATCTAAATATATGATTTTACATTCATTTCTATTATAATTTAACTAATACAAAGTCATCGTGTTAATATGATCTTATATTGTGAAATCTAAATCCAAATACAGTGAACTAAAATAGGTGAAACATATGCAATCTGCAAAGCTCTGTAGCAGATGCTAGGGATAAATGAAAATGAAAAAAAGTCCTTTGTCCTGAAGGACCTTACAACTTATTGCAGAGTACAACACATAAATAGATAAGTAACTGGAAGATAATTTGAAGAGGGAAATGCAACTAGAGGCATTAGGAAAGATTTCCCATAGGATATGAATATGGCCCTTGAATAGAACTTTGGAGAAACTGAAATATTCTCATGTTGAAGTGAGAGCAACCTCTAAGCAAAAGGGACCTTAGTCTAGTATTCCAACCTTTTGAAGTCTCTATGTAGCTTGACACTGTCATTTATACCCTGAAAATAGTTTTTTATCAGATCACAGTTTCTGATTGTTATGCCTTGTCTGGGTAAAGAAAAAGAAATACCAGATTGGCCCATGACAAACTGGAAAGAATCACATTACTCTCCTTGACTAAGTAAACATTCTGCTTTACTTCAGGGGATGATTCATTCATGTTTGTCTTACATCAGTACAGTATTTCAAAAGTTTCATTTTTTCGTAGAATTTTATACCAGTGAACCCTTTAAATTGCTATTTAACACCCTCTGCAGGAGATCTCCCCCTACTACCCACATTCATATTTTTGATTTCCAAGACAGGATTATCCCAGATTCCACTTCTATACAGTTCCTCACTGGTAAAAATATAGCTCGCCAATTGACATATTTATATCAAAATAAAGAGATATACCAAAAATGGCATAGGATAAACATTAGTAAGAAAACAACTAATCTCTCTGTCTCTGCGTCTGTTTGTCTCTCACACACAGACACACAAACATATAAAGACATACAAACATCTGAAGCTCATACTCTCTTCCTAATAAATAAAGATTCATTCTTTTTTCCTGCTTAGTGTTCCACTTAATCTGTTCACAACAAATAGATAGCTAAGTGTCTGTCACAATTTTAAAGGTTTCAGTGGGGAAATTTTTCCATGTCTCTTCGTTTTTATTCGTTAGAGAACTGAAACCACTGGTGAAACAAACAATGGTATACTTTATATTTGTTTCATGAAATTGACTTCATTGTTTGATACCATTTAAACACAACAGACAATATCTCTTAAGGTGCCTGCTTAACGTTCAACAGCTTTTACTTGAATGAAAATCTTTCTTTGAAATTCAATCTCCTTTTTTATTTCTTTATATATTAAAATCTCAGATTCACTGGAAGCTGATAACATCTTCTGTTGACCTGTGTGGAAATGAGAATACTTGGTCACTAGCTGATGTATGTCAAGAACATCTTTAGGTGCTTCAGTGCCAACTTAATGATTTTTTTACTTATAGTTACAAATTTTAGCTATGAATTCAAGTTCCTTCTATGTAGAAAAGTAACATGCTTAAAAATAATATGTTTTTGGTAGAATGTCTCTGAAATGCAATGGAGTTTAATAATTAGCAGAAAATTCCTTGTGTGTACGTGACCAAGTTTCTTGTTCCTTTTAAAAAAAGAATGGCAGCGTTCCCAAGCTAAGACGCTAGAACAAAATCCAGTTTTATATTTTTCTATTATATTTTGCATTTGGAATCGATTTATTAAAAGAAAATACATAATCTAGTTCATCTTAAAATTTTTTAAACTGTTGTCATCCTTCGTCTCAAAGAGAACCATGGCATCAAGAAGGTGATGCCATGCCTTGCAAGTAAATTTGATTTAAGTGAGGGAGGACCGTGCAAAGTCACCAGTCTCACTTTCTCCTCCAGAACCATCTGGGTCCAGTGGGAAGATTTAGATCAGCATGACTGGAGATGGCCCTGCACATTTTTAGGTAACTTATCTAAGTAAGGAGATAATTTTACTGTCACATGTTCTAGCTAAAGAACAGGTGGTGAATTCTATCTTTAATTGAAATTGCTGAGGTCCTCTATATAATGAAACTTTTGTTTTTACTTCTACTCCATAGAAAATTCTCCTTTATTACAGTGGAGAAAGAGGAAAGTACCAAAGAGTGGTATTTGGAAAATTCTACATGAAAAAGATGTTATCTTCCTGCCTCCCAACAACTTGATTTTTATAGTTAACAGAAATATTGGTGTAGAACACAAAATTATTCAATCTACAAGAAAACCCACTGAGGCAGAGCTTTGAAACATTAACCACATATTAAAGGAACCAGACCCCTTCAAGGAATGGGACCCAGATCTCCCTCATTCTCTGATATGCCTCCTTTCTCCAGGGCCTTACTTTTACAGAAACCAGAAACTCAGAAGAGGCAAAGTAAAATACAGGGTCTCATTGGTTGATAGGGCCACAAATGATGCATCAGCATAAATGGTCACAGAGTGGTCAAGACAGGGGTCATCTCTGATGACTAAGTGGTCATAAGATATTCCCCTGCTCATATTGGGCAAAAGAAGGTGGTCCAAATGTACAAAAATTTTCCATATCACATTAGGACTTTCCACCGATGCTCAGTTTCATCATCACTATTCTTGTGGTTAGGCAAGTGAATTTTATAACTATATGTTCATGGCTCTGGGGCCTAATATACAGAGCCTATAATTGCTACCCCTTTGAAATCATTTTTAATTGATTAATAGTGATTGGAATAAAATAAGGGTCTAATTAATCTTTTATCACATTGGTCAGAAAATAGGAAAACACTTCTATAAGAATGCACATAATAAAACTTTGGGGGGAAAAAGAGTTTGTTCATATGAAGTGACTGAAGGCTGTAAAAATCGATGTTAATATGTGTTTCATGCATTTAAAAAACCTCCAAAAGTGATAAAAAGTCAGAAATTTGAAGTCACAATTTTTTTTTGGCCAAGCAGGACTGCTTTCATAAGCCTGCATCTGCTGTAAACAGACCAGACGGATACACACCGAAATAGAAAGTTTCAAAGAAAGGGTGTGATTCACATGCTTTGCTTTAATAGCAGTAGCAGGCTCTCTTTTGAAGTGGATCCATCTTCAGAGCAGGTGTCCTAACGGTGCCATCCAGCAACTAAAAGTCAGCTTGTGTTTGAAAGCATGCCAGCTCGATGGCCATTAATTGAAAAACTATAAGCATTCAGTATCATAGGAAGGAAAAGTGCACATGAGAATGAGTCTTTCCTGGGCTTCTAACTATGGGAGACAGCAGAGGGAGCTGTCAATCTTCTGAGAAATAAAGGCAGACAGTGTGCAGGCTCACTGATGGGCACTTTAAGATCCTTGGTTGGACAAAAGGTGTGCTAACACATCAGTGATAACAACCCCTAGGTGTTTATATAACCATATATTAGTGTGCATATGTGTATTATATAATTTTCTTGGTAGTTTGCGTATGTGTATATACACATGTATATGTATGCATACATGTGTATATGCACACATATACACACAAACATTATATATATTTAAATATAACCTATATAAATATTTTTCCTTGTTTGCGTGTATATGTTTATATCTACCCGTGTGTTTGTATGTGTTATCAAAGAGAGTTACCTAGGATACTGAGTGGTTAAATATCAGGGAACTTGGTTTTAAAGTCAACTTTTCATTCTTATGATTATATGACCTTAGACAAGTCTCTTAATATCCCCTACATGGAGTTTCCTTAACTGTAAAATTAAGGTGTTAGGCTATTATGGTCACAGACATCCCTCATCATCATACATCCATGATGTATGACTTGCCTGTGTCAGAAGTCTTTTTGATTGTAAGGCATCTTATTATCAACTACTTCTCACTGCCTTAATTTATATACATGGTATATAGTGTCCAAGTTCACAAGATGACATAATAAATAGAGCACTGGACTTGGAATCAATAACGGCTAACTCTAAATCTTTCTTAGATACTTACTCTCTATGGGACCCTGGGCAAGTCACTTAACCTCTGTCAGCCTCAGTTTTATCATCTTTAAAATGTGGATCGTAATAGCACCTATCTTAAAGCACTACATAAATGTCAGCAGCTGTATGGATGTAATTGTATATGTGTGGATATGTAAATAATTTTAAAGACTTCTATTAAATACTTGAGTGCCAAATAATACTAAATATTGGAGATAAAAGTTCCAGAACAATGCTCTGCCTTCAAGATAATTACATTCCAAAGGGGGAAATAAAACATATTGGGGAGCAATGACCAGGGAGGGATACTTGGGTTTGCAGTTACATAGATATTAAGTGGAATCATAGGAGAATAAATTTATATATTCTTTCTAGTAACCAGGGGAGTATTGATTTGATCATAGCTCCAAAACTCAAAGGAGGAAATTCAAAGTGGTCAAAGATAGAAAAGAAAATGACCATAAAATAAAATGAAACATGATTGGAGCTCACCTTGATTTTATGGGCCATGAGTCACTCGCTAATTAGGACAGCAGGGTCGCTACATCCCGTCTCACTCTTCTCTCCTCTCTGCCCATACTATCTCCTTTGGTGGTTTCATCAGCTCCCATGGATTCTATTGTTAGCAGATGTAGATGATTCCCAAATCTTTATTTCTCATCATTGCCAACTAGTGAGCATCTCAAAACACCTATCCCAATCATTTTTTGAAACACTTTATTGTACTTTCTGCCAGCTCCTTCCATCTTATTTGACTGTTAGTCTCTGATGTACAAAGAAGCAGGTCCACATGAGGTCTCTAACATCATAAACACAAAGGAGAAACTACAGTATTCAGAGATAAATTCGTATCATAAACATAGCAGGCTTATCCAAATCTTTTACTGTCTCTAAGCTTTTGTATATTTAAATGCATGCACCACACATACACATGCAAACATACATCACTGATATTTTTCTACCCCTTCCTTTCAAATGGCTTTGGGAATGTGCCTTAGGAGTACAGCAGGATTTGTCAGTAAGCCTACTGAGTCATTGTGAAGGGTTTCAGTTACAGGGTTTTGTTAAGCACTCAGAAATGATCATTATATGGCAACAGACAGATTTATACAGTGTCAACCTGCTACTTGAGATGTGGTACAGATCATCTCTTTTCACTTGATTGCTAATTGCCCCAGGCAAACCTTTTGCAAAGCTAGCTGAGTGGTAAACTACAAAATAATATGGAGATACTAAACTGAGTGGGAGCCTCAGAAGAATGCTAAATTTGTTATTAGAAAATGCTTTTTGATGTATGCCACAGAGGCAATTAAAAGTGGTGCCTTTATATTAGGAAGTGTCTGCTTGCATTTGTTCAGTGAGATGATACAGTAGTAGGTCTTGCCCCACTAGTGTGTGTGTGTGTATGTGTATGTGTGTGTGTGTGTGTGTGTGTGTGTGTGTGTGTGTGTGTGTGTGTGTATTCTTTTCAGACTACAGATATCACTATCCAAATTTACTGGCATAGATTGAGGTGGCAGAATTCACTGACAGGAAATTTCATAAGATGGTCTTTCCTCCCTACCTCCAACTGCGATTTAATTTTTTCCCCATTCCTCCTCCTCATTTTCTGTACCTTCTTGTAGTGTGAAAGTGACCCAGACTTCAAAGAAATCAGTATATTAAAGCAGAAAAACTTTGACTGGAGTCAGAGAAGCTGAGTTCTGATTCTGCCTCTACTACTTCTACCTATGTAACTGGGCAAGTCCCAACCTCAATGTGCCTCAGATTCACCAATTGTAAACGTAGTTGTGTTAGATGATCTCACAGGTCCCTTCCAGTTCTTACATTTATGATCCTGTGGGAAAGTCTTACTGAGATAATACAAATTTCAGAAGGTCCTATTGACTGAGAAATTGAGAGTTTTCCGGAGACATGATTTTAGGGCTTTTGCAGGTTCAGGTCCCACCACCCCATCACTAATAAGGTGAAAAAAGTTAGCATTCTTCTCCTCCCTGTCTTCACAGTAATTTCAGGGCCAGCTAATCATAGACCAGCCTCACTGTTTAGGAAAACAAAACAAAGCTTGTTAGCATCTTTGTTTGATCACAGGGTGGGGAAATTTATAGGCTATTTGACAAATATTATTTGCAAAAAGGTAAAGAAGATATGATTGGCATTGATGGAGTGACTACCATTCTACCTCTCCAAAATCAAGGATTCATAGAAGCTTGGTGTTTTGAGGTCTAAGGAGGGGTGTGCTGGAGCCAGCTCAAACCCCAAGCACTAACTGTTAAATATTCATTGTGAGCATTTACAACTGGGAAATCAGGAACTGCTAGAAATCAGTTTGATTTATTGTTTTGTGGTTGTCTAAAGACACTTAACAAATATCTTTTTTTTTCCCTCCAAAGACTCGGTTTTACATACTTGCCAGCACATCACTGGGTATAAAGAATTATTGGAAGGAGATCTTCTGAAGGAGTTGAGGTATATGAGGAGGGGAAAGGTTAGAGAAACACATTTAAAGTGATGATTTTCAAACATAAGACCCCATAGAAAGAATGAATCTGGAAATGCCACATGAAAAAGTCTCAAAGAAAAATAATACTCATCCTTCCCCCTCCCCTTTTTCTGTTCTCTTAGTGGGATAGATTGTTCTTTGCTCCCTAATTAATTGCTATATTTCTTAAACTTGAAAGTTTCTATCAGACATTCAGTGTAAGTGACTTCTCTTGATTACCTAATTAGCCTAAGGAAAGTTCTAGTCATCTTTTTTACCAGAAAGAAAGGATTACATTTAGTATATATAGTGTAATCTTTGCCATTATATCATTATTCCAGCAGCATATACATCCTTGTAGAAAGTCCAGTTAAGGAACACATAACTCAAAACCATTTTAAATTCAAGGATGTGTTATAGAAGGGATCATTGTGCAACTGTATTTTGGATTCTAAGGCAGAGACCACCCTTTTCTCAAGCCCCTCTGTGTCCCTGGGTGTTCTGTCCACATTCAAGTGACTTCAAATGATCATCCAACATAGAATAGGTATAGGGAAGAGCAAAGGGAGGTCAGGAAAGATATTTACAGTACTTGAAATAAAGCTCTCCTGTTCCATCCAGCCTACTTCTTTGAAAGCCACAGTGCTTTGGATATGAAGGACTCAAGGGAAGATCAAAGTATGACAGGGGTCAGTAAATGTCATTGTCCTAATTTCATTTTTGCTTTGAACTATGGCAAATGGCACAACTAGACCGTCTAGATCACTGGAAAATTGTCTCAGCTCTGGCCCTAAGCTCTGGACTCTGAACAATTGAGTTCAGATCATTTCTCTAATACTTATTAAGTGGGTGACCTCAAGGAATTTACTTCACCTCTCATGTTTAGTTCATTTAGTGGTAAAGTGGGTATAGTAATATTTCACTATCTCAAAGGGAGGTTGTAAAAATCAAATGGTTTAAGGCAGTATATAAGATGCTTTGCAAACTTTCAAACTTTCAATTAAATGCCATTAATGATTGCCATTGTGAATAGCATATTATTGTGTCTCATTGCTGTTACTTAATGTGTAGACTTGATCAACGATGCCTTTTTTGGATCTCAGTTTTCTCCTTTGTCAGGTGAGGAGGTTGATCTTCGATCAGGGATTCTCCACTATTTTTGTATGTTATTGAACCCAGGGATGTGCTAGAACCAGCTCAGATTGACTCTGAAGAGCCAGTCATTCTCAGTGTGAGCATTTACACATGGGAGAAACAAGATAATAATCTGAGTTTGATCGATTGTTTTGGTGACTGTCTGGACTTAAAGTGAAGGGGAAAATGTTAATAATGCAGATTAAGTTTAAAAGTATGTCTTTCTTCAGAGACCTGATTGTTAAATATTTACCAGTACTCCCTAAGGACCCCTTTGGCAGCCTAAAGTATGTGGACTTTATTACTCAAGCATTATTCTCAGAATAATGCTTTAATAGTATAAAATAAAACACATAGGATGACAAAGAAAACCAATTCTATTGAAACAGAGTTGTAAAAAATTTTTGTCACTTACCCCAAGTTAAAAACCTCTGAATCAGACTAACTCTAACAGTCATTCTGTGATTTTGTGGATTTACCTTATGAATTGGAAAAATAATATCTGTATTATAGTAGTCTAAGGTTTACAGAGTGTTTTCATCAAACAATTCTGTGAGGAAAGTGGTATAAGGGTCATCATATTAATTTTTCAGATGAGGAAACTGAGACTCAGAGAAATTAAGTGATTTTTCTAGGGATATGTTGACAATAATGTCAACCTTGAAGCTTAAACTCAGATCTGTTTAAATGCCTCATCTTCCTGATGACTCGATTTTGTTTTGGTTTTCCTCTTTAAAAGTATAAATACCGGGGGGTGGAGCCAAGATGGCGGAGTAGAAGGACGCACATTTACGAGCTCCGAGCCCACAACCCATGGAACTGAGGTAAAAGGAGATCCCCATAAATTCTGAATCACTGCAGGGGGTGCATAAACATAGGGGAAGAGATTTCCGTTCCACTGAGCCCTGGAGAGCCGTCCTCGGGGTCCATCACGCCCCGGAAAGCGGACCCCACCCCCACCCCTGGCCACGGCCCCAGAGAAGCTGACCCGAGCAGGCTTCAGAGAGGGAAGCTCCGGCAGCCGGGAAAGTCCCTCCGCCCACAGAAGCTACAGGTCAGTGAGAAAGAAGGCTGGGCTAGGGGAGGGGAGCGGAGCGTCTCCGTGACTCGGGCCCCCTTGGGAGGAAGCGGCGGCGGCAGAGACGGGGGCAGGAAGCTGCAGAGGCAGAGGCGTGGGCGGCGGCTGAGGCGGCAGCGGCCCAGGACTCAGGAATCCCCCAGCAGCAGGCAGGATCTTCATTACGGAAGATTCCCCGCATAAAATCTGACGGAGCTGAGCCTGGGAGACAGCCCTGCCCCTACCCCGCTCTATTACTGAAGGTTTCTGCTCAAAACCCCCAAGGGAACGGAGATTGGGAGGCGGGCCCCCCACCCCGCCCCCACCCGCTCCATTCCTGAAAGTCTCTGCATAAAGCCCCCGAGGAATCAGAGTCTGGGAGGCGGCCCTGCCCCCACCCCAGCACCTGAACTAAAGCTCACTGATTGACAGCTGGCAGGAGGAAAGCCCATTTAAATCTCAGAGGTCAAGCACTAGCTGGGCGGATCCAGTCGGGGGTGGAAAGGAATCTCAGAAGTCAAGTAACTGGTTGGGCAAATGCCTAGAAAAGGGAAGAAAAATAAGACTATAGAGAGTTTTTTCCAACAAGTGCAAATGATCCCGACCTTCGGATCTGATGGCGAGGACGAGAACGTATTCTTGCCATCAGGGAAAGACGTGGAGGGCGGGGCCTCAGTACCCCAGAGAGCCCAGGGGGGTGGCGGGTGGGCTCAGGCCTTGGAAGAGCTTAAAAAGGATTTTGAAAAGCAAGTTAGACAGGTGGAGGAAAGACTGGGAAGAGAAATGACAAAGATGCAAGAAGAGTATGAAAAACAGGTCAATACCTTGGTAAAGGAGACCCAAAAAAATGCTGAGGAAATTAACACGTTGAAAAATAGGCTCACTCAATTGGCAAAAGAGGTTCAAAAAGCCAATGAGGAGAAGAATGCATTCAAAAGCAGAATGAGGCAAATGGAAAAAGAGGCTCAAAAGCTCACTGAATTTAATAGTTCTCTCAAAATTAGAATGGAACAGATGGAGTGTAATGACTTTACGAGAAACCAAGAAATCACCAAACAAAACCAAAAGAACGAAAAAATGGAAGAGAATGTGAAATATCTCATGGGAAAAACAACTGACCTGGAAAATAGATCCAGGAGAGACAATTTAAAAATTATGGGACTACCTGAAAGTCATGATCAAAAAAAGAGCCTAGACATCATCTTGCATGAAATTAGCAAGGAAAACTGCCCTGACATTCTAAAACCAGAGGGCAAAATAAGTATTGAAAGAATCCATCGATCACCAGCTGAAAGAGATCCAAAAAGAGAAACTCCTAGGAACATTGTGGCCAAATTCCAGAACTCCCAGCTCAAGGAAAAAATCTTGCAATCAGCTAGAAAGAAACAATTCCAGTACTGTGGAAATACAATCAGGATAACTCAAGATCTAGCAGCTTCTACATTAAGGGATCGAAGGGCGTGGAATAGGATATTCCAGAAGGCAAAGGAACTAGGACTCAAACCAAGAATCACCTACCCAGCTAAACTGAGTATAATACTTCAAGGGAAAATATGGTCTTTCAATGAAACAGAGGACTTTCAATCATTCTTAATGAAAAGACCAGAGCTGAAAAGAAAATTTGACTTTCAAACACAAGAATGAGAAGAAGCATGAAAAAGTAAACAGCAAAGAGAAGTCTTAAGGGACTTACCAGAAATGAACTGTTCACATTCCTACAGGGAAAGACAATATTTCTAACTCTTAAAACTTTTCAGTAGCTGGGTAGTTGGTGGGACCACACACACACATGTACACGCATGCACACACATACACAACATGCATTCACATACAGAGACAGAGAGCACAGATTGAACTGAATAGGATGGGACCATACCTTAAAAGAAATTAAGGTAAATGGTGAGAGAGAAATATAGTGAGAGGAAAGAGGGGGAAATGGAAGGGGTTAACTATATGTCATTTAAGAGGCAAGTAGGAGATTTTTTTTAGTGGAGGGAAAAAAGAGGAGAGCTGAGGAAAAAAACAAACAAACAAACAAGAAGTTTACCCTCATCACATTTGACTAAACGAAGGAGTGAAATGCACACTCATTTTGGTATGAAAACCTATCTTACAGTATAAGAAAGCGGGGGAGAAGGAGTTATTGCGGGGGGGGGTGGGGATGATGGAAGGGAGGGCAAAAGGAGGAGGGAGTAATTGAAAGTCAACACTTGGGGAGGGACAGGATCAAAAGACAGAAGAGAAACAATGAGGGGCAGGTTAGGAGGGATGGTAATTCAGTTAGTCTTACACAACACGACTATCAGGAAGGTCATTTGCAAAGCTACACAGATATGGCCTATAATGAATTGCCTGCCGTGCCAAAGGGAATGGGTGGGGAGGGAGGGATGGGGAGAATTTGGAACTCAAAGTTTTAGGAACAATTGTTTAGTATTGTTGTTGCAACTAGGAAAGAAGACATACAGTTAATGAGGAATAGAAAGTCATCTGGCCCTACAGGAGAAAAGAGAAGATGGAGACAAGGGAAGGGAGGGATGACAGAAGAGAGGACAGATTGGAGATAGGGAAAATTAGATTACTTGGGGTATTGGGGGTGGGGGGAGGGGAGAAAAGGGGAGAAAATTTGGAACCCAAAAATTTGTGAAAATGAATGTAAAAAGTTAAATAAATAAATAAATAATTTAAAAAAAAATTAAAAGTATAAATACCATTCAAGTAGCCCCTATATTAGGATGTAATGTCTTTATTTGACAACATTACTGAAAATATGCTTAAAAGAATGGGAGCAAGCACACAGCACTGTTTCAATCTATTGGTGACTGGGAAGGCACAAAGAGCATTGTCCACTATCCAGAACCCAGGCAAATAAGCCATCATGAAACTGACATACAATATTGATGAACTTCTTGGGGCAGTCAAATTTTGACATAATTTTCCATAAGCCCTCACATCTAACGGTGTCAAAGGCCTTGGTCAATCAGCAAATGTTGTGTGCAGCTTTTAGCATGATGTTTTCAGCCATGTTGTCAAATGGCTTTCAATGCGGAATATGACATCAAGGTCAACTACCACACTGATGGCAAGATTTTCAATTTAAAAAGGCTATAAGCCAAGACCAAAGTGGAGGGAGTGTTGCCACATGACTTTCTGTTTGCAGATGATTGTGCACTCAGTGCAGCCTCTGAAGCTGAGATGCAACAAAGTATGGATCAATTCTCTGATGCTTGTGCTAATTTTGGCCTAATAATTAACCCCAAGAAAACACTGGTGCTCCTTCTGCCACCACCACATCATCCATACATGGAACCATTGGTTACAAAATATGGAGAAATTTTGCATGCTGTGGGAAAGTTCACTTACCTTGGTAGTGTACTTTCCATGGATGAACACATTGATAATTAGATTGACTCATGCATTGCTAGAGCTACCTCAGTGTTTGAGAGACTCCGAAGAAAAGTATGAGAGAGAAGACTACTAAACTGAAAGTCTACAGATCCATTGTGCTGATTTCATTGTTGTGTGCCTATGAAACATGGGCAGTCTACCAGTGCCATACCAGTAAACTGAATCACTTCCATTTGAGCTGTCTTAGGAAGATTCTGAAGATCCCCTGGGTAGATAAAGTATCAGACACTGAGGTTCTTGCTCAAGCTGAACTGCCAAACATTCAAACTGCTTCAAAGACAGCAGATGTGATGGTATGGCCATGTTGTTCCAATGCAAAACGCATGCTTGCCAAAAAGACTATTTTATGGAAAACTCACATGGGGAAGGCGATCACATGATGGTCAGAGGAAACAATACAAGGACACTTTTAAGATCTCTTTCAAGAACTTTGGATTTGATTGTACAACATGGGAGACACTGGCACTGGACCACTCAGCATGGCGTGCCCACATCAGAAAGGGTTCTGTGCTCCATGAGCAAAGCAGAACTGAGACAGCACAAAGTAAACATAGGATGCGCAAATTTGGAGTATCAACCCCAAATGTTCACCTAGACTATCTGTGCCTAATCTGTGGTGGAGCATTCCAAGCTTGTATTGGTCTGATCAGCCATGGTCAGACACATTGAAACTTGACTTTATCATGGTGATATCATTTTAGTCCTCTTTGAAAATGAAGGACAACCACCACCACCAATGTCTTTATAAGGAACAGTTTGATGTAAATGACAGATCACTTTGGAAAACAAAGCATTTAAACTTAGATCTGAGTTTAAGTTTACTCCATCTTTTACTTTTATTATACCTATGCAGACCAGATTTATACAAGTTATTAGCCTCAAGTTGAATTAGCTCCGAAAAGGTGTTCTCCAGCTAAAGATTACTTATTGGGGGAAAGAGCCAAGATGGTTGAGTGATAGCAATGACTCACCTAAGCTCTTGGACAAACTCCTTCGGATACCGCTGAAAGGAGAATCTGACCAAATTTTGGAGGTGCTGAATCCAGTGGGAGACAGACGGTGGATGATTCAGAGCCCAGGACAGACTCCAAGGTCCACGGGAAGGATCTGTTCCTCGGGGTGAGCCCATAGCACCGCATGTCCAGCGCCCCACATGTGCAGTGGAAAGGCCTGGAGAAAACTGAAGCAGCAGGCAGAACCAGCAGAGTGGCACTGGAGGGTAGGAGACCAACAGAGCTGAAGGAGTGGCAGCCACTGAGCACCAGATATCAGCGCAGCAGCTCCTGAGACTTTCAGCCCACATATTAAACATCAGTAAGTCAGTTATTTAAACTTCCAGGAGCCAGGATGGCAGAGTGATCAGTAAAAACTCTCTCCTCCCCCCTTGATGACCATGAAAGAACCATAAAATATTTCCCCAGAAAAATCCTGGGTCAGTAGGAACAGCAGAGGGGGCAAATAGTCTGATAACACCTGAGGCAAGGAAAATAGCGAAGGGGAATTCCTCCTACTGGGGCCGGGGGTGGGGTGGGTGGGTGGGGCAAACTGGAAGGACAGAGGACCCAGGGAGGAGAAAACTTGAAATAGGACCCAGGCAAGCCTCAGTGATAGACGTGCCTCAGCACTCCAGGGGAAATGGGAAGATAATAGGGCAACTGGGATCACCATCCCCTGAGCTTGCCTTTGCCTCAGTTCAGCTAAGGAAATCTCCAGTGACCAGACCACCCCTCTCCCACACTTAACAAGCTAACCCCAGGGCTGATCGGGGAAACACCAAACAAAAACCTGCTCTTAGCTTTTTCATACATCATCTCAACAACAAATTCTGCAGTTTCTAGCTGAAAGAACCAGAAGCCAAAACATACAATAACCATCATGAATTAAAACAAAAGCAAAATAAATGTGAAAAAAACATAGAATCTTTCTATGGGGATAAGGATCAAAACACAAATACCAAAGAGGTCAGAGTTGAGACTGTACTTCCACCTGAAACTTCAGAAGGGACTATGAACTGCTCCCATATACAAACAGCTGTCCTGGAACAGCTGAAGAAGAAAACAGAAGAAAAGCTGGTCACTGATTTTAAAATTATATAAAAAAAAAAAGAATTCACTGATGAGATCATCTCTTTGAAAAGGAAAATTGAACAAATGGAAAAGGAAGTACAAAAATTAATTGGAGAAAATAACTCCCTAAAAGGAACAATTATCAAATGGAAAAGGAAACACAAAACCTAACTGGGAAAATTGGACAAGTGGAAAAGAATGTACAAAAATTAACTGGAGAAAATAACTCCTTAAAGATTGCTTATTATGTGGATAGCCAAATTAGCAGAAACAAAGTTGAATGTAAAAGCTGTATTAAAAAAGATGTCACTCTTAATAGCCAGTAAACATTCTCTATATAAGCGACAGATAGGCATAAAATAAATATAAAATGGCAGAGCTGAAAGTGATGCCACAGAACATCTAGTTCAACTCATGTCATAGATTAGGAAATCTCAGAGAGGGGAGATGATATGATCAATATGACATAGACAGTCAGCGAGAAGGCAAGATTTGCCTTTAATTTTAGTCGACTTATTATTGGGAGTCCCCTCAAACAAGAGTTTATTAATTTTTGTAGGAGTTACTTGGTATTTTTTTAATGATCTTTTTTTTTTCCCGTAGTTCCTTATCCTTCCTTTTTTTCTCCTCAAAATCAGTAAGAATTTAAGATCCTAAAATGTTCCAGGTCTTTCTGAATGATATCAATATATAAATGAACAGCAGTGTCTGTCTTTGAGGAACTTAAAACTTGCTGTGTAGTTTTAAGTATATGCAAAGTAAATTCATAAATCTAAAATAAAAGCCAACAAGGGAAGGAGTGATACTTTCAGTTGACGGGATCATGGCAGTCCTCATGTAGAAGATAATGCTCATCCCAACACTGGAGGAAACTAAGAATGACTGAGTCTCTTAGATCAGAGGTGTCAAATTCATAACTGCAGACCTTCCTAAGTGCTGTCAAACCAGATTAAAGTCTAATTGGGAAATGTTTAACAAAATAAATAAACATATGTTACACAGGTAAGGCTAACTTGTGGTTTTCTAAATCAATATATGAACTACTGGGATTCCTTTCTAATTGAGTTTGACAGCTGTTTCTATTTGAGTTTGTCTTAGATCTACTCCTATTTGCTTCCTACTTGTGTGACCTTGAACAGTCACTTAATTTAATTTAGTCTTTGTTTCCCCATCTGTAAAATGGATGGGGGAGGTAGAACTTGAGGGATTCTAAGGACACTTTCTAGATCTTAGCTTCCTTTTGTGTTGGTTGGTTTCCTGTTCATACTGAACTCTTTGCATATTTTTTCTTGTTACTGCATCTCAAATAAAACCCCAAAGGAAACACTCCAGGCAGGGGCATATCTCCATTTGCATTAAGGTAATTCATCTCCACAGCAACACAAATTATGGAAGTTTAATGGCTTTTTTCTTTCTTTGAAGATTTCTGGTTTAGTGTGTTTTCCCCCCTAAACTCTTTTACTTATTTCTTTTGGTAATTCATCTAAATGCTGAGAGCTTCAAAAGAAATACAATGAACTAAGAAAACAGAAAATATCACTAATGGACTCTGAAAACAGCTGTAGGCATAATTATAAGATTCACTTTTTAATTTCAAGGATTTTGCAAATTGCCTAAGATCAGTTATTTTCTTTGCCCCCCAAGAGAATGTCACTGTTGATTTTAAATTAAGATATGTACAGCTTTCAGGGGTGGAGATCAGATTGTAATTATTTACATACTCAACCATGAGAGACAGTCAAGTAGAGTAGAAAGAGAACTGACCCAGGTGTCAGAAGAGCTGAAGTCCTGGTTCTGTTACTTGCTTACAGTATGACTTTGGGTAAGACATAACTTCTTTAAGGCCCGGTTGTGTCATCTTCAAAGAAAGAGAATAACAATACCTAGACTGCTCATTTCAAGGACTGATTTAAGGATGTATGTTGATGCAAATGATGTCAGTGTTGATGTAGATATAGATTGGGTTTGGATGGTGATTTCATTTGTGTAGGGAAATCCCAGTGAGGAAAATTCTTCCCCTTCCACTCCCTAATATACATTGTCAACTAATTGTAAGCATTAGGCTTAGAAAGTTGATGGATGGAGGACAGAGCCAAGATGGCGGAGGAGAAAGATGCACGTTTACGAGCTCCGAACCCACAGCCCATAGAATTAAGGTAAAAAGAGATCCCCATAAGTTCTGAATCACTGCAGGGGGTGCATAATCATAGTGGAAGAGATTTCCGTTCCAGAAAGCCCTGGAGAGCCATCCACAGGGTCCATCGCGCCCCGGAACGCGGACCGCACTCCAGCGCTGCCCTGGCCACGGCCCCAGAGAAGCTGACCTGAGCAAGCTTCAGGGACAGAGGCTCCGGCGGCTGGGAAGGTCCCTCCACCCACAGAAGCTACAGGTCAGTGAGAGAGACAGGTGGGCTGGAGGAGGGGAGCAGAGTGTCTCCGTGACTCGGGCCCCCTCGGGAGGAAGCGGCAGTGGCAGAGACGGGGGCAGGAAATGGCGGAGGCAGAGGCGTGGGCAGCAGCGGAGGCAGCAGTGGGGGCGGCGGCCCAGGACTCCCCCAGCAGCAGGCAGGATCTTCATTACTGAAGGTCTCTGCATAAACAACCTGAGGGAGCTGAGCCTGGGAGACGGCCCTGCCCCACCCCGCTCTATTACTGAAGGCCTCTGCATAAAGCCCCTGAGGGAACTGATCCTGGGAGGCGCCCCCCCCACACCCGCTACGTTCCTGAAAGTCTCTGCATAAAGCCCCTGAGGAAGCCGAGCTGGGGAGGCGGCCCTGCCCCCACCCCAGCACCAGAACTAAAGCTCACATTGATTAGCAGCTGGGCGGCGCGGAAAGCACATTTGAATCTCAGACCCCAAGCACTAGCTGGGCGGATCTAGGCGAGGGTGGACAGGAATCTCAGAAGTCAAGTAACTGGCTGGGACAATGCCTAGAAAAGGGAAGAAAAATAAGACTATAGAGAGTTTTATCGAACAGATGCAAATGATCCCGACTTTCGGATCCGATGAGGAAATATTCTTGCCATCAGGGAAAGACGTGGAGGGTGGGGCCTCAGTACCCCAGATATCACAGGGGGATGTCGGGTGGGCTCTGGCCTTGGAAGAGCTCAAAAAGAATTTTGAAAAGCAAGTTAGACAGGTGGAGGAAAAACTGGGAAGAGAAATGAGACAGATGCAAGAAAAATATGAAAAACGGGTTAATACCTTGGTAAAGGAGACCCAAAAAAATGCTGAGGAAAAATAACACCTTGAAAAATAGGCTCACTCAATTGGCAAAAGAGGTTCAGAAAGCCAATGAGGAGAAGAATGCATTCAAAAGCAGAATGATCCAAATGGAAAAAAGAGGTTCAAAAGCTCACTGAAGATAATAGTTCTCTCAAAATTAGAATGGAACAGATGGAGTCTAATGACTTTACAAGAAACCAAGAAATCACCAAACAAAAGCAAAAGAACGAAAAAATGGAAGAGAATGTGAAATATCTCATTGGAAAAACAACTGACCTGGAAAATAGATCCAGGAGAGACAATTTAAAAATTATTGGACTACCTGAAAGTCATGATCAAAAAAAGAGCCTAGACATCATCTTCCATGAAATTATCAAGGAAAAACTGCCCTGACATTCTAGAACCAGAGGGCAAAATAAGTATTGAAAGAAATCCATCGATCACCACCTGAAAGAGATCCAAAAAGAGAAACTCCTAGGAACATTGTGGCCAAATTCCAGAGCTCCCAGCTCAAGGAGAAAATCTTGCAAGCAGCTAGAAAGAAACAATTCCAGTACTGTGGAAATACAATCAGGATAACACAAGATCTAGCAGCTTCTACATTAAGGGATCGAAGGGCGTGGAATAGGATATTCCAGAAGGCAAAGGAACTAGGACTCAAACCAAGAATCACCTACCCAGAAAAACTGAGTATAACGCTTCAGGGGAAAATATGGTCTTTCCATGAAACAGAGGACTTTCAAGCATTCTTGATGAAAAGACCAGAGCTGAAAAGAAAATTTGACTTTCAAACACAAGAATGAGAAGAAGCATGAAAAAGTAAACAGCAAAGAGAAGTCTTAAGGGACTTACCAGAAGTGAACTGTTTACATTCCCACATGGAAAGACAATATTTGTAACTCTTAAAACTTTTCAGTATCTGGGTAGTTGGTGGGTCCATACACACACATGTACATGCATGCACGCACACACACATACACACACATACAGAGACAGAGAGCACAGATTGAATTGGATGGGACCATATCTTAAAAGAAATTAAGGTAAATGGTGAGAGAGAAATGTAGTGGGAGGAAAGAGGGTGAAATGGAAGGGGGTAGTTATATGTCATTTAAGAGGCAAATAGGAGACTTTTTAGTGGAGGGAAAAAGAGGAGAGCTGAGGAAAAAAAAATCAAGAAGTTTACCTTCGTCACATTTGACTAAAGGAAGGAATAAAACGCACACTCATTTTGGTATGAAAACCTATCTTACAGTAGAGGAAAGTGGGGGAGAAGGAGATAAGCAAGGAGTGGATGATGGAAGGGAGGGCAAAGGGTGGAGGGAGCAATTTGAAGTCAACACTCAGGGAGCGACAGGATCAAAAGACAGAAGAGAAACAATGAGGGGCAGGGTAGGATGGAGGGTAATTCAGTTAGTCTTACACAACATGACTATCAGGGAAGTCATTTGGAAAACTACACAGATAGGGCCTATATTGACTTGCCTGCCTTCCCAAAGGGAATGGGTGGGGAGGGAGGGATGGGGAGAATTTGGAACTCAAAGTTTTAGGAACAACTGTTGAGTATTGTTGTTGCTACTAGGAAATAAGACATACAGTTAATGAGGAATAGAAAGTCATCTGGCCGTACAGGACAAAAGAGAACATGGGGACAAGAGAAGGGAGGGATGGCAGAAGAGAGGGCAGATTGGAGATAGGGAAAATTAGATTGCTTGGGATATAGGGGGGGGGGAGGTGTTAAAAGGGGAAAAAAAAATTTGGAACCCAAAATTTTGTGAAAATGAATGTAAAAAGTTAAATAAATAAATAAAATGAAAAAAAAAAAGAAAGTTGAGGGATGAACAGAATCGCTAAGTGCTTTGCCCATTATGTGTCAGAGGTGAGATTTGAATACAGATTTTCTGGCTCTGGGTGCAGTTCTGTATTGACCTCCCTTGGTTTTATTTTTGTCAAAGTGCTATATATGGTATGAAGGGAAATCAGAAGGTGACCTGGCTCTAGGCCATAAGGTTGGCCCCATAAGTGTACATTTAGTGACTTTACAGAAGGATGTGTATAAACAAAAGTTCCTGATTTGTCCCTTGGTCCTTGCCATTGGGGTCCATGCCACAAAAGTTTAAAGAACTGTGCACTGATTGAATTTTAGAAATCTAGACAATTGCTGTCACCCCTCTCTTCTTCTATCTGTTGAACTTCTCAGGATTCTTCAAGTCCTTTCTCTGACTTCCAGCACCCACACGTGTGAACGAGCCTGTATGTTGATCTACTGCAATAGTGTAAAACTCAAAAATTGGATCTCTGCAGCCTCTGGTAAAGCTGCAATATCGAGTGACCATAAATCAACATTACCTATATTGTACTGAATTTTTATTTGTTTTGTTAATTTCCAAATTTTGTTTTTCTCATTTCCAAATTACATTTTAATCTGGTTCAGGAATCACATCTACATTCTAGAGAAGTCTCCATCTGGACTTCACAATTCTGGGTACCTTTTCTTCTATGTTTCCTTCCCTGATCACAAATGACTAAATAGGAATTCTTCAATTGGGTCTTATAGCGTTGGAGGTAACCTTGTAACTTTGTGACTGAGAACTCCTGAGGGCCATGCTGGCTACCAGCAAGGAGTGATCTCTAAAACATTCGGAAGAGAACATAACCAAGGCCAGGAGAATGAGTCTATGCCATGGCGTTGCTTGCCAGAAGATAGAAATGTATCGTATAGAAATGAAAGTTAATTACTTGTTCAGCAGTCTCACCTTGTTCCATGCTTTAATGAGTTAACTATCAACTTTAAATTATGCTCAGGATTAAGGGTTAGTACATTATGCTTTATGTTTTAGAAAATTGGTTCTTATGAGACTTTTTGCATTTTAAATGTCTCCTCTTTCTGTGTGTGTGGGTAAAATGAATAGCTGACCTATATTGGAAATACTTTGATTAGCGAATACCTTTCTAAAAAGAACTCTTCACTTTCAGGCTAACTCTGTGATATAAGTAAAACTTCAAACTCTAAGAGATTTTTCCCTGGGGATCAAGGATGGAAACATAAGGAGTCATGGTCAGCACTCCTCTCCCCACTGTTGAACTTAATCTCTTAGTTTCTGTGAACTAAGAGCTGGGGAAAAAAAAAAAAGATCCCTCCCCCCAAAATTGGCCACAGGTTTTATATTACACATGATGTATATCTGTGACATATTTTTTGGACTAGACCTATGATTTTATTAGTCCATCACTAGCAGTGAGGAAAATATCTTTACCAATTCATAAAAGCAACTATTCTTCAATTTATAATCTTAGAAACTTGCCTAACCACTGAGATGTTAACTGACTTGCCTAGCTTCACATAGAATATATGTCAGAGGCAGGAGTTAAACCTAAGTTTTAGACTCAAAGGTCAGCCCTCTTTTTCCACTGTGCCTTACTAAGATAGAGATAGATATTCACACACACACACATGCGCACACACACACATACATATATATAAACTATATATGCATATACATCCCTCCATATGTATGTCTATACAGCGATATACATATGCAATAAATAGATATACATAATGTATGTATAGGTAGATATACTTAATACAGATATGTATGATACATGAATAATTATTATTTTATTGGCTTGTAGCAATGTTTTAAAATCACTCTAAAATCTAAAATCAATATCAAGCACAATCATAAAAATTATTTATTTGAAGATATACTCTGGATTTTAGTATTTAAAATCCATAGAAACAAGCCTAATGCTCTATCTGTCAAGATCAACAGGTGTGAGTGAATCAGAGGAAATCAGAGGACATAGATTGACTGCAATAGTATTTTACCCGGTCTCTTTCCTTTCTCATAAGATTAATCTTCCTAAAATATTTCAATGTGTCATTCTCCTTCTTGAGAATCAAATAAAATGAAATCAACAAATATTTTTTTGATCACTCATGATATGCAAAGGATTGTCATATACAATATCAGAAAACCTGTGTCAACACCTCTCTGTGAATTCCAAAGTCCCTTTTTCCTCTTATTCTTGTATCCCAATTGCTCCCTACACACACCATTTACATTTCTGACTCTATGCCCTTGCTTCCATTTCCCTGAACTCAAATGTTTCTTTCCTGCTTCCACACCCCCAAAAAAAGCCTTGTCTGTCTCTATCCCCAACTTTTATCCCAACATCATTTGCACTACCTCTCACAGTTATTCCTCTCTTTCCTGAAAGTTTATTTACAAGTATTTATTGTCTACTTTGTGCTAGTCTGTGGGGATAAAAAGAGACAGAGAAGGATTTAGACTGAGAAAATATCATCACATAAGAGATCAGTGATAACCTTGGAGAAAGCAGGTCCAGCTGAATGATGTGGTCAGAAGTGAGACTGGAAAGGGTTGAGAAATGAGAGGAGAAGAAATGGAGGCAAAAAGTGTATACATTTTTTTCAAAAAGTTTGACTGAGAAAGGGAAGGGACATACAGGATATTAGCTTGAGGTGAACCTAGTGAAGGTTTTCTGAGTTTATGAAAGATCTGAGCATGTTTGAAAGAAATTAGGAAGGCACCAGTTAATACAGAGAGGCTGAAGTTTTGAGAAGGGAGGAGGATGATTGACAATGCAATCTACCAAAGAGAAGGGATTAAGTGCACATTGCATATCAGGTCAGCATAATTCAGTCTTTCAGTTTGTTCCTTGTTTCATCTATGCTAGTCTGGCATGTAATCATAGATACACATTGCAGACATCCTTGGTTAAAGTATGAAGAAGAGAAAATGCACGATTTTGAACATTGGACATGTCAATTCTGAACATTGAAAGACGATCCTTACATTAGTCTGAATACCCTTTCCATAGGAACACAGATACTTATCCCATTCACCCAAACCTTTCTGTCCTGTTTTATTGTCATCCACATATGACTCACAGACTCAAGATCTTGATGGTTTTACCTCTATAACATCTCTCACATCCATTTCTTATTCTATATTTCTACGACTCTTTCTTTAAGTCTCTTATGACCTGTTGCCTAAATTATTGCAATTGTGTCTGTGAACCACTAGTGAGTAGGATCCATCATGTTAGACTCTAGGAATATTTTCAATCTACTATCAAGAAAATGTCCCATTATAAACTCTCCAGAGAGGATCTGCCCAATGATATAGAGGCCTCCCCCTGATTCTTTTAATAGACAATGGATACCAGTAAATTCCTAGAGCAGTCCATTCATTAGATATAAGAACGAGAATAAAATAGTGTTGTTTAAAGATGTTTATTTTATTTTTTCAGGAAGAAGCTTGGAGTAATAAAAAGCAGTATACAATTATCCAAAAGATGATAAGGATGACTCTTTTCTCTGTTCAGCTAAGGCCCACCTTGTTAATTTGTAATGTTGTTGGAACTGATGGAACTGATGGAACCATTCTATAGGTTGTTCATTTAACTACTTATTATAGTCTGCCCAATAAGCATCATTCAGTCACTTGATATTTTTGTGTATATGGCTACAGGAAGCTCTTTTGAGTGATTAAGGTTATTATTTAGGAAGCTCTGCAATTCTTTAGGTGTTGATCAATAAATTAACGCACTTTTTTTAGTATCATACTATTTGTCAGGTACTGTGCTAAGTGTTAAAAGCACAAAGCCAACACAGTATCTTCATGGTGTCTTCCACAAGCAGGTATATCTGAATGACATCCTCCACACTTCCACTTGATATTTTATATTGTCCATGAAAGTGAGAAACATTTTGACAATCATTCATTTCCTTGTGTCATGCTTTCCTTTATATAATCAGAGGGCTGTTGAACAAACTCATCTTGTATGTCTTTCAAGAAATTTTACATGATTTTACATATATTTATCAGACATCACTGAAGCAAGAGAACTCTTAAAGTAGTGTTTTGCTCTATCAATTCCAAAGATATATATATATATATATATATATATAGATAGATAGATAGATAGATAGATAGATAGATAGATACAGATATAGATATATATCTATATCTATCAATCTATCTATATCTATATCTATGTATATGGAGAGAGAGAGAATTATTTTCAGTTTACAACATTAACTTCCATAAGATTTTGAATTCCAAATTTTCTCCCTTTCTGTCTCCACCCCAGGACAGCATGCCCCACATCCACCCATTCCTCCAATATGTCTGTCATCCCTTCTCTCACCCCCCTCTCCCCTCTATTTTCCTGTAGGGCAAGATAGATTTCTATGCCCCAATGCCTTTACATCTTATTTCCCAGTTGCATGAAAAAACAATTTTTAACATTCATTTTTAAAGCTTTGAGGTTCACATTCTCTTCCTTCCTCCCTTCCCACCTACCCTCATTGAGAAAGCAAACAATTTGACGTAGGTCATGCATGTGTAGCTATGCAAAATAGTCATGTTGTGAAAGGCTAACCACTTTTCCCTCTATCCCATTCTGCCCTCCATTTGTTCCATTCTCTCCTTTGCTCTGTCCCCCTACAATAGTATTTGCTTCCGATTACCCCTTCCCTCAACTTGCTGGCTCTTCTATTATCCTCCATCTCCTATCCCTTACCTTCTGCCTTCCTGTAGGGCAAGATAGACCCAATTGAGTGTGTTATTCCTTCCTTAAACCAATTCCATGAGAGTAAGGCTCACTTATTCCCTTTCATCTTCCCTCTCTTCCCCTTCATTGTTAAAGCTCTTTTCTACCTCTTTTATGTGAGATGATTTGCTATAATCTACCTCTCCCTTTCTCTTTCCCAGTATGTTCCTCTCAACAGTAAATTTTAGTTTTTGGGTATCCTCCCTTCATATTTAGCTCACCGTGACCTCTGTCTGTACACACACACACATCTACACATGCATATACATACATATCTACACATACATATGCATACATACATATATACATTATATATACATATATGTATATATGTATATATATGTGTGTGTGTGTGTGTGTGTGTGTGTGTGTATATATATATATATATATATATATATATATATTCTCTCTAACTACTGTAAGACAGGGAAAGGTCTCATAAGTTACAAATATCATCATTCCATGTAGGAATATAAACAGTTTTACCTTAATGAGTCCCTTATTGCTTTTCTTTCCTGTTTACCTTTTCATTTTTCTCTTGATTCTTTTATTTGAAAGTCAAATTTTCTATTCAATTCTGGTCTTCTCATCAAGAATGCTTGAAAGTCCTCTATTTCATTGAAATTCCATTTTCCCCCCAGAAGTATTAGACTCAGTTTTGCTAGGTAGATGATTCTTGGTTTTAATTCCACCTTTTTTGACCTCTGGAATGTCATATTCTAAGCCCTCTTATCACTTAGTGTAGAAATAGTTAAATCCTCATTACACTGATTGTATTTCCACAATACTTGAATTGTTTCTTTCTGGCTGCTTGTAATTTTTTATCCTCGACCTGAGAACTCTGGGATTTGGCTACAATATTCCTAGGAGTTTTCCTTTTTGGTAACTCTTTCAGCAGGTGATTGGTGAACTCTTTCTATTTCTATTTTACCCTCAGGTTCTAGAATATCAGGGCAGTTTTCCTTGATAATTCCATGGAAGATAAGGTTGTGGCTCTTTTTTTTTTTGATCATGACTTTCAGGTAGTCCCATAATTTTAAGATTGTCTCTCCTGAATCTATTTTCCAGGTAAGTTGTATTTCCAATGAGATATGTCACATTGCCTTCCATTTCTTCATTTTTTGGATTTGCTTTTATAATTTCTTGATTTCTCATAAAGTCATTAGCTTCCATTTGTTCCATTCTAATTTTTAAGGTATTATTTTCTTCAATGAATTTTTGGACTCCTTTTCCATTTGTCCAATTCTGTTTTTTAAGGTATTATTCTCTTCATTGGCTTTTGGTACCTTTTTCGCCATTTGGGTAAGTCTATTTTTAAAGGCATTATTTTCCTCAGCATTTTTTGGTATTTCCTTTAGCAAGTTGTTGACCCATTTTTCATGATTCTCTTTCATTGCTCCCATTTTCATCCCAAATTTTCCTCCACTTCTCTTACTTAATTTTCAGAATCCTTTTTGAGCTCTTCCATGGCCTGAGACCATTTTATATTTTTTGGACACTTTGGATGTAGGAGTCTCGACCTTGCTATCGTCTTCCATTCCAATGCTTTGATCTTCCTCATCTGAAAGGATGGAAAAAGAAATACCTTTTCACCAAGAAAGTAACCTTCTATAGTCTTATTTTTCCCCCTCTTTGGTCATTTTCTCAGCCAGTTTTTTGACTTTTGAGCTCTTTGTTAAGTAGATGGTTAACTATGCCAAATTTCAGAGGCTTTGTGCATCTATTTTCAGAGATATCTCTAGGGACCTGTAAGTTTTCAGTTCCTCCAAAGTGATATAATCAAGGGAGAGGTGCTTACTCCTCTTCTGGCCTGAACTGTGGTCTGTGAGCAAACACAAGCACTCACCTCTGCCCTGGAGCTGTGAGATGGATTCCTCCTCCACTCTCCACTCCACCATGCCAGTGTTCTTTCTCACCCCAGGTCTGCCACTCAGGTCTGTGACCCACATCAGTGGTGCGATTCCCCACCATCGGTAGGCTGAGACCTTCAGAAGCAGTGACAACTGTGGCAGTGATTACTGCAGCCCTGGAGCTGAGGCTGAGACTGAGGCAGAACCATGCTCCCCTCTCACATAGGTGAGGGTGCTTTTTCACTGACCTTTGAAGCTGTCTTTGGTGTTTGTGGGTTTAGAGATCTGGATACAGATCAGCTATCAGTTATTCAGTGCTCCGACACTTGCTCAAATCTAGACTGTGCCAATGCAGCATGGGAGGTGCTTTGCTCTGAGCACAGTGCAACAGATACTTCCTGTAGGTCTTCCAGATTATCCTAGACTAGATATCTGTTTCACTGTAAGTTAGTGGCTTCTGTGGCATTAGAATTTGTTTAGAGTCATTTTTTTTCTAGGATAAGGTCCTTATGCTTTTTTGCATCATGAACCCCGTCTTAAAATACTGTTTATAAATGTATAAGATAAAATATACAGGATTACAATTGAAACCAATTCTGATGAAATACAGTTATCAAAATATTAAAAAATATATATATATATAGACCCCCCTAACCCTAATCTTTGTTTACAAGTTTTACTTTCTTTCTTTTTTTTAAATTTGTTTAGCTTTTTACATTCATTTTCACAAAATTTTGGGTTCCAATTTTTCTCCCCTTTTATCCCCTCCCCCCACCCAATACACCAAGGAATCTAATTTTCCCTGTCTCCAATCTGCCCTCTCTTCTGTCATCCCTCCCTTCTCTCGTCCCCATCTTCTCTTTTGTCCTGTACAGCCAGATGACTTTCTATTCCTCGTTAACTGTATGACTTATTTCCTAGTAGCAACAACAATACTCAACAGTTGTTCCTAAAACTTTGAGTTCCAAATTCTCCCCATCCCTCGCTCCCCACCCATTCCCTTTGGGAAGGCAGGCAATTCAATATAGGCCCTATCTGTGTAGTTTTGCAAAAGACTTCCATAATAGTCATGTTGTGTAAGACTAACTGAATTACCCTCCATCCTATCCTGCCCCTCATTGTTTCTATTCTGTCTTTGGATCCTGTCCCTCCCTGAGTGTTGACTTCAAATTGCTCCCTCCTCCCTTTGCCCTCCCTTCCATCATCCCACCGCCTTGCTTATCTCTTTCTTCCCCACTTTCCTATACTGTAAGATAGGTTTTCATACCGAAATGAGTGTGCATTTTATTCCTTCCTTTAGTCAAATGTGATGAGGGTAAACTTCTTGTTTTTTTTTTTTTCTCAGCTCTCCTCTTTTTCCCTCCACTAATAGGTCTTCTGCTTGCCTCTTAAATGACATATAATTTACTCCATTCCATTTCACCCTCTCTCCTCCCACTACATTTCTCTCTTACCATTTACCTTACTTTCTTTTAAGATATAGTCCCATCCTATTCAATTCACTCTGTGCTGTCTGTATCTGTATGCATGTGCATGTGTGTGTGTGTGCGTGCATACATGTACATGTGTGTGTGTGTGATCCCACCAACTACCCAGATACTGAAAAGTTTTAAGAGTTACAAATATTGTCTTTCCATGTAGGAATGTAAACAGTTAACTTTTGGTAAGTCCCTTATGACTGCTCTTTGCTGTTTACTTTTTCATGCTTCTTTTCATTCTTGTGTTTGAAAGTCAAATTTTCTTTTCAGCTCTGGTCTTTTCATCAAGAATGCTTGAAAGTCCTCTGTTTCATTGAAAGACGATTTTTTCCCCTGAAGTATTATACTCAGTTTTCCTGGGTTGGTGATTCTTGGTTTGAGTCCTAGTTCCTTTGACTTCTGGAATATCCTATTCCACGCCCTTCGATCCCTTAATGTAGAAGCTGCTAGATCGTGAGTTATCCTGATTGTATTTCCACAATATTGGAATTGTTTCTTTCTAGCTGCTTGCAATATTTTCTCCTTGACCTGGGAATTCTGGAATTTGCCCACAATGTTCCTAGGAGTTTCTCTTTTTGGATCTCTTTCAGGTGATCGATGGATTCTTTCAATACTTATTTTGCCCTCTGGTTGTAGAATGTCAGGGCAGTTTTCCTTGATAATTTCATGGAAGATGATGTCTAGGCTCTTTTTTTTTATCATGACTTTCAGGTAGTCCCATTATTTTTAAATTGTCTCTCCTGGATCTATTTTCCAGGTCAGTTGTTTTTCCAGTGAGATGTTTCACATTCTCGTCCATTTATTAATTATTTTGGTTTTGTTTGGTGATTTCTTGGTTTCTCGTAAAGTCATTAGACTCTATCTGTTCCATTCTAATTTTGAGAGAACTATTCTCTTCAGTAAGCTTTTGAACCTCCTTTTCCATTTGACTAATTCTGCTTTTTAAAACATTCTTCTCCTCATTGGCTTTTTGAACCTCTTTTGCCAAATGAGTGAGCCTATTTTTCAAGGTATTATTTTCTTCAGCATTCTTTCAGGTCTCCTTTACCAAGGTATTGACTCTTTTTTCATACTTTTCTTGCATCTCTCTCATTTCTCTTCCCAGTTTTTCCTCCACCTGTCTAACTTGCTTTTCAAAATCCTTTTTGAGCTCTTCCAAGGACTGAGCCTACCCGACATCCCCCTGGGATGTCTGGGATACAGAGGCCCCACACTCCACGTCTTTCCCTGATGGGAAGAATATTTCCTCGTCATCAGAACCGAATGGTGGGAACATTTGCACCTGCTCACAAAAGCTCTCTATAGTCTTATTTTTATTCCCTTTTCTGGGCATTTTCCCAGCCAGTTACTTGACTTCTGAGATTCCTGTCCACCCCTGCCTAGATCTGCCCAGCTAGTGCTTGGGGTCTGAGATTCAAATGGGCTTTCCCAGGGGCAGGCTGGGCTGCTATTCAATGTGAGTTTAAGTTCTGGTGCTGGGGTGGGGGCAGGGCTGCCTCAGTTCCCTCAGGGGCTTTATGCAGAGACCTTCGGTAATGGAGCTGGTGGGGCAGGGCCATCTCCCAGGCTCAGTTCCCTCAGGGGCTTTATGCAGAGGCCTTCAGTAATGGAGCGGGGTGGGGCAGGGTCATCTCCCGGGCTCAGCTCCCTCAGGGGGTTTATGCAGAGAACTGAAGTTCTGGCTGCCTGCTGCTGGGGGAGTCCCGGGCAGCCGCCGCCTCTGCCTCCGCAGCTTCCTGCCCCTGCTTCTGCCTCTGCCGCTTCCTCCCGAGGGGGCCTGAGCCACGGAGACACCCTGCTCCCCTCTCGTCCAGCCCAGCCGTCTCTCTCACTGACCTGTAGCATCTGTGGATGGAGGGACCTTCCCGGCCGCCGTAGGTTCCGTCCCTGAAGCCTGCTTGGATCAGCTTCTCTGGGGCCGCCCAGCCAGAGCAGCACTGGGGTGAACTCCGGTTTCCTGGGTGCGATGGACCCTGAGGATGGCTCTCCAGGGCTCTCTGGAACGGAACTCTCTTCCACTGTGTTTCTGCACACCCTGCAGTGATCCACTTGTGGGGAGCTCTTCTTATATTAAATCCACGGGCTGTGGGTTCAGAGCAAGCATACGTGAATCTTTCTACTCCGCCATCTTGACTCTGCCCTAGAGTCATTTTTGCAGGTATTTTGCTGGACTTGGGGAAGGGGAGAGCTCATGTGCGTCCCTACTTCTACTCTGCCATCTTGAGTCCACTCCAATTCCAATGATTTTTAGAATAAAAAATAAGCTTGATGGTATCTTCACCTCAGTCAATTATGTCACTATAAATATCTTGTCTGCCAGATATCAAGTTCAAAATCCTGTATTTTTTCCCCTTTTGGTTTAACCAAGGATGCTTACAATGTGGGTGTAGATTATTTCCATAAAATTTTATAGAAACATGAAAATAGGCATATAAGTCAAAAATTACTGATACTCTTTTGGTAAGTTTTTTGAATAAAGTCAGAAAAAGAATTTCTAAACCTTTCATACCCACCCCTCTTTCAGATACCTAAAAAGTGATCCTTTCATGCCCTCAAAATTGTCTTGCCACTATGACAGTTTCCCCTATGTTGTATATTTGTCAGTTATTTTTCCATGTTTTCACAGCTTTCTTTACAGCTGTTCATACTTTCTTATTAAGTACATCAGATGTTGCAATTATATTTCAAATGGGAATTTCTCTAGGCTGCCATGCCTTTTGCTTCTCCAGAAAATCAAGGTGATCATATATTCCATAAGGTGATGCTTTTTATTGCCTCTGAACATATAAAATGAACTTTGCCAACTCCTCTTTTGCCTTTAGTCATCTCACATTTGCCTACAACTACCTTTTGTCTTCTTTTAATGTGAGAAAGGCAAAATTGATTGGTCAATTCAATGGTCATTGGACAAAGATATCACAAATATCAATAATACCTAAATTAAATGGTTATAGTATAAAATCTCTGTTATTCATAGTAACCTCTGTCCGCATTTCTTTGTTATCATGCCATTGCATGTTCAGATGCTAAAGATGATGCATAAAACTGGGGCCATTTTAAAACTATTTGTGGTTCTTATATAGTCATGGCCAAAAAAAATCCACCACTAACTGGTAAGCCTTTTGTTGGTGGGTTGCTCTTCTTTTAGTCTTCCTTAGAAAGCAGTCATAGTGTATTGCTGGCATACATTGGGCAGAAATGAAATTAGGATCTGTGTTTTACTAGCTCTGCATCTGATAACTTGAGGTCACCTCCATACCACAATGAAGGCTTTGAGACTTCAGACTACTCTAAGAGGAAATACTAATTAGAGTGAGGCAAGCCTATTAGTTTTCTTTATTCAATAATGAACAATTGTCAAAAGTTATCAGAGACCTCCATGGCTTCATAAAATGCTGTGTTTCCAAATAAGACTAAGCTCTCAAAATAAGAAATCCCTCTCTTAAGAGGCAAAATTGAATTCATAGGCAATTCCAGATATCACAAGAGATTTTATTGGTTCTTCTGAAGGTTTACAAAGTAAAGGTTATGTGGTTACTTAAAAAAATCAAATACATTGAGCTTAAAAAAAAACAATATTAGACCTAATGTAGGCAAATATGAATTTTAATTTTAATTTTAAAATTAATGACTAGTAAGCTTAAACTTTAGAATTTTGGGAGTAGAAGGAAACAAAGAGGTCTCATAAAAAAAAATAAACTGCCATTTATATTGGACTTTAAAACTTAACAGATACTTTCCTTACCATAACCTTGTGAGAGGGGGGGAGCCAAGATGGTGGAGTAGAAAGACTCACCTATGCTAGCTCCGAATCCACAGCCCAGAAATTTTCTGTAAAAAGAACTCCCCACAAATTCTGGAGCACATCAAGCCACGCAGAAACACAGTGGAAGAGATTACCGTTCCAGAGAGCCCTGGAAAGCCAACCCCAGGGGTTCATCCCGCTCCAGACTAGGAGCCCAGCCCTGTGATGCCCTGGCCGTGTGGCCCCAGAGGAACACATCAGAGCAGGCTTCAGGGACGGAATCTCCAGCGGCTGTGAAGGACCCTCCACCCACAGGCGCTACAAGTCAGTGAGAGAGATTTCTGGGCTGGCTAAGAGGGGAGCGGGGTGTCTCTGTGACTCGGGCCCCCTCGGGAGGCAGCGGCGGAGGAAGCAGCAGAGGCAGCAGCAGAGGCAGCAGCGGTGGCCCGGGACTCCCCAAGCAGGCAGGAGCACAGGGTCATTACCAAAGGTCTCTGCATAAAACCCCTGAGGGAACTGAGCCTGGGAGATGGCCCTGCCCCCACCTGCTCCTTTACTGAAGGTCTCTGCATAAAGCCCCTGAGATAACTGAGCCTGGCAGGCAGCCCTGCCCCCAACCCAGCACCAGAACTTAAGCTCACATTGAATAGCAGCCACGCCTGCCACTGAAAGCCCATTTGAATCTCAGACCCCAAGCACTAGCTGGGCAGATCTAGGCAGGGGTGCAGAGGAATCTCAGAAGTCAAGTAACTGGCTGGGAAAATGCCCAGAAAAGGGAAGAAAAACAAGACCATAGAAAGCTACTTTCTTGGGGGACAGATGTTCCCGCCTTTCAATTTTGATGACGAGGAACAATTCTTACCATCAGGGAAAGATGTGGAGGTTGGGGCCTCTGTATGCCAGACATCCCAGGTGGATGTCCGGTGGGCTCAGGCCATGGAAGAGCTCAAAAAGGATTTTGAAAAGCAAATTAGACAGGTGGAGGAAAAACTGGAAAGAGAAATGAGAGAGATGCAAGAAAAGCATGAAAAACGGGTCAATACCTTGGTAAAGGAGACCCAAAAAATGCTGAAGAAAATAACACCTTGAAAAATAGGCTCACTCAATTGGCAAAAGAGGTTCAAAAAAACAATGAGGAGAAGAATGCTTTCAAAAGCAGAATTAGCCAAAGGGAAAAAGAGGTTGAAAATCTCACTGAAGATAATAGTTCTCTCAAAATTAGAATGGAACAGATAAGAGTCTAATGACTTTCTGAGAAACCAAGAAATCTCCAAACAAAACCAAAAGAATGAAAAAATGGAAGAGAATGTGAAATATCTCTTTGGAAAAACAACTGACCTGGAAAATAGATGGTCTTTCAATGAAACAGAGGACTTTCAAGTATTCTTGATGAAAAGACCAGAGGTGAAAAGAAAATTTGACTTTCAAACACAAGAATGAGAAGAAGCATGAAAAGGTAAACAGCAAAGAGAAGTCATAAGGGACTTACCAAAGGTGAACCGTTTACATTCCTACATGAAAAGACAATATTTGTACCTCTTAAAACTTTTCAGTATCTGGGTAATTGGTGGGACCACACACATACACGTACACGCGTGCACACACACACACATGAACACATGTATGCACATACAGAGATGGAGTGCACAGAGTGAATTGAATAGGATGGGACCATATCTTAAAAGAAATTAAGGTAAATGGTGAGAGAGAAATGTAGTGGGAGGAGAGAGGGAGAAATGGAATGGAGTAAATTATATCTCATTCAAGAGGCAAGCAGGAGACTTTTTAGTGGAGGGAAAAAGAGGAGAGCTGAAAAAAACAAGAAGTTTACCCTCATCACATTCGACTAAAGGAAGGAATAAAATGCACACTCATTTGGGGATGAAAACCTATCTTACAATACAGGAAAATGGGGGAGAAGGTGATAAGCAGGGTGGGGGAGATGATGGGAGGGAGGGCAATGGGAAGAGGGAGCAATTTGAAGTCAACACTCAGGGAGGGACAGGATTAAAAGACAGAATAGAAACAATGGGGGGCAGGATAGGATGGAGGGAAATAGAGTTAGTCTTACACAACACAACTACTATTGAAGTCATTTGCAAAACTACACAGATAGGGCCTATATTGAATTGCCTGCCTTCCCAAAGGGAATGCATGGGGAGGGAGGGATGGGGAGAATTTGGAACTCGAAGTTTTAGGAACAACTGTTGAGTATTGTTGTTGCTACTAGGAAACAAGGAATACAGTCAGTGGGGAATAGAAAGTCATCTTCCCTACAGGACAAAAGAGAAGATGGGGATAAGAGAAGGGATGGAGGATAGAAGAGAGGGCAGATTGGTGATAGGGAAAATTAGATTGCTCGGTGTATTGGGGTGGGGGGAGGTGACAAATAGGGAGAAAATTTGGAACCCAGAACTCTGTGAAAATGAATGTAAAAAGTTAAATAAATAAATTTAACAAACCAAAACAAAAACAATAACCTTGTGAAGTATGATTTTTCCCACTTTACAGATGTGAACAATGAGATAACAAGGTGTGCCTTGGCAAAGCAAATGTGGGCATTTTTTATTAAAAACTAAGTCTCATGAACCTATGTTCCAATATCTTTCTATTAAACCTAGCTATAGATTTTTACAGTTGGGATCTGGAGATGTAGATCATCTTATGTGATTGGCAGCTAATCTAGGGCTGGAATTTGGATCTCTAATTTCAGGTCCAGTTCTCTTTCACACTAGTATGTGGTGAAAGGAAAGAGTTAGTAAACTCAACAAGTGGATTTTAAAACTCACTTATTCTAAAAAAAAAAAAAAAAAGCTTTTAATCATTTGCGTATATTTCACGACCTTCACTCTGCCTAATGTCATGACGATGACATAGGTAGAAGAGAGAAATATCTGTATTCTAGAAAAGGGCCTACAGAAGCTATTTTCTATATATGAATATTATTGAGATGCATAATATAGCAGAAAGAATAGCGGGCTCCTAGTCAAGAGAAACTTTGGTTCAGATTCTGCCTCTTAAACTTACAGTGTGACTAGGACCAAATCACATTAATGTCTTTGAGTCTCAGTTCCTACTCAGGATATGGGGATGCTAACATCAGAAATACTTAGCTCAAAAGGCTTTTGTGAAGATCAAGTGACATAATGTATGTGAAGTGCCTTCTGAGGCTTAAAATGATATGTAAATGTAAGCTATTGGATAGTCACATTTTTTTTTTTGGTTTTGATTAAAATTTGCTCTTAAACTATGCTAGCACAAGTTTCCCCCCAGACACTAGGTTTCCATGCCTTCTTTTCTTTGAATGTATTCTTTTCAAGGGATCATAAGGTCTTAAGATTTAGAACTCAAGTGGAACATAGAGACCACTTAGTTTAATACCTTTTTAATATAATTCAAATTATTTTTTTTCTTGTTTTTTCAGTCTGCCTGAGGAGGACAGAACAGGATATGTGAGACTCTCTTGCTCACTTGTAACATCAATAATAATGCTTCCATTTCTATAGCATGTTAAGTTTTACACAGAATACTTTCTAAAGCACATTCCCCTAAATAGTGTTGTGAAATAGGTAGTGCAAGATTTATTTTATCTCTAGTTTTACAGTATAGTGTTCCAAAAAGAGACAGACATTGGTGTTACTCTGTGTCTGTGTGTGTGTGGGGGGGTCTTTTAGTCACATTTCAGAAGCCTTTTGTATAGGCTACAAATTTTAAGTCATATCAAAGACTTATTTCTGCATCTCATTGACTTGTTTTTCATTTTCATTTTTTAAAAATGTATTTATATCTCTTGATTTTTTATCACCTTCACTTCCAAATATGTCCTCCCTTCCATCCTCAGAGAGTCACCCTTTGGAACAAAGAATAAAGAGAAATGAGGAATCAAAGTAGTTCTTTAAAGCTAATCATCAAATTCACTGAGACTGACAGTACTGTACATGCAATATACTTCCCCAGTGAAGAAAAGGAATGTATTTTCTTCTTTTTCCTTTCTTCTTCAGGGCCAAGCTTGTTCATTATAATTAGAGAGCTTTTAGTTTCACATTGACCTAATTTCAATGACAAGAAATCCCACAAATACATTTACTTATATATACATGTGTGCAAACACATGTATACACATGTGTTTATATGTATATGTGTACATATGCACACACGTGTATACATACACATAGCACAGTGGATAGAGCACTAGACCTGGAGTTACTAGCTCTGTGATCCTGGGCAAGCCACTTAATCTCTATTTCAATTTTCTCATTTGTAAAATGGGAACAGGAATATCATCAGCCTCCCAGGTTTTCTGAGGGTTAAATGAGATAACATTTGTAAAATGTAACGCAAATATTATTGTTTTATATAAATACTAGCTATTGCTATTATATTATTATTGTGGTTTTTACAAATGTTAGCATAATATCCAGTGTCCTGAGACGACTTGTATTAACACTATAGTAGGCTGAGTCCCATTTTGTATTTCTTAGTGCTTACCACAGAGGCTCAGTAATGTTTGATCCTTGTACATGGCCCTCAGCAGATGACCAATACCTGATGCCAGAGGTGACCAAGAACCCAGCACGTGATACAGGTCGGCTGCAAGAAGAATTAAAAGGCTATACCTTGGAGAAAAGATACTACTTTTTGCCACCAGTGACGGAGACCACTTTGCATTTGCTAAGTGAACAGAACACTAATGGAGTTTCTGACTTTTCTTTCCCAAGGTGAATGGTGATAACTTGCACTGGAATATTTCTGTTTTTACCCTGAGCTGAAGGTAACTCAGATCTTATTAAGATCAGGAGTGCAAATAAAAGGGAGATAATCAAACTCTAGACCAAAAATATATCTCTCTTCCTAATCTATTTGGTATTGGTGGAGGTTTCTTTGTTGTCATTTGTGGCAGTGGTTGTTGTAATTTTGTTTTGATTTTATATTTCTCTGCTTTTCAGTCGGTGTGGGAGTGGGGGTTGGTGAGACTGGCTCTATACCTTCTACCTATAGTACCCCTGATTTTGACCTATATGCTAAATTTCATGCATAGCAGTTTGCTACTTGAAATTTTTGTCAAAATGTTTATCTAGCTTCTTGGATTTTTAGATCACTAATTTTTCTCCAGTGAGTCTTTGTAGACTCTGCAAACAGCTTCCAAATTAGACATCTTCTCCTTGTCTGTCTTTTCAGTAACATCTTTGCACCTCAAGTGGGTAAATTTCTTGGGAAATCATTTGTCACTGGCTGTGTGGAGCTTTGCTTCTATGTATTCAACAACAACAACACAAAACAACACAGACTTTTACATTGATGTGTATTGTACAGGAAGTCCCATGGTATGATAATACTGATTTTAGAAAGGCAGTTCAGCATAGTAATATGCTTTAGTGTGGAAAAGAAGATGGTAAAGATGAAATGTGATCTTCACTGTTGGAAGGAGGACCTACACTTGTGAGATAACTGATCCATTTAATTAGCTAAGAATAGTGCAGTACAGTGGAAACGAATGATTACTTGGATTCAGGAAAGGCATGAGTTTGAATTTTAATAAATAATTATTTGTTATGAAAACTTGGGCCAAAAAATATGCCAAGTAATTAAGAGGGTGATGGGAGGAGCAGTTAGTTTCCTTTGATTACCTTTATAATAGGTAATCACAAGGGCAAGAAGTCATAGGTAGAAGTTATATAGGGAAACCATTGGCCAACCAAGGTAAAGTGAAATATAATCCATGTATAAACATGGTTAAAGGACCAGAAAAAGAAGGGAGGAGGTAAGAAGGCAATATTCATTTCTAGTTCTTGAAAAATTGCTTGAAGTTGGTGTTCCCTTGCTCCAGGAACAGAATCTCTACCTGGATACTGGGGACATCCATCATTCAGGCCTTATAGTTCACCTGAAGAACTGTTTTATCAAGGGGTTTTCCCCTTCCAGATATAGAATCTACCAAAGTGGCCATTATTTGACACAATTGTCTTTTCTAGGAATGGCTACAAAACTCATTTTGATCATGATATAGATGGAACTCCCTTTAACTGAAGCTAGGTGTTAGACTTTAAGTCTTGCTGCTAAAGTTGGTTTGGGCTTGATCTATTACCCATCAAACTGGTTCTATTGGATTGTGACAGGAAAGGATGACCATGAGAATCATGACAAGAAGTTTCATTAGTCACATTGACACTTACTATATCCTTTTATGTCCCTTTTATATGTTGTCTCACTCCATTAGAATGTAAGTAAGCCCCTTGAAGGCAAGATGGTCTAACTTATTTGTATTTGTTTCTCCAGAACTTTGCATAGTGCCTGGCAAACAGAGTAGGTCCTTAATGAATGTCTTTTCCTTCACGATGTACTCATCTAGTTAAATGGACTATGAATAACAAATATATTAACTTATTTTATTTTCAATTTTTTCCCAGGTCATCACTCCTACATGGCTACATTCTCTTCCATGCCTTATCTTGATCTTTTCGTAAGCTATTTTAACTCAACACAACTTCTATTGAAGTCCGTTGACCTCTCAGCCAATCTCTGATTAACCCTTCATGGTCCAAGGTTAACCTTGGATTACTCCCTCTCACCATGGGTTGCACTGGCTGATATCCCTGTGCTCCTATTCAATGAAACTGGAGGAATCACAGAATCATAGTGCTTAAGTCTGCCGAAAAACATGTTACCTAATCTCAACTGGGCCATCACTGCAGAAAGTTCATTCTTTTGTATCTCAATGAATGATATATTACCTCACTCTCCACAATGGCATTCCTAAATCTCTCTTTGAACTTTCCATAGGACCTCTTTCTTCTCACCCTCTTATCTGAGAAGTAAGTCTTATACATGACTCAAAAAGTTCATTGGCCATTTACCAAGAGTTCCTTTTTCTCTCATTTGCCTTATTTCACACAAGTCAGATATCCACTCCCACTATCTGCTCCTTCACTCCTGCATCATATGAAAAGGTATCCTTTCTTAACACAGTTCATCCCTCTACATGAACCCTTGATCCACTTCTATCCTATCTTTTCTAGCATATTTCCTCCTTTATCATCATCACTTTCTCACTATTTTAAAACTTTCTTTTTTCTATTAGCTGCTTCCCTGCAGTCTAGAAACATGCTCATTTCTCCCCATAAAAAAAGTCTCACTTGATCTGTCCATTCCCATTAACTATATTCCTAGATGTCTCCTCCCTTTCATGGCTAAAACCTTCAGAAAGCCACCTACAATTGGTGCAAATACTTCCTCTCCTTTCACCGTCTCTCTGGAGTTTTGGTTTGACCATATCATCCAAGTGAAAGTACTTCTTCCAAAGTTTCCAAAGACCTCATAGTTGCCAAACACAATGACTTTTTTCCATCTTTATGCTTCTGACCTCTCTCTAACTTTTGACACTATTCATCAAACTCTTCTCTTTGATAACTGTTTTTTTTTCTTGGTTTCCCTGGATTTCCTCCTATTTATCTGATGGTTCTTTCTTAGTTTCCTTTGAGGGATCTTCATCCAGGTAATGCCTGCTAACCATGGGCATCCTCCAAGGCTCCCTCCTGGATCCTCTTTTCTTCTCCTTGCATGCAATTTTGAATCCACCTTTGCAACATCTCTTGTATGTGTCCCCATTTCTCCTCCAGCATAGCCACCATTCTGGTGAAGGTCATCTTCATTCGCATTTGGGGTATTATATTGCAATTACTTATTCTTTGGTTTCCATTGCTCAAGACTGTTCTTACTAGTTTGTCTTACATTTAAGAGCCAAAGTAGTTTTCCCAAAGTACAGGTCCAAACATGTAATGCAGTGCATCTCTCCCCACCACTCCACCACCCACCATAACATTCGGTGGCTACAGGATCCAATATAAAATCCTCAGACTTTTAAAATCCTACATAATATGCCTCTTTCCTACATTTTCAAACTTCTTATATTTGTTCTCCAAGTACTATTAATCCAGTGTCGTCTGCCTTCTTGGTGTTCCTCACAAAGGATACATCATCTCCAGACTCTGGACCTTTTCCAATACCTTTTGTAGCTCACTGTATTCCCTCGGATTCCATCATGCCCCAAGTAACTTCATTATCAGGAAACTCATCACCCTCCAAGACTTCGTCAGCCTTAAGACTCACACCTCATCAATACCCACAGTACCCTCTGTCCCTCTAAAGGGTAGAGCAAAGATTTCCTCTGAAACTCTTCATTTAAAGAGGACTCTCAGATCAGCCATCCCTTTACTTCCCAGTGTGTTCCTTCAAAATGAACTCCATCAAACTCTCACACATGCTGAACTTTGGTTTGGTATTATCTTCCCCCATTACACTGTAAATTCCTAGAGGTCAGGGGCTTTTTTCTGTATTTGTGTCTCCATGCCTAAGTATGATTACTATTCCATTGTAATCTTATGATACATGTATATTGACTGACTGACTGAATTGAATGCTCATCCTTCTCCCTGTACCACCTTGCTTCCCAGACCACCTTCAAGACTTAGCTAAAAATATTACTTTCTCCAAAAGACCTTTCAAGTCTCTCCCAGGGCTAGTACCTTTCCCTCAGATTTTTCCATGTTGTTGGTTAACAGTTGTTTACATGTTGTGTCCCTTATTTGAATGTAAGTTCCTTGAGCACAATGCTTGCACACAGTAATGTTAATAAATGCAGTTAAGTTTCTAAAATTTGTTTCATTAAATATCCAGGGCATTACCTCTGCCCAATGGGCCAATAATCTATGGGTGGAAAAAATACAGAAGGACAAACGTTTTCAACGAATTTTAGAGTAGTTAATTTGCAGTTCCTTGTTTGAGTAATATTATGCAGACATTTAAGAGTCTTGAACTGGAACTACTTCTGAAATTATGTTAGAGTTTTGTTTTAGATTTTTACAGTATTTAGCAATTTCTCAGTTCACTCTGTAGAGTATTTCACCACTTCCATGGTTCACAATATTGCAAATGCCTGAAAGAATTAGATGCTGATGTTACCAGAAATGGATTTCTGACCTCCTTTTAACTTGATTTATATGTTTTTCCCCTTACAAAGTGTTACTTCAAAACAGGAAATATTTTTCCTTGCATATTCCTCTCTTTTCTATCCTCATCTATTTTGCTATAGGATTTGTTTTTAATATTTCAGATCTTTGGCCAGAATTTTTGTAAACTGTATACTGTATTAATTTTTTAAAAAGTGAATTCACCTTTCTACTTTATGCTTTTACTATATGTGACCTGTGTGTCTTTGGCTTAGGATTCCCCTTCTCAGTACCTTCAGTCCCCAGTGACTCTGGTCTCACACAAACCCAGCTTCATCATTTGTCCTTTGGGCATGTGTTTAACCATTTATATGATTAGAATTATCAACTCTTTCAACATCCAAAATATTGTTCCTAGTATGCAAATTTCCTTCCTGATTCTTCTCAGTTCACTGTGCATCAATTACTACTTCTTCAGATTCCATGAAATTATTTTTCATCATTTCTTATGACAAAATAATGTGTCAATACATTCATATGACACTTTTTTTTAAAGCTATTCCTCATCTTTTCTGTTTCTTTTCCTTTAGTTCCTCCTTTCAGGATTAAGAAGTTTGTTTTGTTTGTAATTATTATCTTACAGCTCTTTTCTTCCTGCTCAAGGTCCCCTCCTATGTAACTATTTCCATGTTGAATCTAAGACATTTCTATACCAAACAATGTGTATGTTTGTGCATGTGTGTATGTGTGAATATGTGTTTTCAACAATCTTAGGTTTAGAGGGCAGAGCCAAGATGGCAGGGTAAAAAGATACACCTACTTGAGTTCTTCCCCCATAGCACATAAAATGCCTGTAAAAAATGACTCTAAACAAATTCTAGAGCAGCAGAAGCCACAAAATGACAGAGAAAAAGAGATTTCCAGCCCAAGGTAGCCTAGAAGGCTGAGAAGAAAGTTCTATTGCCTGGGGTGTGGAACAGAGCACAGCCCACAGAGCTCAGTCCATCCTTGGTCATACATACACCAGCAGGAATAGGATGAGAACCAGGACCAGAACAGGACCAGGACTTGGAATTGAATCTCTGACAGCAGCTACGGTTCCCAGATTCCTCAACCAAGAAATGCCAAAGACAATTTCAAATGTCAGTGAGATAGCTTTTCACTTGAGTGACAAGGGAGCAGGGTCCTCCCTTAGCTTCAGCCCCAGGTGGCAGTGGCAGCATGGTCTAAAGGCCCTTCGGGAATTGAGCTGCTGATCTGAGTCTCAGCCTTAGTGGTGGCCCTGGGGTGAGGAAGAGGGTTCACTGGCATGGTGGAGTTGGTGGAAGCTCTGGAAATGGAATTCTATATGCAGATCCTGGGCAGAAAATTTCTAGTAGCTCTTAGACCAGAGCACAGGCCAGAAAGGAATAATCTCCTCTCCCTTGTTTGTGCCACCTTGGAGGAACTGAGAACTTACAGGTATGCAGAGTATACCTCCCTCTTGACAAAGGACTCAAAAGTCAAGTAACTGACTGGGAAAATGCACAAAAAATGGAAATAAAATAAGACCATAGAAGGTTACTTTCTTGATGAACATGTATTTCCTTCTATCCTTTTGGATGAAGAAGAACGATACTTATCATCAGAGGAAGACATAAAAGTCAAAGATTCTGCATCTAAAGCCTCCAAAATGAATATGCAATGGTCTCAGGTCATGGAGGTGTTCTAAAAGGATTTTGAAAATCAAGTAAGAGGAAAAATTGGGAAAAGAAATGAGGTCAATGAAAGGAAATGATGAAAAGTGACTCAACAGTGGGTTGGAGGAATGATGGAATGGAGGGCAAACGGAAGGAGGGAGCAATTAGAAGTAAAGACTTTTGAGGAAGGACAAGGTCAAAAGAGAGAATAGAATAAATGGGGGGTAGGATATGAAGGAGGGAAATATAGGCAGTCTTACACAACATGACTATTATGGAAGTCTTTTGCAAAACTACACATATATAGACTATATTGAAGGAAGAAGGGAGAGAAGTTGAAACTCAAAGTTTTAGGAACGAATGATGAGGATTGTTTTTGCATGCAACTGGGAAATAAGAAATACAGGTAATGGGGTATAGAAATTTATCTTGCTCTACAAGACTAGAGAGGATAGGGATAAGGGAAGAGAGGAGTGTGATAAAAAGGAAGGCATATTGGGAGAAATGGTAATCAAAATGCATGGCATTTTGAGATGGGGGAGGGGAGAGATGGGGAGAAAATTTGGAACTCAAAATTTTGCAGAAATGAATGTTGAAAACTAAAAATACATAAATAAACATTACAAAAAACAATCTTATGTTTAGTTCAAGTAAAAAAAGAAGTTAATTTGATGCCTGCACCTGTTGCTACTTCTTCCAAATCTGTACACCCTTTTTTCATGCACACTGATTACAAGAAATAAGTTTAATTGAACTTTGTTCATCCTTTACATACTAATATATTCTTTTTATCCTATTTTTTCTATCTCCTCCTTTTATCCCTCTGAATAAAACTAATCCACCTCTGATGTACTCTGTTTTCCTTGATTTTGATACTCTTTGAAGATATCAAGATTCTGAAAGGACACATTTCTTCTGAGCACTATTAGAATGTAGCTTTTTCTGATTATATACTGCCCTTCAGTTGCTCAAATAAAGTTACCTTTCTAGATTTCTCTTGACTTTTGCATTTAATTTCCAAGTTCTGATTCAGCTCAGGTTTTTCAATAAGAATGACTTAAAGTCAGAGGATTTCCATTAAAAGTCCATCCCCCTCCTCTCCTCCAATAGGGTCATATTCACCTTTGCAGGATAAGTTATGCTTGATTATAAGCCAGTTTCTTTTGCCTTTCAGAATATTTTATTCCAAGATCTCCTCTAATATACAGTAGAAGCTGCCAGGACTTGCTTGATCCTGAATGTGGATCCTTGGCACTTCCACTCCTTTATGAATTCTTATGGAAAAACTGATAGGTATTATGCATTCCTCTCCATAGTTCTTTGTTATTTGAACTTCTTTCTGAATGCTTTGCCTTTTCTTCTCTAATATAGATGTTCTAGATTCTGTCTTTGATATTTCCAGGTTTTTTCTTTCTTTCAGAGATGACTTAACTCTTTGTTTTATTGTCTAAAATATTTTAAGCATTTTACTTGCACAATGGATCAATTACCTACTGGTGTGAAAAATACAAAAACATGATTTTTTTTTTTTAATTTTAGAGTGGTTAGTTTCTAGTTCCTTGTTTGACTAATTTCCACAAACATTTTAAAACCTGGAAATAGTATTGAAAACATTAAATACTGTTTTCCTCTTCCCTTCCAGTTTATCTTCATTTTGTGATCTATTTCTAATAGGTATGGGCAGTTTTCATATATCATTTCATATATTATTTTTCCTTATTCATCGTAGTTTATAAGGTGCCTGATGATCCTTTGGTTATCCTTCTTTGATCTGTTTTCCAAGTTATTATTATTATTTTATATACATATCTTACTTTTTTCCCCAATATTTTGATTTTTTCTAATTTTTTTTTGTTTCATGAAGTTATTGATTTATGTTTGGTTTATTCTCATTTTTCAGGTAATCTGATACTTAAAGTTTATTATATTCTGTACTAAAATAATGTTCTCCTAATTCTTTCTTCTGGAACTTTTATATCATTTTAAATCTATTGCTTCATTTCTTCTAAATAATCCTTGTGGAAACCCCCTCCCTTTTTTTTTTTTTTTTTTTTTTTACTTTGAGGGTCTCCACATTAATTGCTATGTAGTTATTCTTTCTTAGGATAGATTAGAGCTATTGAAACTCTTTATAGTGGTCAACATATTCTTAAAGTGACTAATCTTTCCAGTCTTAATTCTGGGAATTTGGGCTAGGGCTGAACTCTGCGGGCTTCTGTGTTTTTGTGGGATAGTCACATTTTCAACGTGAGTCACTTTGGTTCCAATACTTATTTCCACCTTCTGAGATTGCCTCCTCTTACCCTCTGGACCTCTTTAGTTCAGAATATTATATTATCAAGGCCCTCCATTCTGTCTTAGTCAAATTGCTAGGGGCCCATGAGTCTCTGAGTCTTAACTGTCTGGATCTGAGAACTGCCTCACCCGGACGAGACATGGCTGCTTCCCAGCTGCTTCTAAGATTCTACACTTTGCCTTTCTAATCACTGAGGTCTTCTTGGGAAAACTTCTGCTCATACTATCTCCACACAATGAGCTTTACAGGGTGGAGGTTTCTCTGATTCATCTTTAATGGTACTAGGAAGCTTCATTCTGTCTTATTTTTAATCTGGCACTAGATTTTCTGTAGGAAATCCTTTTCCTATAGACTTCTGGGTAATTCTGGAGTTAAAGAAATTGCTATAATTTTCATAGGCTTTCTTTACTCTCATTTACTTTGGTGTGATGTTTGCAAAATTGCATGAGTAGATAGGTAGAGATACTAGCTAGATTAAATTGCAGCTAGGTTGTGCACTGTCCCTGAAGTCAGGAAGACCTGAGTTCAAATCCTGACTCAGATACTTACTCTTTGTGTGATGCTGGGCAAGTCACTTAACCCTGCTTGCCTCAGTTCCTCATCTGTAAAGTGAGAAAGAAATGGCAAACCACTCTCATATCTTTGCCTAGAAATTCCCAAATGGGGTCACCACAGAGAGTCAGATACATAGGAATAAAAGAGTATATATATATATATATATATATATATATATATATATATATATATATATATATATATATATATATATATATATGAGATAATCTCTCTGCTTCCATTAATTAATCCTCAGGACAAAAAAGATTGTCACTTACTAATTTCTCACAAATGGTAGAGTTGAGATTAGAACGATGGTCTTACGATCATTATACTATTCTACTACAGCTTACAGTCCTATAAATAGATACATACAAATGTATCCATATAAACATATACTATTTCATTCTCTAATTCACAAAAAGCAGTTTTGTTGAAAGTTAATATCACAAAGCATTCTATGGGCTGACATTCCCTAAAAACCATAGTTCAGAAGCCCCCACCAATGTTTTCACCTTTAATAGTAAGACATTGGACACAAGTAATTCAAAACATTCATTTAATGAAACTGCACAACATAGAAAGTATCGACAAAATACTCCCCTCTAAACTTGGGGAACACTTTCACAAATACATCAAACATCAGGGGGAAGAATTAATATATTTAACAAACATATGGGCAAGAGGGGTTGATGGAGATGAGAAGACAGGCATACATGTGACCAAGATATGTATGTGTAGAGGTACAACTCATGCTTTCAATGCTGTTGGGTAGCTGATGTCTAATAATGATGCTATCCTACTATTCCCTCTAGGCTTTAGCCCCTTAGTCTTATCATCTCTGATAATCATTACTTAACAGTCACGGACTCCTGGCTCTCTCTAACTTCTGGCTCACCTAAAGTGCTTGGCTTTTTCTTCCTCAAGGAAAGAATGTGCTCTGCTATGCACTATCAGCTTAAAATTCATTGTTTTTCCAGCTCTTTTAAAAAAAGGGTAGAGTCTTTTGCTTATGAACAAAGAAAAATTCTCTTTCCTGCTTATCCTCCCTTATTCCCTAGAATATTGGCTCCTTAAGCCTTTATTTTTCGAGAAGGAGATCTTAATCCCTGCTTGATAAACCATTTAGAGGATTTAGGCTATCTCTTGGAAATTATTTCCTAAACCTTTCAAAGTATCCTCTCTAAAGGCTAGACCAGAGTTGGGGAACCTGTAGCCTCAAGGACACATGTGACCCTCTAACTCTTCAAATGTGACTCTGACTGAAATTAAACTTCACAGAACAAATTAAATTTGGTATCAGTCAAAGGGCCATACTTCAGGACATAGAGGGATTACATGTCTTTGAGGACACAGGTTCTCCACCCCTGGGCTCAGCTCTAATCTTCAGATAATGTTTATTTGTCCAATAATTATCAAACAACTCTGGAGTTTAGGGTTCTTATAGTTTTGGAACCTTATATGTCTGCTAATCTCCGAAAGGAATGAGTAGGTTGGGAAACAAAGAAATGTGAAAAACCAAGCCCAGAGAATATGGTCATTATCTTTGCTCCCAGGCTTTTTATTCGTAGATGCAAAGGCAAAGGAAGATTCCAGGCAAAGACCCTTTTCTAGTAGGAATTCAACTCTCCAAAAACATAGTTCTATAGAGTTGCCTGGTTACATAGAGAGTTTAAGCTACTTGCCTAATGGTAACATGGCAAATGTGTGTTAAATGTGTGACTTGAAAACAGGTAGTCCTGACTTGGAGGCTGACCCTGCATTGTACCATGCTTCCTCTTCACTGTAGCCACAGATCTTGTTGATCTACTGTGTTTTAACGATCACAAAGTATTTTCTTCACAAAAGTCTACTGACTTTGGGGCTTACAATTTCCACCTCCATTCCATGTGTAAAACTAACATTCAAAGAGAATAAATGATTGATGACTTAGGTTCATATAGTCACTAAGTTTGAGATTGAGTGCTGGATGTCGAATCAGGAAGATCTGGGTTCAAATCAGGCATCAGATATCTATGTGTCCCTAGGCAAGTCATTTAACCTATGTTTGCCTTAGTTTCCTCAACTGTAAAATAGAGATAACAATAGCACCTACCTCCTAGAGATAATGAGGATCAAATGAGATATTTTAAAAGTACTTAGCTAACTTTAAAATTCTATATAAATGCTATCTAGAAAAGAAGAAAGCCACATTAAAAAATACAGAGGAATTCAGCCTGGCATGAAATGGCAGACGAAATGGACATGTCATTCATAGAAATAGGGAAATTAATGACAAGAGCAGATGTACATTTGTGAGGTTTGGGAGTATGCAAGAGATGCATTTAGTTTATTCAACATAAATAGTGACATTTTAATGAATAATTTTAAGTAAGTGATCTTGGGATCATAAGATCATAGGTTCTGAACTAAAAATGAACTCCAAACTCCTCATTTTGTAGATGAGGAAAGAAAGACCAAGCGATGTCAAATGACTTACCCAATGTCTCATTGGTAGTAAATCACACAGAAAAAAATGAGATCTCAGTTCTCACATGCCAAATCCAGTATCCCTTCCACTGCACTATAAAGTAGAGGGACTTACTGAAGCAGTTGCTCCATTAAAGAAATTTTCTTTTGCTTACGAAGTAAAATTCTATTTAAAAATAAATTTGATCTATTTGTTTTTCTTCTTTGATTATCTGTGATTTCACTGTTTTAAGTGAAACTCCCTTTACCAAAGCAAGATTGGAAATTTAAGAGTCTCAGAGCAGGTTCTGGTGAATTACAGGAAAAAATGATTTGCCCTCTATCACATCATCAGTATGTGCCAGAAGCAGGATTTGAAGCCTGCTCTTCCTGACTGAGACTGGTCCCTTATTCACCGCAACGTGTTGATGTCTCCTAGAACTTTGTAAAAAACATCTTGAAGAATTTGTGTTTACATTCGCATTCAAGGTGGTGTTCCTAACCTTCAACCATGTGTGATAGAGCATCCTCAATTCAGAATCTAGTAATATGCCACACAAAATACTTTATTCTAATAATTACGGATCCTTGCTGCTTTGTTATAGACTTTCTTTCATTTTTCAAATGAAACTGTACAAGGATATTTGCCAAATTATGAAGCAAAGCAAATGAATTGAAGCAGCTAAGACAGGCTATTTGAACTGATATTTCAAGTTTGTAATCTGATACTGTCTACTTAATCTATCATTTGGCAGAAAAAAATAATTACATTTTGAGAAAGGTCTTCAATTCATATTAGATATTCATAAGTTGAAAAAACTCCTGAAAAAATGGCAGTTCAGCATGTAAATCTCAATGTTATCCACATGTGAATTGCTGTAAAATGAGGAATAAACGTGATTGAAGCACTACTCTAACAGCTGCATAAATCATCTGCTCTGTCTTGAATCTGTTCACTTTATAGGTTTATCACAGAAAAAAGAAGGAAGCCGCCTTTCAATGCTGTGTCAAAATCTGCAAACACTAGCACATTCCTTCCCCCCCTCTAATGAGTGTGTATAGTCAGATGGTATATGCTTGTACTTATTTCTCAAAAAAGTGTGAGTGTGTGTGTGTGTGTGTGTGTGTATGTGATCAAATGAATACCCACATTGCCCTAATGTTCAGCTAAAAGATTTGAGACAAAGGGGAAATTGTCCTTTTTATGGGATCTGAAACTCTATGCTGAGCTTCATGACGAAAATGACAGCATGAAACATTTAATGAGTCATGTGGCTCCTTAGATGTTCTGGGAGCATTTTAATCAGAAAGGACTGTATTTATTGTGTGACTTCCCCTGTATTCAAATAGGTGACCTTCACGTTGTCTCTACCCACATCTGCAGGACCTGGATAGCAGTAGATCCTTGAGGAAGCCTGACTTCCTTCCTCCCTGCTTGAATGCAGTACCTCTTTGAGAGGGTCTAGGATTTGGGTAATATGGAATTATTTGAGAACCCAGTACTATGGGCAGCACCTGTCAGTGAATTTTGAAAATAATGAGCTCTCAGCAGATCTGGGGTAGGGGTAGAGGTCAGCCTGTTACGGGATTGTTTGGCAGTTTGTCTATTTCTGGGCAAGATGACAATATAATGGAATATATCTTTTTCCCCCTGTATTGGAGACTTTGACCAAATGTTTGTTCTTTCAGCTCCCCTGTTCTCTCCCTTACCCAACTCTACCTCTTTTATAAAGGCTGGACCTATGATGTCACAGGTAGAGGAAAATTCCACTGAAGAAACACCCTCTCAAACTAAAGATCAGTACCTGTTCTACAATTCACAGTTTTGGAGACTGTGTGCTAGGGGAATCAAGAAGGTAAGAAATTTGTTCAGGGTCACATAGTCAATATGTGTCAGATTCAGCAATTGAACCACATTGTTCACTATCCTATGGTGATGTTTTTTACTCCTTTACTATCTTTAATTGTCATCAATTAGCTATTTCTGAGTTTCTATTAGTTTCTTGTTATGTACGGAAACTCTGTTACCAGATATTTCTTATCCTGGGAAACAATCCAGGGCATCTCTCTTGGCAGTTCAATCCTAATGGGGCAGGTTGGGGGGCACAACAGAGAGAGCAGTTGGCATGGAGTTGGAAAAAATCTAAGTTCAAATCTAGCCTCACACACTTATTAGTTGTGTTATCCTGGTCAAGTCACTTCACCCCTCTCTGCCTTAGTTTCCTCATTTGTTAAATGGTGATAATAATAGCACTTACCCTTCAGCAGGATCAAATGAGGTAATAATTGTGAAGTATTTCATAGCACAGTGTTTGACACATAATCAATATTACATTAATTTAGTTATCATCATTATAAATTGAACAAACATCAAACATTTTAAGAACCAAATATAGATTAGGAAATTCCTGCACTAGTATACTTGATACAATGATAAGAGAATGTTCATTAGCCTTCAGGAACAGGGGTGGTGGGTACAGGGAAGTGGAGGAAAATAGAGGCAGGGAAAGAATAGGGCATGTACATAAATAAACATGATACAGAATAGAACATATGTAATAGATGTATAATAAGTGTTGAATAGGACTGATGGGGGCAAAAATATATGAAGAGGGCTTTAACAAAGTAGGAAGAACTGTTAGAGAGTACTAAGAACATGGTTAAACTAAAACTGGTCATTTCCATTTCCCTGAAGTGAACAATGGGGCAACCTCTCATTCAGTTTTTTACTGCTATTCCAGACTTTTTATTTCATTGGTATAGAGAGTTCTCTCCATCAATGAAGATAAATTATTGTTTCACAATTTATAGTTTTAGAGAGTTCTTAAAGCACTGACAATTTTAAGTGACTTATCCAGGGTCACACAGCCAATTTTTGTCATAGGCAGGGCTTGACCCTTTTTTTTGTCATGCTGAGAGGGTCAGCTGATTGAACCAGGTAACTTGCTGAGGGGTACGGGAGTAAGGAGGGAGAAAGAAATCTGCTGTTGAGTTTCCACTTTGAAGTGAATGCATTCTGGATTTGGAATGAAATAACTAGCCCCATGTGGCTTTGGGTGAATGACAGTCTCCTTGGGTATCAGATTCCTTGTAAGCAAAATGATTGGTTGTTGTCCTTTGTTGCGGAAGAGGACCAAAATGACATCACTATGCTAGAGAGTCAAGTTTCAGTGTGTTCTACTGTGACTGATCAGACTAACACAAGCTCAGAAAGCTCTACCACAGGTCAGACACAAATAGTTCTTGTGAATATTTGAGGTGGATACTCTAAATTTGCCATCCTGCTTTTCCTTTGAACTGTTTCAACCTTTTCTTTCTTTCTTTCTTTATTTATTTAAATTTTTACATTCATTTTCACAAAATTTTGGGTTCCAAATTTTTTCCCCTTTTATCCCCTCCCCCCACCCCAATACACCAGGCAATCTAATTTCCCCTATCACCAATCTGTCCTCTCTTCTGTCATCCCTCCCTTCACTTGTCTCCATTTTCTCTTTTCTCCTGTAGGGCCAGATGATTTTCTATTCCTCATTAACTGTATGTCTTCTTTCCTAGTAGCAACAACAATACTAAACAGTTGTTCCTAAAACTTTGAGTTCCAAATTCTCCCCATCCCTCCCTTCCCACCCATTCCCTTTGGGAAGGCAGGCAATTCAATATAGGCCATATCTGTGTAATTTTGCAAATGACTTCCCTGATAGTCGTGTTGTGTAAGACGAACTGAATTACCCTCCATCTTACCCTGCCCCTCATTGTTTCTCTTCTGTCTTTTGATCCTGTCCCTTCCCAAGTGTTGACTTCAAATTGCTCCCTCCTCCCTTTGCCCTCCCTACCATCATCCCCCCCCTTGCTTATCTCCTTCTCCCCCACTTTTCTATACTGTAAGATAGGTTTTCATACCAAAATAAGTGTGCATTTTATTCCTTCCTTTAGTCAAATGTGATGAGAGTAAACTTCTTGTTTTTTTTTCTCAGCTCTCCTCTTTATCCCTCCACTAAAAAGTCTCCTACTTGCCTCTTAAATGACATATAATTACCCCATTCAATTTCACCCTCTTTCCTCCCGCTACATTTCTCTCTCACCATTTACCTTAATTTCTTTTAAGATATGGTCCCATCCTATTCAATTCAGTCTGTGCTCTCTGTCTCTGTATGTGTGTGCATGTGTGTATGTGTGTGTGCATGCATGTGTATACATGTATGTGTGTGGTCCCACCAACTACCCAGATACTGAAAAGTTTTAAGAGTTACAAATATTGTCTTTCCATGTAGGAATGTAAACAGTTCACTTCTGGTAAGTCCCTTAAGACTTCTCTTTGCTGTTTACTTTTTCATGCTTCTTCTCATTCTTGTGTTTGAAAGTCAAATTTTCTTTTCAGCTCTGGTCTTTTCATCAAGAATGCTTGAAAGTCCTCTGTTTCATGGAAAGACCATATTTTCCCCTGAAGCGTTATACTCAGTTTTTCTGGGTAGGTGATTCTTGGTTTGAGTCCTAGTTCCTTTGCCTTCTGGAATATCCTATTCCACGCCCTTCGATCCCTTAATGTAGAAGCTGCTAGATCTTGATTTATCCTGATTGTATTTCCACAGTACTGGAATTGTTTCTTTCTAGCTGCTTGTAAGATTTTCTCCTTGACCTGGGAGTTCTGGAATTGGGCCACAATGTTCCTAGGAGTTTCTCTTTTTGGATCTCTTTCAGGTGGTGATTGATGGATTCTTTCAATCCTTATTTTGCCCTCTGGTTGTAGAATCTCAGGGCAGTTTTCCTCAATAATTTCATGGAAGATGATATCTAGGCTCTTTTTTTGATCATGACGTTCAGGTAGTCCCATTATTTTTAAATTGTCTCTCCTGGATCTATTTTCCAGGTCAGTTGTTTTTCCCATGAGATATTTCACATTCTCTTCCATTTTTTTCATTCTTTTGGTTTTGTTTGGTGATTTCTTGGTTTCTCATAAAGTCATTAGACTCCATCTGTTCCATTCTAATTTTGAGAGAACTATTAAATTCAGTGAGCTTTTGAACCTCTTCTTCCATTTGGCTAATTCTGCTTTTGAAAGCATTCTTCTCCTCATTGGCTTTTTGAACCTCTTTTGCCAATTGAGTGAGCCTATTCTTCAAGGTGTTATTTTCTTCAGCATTTTTTTGGGTCTCCTTTACCAAGGTATTGACCCATTTTTCATACTTTTCTTGCATCTCTCTCATTTCTCTTCCCAGTTTTTCCTCCACCTGTCTAACTTGCTTTTCAAAATCCTTTTTGAGCTCTTCCAAGGCCTGAGCCCACCTGACATCCCCCTGGGATGTCTGGGGTACTGAGGCCCCCCCCCCACCACGTCTTTCCCTGATGGCAAGAATATGTCCTCATCAGATGTGAAAGTTGGAATCATTTGTATCTGTTCGAAAAAACTCTCTATAGTCTTATTTTTCTTCCCTTTTCTAGGCATTTTCCCAGCCAGTTACTTGACTTCTGAGATTCCTGTCCACCCCTGCCTAGATCTGCCCAGCTAGTGCTTGGGGTCTGAGATTCAAATGGGCTTTCTGGCCACCCGGCTGCTAATCAATGTGAGTTTTAGTTCTGGTGCTGGGGTGTGGGCAGGGCCGCCTCCCAGGCTCAGCTCCCTCAGGGGCTTTATGGAGAGACCTTCAGTAATGAAGATCCTGCCTGCTGCTGGGGGAGTCCCGGGCCGCCACTGCAGCTGCTGCCTCTGCCGCCCATGCCTCTGCCACCGCCGCTTCCTCTCAAGGGGGCCCAAGTCACGGAGACACTCCGCTCCCCTCCTCCAGCCCAGCCGTCTCTCTCACTGACCTGTAGCTTCTGTGGGCAGAGGGACTTTCCCGGCTGCTGGAGCTTCTGTGCCTGAAGCCTGCTCAGGTCAGCTTCTCTGGGGCCGCGGCCAGGGCAGCACTGGGGTGGGGTCCTCTTTCCGGAGCGCGACGGACCCTGGGGACGGCTCTCCAGGGCTCTCTGGAACAGAAATCTCTTCCACTCTGTTTCTGCACACCTTTCAGTGGTCCAGAATTTATGGGGATCTCTTTTTACATTAATTCTATGGGCTGTGGGGTTCGGAGCTCGTAAAGGTGCGTCTTTCTACTCCGCCATCTTGACTCCGCCCCCTCAACCTTTTCTAATAGTCTTTTTTAGCAAGCTTACATTTGCATTCAAACAATGTGGCCACCCAATCAGATTTGTGCTCCCTGAAGCAGAGTTTAAATACTTGGCAGTTCAGTTCCAGCCAGGACCTCAGTGTCATCTTCAGAATCTTCCTAAGACAGTTCAAATGGAAGTGATTCAGTTTCCTGGTGTGGCATTGGTAGACTGTCCATGTTTCACAGGCATACAACAATGAGGTCAGCACAACGGCTCTGTAGACCTTCAGTTTGGTAGTCAATCTAATGCTTCTTCTCCCCCAAACTTTTCTTCAGAGCCTCTCAAACACTGAGCTAGCTCTGGCAATGCATGTGTCAGCCTCATTGTCAATGTGTACATCCCTGGAAAGTACACTACCAAGGAAAGTGAACTTATCCACAGCATTAAAAACTTCTCCATTCACTGTAATTGGTGGTTCTATGTATGGATGGTGTGGTGGGGGCTGGTGAAGCACCTGTGTTTTTTTGGTGTTCATTGTTAGACCAAAATTAGCACAAACAGCAGAGAATTGATCTTCTAAGTCATTAAAACTACTTCATTGTAACTTTAATCATAGGATCCTTCCCATTTCTCAGATTATCACTTATCTTCTCTCCATCCTTCTGCCTCCATCCTCTATCCCTAGGTTAAAATAAAGAATCTAGAAGTTTTGGGTGGATAAGTCTTATAAAAGAGGCCATACTTAAGGAAAAGATGGAGAAGTATGGGCAAAAATAGCATAGCTTAAGTGGATTTAGAACTAGTTGAACAGCCAGGACTAAAATAGAATAGTTAGTAGTAGTATGTTGTCAACTTAGAAAGTAGTCACTAATGGAATACCCTAGGTTTCTGTGATCCTTAAGATTTTTTAAAACGTCTCGTGTAGGGAGTAGGCATATCAAGTTTGCAGATGACAAATATATGTATTAACTCTTTTCATATGCATTTATTCAGTTTTTGCTATAAACTAGGCTTTGAGAGAACATAAAAATAAAAAAAGTCAGACAGTCCTTGTCTTCAAGGAACTTATATTCTCCAGGACAAAAACCATGTGTACGTAGAAAATTCAGTGAAAAGCAATTTCTAGGGGGAGACCACAAGCAACTGAGGGAATGGGGATGAATTTCTCATAGGAAGTGTCAGATATATAGAAGGGATAGTTAATAAATGGGATGATGAAAAGTCTGGATCTGAAAAGATTTTGACAGGCTAAAGCATTGAACCACATCTAATGAAATTTAAAAGGAATAAATTTAAAATCTTACAATTGGGTTTAGAAATAAAACCTTGACAATATATGATAGGGAAAGGTAACTACATATAATGAGGAAGATAATTCATCTAAAAGAAAGATCTAGGAATGTTACTGAACAACCTGGATAATATTTGCTGTAAGTGTAATATGGAAGCCAAGAAAAATGAAACCACTCTTCAGTATTAAGAAATGAATAATGTCCAGAACAATGATGTGACAGTTTTTCTATATTTTTTATCCTAGTCAGAATATAGCTGGGTTATTCTGTTGAATTATAGATACCATATATGAAGGTTATTGATAATTAGAGAACATCCAGCAAGGGTGAAGAATCTGTGGCCTTGAGGCCACATGTGGCCTTCTAGGTCCTTGGTTGCAGCCTTTTGCCTGAGTCTAGTTTTTACAGAGCAAATCCTTTTATTGAGAAGATTTGTTCTATGAAGTTTAGATTCGGTCAAAGGGTCACACATGAGGACCTAGAGGGCCACTAGTGGCCTTGAGGCTTCAGGTTCCCCACCCATGATCCAGAAGGTGATGAAAAAAATGATGATTTCAAGATCATGACAGAAAAGAATTAAATTTATGTTCCAATGACAAAGCTCCTTGAAAATCTGTCACCCTTGTGTGATGACAATCAAATTAGGATCTTTTGCTGTTTCTGTTTTACTAAAAGTACCTCTGATTGAATAACGTGATTAAAGAAGGTATTTCCCAGCCATTGATGGGTCTGCCATTGAGGGCAGCGTGATTAGGGGAGTTGTTTTGTTGGGGGGTCCCAAGTACTGGTTTTTGTTTTGTTTGTTTGTTTTGTTTTTTTTCTATTGAGGCACTGGGTAGAGGGTTATGCTCTCTGGGTCTGAAAAATGTATAAATACTCTGAGGTTGAGGTTTTACTTTGGGGCTGAGTACAAGTGTTTGTTTGGCCAGAAGAAGATTCTGGAAAGCTGCTAAGGAACCCCTTCCCCATTGGAGAAACCCAGATGTTCCCTCTCTGGTATAGACATATGTATGTTAACAGTCAGACATTTTGGAAGCATGTTTGTTGAGTTCTGATTTCTCTGTATTTACTCTGAATTTCAGGGTGCTGACTTTTCCCCCTGAACTAATTGAATAATACGTGTGATTGTTAACCCCTCAAAGGTTGCCTTTCCTTTCAGAGAATCAGATCAAAAAACTTGGGTAGCAGGCTCCCCCCTGTGTGTGTTGGGGTGCTTACTGATACACCTTGCCACTTCCAATCTCTGCTTTTTATTCATTTCCCAATATGTTATAATCTGGCTTTCAGTCTTATCACTCAACTTACATTAAAGCACTGGGATGATCAAAGTGAACAGTGACAGAATGTACAAGTAGAAATGTGCCTCCTTTTCTGTCTATATTCCTGCTACTTATTTTTCTTGTTTTATTGATAGAATGAGTAATTCTGAGGGGAAATTGAGTGGTGCATTGGATAAAGTGCCAGGCCTGGAGTCAGGAAGACCTGAGTTTAAATCTGTCCTCATACACTTACTAACTATATGACCCTGAGCAAGTCATTTAACACTGTTTGCCTCAGTTTCCTCATCTGTAAAATAAACTGGAGAAGGAAATAGCAAACGACTTCAGTATCTTTGCCAAGAAAATCCCAGATGGAGTCATGAAGAATTAGACACAAGTGAAGCCACTGAACCACAAAAAGTATTTCTGAAACTATATCACACTACAGTAACAACTCTGTAACTCTTGACCTTATTTGAAAAGCTTCCAGTATTTTCCTGATATAAATTATGTTAGCTTTTGTTGGCCTTATTAAAGCAAATTAATTTAATCTTTCTTTTCTTAATGTTTCTTAACATATACACTTTGTTTCTTTGAAATTTGCTTTCTGCATCTATTAACATACTTTTAAAATATTTAATTTCCTAACAGTGAGCTATCAATGAGTCTAAATTCAACTAGAATATGATTGCTATAGATTCTTGATTTACAGTGTACAATTTTTTTGTGGTAATTGACTAGTGTATTCACTCTCTGCCTTTTCTTTCTTTGTTGGGGTATTAGGACTGTGTATCATCAGAAGTTTGGCACTGTGCCTCTCCTCTGTTTTTGCAAACAATGTATGATAAAAGGAATAGTTCTCATTTAAATTTTTATATAAATAAAATTATAAATCCTTTTGTGCCCAGGGTTATTGTTATTTCCTCCAACCTCTATTTGGATAATAATCATAGCTTATTCTATTTTTGTTTCTGAGACTTGGATATTTGTCTTCCTATTTCTCTATAAAACTGAGTATTTTATATTTTGAAAATTTTCATCAATTTTTAATACACAGTTGGGTATAGTAGTTTTAGACAACTTAAGTTTTTTTTGTTGTGAATTATCTTTTCTCTGTTCTGATTCTAGAAATTAATTTTTCTCTCTTTCAAAATACTCACATAAGCTTATAGTTTATCTATTTATTAGCCTTCAAAAATATTTCTTGAGGGTAGAGCCAACATGGCAGAGTAGAAAGACTCACGTATGCTAGCTCTGAATCCACAGCCCATATATTTCCTGCAAGAAGAACTCTCCACAAATTCTGGAGCACTGCAAGGCATGCAGAAACACAGTGGAAAATATTTCCGTTCCAGAGAGCCCTGGAGAGCCCTCCCCAGGGGTCCATCACACTCCGGACAGCAGAGCCCACCCCTGTGCTGCCCTGGCCCAGCGGCCCCAGAGGAACAGATCCGAGCAGGCTTCAGGGATGGAACCTCCGGCGGCCAGCTGCGAAGGTCCTTCTGCCCACACACGTTACAGGTCAGTAAGAGAGACATCTGGGCTGGCCGAGAGGGGAGTGGGGTGTCTCCGTGGCTTGGGCCCCCTCGGGAGGAAGTGGTGGAGGGAGTGGCAGAGGCAGCAGCAGAGGCAGCCGTGGAGGTCTGGGACTCCCAGAGCAGCAGGCAGAAGTTCAGGGCCATTACCAAAGGTCTCTGCAAAAACGCCCTAAGGGAATTGACCCTGGGAGGTGGCCCTGCCCCCACCTAAGAACCAAAACTTAAGCTCACATTGAATAGCAGCCACGCCCTCCACTGAAAGCCCATTTGAATCTCAGACCCCCAAGCACTAGCTGAGCGGATCTAGGAGGGGGTGGACAGAAATCTCAGAAACGAAGTAACTGGCTGGGAAAATGCCCAGAAAAGGGAAGAAAAATAAGACCATAGAAAGCTACTGTGATGGGGTACAGATGTTCCCACCTTTCAATTCTGATGACGAGGAACTATTCTTATCATCAGGGAAAGACGTGGAGGTTGGGGCCTCTGTATTCCAGACATCTGAGGTGGATGTCCGGTGGGCTCAGGCCATGGAAGAGCGCAAAAAGGATTTTGAAAATCAAATTAGACAGATAGAGGAAAAACTGGGAAGAGAAATGAGACAGATGCAAGAAAAGCATGAAAAATGGGTCAATACCTTGCTAAAGAAGACCCCAAAAAATGGTGAAGAAAATAAGACCTTGAAAAATAGGCTCACTCAATTGGCAAAAGAGGTTCAAAAAGCCAATGAGGAGAAGAATGCTTTCAAAAGCAGAATTAGACAAATGAAAAAAGAGGTTCAAAAGCTCACTGAAGAGAATAGTTCTCTCAAAATTAGAATGGAACAGATGGAGTCTAATGACTTTCTGAGAAACCAAGAAATCGCCAAACAAAACCAAAAGAATGAAAAAATGGAAGAGAATGTGAAATATCTCATGGGAAAAACAACTGACCTGGAAAATATATCGAGGAGAGACAATTTAAAAATTACGGGACTACCTGAAAGTCATGATGAAAAAAAGAGCCTAGACATCATCTTCCATGAAATTATCAAGGAAAACTGCCCTGGTATTCTACAACCAGAGGGCAAAATAAGGATTGGAAGAATCCATCGATCACCACCTGAAAGAGATCCAAAAAGAGAAACTCCTAGGAACATTGTGGCCAAATTCCAGAATTCCCAGGTCAAGGAGAAAATCTTGCAAGCAGCTAGAAAGAAACAATTCCAGTATTGTGGAAATAAAATCAGGATAACTCAAGATTTAGCAGCTTCTATATTAAGGGATCGAAGGGCGTGGAATAGGATATTCCAGAAGTCAAAGGAACTAGGGCTCAAACCAAGAATCACCTACCCAGCAAAACTGAGTATAATACTTCAGGGGAAAAAATGGTCTTTCCATGAAACAGAGGACTTTCAAGCATTCTTGATGAAAAGACCAGAGCTGAAAAGAAAATTTGACTTTCAAACACAAGAATGAGAACAAGCATGAAAAAGCAAACAGCAAAGAGAAGTCATCAGGGACTTACCAAAAGTGAACTGTTCGCATTCCTACATGGAAGGACAATATTTGTAACTCTTAAAACTTTTCAGTATCTGGGTAGTTGGTGGGACCACACACACATACACACACATGTACATGTGTGCATGCACACACACATACACACATGCACACACATACAGAGATGGAGAGCACAGAGTGAATTGAATAGGATGGGACCACATCTTAAAAGAAATTAAGGTAAATGGTGAGAGAGAAATGTAGTGGGAGGAAAGAGGGAGAAATGGAATGGGGTAAATTATATCTCATTCAAGAGGCAAGCAGGAGACTTTTTAGTGGAGGGAAAAAGAGGAGAGCTGAGAAAAAAACAAGAAGTTTACCCTCATCACATTTGACTAAAGGAAGGAATAAAATGCACACTCATTTTGGTATGAAAACCTATCTTACAATACAGGAAAGTGGCGGAGAAGGAGATAAGCAAGGGGAGGGGGATGATGGAAGGGAGGGCAATGGGAGGAGGGAGCAATTTGAAGTCAACACTCTTGGGGAGGGACAGGATCAAAAGTCAGAATAGAAACAATGGGGTCAGGATAGGATGGAGGGAAATACAGTTAGTCTTACACAACACGACTATTATTGAAGTCATTTGCAAAACTACACAGATAGGGCCTATATTGAATTTCCTGCCTTCCCAAAGGGAAGGGGTGGGGAGGGAGGCATGGGGAGAATTTGGAACTCAAAGTTTTAGGAACAACTGTTGAGTATTGTTGTTGCTACTAGGAAATAAGAAATACAGTTAATGGGGAATAGAAAGTCATGTGGCCTTACAGGACAAAAGAGAAGATGGGGACAAGAGAAGGGAGGGATGATAGAAGAGAGGGCAGATTGGTGATAGGGAAAATTAGAATGCTCGGTGTATTGGGGTGGGGGGAGGGGATAAAAGGGGAGAAAATTTGGAACCCAAAATTTTGTGAAAATGAATGTAAACAGTTAAATAAATAAATTTATATTTAAAAAAATACATTTCTTAGTTTTGTTAGTAGTTTATGGATTTTCAATTTATACCATGTTAGAATTTTTAACTTTTGTGTCTCTTTCTTGGGCTCAGTTTAGTTTACCTGATGAGATACCAATTTGTGTTTTTATATTTGTTATTTAAAATATATATATAAATATTATATGTTTTATATATAATATATATTATAAAATAAATATATAAATATACATATACTTAAATACATATATATATGTTTAATTACTTGAACAATTATTTGTAAGCTTTATTTTCTCTTGTACTCATCTAAGTATTGAAGAAATATATATTCCCCAAGGATTACTTTCACTCCATCATACAAGCTTTAATACATTATCTAATTATTAAATATTTCACAATCCCATGTAAAGTTTTTACATTAATTTTTTACAATTTGAATTTCAAATTCTATTTTTGACTGCTAACTTTCCACCCCTCCCCCTTTTTGAAACAGACATTTGATGTGGAATATACATGTGAAATCATGCAAAATGTATTTTCATGTGAAATATTTATTTTGTAAAAGAAAACATAGACAAAAATCCAAGAAAAATAAAATTAGAAAAAGTGCACTTCAATTTGCATTCAGAATTCATCACGGAGTCTGTGTAATTGTTTTGGATCATTGTCTTGATCAGAACAGCTATCTTTCACAGTTGATCATCCTAACTTTATTGCTTTCACTGCATATGATGTTCTTCTAGTTCTACTCACTGTACTTTGCATGAGTTCATGCAAGTCTTCTCAGGTTTTTCTGACACCATTCTGTTCATTAGGTTTTATTGCCAGTAGGAATGGTCAGAGTTCCTAGTTATTATGAAGCCAATATGAGCAAGGGAGAGTCTTAGGGAATCTGCACAATTTAATGGACACAAGATTGGTACATACATACAAGAAAAGACAATTATAAGATTTGGATGGAAGTTAGGAGTGGTAAGTATCCTGGAGTGGGCCAGGGGCTGACAGTGATAGCAGTTATGTGGTCTGAGAGCCACAGCAAAAGGGCATTAAAAAGATTATTGAGTATAGATATAGACTAGGATGGGCTGAATGCCTCAGGCAAAAAGTCAGTGACCTGAGCTGCTGAAATGTGTGGAAAAGTCCAGGAGCTTTCAGGGTTCCAGGTCTCATAACCCTTCATTCACATCATTTTTATAGCACAATAGTATTCCAACACAGCCATATGCCACTACTTTTTTAGCCCTTCCCCAACTGATGGGCATCTGCTCAATTTCCAATTCTTTATCACCATAAAAAAACAGCTATAAATATTTTCTTGCACCTAGGTCCTTTTCCCTTTTCTTTGATCTCTTTGGGATAAAGACCTAATTGAGGTATTGCTGGGTAAAGAGTGTTCATAGTTTTATAGGCCTTTGGACACAGTTCCAAATTTTTCTCCCAAATAGTTGGATCAGTTTACAACTCCACCTGTGCATCTGTGTCCACATTCACTCCAGTATTCGTTATTTTCCTTTTCTATCATGTTAGCCAATCTATTAGGTATAAGCTGATACATCAGAGTTGTTTTAATTTGCATTTCTCTAATCAGGAGTGATTTGGTGCATTTTTTAAATGTGACCATTGATAGGTTTAATTTCTTTACCTGAAAGTGGCCTGTTCATCTCCTGTGATGACTAATCAATTGCAGAATGGCTCATACTCTTATAAATTTGACTCAGTTCGCTCTATCTTTGGGAAATGAAGCCTTTATCACAGATGCTACAAAATTTTCCCTCATTTTTGATTTCTTTCTGCTTTTGGCTGTATTAATTTTATTTCTGTGAAAGATTTTTAATTTCTTGCAATCAACATTATACATTTTACCTACCATGATTCTACCTTTTTTTTTTTTTTTTCTGGTCATAAACTCTTCCCTTATACCTAAATCTAACAGGTATATTTTTGTATCCTTCCCTAATTTACTTATGACATCACCTTTTAGGCCTAAATCATTTATCCATTTTGATCTTATCTAGATATATGGTGTGAACTGTTGGTCTGTGCTTAGTATTGGTGAGGTCAAGGAACCATAATGTTGAAGTTTGGGGTGCTTGGGACCCCAAAATACCAACATATCAGGCCCTGCTGAATAAATTCAATTCAAGCCTTCTTTCAACCAAAGTAAAACACAATTTATTAAAGATTCACCTTATTGGGTTGTCTTAAGAAACCTAACCATTTGTGTATTGTATTGATAAATACAATACAATACTTTGTATTGATAAAAGGGCCAGATAGAATCTCAGCTAGACAGAATAAGAGCTGAACTGAATCTAAGCACCTTCATGGAGGTAAGAGGGAGCTTATATACTGAAAGACCATGGGCAAGAACTAGGGGTGGCTAAGTAGTGTTAGTGCGACTAGAGTGCCTGGAATAAGCTAGGTATCAGACAATGGAAGGCTTGGGTGGGAAGTAATCAAGGATGGGAATCAGTCAGAGGCAATTTAGAGGGAAAGAACACTGGAGACCAGGCTAGGTTAAAGGTAACATATTTGGATATGAAAAGCCAGAATAAGTGAGAAGGTTCAAGGAGAGTTCAAGGAGGTTCCCAGAGTCTGTACCCTATCAGTATCTACCAAACTGCCTTCAAGTTTTCCAAGCAATTTTTGTCAAATGGTCATATCCTCAAACCTTAGATGTTTGGGTTTATCAAACCCTAGATTATTATGATCATTTGCTACTAAGTAACGTGTACCTAATCTATTCCACTGATCCACCACTCTTAGCCAGTACCAGATTGTTTTGATGATTACTGCTTGAGATGTACAATTATGAGAAAATTCCTTCCATTAACCTTTGGGATCTGAGTTTCTTGTTAGCTTAACATATGTCCTTAAACAGTACATGGAGATGGTCCAGCTTCTCAGCCATGCAGGACTAGATTCAAACAACACAATAAAGTTATTTACAAAATTCCCATATAACAGTCAGATATAAATCAAAGTACCTAGAAGGCTCACAATAGACTAGGCCTGAGAAATGAGATTTACATGTCCCCAAGGTAACCAAGAAAACCCAAACATAGCCTAGTAATCCATTTGCAATGTCTATTTAACTAGATTGTGGCCATTCCTAGAGTAACTAACTTAAAGAAAACTATTCATTGAATGGGTGCATCTCATTCAAAGTGAGAACGTGTTAAGACCTTAACCTGAAAGGACCAGGGTCTCACTACGCATCCTGGGCCCTGTCCAGTTGTCCTGATGAATATCAAGCCACTTGACCCAGATGACTCAGGAGAAGAAAGTGAGATTGGTGACCCTGCACAGCCTCACTCACTCAAATCAAAGTCAACTGCAAGTCATACCATCATCTTGATGTCATGGTCCTCTTTGAGAATGGACAAACACAAGAACAACCTATTTAACTGAGTCCCAGATGTCTCATGCAGTAATCTGGTTGCTAAGTATCTCTCCGTAGACAATAGACTTTATTCTCAAGACAACTTTAAAGGAGACTACTTTTCTGGTATTTAATATAATTTAGTAAAATCGCTTAAATTTGGTTCTCTAATTTTCAAACTTCAGAGAATTCCAGTTTATATACCATTTAGTGTTTTTATCCTTACCTAAATCCTTTACCTGAAATAAAAATCTTTTAAAAAAAATTGTGAGGGTCCAACAGCAAATGAACTTTTCTGCTTTTTAAAATAATTAGATACTTAAAAAATGGGAAAATAATTTCTCTTTACCATTATCAATACAACTTATGTGTAAAATCCAATTAATACTTAATAAATCCATAGTCCAATTTTGAGAATTTATTACCAAAATTTATTGCTAAAACTTAAAATGAAATCTCAAGTCCTGAATTTCTGTGATAGATACATTTTGGAATTCAATCATATACATCTGTATATAGTTTCATTTATTTTTTAAAAATTTCCACAACGGGAATGAAAGAGGCTGTGAAAAGTAACCATGTTGCAGAGGTCTCTGAACCCTGGGAATCAAGCAGACTCCTGAACTGGAAGCTGAGAAGTTTAGAAATTCCTTGAAAGGAAAAAGCCCCAGGGCAAAAAGCAAAGCCCTCCGGTATTTTAGGAAGTTAAATTGGTTCCACAAAGCCTAAAGCTCAAGGCAGATCATTCATAGAACTCTATTTATCCCTTTGGCCTTAGATTGGCCCACATCAGCCTCATTAGTGCCCACCATAATCAGAATGTCAAAGAATCCTCATTACCATATAAGTTTATAAAAATAGTACATCAAAAACTGCTTGGAATGGAATTTCTTAGACATTTAGTCATTCTGGTAATTAAACCAGAATATTATCAGAGAAAATTGGTATTTTTATAAGTCTTTTTCATCCCTAAAGAAAAACAGAAACCAAAACAAGACAAACTACCACAATGAAGGAAAACAAACCCTTCGCTGGTAGCAGTTAGAGTACAAAGGAGCATTTACTTCCCCCATTCCTAATTCTCAATTTGGTCTCCAAAATACTAAAGAACAGAGTCACAAATTCTAATATATTGTTGCCATGAATTTAAATAGCATCAAAGACAGTGAACAGGTGCTCCTCCATAGTTCTTGCTGTTGGTGAAAACTTTTGCCACTGTTTGCTACAATGCCCACATAAAATTAAAAATACAGACAAACCAAAACAACCTGTACTCTAACAGACAAAGCAAGGAAGTGCAAAAGCAGATTAAGTTTCTAATCATGACTCTGCCTCTAATTACCTAAGTGATTTGGCAAAGACATCCTGTCTTTGATCCTGAGTATTCTTGTCCCACGTTGAGGAAGATAACTGAAGCAGAGAAATCTCTAAAATCTAAGATTTCTAGGTCAAAATTTTTAGAATTATTTGAGAAAGTTGGCAGAAAATATAAATAATTTCATTTTGATTATCCAAGTGATTTTTTTCAAATACCACAATATTTGACAGTGTCAATGATAATATGAAGAGCTTGAAGCCACAGCCTTGCCCTATCTTAAACAGTTCATACAGAACTACAGCTATTGATGATACAAAGTAGGAGGCTATTTATGTATGTCTATGTGTAGGTGTGGGAGAAGCATGATTTTTTCTTTATAATTGATGGGAATAGCAAAATAGAATTAGTACAATATATTATAATATACTGTAAAATATACACATATAAATACATATATATTTTGGGGAGGGTTATAGGTTTAGTTGAAATCATCAAATATATATTAAACCCCTACATGTTCCACCTTAAACACCATGAATACAAAGAGGAAAAATAACAACCCTTTGTCACCTAAGAGTTTGTTATCTGTGAATTAGATTGTGGCATATTCACAGATAATTATAATTAAAAAAAAAAAGAATCTTCAGTTATTCCTTAAGCCTAAAGTACAGATTCCTCTACTGTTAAAACCTTCACACACTAGATCCAACCTGCTCTGAATTCAATCTTGTCTTAGACACTTGCTAGTCATGTAACACCCCTATTTGTCTCAATTCCTCATCTGTAAAATGAGGCCATCCTGGAAAACAAAATAGGAAATGATCCCAGTATCTTTGCCAAGAAAATTCCATGGAAAAAGTTCCTAGAATTGGGCACAACTGAGTAACAATAAATTTGACATATAGATCATAAAGGCCATCTAGTCTATTTCTCTTAATTTCCATATCAGGAAATCAGCTCAGAGTTGAGAAATTGATGGGGAAATGAAATCTGGACCCCTAAAAGGAAAAGCTCCTGAACTTTTCCACAAATTTCAGAACTGAGTCCCTGGGCTCTGAGGCCTCTGGCCCACCCCAGTCCACCTTGATTAATCTTGACACTCCTTAATCCCATCCAAGCCCCTTTCTCTTTTACCTCTGGACCACCCCAGGCTAGTTGTCACTTCTTGATCCCATCCAGATTTTCTTGCAGTCTTTTTCTGTATAAAAGTACTGATCTTTTTCCCCATTAAATTGCACAGATCTCAACCACCTAACTGGTATTATAATAAAACCTTATTACTCTGACTGAAAGACTTGAGTGGTTGAATTCTTTTAAGGCAGAGCTGTCCTGTCCCCTTGCATTTTGGGGTTCCCAGCAGCCCAACCCACATCAAAATGACCTTCCCAAGGTCATAAAGTTAGTAAAAGAACAAGTTTCCAGACCCAAATCAGGGTCTAACACCAAGGTCAGCTCTCTTCACATTGCACCAAGTTGCCTGTATTGCCCCTTTCTAACATATTAGCCTTCTTCCATGTGATTCTTCTCAGCACTCTAAGATTTAATCCACTGGCCACTGGGCTGTTGTTCCCATACCATGTTCCTCCTCCCAACTCTGCCTCTTTTACTTATTGTCATCCAATTCCTTCTTCCTTGGTTATGCTTACTGACTGCAGACTTTTCCAAGACTCAATTCAAACCTTGTCTTTTGGCAAGAAGCCTCTCCCTTGTCCCTGTTACTACCATATCCCCCATTAATACCTTGGCTTTGAACTTCCCTCTATTTACATTGTTTATATCTCATATGAACACAGGAATGGTGGGTGTCTCACCCATTTGAATATGAGATTTCTTGAGGATCAAAGATGTGGTGTCCTATCCTCAGACAAAGAGCTATTAAATGGATGATTCACAACTCATGCTCAAGTCTTATAGGTGATGAGGTGGTGAGATGTATTTAGATCTGGACTTGGACCTGTGTTCCAATCTTGCCTTAGACATTTAACTGTGTGACCACTAACAAGTAATTTAAGTTCCTTCTATCTCAGTTTCTTTATTTGTAAAAAGAAGATAATAATACCACCTACCTCAAAGAGATAACATATGTAAAACATTTTAAAAACCTTAGAGTACTATATTATTTATCATCATTATTATTTTTATGACCCCAATTCCAGTGATATTCCTACTATATTATGCTATTTTATCATGTCAAAAAATAACACAGGAAACTCAAGTTAAGCAGCAAATATATTGCTTCTCAGAATACAAAGCCTCGTATGACAATAGAAAATATTATAACTAAACTATAAGAGAAACTCTGGGTCTAATTTTATGACTAACAAATGGAAAATTGGTCGGAGAGCCATACCTATTAACCAAATTCCTCATCAATTAAAAAACATAATGTGTAAAGGGATTAGAGAGAGTCATTTAGAAAGCATGTTTGGCAGACATAAATATGCTTCCTAAATATATTCAACACATGAACACCCAGATGTCGCTGCTTCTGTTGGGACAATAGTGTCTAATACTTGGCATCTAAGAGTCTATTGTCAAGCAAGCTTGGTATTGTATATCCCAGTTGTAATTATGGCTGTTAAAAGAGTTTAAAGCCCAGAAAATGACTTGTAAAGTAAAAACCCAAGCCAAGTGCCTAGCAAGATTTAAATTATAAACATGTCTACATTTGTGTTTCTGGCTAATTGTTTGGGTTCAAAAACAAAATAAGCTTAATGGGGGCATGATAGTAATATATGAAAGATTAAGCCATAAAGATATTCTGATTACACATGCTTATTAGCAGTGAAGTATCAAAAAGCATTTATAACACTATGAATACTGTAATAAATTACCCGAGAACCTTCATTTGCAAACCATTGTGTCATATTTTTTTTTTTTAATGGGATTGTGAAGTAATCCTTAAGGTCATTTGGCAATTGAAACTGCTGCTCTCACAAAAGTGATGAATTACAAAAATGAAGAAAAAATGAGTATTTAAACTGACACACCCATCATTCCAGGAAAGGACTGAAATTTCTGGCTATTTGGTACAAAGTCATTCATTATTGATCCTATTTCTACAAAGGAAGCATTTTCACATGAGATTTCTTTTACTGTTATTCACTCTATAACTTCTATATCCTGCCATTATGTAAAGATATTTAAAATGTTTTTTTTTTTAATTACACTGATTTAAGTCTAAAATCTAGTATCAGCATCAAACATTCAGGTCACATGACTAATTAATAAATATAATGTCTGGAATTCTGATTTATCAGTTGTAGTACCAGTTAAGCTTACCTATTAATAATGGCTCCCTACAGCCATAATATCAAGAATGAAGGCTTAAATTGTAAGTTGTTTGAGAGAAAGATGTATTTTATGAATCTTTGAATAACCAGTACCTAGAAGAGTAAGTTTATGTATAAGCAACTTAATAAATCTTTGCTGAATAAATGAACCCCTCAGCAAAGGGTTCAAGAGCACAACTGACCCTTCCATTTTATACTATATCCTGGATAGATATTTTATTCCATTCAACCCGAACTTGATGGTTTTCCCCACATCTTATTTTACAAATCCACCTCATAACTCAGCATATGCCATGCTACTAATTTGAAATGTTTTCTAATTCATCATTCTACTATGATGTGCTTTTAGAAAATTCAGAGAACCACTATCTCAGAACCTCAGAGGCCATGTGATACAAATGAAACCTGAATAAGCATCCTCTCTGCAGTTTATCCAACAAGTGGTCATTGAGTCTTTTCTTAAAAACCTCCAGTTGATCGGGAGAAAATCTGGAACTCAAAATCTGTGGAAGTGAATGCTGAAAAACAAAAAAATAAATAAATAACTAAAAAAAGATTTCCAGTATGGTGAACATAATATCTCCAGAAGAAGCCCATTATACTTTTGGATAGCTTTAAATACTAGGAATATTTTCCTTATTTTAAGACTACATCTACCACTCTGTTACTTTGATTCCTGGTTACGTACTCTGAGGTCAAGCATGAAAAGTCTAATTATTCTTTTGTATGAATCTCTTTGAACATAAGAATACTATTGTGATGCCCCTCCCCTCATCTTTTCTTTTCCCACATTCTCAGTTCCTTCAAAAAGTGATCATATGACATGATCTTTAAGTCATTCACAATCCTGGTATTATTTAAGGCAATCACAATCCTCTCAATTTATCAGTGTCCTTTCTAAAATGTACTCAGAATTGAGCATAATATTTTTGATGTGATCTGATCAGGGAAAACTACAATGAAATATTTCAGCTTGGGACTACTCCTGCCAGAAGACTGGAATTTTCCTCTTGACTTGCATTCACTTTCTTGCCTGCATTATCTAAAAGTCATCTCTTTTTGGGACATCACTGACAAATAGTTATCTAATCTTCTTTTTAAAAGGAAGAACTTCAGGTAGGGCAAAATCACCACCTGCACAAATAGCTCCAGTGCATTTTGGGATGTGATTTGGTAAGGAGCTTCCCTTCCTCTCTTCCTCCCCTCACCTCATGAAGAAATCCTGAGTCCACCTATTTCCCATTTCCAACCATTGCTCACCATTCTGCCCTCTGGGAAGAAACTGATCCTTACTTTCACTTGACAGACCTTGGAAAACCTGAAGAAAATAATCATGTACTTAGTCTCTCTTTTCCATGCTAAATCTCCCCGTTTTTTTCTTTTTAAAAATTAATTAATTTATTGATTTTCTCCCCAATTTTTTCAATGAATCCTCATATGACTTGGATTTCTGTTGTTCATCTTAAATGTTGCCACCTCAGTCTGAACATGGCATTACAAATGCGGTTAACAGAGGGGACACTCGTCTTATTCTCCTGCAATTATGGCTATGACTGTAGCCCAAGGTAACAAAAGTTTTTTTTGGTTAATTCTAATTATTAACTAATATTACATTTACAATCCACTAAAATCCCCAGAATTTTTTTAGACTACCTACTGTCTAACCAAGTTTTTCCATATTGTACTTGCACAGTTGAATTTTTGAGTCCATGCATAAGGCTTTATATTTACTTTTATTGAAATAGATTCAGCTCAGTGTGCTAGCCTGTTAAGATAAATTTTGGATCATTAATATGTCATATGGGTGTTATCTATCTCTCCCGGCATATGTAACATTAGAAAATTTGATTACCATGACATCTATACTTTTTTCTCTCAAGTCACTGTTAAAAATATTGAATAGCTCAAGGCCACTCTCTGTGGCACTGTACTGGAAACCTCTTAGCCAGGTTTAACTCATTCTAAACTTCATCACTCCTGATAAATTCAGGATTTCTCTTTTCCCTTCCAAAAATGATTAGTTCTCCCTAGGGCTACAGCACTGATCCTGGAACTTGATTGGTGGCTGCCTTCCTTAACACAGATTCCTTATCATCTAAAGGAAGAGTACCATCCACAGGACAGTGGAGCCCTTCTAGCTTGGTGGGTTTCTGAAAACCTTAAAAGTCACCAACAGCTGCCCTGTTAACCAGACAATTCAATATGGAAAAAAAAAGTGGGGAGGTGCAGGGCACATACAAAGATCCTAAGTACCCTTGTATCCTTCTTGCATAGCTTTTCAGTGTCAGAGAAAAATAAGCCTCTTTTTACTTTGCTACCGTTCTATATTTTTGAAAGACCAGGAAAGATGGGAGAGGTGGCACAGGACTAGAGGACTAGGAAAAACAAATGTTTTTCCTAATATTAAAAAATATTTAAATATTTTAATGTAATTTAATTTAATTAAAAAAATTAAAAAATATTTTAAAAAGGGAAGAGTGTGATATCTGAAAGTTATAGACACTTTTCTTCCAGTCCTGGAAAAGTCTATAAACTAATAAGGCAGTTTGTGAACCCTTAGAAATGGAAACACCGAACAATGTTCTTTTTTGTGAAATTTGGGTCACACAAGACTAATTTCCTTTTATTAAAAAAGTAACACTGCTAGGTGAGCAGATCAAGTAACTACTGTAGAAATATTAAGATTGAGAGAGAAATCTTTCATGGTATGGCATGAGATGGAAAGATATAGCGTAGACTGAAAGTAGTATAGTTAAGGGAATTTGAAACTGAGTGATCCTAGTATGTAACTCTACAAGTCCCCTGTATTTCAATAAGGTACAGTATCATTTCAGTTGCTATCTTTGTTCTCTTTTAAATAAAGTAATTTTAAATATTAGTTAATTTAAACATGGAGATAGGTCTCTAGATGGTCTTCAAAAATATGTATCCTTGGCCCTAAGATATTCATGGTTATGATTTTTTGTCAATCCTTAGATGAAATCATAGATGACAAGTTTTTCAAATTTGCATTTGATACTAAGATTGGAGAGATTGCAAACACATTTAATGAGCTGATTCTAGCTAGATCTAAAAAGATCACACTAGAGTAGAAGGATAATAGGAAACAATAGTGAGGATATACATATATTTTAAGATTTTTGAAGACATATATGTATATGTTCACACATATGGCCTCACAATAAAACTCTATGAGGCTTTTTGGCTATAAGTTCAGTGTTGCCTGATTCCTCATGATCCTATAAACCCTAGCCCAACAGGTTCTTCTATCTTTTACTATCTCCTGAAGTCTGTCTAAGCTCATGTTCATAACTTTCACAATATTACTTTCCATTTCATCCTTCTTTTTCCTTCAGTCTTTTGCAACATCAGGGTCTTTTCCAATGAGTATCATCTATCCATTATATGGACAAAGTATTTAAGCTTCAGCCTTAGTATTTATCTTCTGAATGAGTAGTCTGAATTACTTTCTTTAAGTACTGACTGATTTGACCTCCTTCCTCTCAAGGGGACTCTCAAAAGTCATGCCAAGCATGACAATTCAAAAGCATTCTGTAGTGCTCATTTTTCCTTATAGTTCAACTCTTACAGCCATGCATTACTAATGGAAAAATCATAGCTTTAACTATACAGACTTTTTTCAGCTAGGTGATGTCTCTGCTTTTTACTTTATCGTCCAGATCATCATAAGACATTAGAATGCTAAAGTAGGAAATCAAAAGGTAATTGGAATAAGAGATAAGTTTGGCATTGGAGTACAAAATGAAGCAGGGCAGAGACTATAGAGGCTTCTCAAGACTACTTGCTAGTCAAAGAAAACACTATTGCAACAACCCAAAAGGTATGGACATCACCATTCAACTTACCACATGTTCAATATCCAAATCAGATGGATTTTATACTTTGCAGTCAAAATGGAGAAACTCTATGATTTCATTTAAAAACAACACCTGAATTTGACTGTGGTTTGAATCATGAACCTCTTGTTTCAAAATTCAGACTTAAATGGAAGAAAGTATGGAAAACCATGAAATCTTATAAGTATGAACTTAACAAGGTCCCTTATGAATATGAAATGGAAGTGATAAAAAAATGGGATAAAATCTGGTGGGTAGAGTGTCTACAGAACTATGGAAAGAGATACACAATGTTGTACAGGAGGTAGCAACAAAAAATATCCCAAAGAAAAAGAGCAAGAAAGTAAAATGACCATCTGATGAGACTACATTTTAATACTGTCTATGGGGTTTTCTTGGCAAAGATTCTGGAAAGGTTTGTCATTTCCTTCTCCAGTGGATCACTTTTTGTCAGAAGTCTCCACTATAATCTGTCTCTCTTGCGTAATGTTGCACAGCATAGCTCAAGTTTCATTGAGCTACACAAGTTTCTCACCATGTTAAGATAGTGATTCAGGAAGTCCCTTTTGAGGTGGCTACTATTATCATTCCCATTTTTGACATGAAGAATCTTAAGTCGAAAGAGGTTCAGTGTCTTGTTCAGGGCCACGAGTTAAGTTGAATCAAATAAAATTTCATTTAATTGGGATAAATCCAAAGTTCTACATGTGAGTTTAAAAAAAAAATAGCTTCAAAGGAGGATTGAAGAAATATTACTTGATATTGGCTGCTCAAGGAAAAGATGGGGGGGGTGGATTGGGACAGGCAGAAAATATAAACTTCAAGATTGACTTAAAATGAGTGTGACTTGACAGAAAATAAAGTTAGAGAGTTCTTAAAAGTCACTTTCTTCCCATGTCATTTTCTTGTCAGCCAAGGCAAAGACTATGATCTAGAGAACTTAATCTGTTCAGGTTCAGAACTCTGGCTTCAGGGTTCACAAGAGATCTCCACAGATTTCCAGGGATCTTGATTGTTGACTTCCTCAGTAAGGTTCATATTTCTCAGCAGGTCAATTGTTCCATCCAGCTTTTACTTTATTCCTTCACCATGTTATCACTCTTGTTTTGTGCTCTCCTTCTTTCACCTCACCAAATTCTTGTTTGAGAATCATAATCAAGACAGACACTACTGCATGAAAACAGATGTCATTCTACTCCCCAGTGGTTCCACAAACCATCCCTATGTATTTCCAAACTAAAATAACCCCCCTTGGTCATCCGTCTCCTATATGTGCTGTCTCTTCCGTTAGAAATAAACTCCTTGAGGATGGATTACACACACACACACACACACACACATACACCCCTATCTGTCTATCTATCTATTTGCTTTTGTTTTTATATATTCAAGGCTAGACACATTGTAACTGATTAGTAAATGTTAATTCATAGCGTTCAGAATGAAGGCAGCAATAGTTCGTAGAATCATAGACTAGAGCTTGAAGGGACCTTAAAATCTAACCATCTCAATTTTAAAGATGAGGAAAGTGAAGTCCTATGAAGATATAGATTAATATCACACAGATTAATATCACACAGGTAACAGGATTTAATCCCAGGTCCTCTCCAAAGCTTGTACTTTTTCCTTCTGTATACTATTTTCTCTACTACATACTCCTCTGGATAGGGCACATTTGGAATACTCAGTGTTCATTTCTAGGCATCACACATTATTGAATATATAAAGTAGAGTTATGGGCAGAAGAAGATGGCTACAATTATGGAATTACAAGAAAATATACCAAAAAATGATTTATGAAGGAACTAGAGGATAAGAAGACATAGAGGGACATTGATGGCTATCTCTAAATATTTGATGTGTGCTCATATGAAAGAGGCTAAGCCTCATTTTTTTCTTCTTTTTCTTTTTAAATTTCAGAAGGGAGTACTTAGACCAAAGGATATAAATTTAAAAGAAAAATTCAGGCTTGACATGAGGAATTTGTTTTAAAAAATTAGAACTATTCAGTACAATGATTGCCATCACAAGGTAGTTGGTTACTCCTACAGGAAGTATTTACACAAAGGTTAAACAGTCTATTGGGGATAATGTAAGATGCATTCATCAGATAGGGCTAAATTCATGGTCATAAATATTTCTTCTAGTTCTTTGATTATATAATTGGCAAGAAAGTATTTCAGAGCTTTTCAACATCATCACTTCAATTTTCATTAAAGTATCTTTCAGATGATAGCATTTCTCTTTAAATTAAAAAAAAAAACATTCTCTTTCAAGGAATTTGGCTTCTGACCTATGAAAATTTTAACCTGTACTTTATATAACAGCATAAATAAGAAAGCCAAGAATTTTCATTGCTTATTATCACTCTAATTCATTTAAACAGTAAATATTTATTAAATACTCACTGTGTACTGAGTTGTGTGAGAAGTGCTAAAAAAATACAAGATTTAAAAGGAGCAATGTTTCTGCTCTCATGTTTTTAGTCTAGGCAGATCCTCTCACTACCCTTGTCTGGACTTTACATTTAAATTCCATAAAGGAGACTGGGTTGTGGGAAAAAAAAATTGAGACCTTATTTTAAATTAGTTAACAATGATTAATATATTCACTTTTGTTACTTGGAATCAGTAAAATTTGATGAAAGTCTTGGTTCTGTTACTTATTAGCTTAAGTCACTTTGAACAAGTTCATTTAAATGCTTTGGGTTTCATTCTGTAATTCAAACATGGGATTTTCTAACTAGATAATTTCTAAGATTCCTTCCAACCCTAACTCCAAGAATTCCAATTTCTCTTTCCCTACCTAATTTTGATCAGTTCTCACCTGTCCTAATTATCAGGGCTCCCCTTTCAGATCTGTGAATAATGTTTAACATCTTTCTTACTCCACAACATACTCAGTGTGCCAAATTTGGGGCTACTTAAAACTGGAAGGATAAATTCCCCAGCTGAGTGAACAAAGACTTGGCAGCATATTGCCAGAAGAACATGCCCTAGATTGCTCTGGCCCCAACTCCAAAGACCATTTAGAAACCCACAGAGGATAGATGATTGAGTTCTGCAATTCCCAGAACTTGGGTCAGTGATTGATGAGACTAGAACTCTTCCCTAGAAAATCTCTGTAATTCTCACTTCCACAATGTACTTTTGACTTTTACCTGTCATCCTTTTCTTCTCTTTACAAATTTATTGATTTTTCAGCATTAATTTGAAAAAAGCTTCACTAGAATTACTCATAATAGAATAGTGCTAAAGGTACCTTTACAATGCTTTTTTTAGACCCCAGGTTTATTTGCATTTTTCTGCATAATTTATCCTACTTGGAATTGGATTATTGCCTTGTAAAACAGCAGGATTGTACTATTATTGCTTAATTTGAGATGCATGTGGTTTTTAATTCTTGCCTTGTTTATATCTATGTAATCTTAAGGAAACTATGAACTGCTTCAGGCAGGTAGGTCTCAGAACTTTTACTGCCTTTATTCAAGTAATAAAGTTCCTTTTTAAAGGGAGTGTATTTTAATTGCATCTTAACCTATTTCTTTAACTTCCTTAACAAATTGGGGCAGCTGATTATTCTAGCATTTCACACAATATGAGGTGATATACTTGCAAAAATAGATATATGCACAACAAACTTGATGAGTCAAGCCCAGGAAATCTAGAGGTATGAAATACTTGAAATTAAAGGGGTGTGATAGCTACAGATCACAGCATCTCCTCCTTGTCATTTTTATTAAGAATTCCTTACAAGGATGCTTGCAGAAATCTGAGTATTCCTTGGAGGCTTGCCTATAATAATCTAAGTCAGTGCAAATGTCATTGGTTCATTTCTGCTCAAGCTCTTTGGAGTTAATGAACAAAGGAGCTCAAAATCCATTAAAAAACTGTGACAGGAGTAATGATTGTGAACCTTGTTAAATGAAAACTAAGGTTGTCAGAAAAAATCTTAATAAACTCCTAAATTGGTAAAGCTTCGGAATTTTCAGAAAACATTACAGTGTTTTTCTAAGTTCTGATGAGATGTCAGAATGGACAAAATAATTATTGAGGTTTTCTAATTCTAAACAAGAATTATTTTACATTTCTTTTTTTCTCTTTGGGGGAAAATATCCACATCCATAACACCTTAAGGTTTATGAAATACTTTTGTCACAACACTTTGGTGCAATAGGTGTGTAATTATCATTGCTCCCATTTTATAGGGGGAAACCACAATAATTTAGATTCAGAGAAAGAAAACAATTTGCCCAATGTCATATTGTGTAAAAGTTAGAGGGCAGGATTTACGCTCAGGTTTTTCTGAATCAAAGCAGACTTTGCACTTTTCCATAGTGTCCTCCTCTATCTCATCATAGTGTCAAAGCAATCCTGGATTATTGTAGGCAGAATACAATCTGTTGCAGGTAGAATTATGGTGGAAATGTTTCAAGTACAAGTTCTCAGATGGCCTGTATTTCTGATGTCCAAGTACCAGTCTAGATAATTTCTAAAAGGGATGACCTCCGGGGAATGAATTTTCTTGGGGAGGGAGAAATAGGAATGATTCTCTGAAAGCAGTGAGGCATCTAAATCTATATTAATAGAAGGAGTATAAAGATTGAGGGAAATCATATCCCACAGATCTATAAGTAGGGCAGGGAAATTAGGACTTCAATACAGAGTAAGAAATTTAGATGATTTCTAACAGCATCATTGCAGACATCCTAGTGTCTATATCTCTGATGCCTGACCCCTATACATCCATCCCAACCTCCTCAACAGTGGCCACTTGAGCAGCATAGAAACTTTATGGTGTCTCAGGGAAGAAGGGAACTTTTTATTTCTTCCTTCACCAATGTCTGTATTTCAGCTACATCTTCTCTCTGTTCTGTCAGACTTTCTCTCCCTCCCTCAAGCCTACCATATCCCAAGTACAAAATGTCCTCATTATGGCTCTGGTGCATTTGTGAAGTATTGATGTGTCCTTCCATATAATTTTCCCTACATCACCTTTCCCTTAATGTTCAAAATATGAACTGCTAGATGATCCTTTCTAGTTCCAAATCCACATAGGTGTGTCCATCAAATTTTGGGGGGCATAATCTAGAATTACATCCAGAGCAGATGTAGAAGCATCATTCAGAGAAGTGAAAGTGTAAAAAATGTCTCAGGAGATGTGCTAGGAGCAAAGTCTATGTTGGTGTGAACATTATGAACAAGAAACCATGAAATGAGCATATTGATTCCAGGTCAATAGCTTCCATAGTCTTCTATACAGAAAACTTTCCAATGGGAGAGTGGAAGCAGTGAGCTTGTATTATAATATTGACAGGACTTCCTTTCCTGTATACATTAGGTATCATGGTCATTATCAGCAAAAAATTATTTATATGAATATTGACAGAATTTCACTAATGTTGCTTTGACTGCAATTCCTGGAGGACAATTTCAATGTATCTAGAGGGAAAATACATGGAGAATATGACATTCTTGTAAATGAGACTTTTTGTGGCCTTTCTCACTGAAACCATTCAGCCAGTGAATTTTCTGGAACAATCAGATGACAGAATCAGGTCATCTCATAACTATCAGACAGGCTATAGAAATGGAAGTTGCCTACCTACTAGCCCATTATAATTTCAGTTTCAGGTTTTGCCAAAAATAATCATCAACAGCCTGTGTGATATAGGTATTCTATTATTAACCCCATATTATATGGAGGGCTCAGTGCCAGGCACACAGTAGGTACTTAATAAAAAGAAGTTTATTGACTAGCTGACTGACTGAATAGATGAAGAAACCTAGTCTCTGATACATTGAGTTATTTTCCAAGTCATACACAGTTTGTGAGGTAGGATTTCAACTGAGATTACTAAATTCCAGGCCCCAAATTCTTACTACTATACCATCCTGCCTCTTATTCCAGTCAAGGTTTTACTAATGCTATCTTTTTCTTTTTCTTCCTTTTTCCTACACTTTAATCTCCTCCATATACTGTGCAATCCAGTGACACTGACAGCTTTCTGGCTGTTTCCTTTCAAGTGGCATTTCATCTTTTGATTCTGTGCCTTATCACTGGATGTCCCCCATGCCTGGAATACTCACACACCTCCTGGCATACTGGATTCTCCTGGCTTCCTTCAAGTCTCAGCTAAAATCTCACTTTCTATAGGAAGCCTTTCTTTGTCTGTTTTAATGCTTACCACCCCTTCTCTCTGAGATGTACATAGTTGTTTTCATGCTGTCTCCCCCATTCGAATATGAGTTGCTTGTGGACAGAACCTGATTTTTGTCTTTTTTTTCTATCTCCAGTGCCTAGTAAAGTGACTGGCTCAAAATAAGCCTCATCATCATCATCCTCATTATCATCATCATCGTCACTGTTATCATCATCATCTTCATCATCATTATGAAAAGGAAAAGGAGGAAAAAGATACAGAAACTTTCAAGTCATCTACATAGTTTCAAGAGGTCCAACAGAACAGATATGCAGGCTATTAAATAATAAGAAAGATTGAATACTGTTAATACAATGAATCAGAGCAGAGATACCAAAGAAGGTGACAAACTCTAGCTTTACTGCAAAACTGAAAAGCAGAGATGTCATCAAGCTATATATCTCCACCAAAAACCACAATAAAAAGCTACTTCTCATGGAAAATTTCTCCAACAATATCAATATCTTATTTAAATTTAATAAAAGTATAAAACTCTTAATGTACAGGAAGGAAAAATAGAAATTGAAGGTTGTGAGCTTGAATCAGAGGACAAATTGAAACAAATCATAAAGGTTATAAAAATATGCCTTCTTTTTTGCCAGTATTATATTAGTTCAGGTTTGCTTGGGGGATAAAATCAGGGACTCAAAAGTCATTGAACAGTTAAGAAAAGGAGCTTTACTTTGTTCTAACATAGAAAGGATAATTAAGAAGGGTACAGTGGGATTTAGATTCTCTAGATGTGACCCCCTACCCCCACCCTTAATGTGTCTCCTCCTTTCCACATGAAAATACATCTAATTAACAAAGCAGTATATGGTGCCTAGTATGGTTTTCAGGTGTCTGCCAAGTCAGAGGGTCTTAACTCCTTGTGGCTGGGGCATTCTATGCCCATAAATGACCAGAAAGTTGCACCAAAGGAAGGAGTGGACCACTGGATCCTAGGGACAATTCTGTCTTTTAGGGTAAAACTAAAACTAATTCCTGTTTCAGAAAAACAGAGGGAACCCTGGACCTATCACAAAGCACAAAAATATCAAGTAGGAAGCTAAGGTTATGAATAATAAAAAAAAAACCCACAAAACTTATATTCTGAAGTAAAATCTCAAAAAGAAAACAATTTTAAAGCATTTGACCCTTTTGTAATACGCCTTAATGTATATTTTTGACTTGTTAAAAAATGGATGACAACAGATTTAGCAAAAATCCTAACAAAAATCCATATAATGTTAGTGAAGTAGAGTTTATTATCCTAAGACATTTATAGAAATATTGATACTTCCTCATTTAAAAAAAACAATAGATTGATAAATTATCTTTGAGCACACATTCAACAGGGTAAAATTTTATAGAAATATTTTTGGAACGAACAGGTTTCCCTTCACAAAGCTATGGCAAAGCTACTTCACAAAGTAGACAATAGCTACTTGCCACTGGATTTATTGAACGTAACTGAAAATGGTTGATCACCAGATGGAGCCTATGAAACCTGTAAGGTCAAAGAATGGCATGAAAACACTCTCCACATGCCATATTTACATGAACTCAACCAACAATATGTTGACAAAGAAATGTCAAAGAAATGGCTGCCCTGGAGATGTATTTGTAGAAATAGGATGGTCTATGGTAGCAATTCAGGATCAGTTCAATGAAAACACGAGTTATAGAAAGATTATCTGTAAGGAGATCAGCCTTGTGAATTGATAGAGATTATTCAATGAAGTGGTAGAAAGTGTACAACATCATTACAGGTTGCAAAAAGTAAACATCTACTAGAAGTCCATAAAGATAGCATTGAGTAACTAGAATTATACAAGAGAAAAGTGATGCTTTATATAAACTAGTAGGCAACAAATCCTCATACTACAAAAATAGAGGGTAGCCAAGTGTCACAGTAGATAGAATATTGGGCCTGGAGTTATAAAGGCTCATCTTCTTGAGCTCAAACCTGACCTCAGACATTTACTAGCTGTGGGTTCCTGGGCAAGTCACTTAACCTATTTGCCTTAGTTACTCATCTGGATAAATGAGCTAGAGAAGGAAATGGCAAACCACTACTGTATGTTTGCCAAGAAAATCCCAACATGGGGTCAGAAAGAGACAGACGCTACTGAAATTACTGAGCAACACCAGATATAAACCCTAAAATATCACTGAGGTTTTAAGAAATGTACTGAAAGTAGACTACAGTCACAGATAGAACTGTTGCCAACAACTACTTGGCTTTACTAGGGAGGCATATCAATTTAGGAATAGTGTTTTTTTTTTTTTTTTTAAACAGATCTGACCATACTAAGTGTCTACGATCTTTAAGCTAGGTAGAAGAAAAAGCTTTCAAAACAGAGACCTTCAGGAAGAAACTGAAACCATATGGGAGCAGGACAAATGACTTGTCATTATTACTGTCCTATCTACTCCTGGAGCAATGAATATAGACATGATGATGTTATATCACAATATTCTTTTTTTAATTGAAACTATTTTATCTACATATTAGTCTGTGGAACATTATATATCAATGAACAATTGCAATAGACTGTAAGGATGGGTTGAATTTAATAGGGCAAAATTCAATAGAAATAAGTAGGAAGCCTCTAACTTGGGAACATGTGACGAGGAATTAATTCATTGAAGCCCATGTGATCTATATATGTAGCGCTGCTCTGTCTTCTGAGTTCTAGACCCATATCTCCAAATAACCACAAGATGCTTTTCATTAAATAGCTCACCAATAACTAAAAGTCAAAATGTTTACAACTATCTAAATCCCTTTTTTCAAAAATTGATCTTCTCTCTGACTTCTTATTTCTATGCCGTTGCCATTTACCAAGTTTCTCACATTTCAAATCCTGGTGTCATAATAATAGTGTCTTCCATTTCTCATATCTAATCACTGATGAACTATTAATTTTACTTCCACAACATGCTTTAAAATTATTGGTGTTTTCTGTGGTTGGAGTAGAACTTGATGTGTAACACTGCATTTATTTTCCCTATATTCTGTATATATTTATTTAATTTCCCCCAAACAAAGATAAGTTCCTTGAGGGCAGGGATTAGCTAATTTTTGTTTCTTTAATCTAGCATTTTTTGCATACACAAAGTCCAGATAAATGTTCACTCGCTGATTTCTTATGATAGGAGAGGAAACACACAGCAGCCCAAGAAAAGAGGCTTTTTAGTACTTGGCAAAATAAAACATCAAAGATAAACCACCATCCTTAAGAGAAAGAGAGAGGTTTGTCCATTAGGCCAGTACAGTAGCTGCTCACTAGGCAACAAAAGGCATGTCCGTGTGGTTTTTGATTGACTGAATGAAAAGTCACAGATCAACAAAAAAAATCAGATTCAAACAACAGGCATTATGATTCAGGAGCCTTTGGCACTAAGGGATTCTTATCTTGTTCTGGGAAACAAGATACCTTTCAGCAACTACATGAATTGTTAACTGTGTTCCTGCACAATAAGCTTGATAAACAGTAGCAGGTGAAGCTAGAAGCTAACTATATAAAGATGGGTGATCATGTGAAAGAGGGCTTAGCTTCGCTCTGCTTAGTACCAGAGGACAGAACTAGCAGAATTTGGTGGAAAAGGCAAAAAAAAAATAAGAGTTTTCAACTTGATAGAAGGAAGATCTTCATAACAATCTATTATGTTCCTGCTGTGGGAAATGAGATAAAGAATCAAATTGGGAGGAATAAAAGAATTTTTGAGGTGGAAAAGGCTCAACTGAAATAAAGTAAGCCATCCTTGGAGTAGATTCAAATGTTACAGTTGTGTGCCTGTGGACAGCAGTGTTCAGCTGTGAGTATGGAGGAACAGAGAGTACAGATGGTGGGGATAACACAGGATTGGAGTTATGCAAAGCCTGATTATGGAGGGGACAAAGGAGCAAAGTATCCAAGAAGAGAGGACAGCTTATGAATGATTTGGTTGAGCAAAACCTCAAAATTTCAGAGGGAGGAAAGGAACATCAGAGAAATGTGATCCAATGAGCATGGTTTCAAGTTACTAGAAGATATGAGGAGGACAAAGAGTAGATTTAAAAAGGAAGAGATAGAATGACTGGAGATTGTAATTAGATGGAGGAATTTCAGGATTCTGCACCATGATGGCAGAGCAATTATGGGTGATGCTGAGATCAAGGTCATTGGTACCACTGGTTATGCATGCAGTGATATGGGGGTGTAGGTTACAAGAGTTGAAGAGGTTAATAAACTAGGAGACCAAGGTGCATTCATCAACATGAATTATTGAAGTCCTCAAGTATAAGGCAAGGGATAGAACTAGATGCTAAATGAGAAAGGATTGTGAATGACCTACGTGGGGGCTGAGAGAGAACCGTAACTAGGTGCTAGGTAAAGAGACAGAAATAGATGGAGTAAACATTAAAGGAGGAGAGATTGGTGAGTCATGGCAGCAGAGGGAAGGTCTGAAAGTAGAAGTGAGGGGTAATGTATCCACCAACTGTCCCTAATCTGGTGTGTCTCTGAGGTATGAGTAAAGGTATATGTAGCATTAGAAATGGTGGCCAGAGATATACTTTATTTTGAGATGTAGGATTGACAAGAAAATAGAGGAATGGTCTAAAATAAAAGAAGTATATTTCTTTTTATAAGAACATGGATTTCCAGGGAGTGTGTGTGTGTGTGTGTGTGTGTGTATGCTATCTGGGCAACCAGCATCATTGAGATTATTGAGAAAGAGGTGGAAGTTTCCTAGTGATAGAATATGGATTCAGAATAATTTCACTTAGGATCCTCCCTCTCTAGAGACTTGTAAAGACAGAGGATTGTTGGAATTAGTTTATTTTTAAACACAGAATAATATATAGATTTGTTCAGTCATCTGGGTGAGAAAATAACTGAGAATTTGGTCCCCAGGAAGCTGGGTAAAACTAACATTTAACTAGAGTTCCTTTGCCTCCTACCACAGGGCACTGTTGACAGGCTCTCTGTGGGTCACCAGGCATGGGGCCCATTATCAGAGGCCTACTCTCAGACAAGGTCATATTATCCATGAGGTCTAGTATCTGAAGCTCTAGTCCTGGCACAGAGTGGTTTAGCAAAGGCAGTTCCTCCCTAATTGCAGCTGTCCAGCACTGGGGAACTATAGCACTGTTGTAGCAGGTCAGGGATAAATAATGGTATATGAAATAGAAGTACAGACATGGTATCCTTCAGACCAAGTCCCTAAGTAAGAGTAGGGCTGTGGAATCCATTCATGCTGATCTGATTGTGACAGAGTTCAGGCGGCCGTATCAGTGGCTATCAGAAAAAAAAAAGAGTGGTAGTATTTACTCTCTGAGAGATTCATGGTTGTTTCTTATGTTTACTGATGTTGTTTCCTCTCTAGGAACTTCAGGAACACTCTTTTCATGGTGAAGGGACTAGGCAGCTGTGATAAAGGTGAGTCATAAAGGGTATGAGAATTTCAATTGATAATAATCTGGATAGAAGGCATTCTTAGCATAGGGAATGAGACAAGCAAAGACTTGGTGTGAGGCAGCACAGCATAGTAAGAAATCAGTGAACATCAAAAGTATAGTTTATGACTAAAAGATAAAACCTGACAGCATTGTCTAAATCACATTGGAATAGGAAGATCTTGTTTGCTAAAATCATAAATTCTAACTTTGATTTCATGATTTCTCTGCCCTCAGGGCAGAAATATACCCCTGTTTGCCTTGAGAGGAAATCAGATTCCTAATTGCTTTTGAGTGATTAGCTCTGTTTTCAGGATGATTAGTTGGAGGATAGACTATTGTACATCTTATTCTTTCCCTTTTCACTAATTACAAAGATGCCACCCTAGTTTAGAGTCTCTTCGTTGGTCTCCCTCTCTCCAGTCTCTCCCCTCTCTTATCAGCCTACCAGGGGCAGCTAGGTGGTGCAGTGGATACAATGGCAGTGCAGGAGTCAGGAGGACCTGAATTCAAATTTCACCTCAAACACTTGACACTCACTAGCTGTGTGACCTTGGGCAAGTCACTTAACCCCAATTGCCTCATGCTAGGTCATCTCCAGTCATCCTGATGAATATCTGGTCACTGGATTCAGATGACTGGAGGAGAAGTGAGACTGGTGACCTGCTCAGCCCTCCCTCACTCGAAACAAAGTCAAGTGCAAGTCATGTCATCATCTCGCTGATGGCATGGTCTTCTTCAGCAATGAAGGACGAACACACACATCAGCCTACCCAAAACCTACGAAATTGATGTTCCTAAAGCACCCTTGATGAAGAAACTTTAGTCTTTCTTTATTTTCTATGGAATTAATTACAAACTCATCTTATGGACAATTAAATCTCTTAGCAAGTGGGCTTCTACCTCCCTTCACAGATTTCCCATTACTCCCCCATCATATATTCTACATTTCAGTTGCACTCACCCACTTGATCTTTTCTATACACAAAATTCCTTCTCCCATCCCTGTGCCTTTGGGTAAGTGACCTGCCTTGATTGGACAGCTCTTCCTTCTTTTAGAATGTTCCATACTTTGCCCTTTTGGAATCCCTAGTGGAGTCTTCAAGACTGAGCTGGAGGGTCACCTCCTATTAGTCCCACCCTTCAACTTGAAATTACTTTTGTAATTACTTTTGTATTTAATTATCTGCCTATTTCTGCCCCCATATCTTAGAATGGGGGAGTTTTATCTTGTATCCTTAGTCATTGCACAGGATTAAGTACTTGTTGCCTTGAATTGTATTTAGAACCTCTGACTTACAGGATAAAGGATGTCTGGATTTAATCTTTATAGACCTATAACTTACATTGAAGCTGTTGCATTTTAAGATTATTACATTAAACGTTTTACCAAGTCTAAACTATATTGAATATAGTTAAATGTTGATAAATATCTTATAATTAAAAGAAATGTTACTCCTTGAATCAATTGAAAATAGTCTTGATTTGGTGATTTCCTTACATTTTCAGTTCTAAGGAATCACATATGCTTTGACTATTTTAATTCGGAAAGCCTGGGAACTCATCCAAATGTAAAATGGCATATTAAGCTATATCTGCAGCAAGGTTAAAAAAGAGTTCTATTAAAAAATTCTACCAAATGCCTTCATGAACATGTATTTTTCTGTCTTCTCCTCCCTGTTTCTTTTCCCTGTCTTATTTGTCCTTTTTCTCTTTTCTGCCTCTATCTCCAATCTCTTGTCTCATATCTCTCCACTATCCACTTGCATCTCTCTTTCTTTTCTCTGTCCCCCTTTGTCTGTTTTTTTTGTCTCTCTTTGTGTGTCTCTAGCTCTCTGGCTTTGTCTCTCTGTATCACTTCTTAGCTTCTTTTCTGGCCCCATTACTATCATTCATATTTAAATATTAGAAACCTACAGTCTATGCAGAGATGAGACTGTCTTTAATTAACCCAGTTGCAAATGCAATCTCTCACAGGAGATGTAAGATCACTTATTCTTACAAAGCTCCCTGATAGACAGCACACGCACAGAACAGGAAGTAACTAGAGAATAGGGCTTCTATTGTGAGTGTAGGGCAAGCCTGTAATGTTACCTTAATATAGTTTTGTTTTTGTAATCATTGGAGGTATTACAGTCGATCATGTTTATGAGTACTTAGGGACTTTTAAGCATGCAGATTATTTAGCTGACATACACAGACTAATGAAATTTTACTAAATATAGGGCAATTGTTATTCAGAACAATTTTGTAACTTTTTTAGTATGCATATCCATACCATAGATTTTATGTAGTATATTAATTATGTGCTATTAATTGTAGTGGAATGAAGTTGTTTACATAGAGTAACCTTGTAAAAGAGAGGTTTTCCCACTGTGTTTACTATGATAGTCATAGAGATATTTCTATTACAGTATGTATTATTTCTACCTTTTAATTACAGACTTTACTATATTTTTATTAACCTTCTTTTTTGGTTTATTTTGTTTCTTGGAATTACCTAAAAGTTTTACTATAGTGCTGTGCTCTCATAAACTCATATACTTTTTCTTTAGGATCTCATTCATCAAATACAATACACATGGGTGGAATACACAATGTCTACATTTATCTATATTCTATAAAAACATGTTACTGTTTTATAGAATTCTGAAAAGAAATCTTGAGAACTTTTCACTGTTAATAGAACTGCAAATTCTTTTCATTTTTGTATCTTCCGACCTAGAATAGTGTCTTACTCGCTGTAATTGCTTAAGAAGTATAATGGAAACATTCACTGTGTAGACATGTATGTCTATATTTTTGCATGTGTATATTCCATTTTTACATTTAACTATTCATGTGTGTATATATGCCACGTGTGTTCATTGAATGTATATACATGCATGTAATACAAATACGGGAAACCTGTATATATACATAGTGAATGTTTCCATTAAATTTATTGTATCTACAACAAGTAAGGTGTTATACTGCGCCTGGAGACACAAAGATGAAAGGATATCCAGCTATCATGTCATATCATGTATATATGGGGGTTATATATATGCATTCAATATACATGGGGAAAAACATATGACTATGAAGTAAATATTGCAATTAAATTTATTAAGTGTCTCTAATCAACAAGGTGCTATGTGAAGCCTGGGGATACAAAGATAAAATTATTTTACAGTTTTGCTAGGAATGAAAAAATTCTCATGATTTATTTTCAAAATCCTATAAAATAGTAATGCATATAAAGCAATTCAGAAAATTGTAACCAATTTTCCTGTGAAAGTGAGGAAGCCCACACTGAACGGTGCTAAAGACCCAGTTATAAGACAGAAGAATTGTTCCAATTGCTGTGGTGTTTGTCACTCCGCGTGTGTCCTGTGTGGTCCAGGTTGGATTTAGGATGAATCATGAGAAGTGAGAGGAGAAGGGGCTATAACTTTGCCCTAGCAATGGCAGGTTTCTGAAACACCTTCTGGAATCCACATCTTTTCATGCTGAGAATAGAAACCTACAAAGAGCTGTTCTTGGCAGCCAAAAGAAAGAAAACAGCAGTAGCCTAGATCATGGCATAGCATAGTGGGTTGAGAACTGGCTTTAAAATCAGGTAAGTTGGGTTTAAAACAATCTATTACGATTTTCCTAGCTGGATAAGTCATTTGATCTCTCTTTTACTCAATTTCCTCCTTAGTAAAATGGTAATAATGAAGCAGATAGTTTCTAAATCTTATTACAGGTCTAGGTCCCATTACTCTTCAGGATTAGAGGGACGTGATTCACACAACTTGGTCCAGGATGGGAGAAAGAAGGTAGACAATACCTGAAACCTCTTCCACAGTCTGTTAAGATTTTTTTAAAACTATGCTTTCATATGTTCAAAAGGCAGAATGAGCTCAACAAACCAAGAAAATAAAACAGCAAGGTTACAAGTAAAACAGTATGTCTTGGGGGGAAAGTAACAAGTCAATTTCTTAAAATAATTGGATCTTTTTGTGAATAACATTGATTAAATTGGTTATTTCAGTCAGTCAATCGGAAAACAAACTTTTGCTGCATTGAGCACTTACTTCATGGCAGGTAGTAGGTTAGGTTCTGGAGATACAGACTAAAAGAAAGGTAGCTCCTTCTCACAAGGGGCTTATGTTATAATGTGGAAAACAACACAGAAAATCAAGGGCTACACTGGAAATATTAGGGAGTCAGAAACAGAACCAAAAAAAAAAATGAAGGATGGCTATCCCGGGAGCTTCCAAAGGAACTCACCAATGAGAGAAAAAGGGGTTCAGAGGTATGAGGATGTTCCAGCACAGCAAACACTATGCTAAGTACTGAAGCTACAAAGAAAGACAAGATCACCCATCCTGTTCTGAAGGAGCTCATGTTCAAAGGGGAGAAACGATACATAAATAACTATGTATTTATATATATATAATATATATACACATATACATATACATGCATATGTATATGTATGTATGTCTGTATACATACGTATGTATATGTATAGGCCTGGACATATGTGTGTAATATAAACACACACATACATACTCATACATGTGTATGTGTATATATGTATGCATGTACTTATAGAGTGTGGTATTACACAGGTATATATAATATACATGTTTGTATATATAAATACACATAGGTTTGTATATGTGTATATATAAATATACATATCAATGTATATTTACATATATACAAACTTATGTGTGTATATGTGTATGTATATATAAATATGCACATATATGTGTGCGTGTATGTGCATGTCTATTTACCCATATACATGTACACACATATATACACACAGGCACACATAGGCTTATATATAAATGTGTATATTTATATATATATAGGCCTATGTGTATGTTTGCATATATATACACAAGTAGATATATGTGTGTATAAATATATTATACATGCATATGTATATGAACAAGTGTATTCAGGAATATATAATACATTAAACATGCATATTTACATATAGTCAACTATGTGTATTTATATATACACATATTACACATCTATAAATGCATGTGTCCATATATTTTACATATATTTACATATATACACATATTGTATATACATGTATTACACATGTGTGAGTATATGTGTGTGCTTATATTACACACTATACATATCTATAAATATACATGTGTATGCATGCATACATATGATGTATGTGGGGTGCGTGGGTGTGTATTATAGAAGAAAGTGAGGTTTGGGGAATGGGGACCAGCAGACAAGGAGAAGAGAGGAGAAAGACCTGTTTTAGAAGATTGTATGTGAGTTGTCATGAAAAGAGCCAGGGATATTAAGCAGAGGTTGTGAGAAGGGAAAGCTTTCCAGATATTAGAGACAGCCATAGGCATAGAATCTTAAGACGGAATTTTGGGTTTCAGGAAATGGATTGTAGAGTATGTGGAAGAGATAACACTGTAAAAAGACTGACAAATCAGAAGGGGCCAATTTGTGAAGAGTTTTCCATGCCAAGTGGAGTAGTGTGCAGTACTTATGTGACATGAGCAGACTTTTTTTTTTTTTAGGAATAGTATCTTTTTTTTTCAAATTGTATGTAAACATAGTTTTTAACATTCATTTTTTATACAATTTTTGGTTCCGTATTTTTCTCTCTCCCACTCATTTCTATCCCCTCCCCAAGGCACCAAGCAATCTGATATAGGTTATACATGTGCACTCATGTTAAAAGTATTTCCACATCAGTCACATTGTGAAGGAAGAATCAGAGCAGAAGGGAAAAATCACTAGAAAGAAAAACAAAATTAAAAAAGGTGAAAATTAGTATGCTTTGGTCTGCATTTGAATTCATAGTTCTTCCACTGGTAAACTATGCCTTGTTCTGCCAATTTGCTCGCGGTATTATCCTTTATGACTTAATCATGTACTCTTTTTGACCTTATTGTATATACTGTGAGATGTTGGTCTGTGCCTCGTTTCTGCCATACTGCTTTCCAGTTCTCTCAGCAGTTTTATGAAATAGCGAGTTCTTATCCCAGTCTTAAGGTTTATCCAATAGTATATTATTATAGTCACTGATCACCGTGTCTTGTGTACCTAATCTGTTCCACTGATTTGCCACTCTGTTTCTTAGCTAGTCCCAAATACTTTCGATGATAGCTGCTTTACAGTTTTTTTTTCCATTTTGCCAATTATATTTTTAAATGAATTGTTCATTTTTTCTTCTACTCCTCTAATTTGACTTTTAAAATCCTTCCTGAGCTCTTCCAAGAGGGCTTTTTGTGCTTTAGACCAGTTCATATTCCCATTTGAGGTTTCAGATGTGGTTATTTTGAGAATACTGTCCTCTTCTCAATTTGTGTTTTGATCTTCCACGTCCCATAGTAAGACTCTATGATTTTTGTTTTTTTATGTTACCTCACAGTGTTTGTCTTTTTCCTGGCTTTTAAAGTTGATTTGTGTTGTACAGAGGGCACTGTCCCATATTTCTGATGCTGGGAACTATAGGCCTGGTTACTGGCTTTATGTACTGGGGCCTTAGGTGCTGGCATCTGGAGGCTGTAGCTTACTTGGCACTGAGTTGAAGCAGGTGGTGGCTGGTGTGTGCAGAAGCCAGGTGGGGTATTTCAGTGTTTCTCAGGCATACACTGACACTTGTGAGGTGGAGTTTGGGGGTGGTGGTGGGTGGTCTGGTTGCTGGCGGTTGCCTCCTCTCTTGGGGCTGCACTAAAGCATCAATAGGTTCAGCCACTGGTTGATTCCCTTCTGTACACACAAGTGGTGGTTCTCTGGCCTCTGTCCTGTTCCCCTGGCAATGCCAAGGCACATAGGGATCCTAGTGTTGGTGCTTGCCTGCTCCAGCACCCTGGGGCTCATTATTTCCCACTGGGCCACTAAGGTGGCTTGCCAGAATGCCTCAGGTCCTGTACTGGTCCCCTTCAGTCACAGCAAAAGGGACCTTTCCTTTAATTCCTCTAGCCTCATGAGTTAAAAGACTACTGCACCCCATCTTTGTGCTGCCTCTACTGTTCCAGGATTTTTCCTGGGGCAGTATTTTTTGTGTTTCTCAAGGTCAATAAGGGAGAGTGACAGGGACTTACTGCTTACTCCACCACCTGGGGTCTCAGACCAGATTTTTTTTTTTTTATATGCAACTCATTTTGGCAATTGAGTAAAGATGAACTGGAATGGGGTAGGGAGAGACTTGAGATAGAAAGACTAATTAAAAGATTATTTCCACAAATTAAAATTCTCCTAGTCACTGAGGGTCAAAACCATTGTAACATAGAATTAGTCAAACCTCTCATCTGTATTAGGACATTTGGTTGAGAACTATTTTATTAACCTAAAACATCTTACATGTAGCACTTGAAACCCAGAGGATGAAAAGAAAACAATGGGAAGGAGAAAAAAAGCATACATAAATCTGGAAGGAGTTTAATAAGATTTTTTCTTTTTTTAAAATCTCTGAAGATAATAACTGACAGATGAAGAGTTGGAAAATTATAGACTAAAAATGAACCCTAGGTCATCAATTTCTGTTTTGTTCCATTTATATGCAGCCATGCTCCTGTTTTACAATGATACTACAGGATATGTTTACTGCTTTTTGAAGGATTCAAGAATGAAAATGCAATTGCCTTCTGATTTTGTAATTTGTCATCAGTTGTATCCTCAGATTTGATCATCTCTAAACTAGCATGTTTTATCATTTTTTAATTGAGAGGCAATTGAGGTTAAGTGACTTGCCCAGGGTCACATAACTAGTAGGTGACTGAGGTCAGATTTGAACCCAGGTCCTCCTGATTCTAGGGCTAGTGCTCTATTTTAATGCTTTTTCTTTTCATTTCCTAAAATTAAGATATAATAAGAAATGTCTTGGCTCTAGTTTCAGTTGATCTGGAGTTCAAATGCTGCCTCTAACATGAGCTGTGTAAACTTGGGTGAGTATCTTAACCCTTAGCCTCAGTTTCCTCATTTAGCAGTCCCTTAAAGGTCAAGGTGTTTAATTCCGCAATCCTAAGATCTCTAATAGGCTTTTTTCATCATTTCCATTAAAAATATTTTTCCATAATTTCTTCATTGCAGTCTTATATTTCCTCTAGGTTCAAGTTGAAATTCTTTGTTAAATTTCCTAAAAGAGAGGAGTCACAAATTAAACCTAATGAATGAGATAATCAATACAAGAATAGTATTCTTAACAAATGGGATGTTAAAGGGATTCTGGATTCTTAGAAGCCAAATGCTCCAAAGTATCACAGAAGCTCATGGGAAAGATATTTAGACAAAGTATACATATGCTTAGAGTTGTGTCTTCCAATAGTTCAAGGATCTATAGTTTTTTCCTCATTGGTAGGCTTTTCACGGTATGACTCACAAATGTCTCCCTTAAATGTCTTAGTAAATAGTCTTGTGGTAGGCAAAATATCTGTCTCATGGTGGTCAACCTTCTGGTAGTAGCATTCTCTGAACTTATCTTGGCTGTACCTCCAATAGCATCTGGCATTCAGTGTGTTACTGGACCCATACTTAAGGAGATTTCCACTTGGTAGGACCTGCCTGTGTTTCTATTGTCTTAATGTCAGAGACACCCAGATACCTCCAGCCTGTGACTGGGTTTCAGAGTAGGACTTTGGTGAAGACACTGAAAAATATTGTTCAGTTTTTCTTGAGGTCTTCTCTGAATTTGTAGAATGTCAGTCAGGTTAATTTTTAATAAAATAGTAATGATAGCTAACATGCATATACTGGGCAGCAGTGGATAGAGCACCAGTGTAGGAGTCAGGAGGATCTGAGTTCAAATCTCACCCCACTTGATACTCACTAAATGTGTGATCTTGGACAAGTAACTTAACCCCAATTGCCTCATCCTGGGTTATCTCCAGTCATCCTGATGAATGTCTCATCCCTAGATTCAGATAGATCTGGAGAAGAAGTGAGGCTGGTGACCTGTACAGCCCTCCCTCATTCAAAGCAAAGTCAAGTGTGAGTCATGTCATTATTTCTCTGATGGCATGGACTTCTTTCGCAATAAAGGATAAACAAGAATATCATGTTCCAGGGACTGTAATAAGCACTTTAAAATTATTATTATTATATAAATTATTTTTATAAATATAAATTATTATATATATTATTATATAAATTATATAAATATAAATTATATAAAATTATTATCTTGTTCAGTTCTTACCACAACCCTGGGAGGTAGGCACAATCACTATTCCCATTTTATAGGTAAAGAAACTGAGAGAAACAGCATTTGCCCCCGGTGACATTGCTTATAAGCATCTGAAGCTGTATTTGAACTCAGGTCTTCCTGACTCCAGACCTGGTACCACCCACTTAGAAGGAAAATAGAAAAAAAAAAAAAAAAAACTCTTGACTAACTTTGCTTCCCTTCTGTTGATTCTATTATAAGAGTTTTAAATATTAATCTAAATGATCAGTCCTAGAGCTCAAAATTATCTATTCTTTAAAAAATGTAATTTAATTGAAGTCAGCATTTATTAAATGCCTGCTCTTTATATATTACTTCACTAATCAAGTTTACTTCATAAGACCAGGAAACTAGGTAGTCACTTTAAATGACAGCTGGTAGATCATTTATGTTGCCTTAAGTTATCCTGTAAAATGTGATTCACAAATCCTCACAGCGTATATTTCAGCTAAAAATTGAAGTTTTGAAATCCTCTTTTACACAGTGGTTATTCCATATATCTTGGATAGACACTGCAAATGAACAACAAGTTGGTCCCAAAGTTAGAGATCATCTATATCACACTTGAGAAACTTCATAGCACCCTAATAATCTCAAGCTGTTTGGTCTTCAAAAGGCTATCTTTTCAGTGTCTTATTCTCCGAGTGATTCTCTGTGACTGTGAATCATAGAGTGGCATGTTCTCAGAACAATTCTCTTTGTTGATTACTCAAAGGACAATGCAAAAATGAAAGGTAAGTGTAAGCAGGCCATGTTGTCAATAATGATGTGTGGCAAAAATGATATTTAAATCATTAAGCACATGAATGAATGAATTTAAAAAAGACATTCATTATGTATTTACTATATGCCAAGCACTCTGCTAAGTATTGGAGATTAAATGTAAAAATAGAGATAATCCCCAAAATGAGCTGACAGTCTTACAGTGGAAAAAGCACATAGGAGAATGGTAACCAAGGAGAGAGCATTTTCTTTAGTTTCAAAAGTTACAGGATGGCGATCAGAGAGGGGGACAGATGGATGTACCTCTTCCTGGAACAGTGGCAGAAGTCATTAAATCATAGTTCTTGATTCCAGAACTGGAATGCTTGGGATGGGAGGAATGTATGTATGTCCATTTGACATATAATTAAGGTGACATATAGTTAAGGAGATTGTGGAAGAGAGTGGTTGGAGAAGAAGTAAAGCACATGTAATGTGCATTTCCTGAAATTGTACTGTGGTAAAGAAAATCACCATTCAGGAGAATGAGGCTTTAGGGCATTTTTTTTTTCCAGAGCAAGGTTTCTGGTCTTCAAAGTGGGTGTTGAGTCACAGAGGAGGTGGTTGGAGAAAAGGGACTTGTCAATAACTAATAAACATTTATTGAGCATGCCAGAGATTCCAAATGCAAAAATAAAATAAAAGACCATCCCAATCCTTGAAGAGATTACAATTTAATGGGGAAAAACAACACAAAAAAATAAAAATGAGAAGGAGGGGTGCAGAGAGGAGAAAATACTTTGTTAGGGATATGATGGAGAAGTTAAGTCCAAAATGAGTGACCAAAGAAGGAGGTAGACTGGTACAATGTGAGAGGTGGGGATGTGGGAGTTGGGGGAGGGATAGAATAGCAATGACATCCAGAAAATTGAAAAGAACTTAAGCAAGGCATCTAGTAGGTTGGGTACAGTCTCCATAGGAGATTTGTGAAAAGTCCAGGACAAGGAACAAAGAATATGAAATCTATAGATGGGCTGTGAACTGGAATAAACAATACACTGGTCAATGAAATCACAGATTCAGAAAAGCATTCACATATTACATGTACTACAATAGAGATCCTTTGAGACTGGGTGATTTTTTCCATGTCAAAAATTAAGCTAACCGTAGAATCTCAAATCTACGTCACTTCATCCCCAATTCAGTACAATGTCTAACTCAGTTCGGGTTCCTATATTACATAGAAATATTAACGTCCTTTAATGCCAGCTTTCAAATAAATTTCCAGGCCTGCACAAACTTGGAAAGGATGATAATGATAATAACTCAATTTGGGGATGGAAGGTAGGGTACAGATATCGGGTACAGGGAGCTCTACATGAGGAAATTCCCTTTACTAATGTATGTTGGGCACTATCTTTACAACTGACGAGTCTGGGAATTGCCTGGCTGTACAATGAACTTGAGTGTGGTCCCACTGACAGTAAATCCTGTTGGAATCAGGGGATTTCTGGTGTCATAGCCAGCTCTTTATCCCTTGTATTATACTGCTTCTCTATATAAACTGATACTTTTAAGTTTCCAAAGAACTTTTTAGGCATTTTCTATTTTACCTTTACAATAATCCTTGTGAAGTAGGTCTTATCATTCTCATTTAACAGAAGGGAAACCAGATCTTATAGATATTTTCTGTGTTGTGAAACCTGAAAGCAATGCAAATATACAAATACACATTCACATGCGTGTATTTATGTGTGTGCACATATTCATGTGTTTATTGTCCAGCGCATGTGTGTGCACATGTTTATTGCCCAGGGTAAAACAGATAGTAAATTTTGGAAGCAAGATTCAAGCTCAGATGTTTCTGACTCAAAGGACATGAGCTTTTCAAAACAAAGACCACCTTAACATGATTTGCTATTGTGCCAAATGAAATTCTTAGAGACAAAATTCAGAACGCAATTAATCAACTTATTAGTTAGGCTAGTAACTCGCCTTGGGGTGAGGGGCTATCATATTCCTCAACCCTATCTTAGGGTCCCATGAGGTCTCCTTTTGAGCTAGGATAGAAGATGGACATTTTGTCAAAAGAGGATAAGTAATATTAATTATCAAATGATATAGCATAATATTAATTTTCCTCACTATTCTCTAAGGTAAGCTGTTTGTCTTTACTGGAACTGCACATGTGAGTCTCATGTGAGAGAATACTGAATATGCTTACCTACTGTAGCTTCTATACAATTACATTATATATCCATTACATTCTATGTGAACCATATTGTTTTCTATGTTTCACATTTATTCAACTGTACATGTGAATATCTGTTTCACCAAATATTTCCCAATTACTCGTAAAAATTAACATTTAACAATATTTTGAGTTCCAAATTCCCTTTCTCCCACAGGTACATGATTTAGAAATAAATGGTGATACCATTAGCAGATTAGGGGAGGATGGAATGGTTTATGACCAAACAAAAGATAGAGAGCATCAGGGGATGTGAAATGGATATTTTTAATTACATTAATTTCTTTAAAAAAAAAAAAAAGGTTGGTACAAACAAAACCAATTCAGACAAGATTAGAAAGACAGTAGAAAACTGGGAAAAAATTGTATAGCAAGTTTTTCTGATAAAAGTTGATCCCTTAAATATATGGAGAACTTAGTCAAATTCACCAGAACACAAGTTATTCTTCAATAAATAAATGGTCAAAGACTATGAACAGGTAATTTTTAAATGAAGAAGTTAAAGTTATCTATAGGTACATGGATAAAATGCCCTAAATCACTACTGATTAGAGAAATGCAAACTAAAAAGAACCTGAATTTTCACCTCACACCTATCAGATTGGCTAATATGGCAGAAAAGGAAAATGACAGATATTGGAGACGATATGGGAGAAGTGTGATATTAATGCATTGTCGGTGGAGTTGTGAACTGACCTAACCATTCTAAAAAGCAATTTGGAATAGTGTCCAAAGACTTGTAAAACCCTTTGTCCCAACAATACCATTACTAGGTCTGTATCCCAAACATATTTTTAAAAAGGTAGGGAGGTAGGGCAGAGAGGACCTATATGTACACAAATATTTATAGCAGCTCTTTTTGTGAAGGGAAAGAACTGGAAATTGAGGGGATGCCTAATTCATTAATTGGGGCATGGCAAACAAATTATGTTTTATCATCGTTATGGAATATTACTGTAATGTAAGAAATGATGAGCAGCATGCTTTCAGATGTATTTGGAAAGATATCAACTGATGCAAAGTGCAGTGAATAGACTTTGGAGAATGTACATAGTAATAGAAATATTGTACAATACTCAACTGTGAATATCATAGCCATTCTAAGCAGTGTAACAATTTAAGACTATTCTGAAGAACTTATGATGAAAAATATGCTTTCTGCCTCCAAAGAAAGAATGGATGGAGTCAGAAGGAAGGTCAAAGTATACTTTACTTTTTTTGTCTTTTCTTTTACAGCATTACTAATACGGAAATATGTTTTGTATCATGGTACACAAACCACCTATATAAAATTCCTTGTCTTCTCAATGGGGGAAGAAAGGAAGAAGGGAGAGAGAATTTGGAACTCAATTTTTTGAAAATATAAAATTGTCTTTACATATAATTATAAAAATATTAAAGTATAAAAAAAGAAAATCTGTTTCTTATTCTGATGGCATATGGGTAAAGGAACAGCAGTAGGCAGGCTTCATGGAGGCAGGTTTTTGTGGATTCCGTTTAGTCCTTATTATCAAGTTTTGGCTTAGGGAAAGTTTCTAGAAAATTACTATTGGGTCATTTTATTTCTGGGCACTCCACATTTACATGTCTTTCGAAATTTATTTTTAGTCCTAGTTGTGGACCCAGATAATTAATTCAACTACATTAAACAAAAACATATTTACTAAATATAAGATCACAGATCTAATGAGATAATTCATCTTAATCAACCCACTCATTTTGCACATGAACTGAAATGACCTGCCCAAGGTCACACAAGTTGTATGTGTGAGTAGGGAGATCTGAATCCTAGTTCTATAGCTGCAGGTCAATCCTCTTTAATATCTACTATATGAAAGGTACTGAAGTCACAGTGATAATTCTCAGGGAACTTATGTGTATGAAAGGCATATACATGAATACAGATATACCACATCCCGGAAAATAAATAGATCACATAATGGCATGAGAGATTCAAGAACAGAGGGATCATTTTTAGTTATTGTGGTCAGGGATAGTACCTGAGTGATGCTTGAAGATAAGGAAGTAAGTCAAATGATATAAAACAGCATCAATGATTATTTTGCATTTTCTGATTAGCCCCAGACAATCTTTGCTTAATCCATATTACAGTTATAAGTCTATCTTGTTCTTAAATTTCTACAGGGAATATTCAATTAAATCAATTGTACTTTTTACAGAAAGACTACCTAGGGAAGCTTGGTGGTGCAGTGGATAGAGGACCAATGTGGAATCAATCAGGAGGACCTGAGCTCAAATCTAGCCTCAGACACATGGCACTTTTTAAACACTGCTTGACCTGCTGTCTCAGTGCTGCTATGCCAAAGAATACCATGTGTCCACATTAGAATGTAATCTCCCTGAGGGCAGACTGTGCTTTCCCTACCTATTCTTTATATCTATGGGCCATAGCATGGAATATGGCAAGTAGTAAGTTCTTTTTTTAATTATTTATTTTAAACACAGTTTATAACAGATAAGGCAATTAAAACTTTTGGTCAGGTGATACTTCTTTTTAAAGCATTTACAATATGGACCAAAGACTTTTTCTTTTTTTAAACATTAACCAACTGACACACAAATAATATTTGTGTTGCTAACTTCACAAACTCTTGACCTAATTGTCTCCTCAGTATTACTAAGAATTAAAGGACCCTAACTTACGGTTGTTGGTCTAAAGTCCTATGCCCAATAGCTTAATTTCAGATGACGTCGGATGTTCCCCTACCAATAATCTATCTGATATTAAGCTTATAAACCTTTTGACTATAGGAAATTGCCAACAAGAGTAGGGACATTGCAGGAATACAATATCTCCCCAATTTCATGTCAATTCCAGGCAGGATTAGATTATCCACTTGCATTCAGTCGGGCTTAAAGTCTGCCAGGTATCAGTGTGGAAATTGAGTCAGGAGAATCCCACCTCAGCCCATGCAGAACAGCCACTCTCCCACCCTTAACTTGAGATCGCCTTGTGCAGTTCACACCAGTATCTCATCAGCTTACTGGCATCATGGATTGGAGACTCAGATCTCCTTTCTTGCTACCTATACCTGGAGTTAGACTCAGAAGAGCAGTCACTTAATAGTCTCATAGCATTTAAAAATGGCAAGTTCCAATAACCAGATTTCAAATATGATTATAATTTCACTTTGACTAAAGAACATCTTTTGAGGCAAGTCTTAAGTGGCTTACCTGTCTTTCTATACATGTTCTAGTTCCTGATTAAATGGCAATCGTAAAATCAAACTTACCATTAAAACCTTGACTTTTCCATCAATGCCAAATTTTACCTGAGGTTACCTTCCTCTAGGAAATTTGGACTGAAATTCTTTTCTCCAAACTAAAGATGTCATTGATTATTCTCAGTAATTAATTCAGTGTATTGTTTTAATACTAATTGCTTTTACCTCACTTTGTAACATGTCCAATTTTTCTCCCCATTCCTCCCCTCCCCCTGCTTCCTAATACTTTGCATTCTGATTACTCCTTCCCTCAATGTACCCTCCCCGCCATCCCACCCCACCATTCTCCTTTCCCTATTTTCTCTCTTTTCTTGCAGGGCAAGATAAATTTCTGTACCTCATTCCTTGTAGTTCTTATTTCCTGATTATACGCAATAAAAATTCTCAACATTTGTTTCTAATACTTTGAATTCCAACTTCTTTCCCTCCCCTCCTCCCTCCCCAGCCCCACTGAATTGTCTCTCCTGGATCTATTTTCCAGGTCAGTTGTTTTTCCCATGAGATATTTCACATTCTCTTCCATGTTTTCGTTCTTTTGGTTTTGTTTGGTGATTTCTTGGTTTCTCGTAAAGTCATTAGACTCCATCTGTTCCATTCTAATTTTGAGAGAACTATTACATTCAGAGAGCTTTTGAACCTCTTTTTCCATTTGGCTCATTCTGCTTTTGAAAGCATTCTTCTCCTCATTGGCTTTTTGAACCTCTTTTGCCAATTGAGTGAGCCTATTTTTCAAGGTGTTAATTTCCTCAGCATTTTTTTGGGTCTCCTTTACCAAGGTATTGACCCGTTTTTCATACTTTTCTTGCATCTGTCATTTCTCTTCCCAGTTTTTCCTCCACCTGTCTAACTTGCTTTTCAAAATCCTTTTTGAGCTCTTCCAAGGCCTGAGCCCACCCGCCACCCCCCTGGGGTGTCTGCGGTACTGAGGCCCCGTCCTCCACGTCTTTCCCTGATGGCAAGAATACGTCCTCGTCATCAGATTCGAAGGTCGGGATCTTTGCATTTGTTGGAAAAAACTCTCTATAGTCTTATTTTTCTTCCCTTTTCTAGGCATTTTCCCAGCCAGTTACTTGACTTCTGAGATTCCTTTCCACCCCCGCCTGGATCCGCCCAGCTAGTGCTTGGCCTCTGAGGTTCAAATGGGCTTTCCCCGGCAAGCTTTAGTTCTGGCGCTGGGGTGGAGGCAGGGCTGCCTCCCAGGCTCAGTTCCCTCAGGGGCTTTATGCAGAGACTTTCAGGAATGGAGCGGGTGGGGGCGAGGTGGGGGGGCCCACCTCCCAGGCTCAGTTCCCTCAGGGGCTTTATGCAGAGGCCTTCAGTAATAGGGCGGGTTGGGGGCAGGTCCATCTCTCAGGCCCAGCCCCCTCAGGCCGTTCATGCAGAGACCTTCCGTAATGAAGATCCTGCCTGCTGCTGGGGGATTCCTGAGTCCTGGGCCGCTGCCGCCTCAGCCGCCGCCCACCCCTCTGCCTCTGCCGCCACTGCTTCCTCCCAAGGGGGCCCAAGTCATGGAGATGCTCTGTTCCCCTCCTCCAGCTCGGCCTTCTCTCTCACTGACCTGTAGCTTCTGTGGGCGGAGGGACTTTCCCGGCTGCCGGAGCTTCCGTCCCTGAAGCCTGCTCGGGTCAGCTTCTCTGGGGCAGCGACCAGGGCAGCGTTGGGGTGGGGTCCGCTTTCCAGGGCGCGACAGACCCCAGGGACAGCTCTTCAGGGCTCTCTGGCACGTAAATCTCTTCCACTCCATTTCTGCACAGCTTGTATTGACCCAGAAGTTATGGGGGGGTCTCTTTTTACATTAATTCTATGGGCTTTGGTTTCAGAGCTCGTAAACGTGCGTCCTTCTACTCCGCCATCTTGACTTCGCCCCCCCATGTTTTTCCCTTGAAGTATTATTATATTCATATTTGCTGGGTAGGTGATTCTTGGTTTCAATCTCAGTTCCTTTGACTTCTGAAATATCCCATTCCAAGCCCTTCAATCCCTTAATGTTGAAGCTGCCAGATCCTGTGTTATCCTGATTGTATTTCTACAGTCCTCAAATTGTTTCTTTCTAGATGCTTACAGTATTTTCTTCTTGACTTCGGAACTCTGAAATTTTTCCACAATATTCCTAGGAGTTTCTCTGTTTGGGTTTCTTTCAGGAGGTGATCAATTAATTCTTTCAATATCCATTTTTCCCTCTGATTCTTAAAAAGAATCAGGGCAATTTTCGTTGATAATTTCATGGAAGATTATGTCTAGGCTCTTTTTTTGATCATGGCTTTCAGATAGTCAAATAATTTTTAAATTATTTCTCCTGGATCTATTTTCCAGGTCAGTTGTTTCCCAATGAGTTGTTTCACATTATCTTCTATTTTTTTTTTCAAATTTTTGGTTTTGTTTACTAACTGCTTGGTCCAACTCGTAGTCATTCATTTCCCCGAACTCAATTCTCTCTTTCAAGGAATTATTTTGTTCAGTGAGCTTATGAACCTTCTCCATTTGGGTATGTTCTGCTTTTTAAAACCTCTTTCTCCTCATTGGCTCTTTTGGACCTCTTTTTTCCAATTGAGTTAGCCTCTTTTTAAAGCTCTTATTTTCCTCAGGATTTTTTTTTTTGTTCTCCTTTAGTAAGCTGCTAACTTGTTTTTTAAGGTTTTCTATTGCCTGAGCACAGTTTAAGTTCCCTTTGAAGGCAGAGGCCTTGACTTCCTCTGACAGTATGCCTTGTTCTTCCTCATCTGAAAGGATGAGGAGAGACACCTGTTCCCCAAGAAAGTAACCTTTTATGGTCTTATTTTTTTGCCCCTTTTTGGGGCATTTTCCCAACCAGTTATTTGACTTCTGACTTTCCTCTCCACAAACATCTCACCTCCAGTTCTGCCAATCCAGTACTGGGGGCTAAGATTCAGATGAGCTGCTCCCAAGCCTCAGGGCTTTAAGTGAGGGCAGGGCTGCTAATCAGTGTGAACTTAAGATCAGCTTCTCAGGTGGGGGCAGGGCTGCTTCACTGGGCTCAGTTTCCTCAGGGGCTTTCTGATGATACCTTCAACAATGGATGCAGGCTACAGCCTGTTTTGGGAGCTCTGTCTGCTTCTGCCTCTACTGCTGCCTCCTAAGGAAACCTGAGTTATGGGGATACCTCACTGCCCTCTCTGCCAGCCAAAAAAGACCATGTCACTGACCTTTGGTGCCTCTGGGTTAAGGGATCTGTGCTGCTGCTGAAGATTCTGTCCCTGAAGCCTGCTCGAATCTGCTCCTTTTGGTGTTGTGTGGCCCAGGCAGGGCTGGGCTTTGCTCCATGTCCAGTGAGAGACAGACCTTTCCTGTTGATCTTTCAGGTATCTCTGGAATAGAAATCTCCTCCACTCCATTGTTTTATGCCTTCTGCTGATCCAGCATTTGTTAAGAGTTCTTCTTTACAGGTATTTTATGGGCTGTAGGAACTAGCATATATGTATCTTTCTACTCCACCATCTTGGTTCCTCTCCCCTAGAATCCACTGTAGTAAGTTCTTAATAAAATATTGTTATTGATCATGTGCCCAGTTCTGTTTTAGGTGCTAAACAAATTTTAAACTTTATCATCTTATAGAAAGCTGAAATTTCTTTTGTTACAACCTCTCTTCCTTGTTCTGTTTCCTCCCTTATTTGAGATAGAAGACAACTGCTTATCCCTGTTAAAATTATATGTTTCTACATACTCTTATCTTTCAACCTTTCTCCTTAGCACATTAAACAATTTTAATTCATTTAATCTTTTTACATGGAAGTAATTTGCTCATTTATGTAATTACCTAATGTGACTTCCAATTTTGTTTTGCTTCATATACTCTATTGTTTCCCCTGCTTCATTCTGCTATAGAAGAAAATTAGATTAGTCTATCAGGCATCTTTTCATCACAAAGTAATATGGATAACTACTCTGTCCTCAACAAGAGGATATTTAAAACTGATTCGTTGGAAAATTTCTTTCTAGGTAAGGAATTAAAGCTATCAGATTTTTAATATCCAGAGTCTTCTGTTTACTCCCCTCTAAAAGATAGATGCTATGTTCACCTTGCCATTCCTAAGTTCAAAAATTTAATTAGTTTTCTAAGGGTTTTTGAATCTCATCTAACTATTTCAGAGGGCAATCAGGCCCAATGGCCCATAGGATAATGCATATTTTTGAATTTTAGTGAAAAACCTTGCCCAGCTACCTGTTTTATTGGTGTTTTGGGACCTAGTTGTAGCAATGGATGGAGCACTGCTTTGGGAGTCAGGAAAGTCTGAGTTCAAATCTGTCCTCAGATACTGTCTGACCCTCAATGAGTAGTCACTTAACCCTTGTCTACCTCAATTTAGTCATCTTGAAAGCTTGGGAATGAAGATAACACCTACTTCTCAGGTTTATTGTGAGAATAAATTAAAACATTCGCAAAGTATTTTGCAAATCTTAAAGCACTATATACATGACAGCTATTATTTTCCAAGACATCTTTTTTTGTGCAACTTGGTTAACATTGTTTCTGAAGCTTTTTTTTTCTTGTTTGCTTGGATTTGGGGAGGTAAAGCATACACATCTATTCCCTGAGGGCATGCATACTTTCCAAAGATTCTAGCCCCTAGTACTAATTTAATTGCATTTGTATTTCTAACAAGAAAGCTTTAATTGGTTCTATCCTGAATGTTCGTTGGAATACTATTCCAATTAGCCTCAGTTGTAAAGATCAGTAAAAGAATATCACGGCAATATACTATTTTCCATTTGAGTCCATGCAAAATATATATATATATATATATATATATATATATATATATATATATATATATATATATATATATATATATATATATATATATATACACACACGTAGTGATAATATTCCCAGGGCAATCCTTTTATCCAAGTTCACAATGTTAAGAAGGACATGTGAACTCTGGTAGTGGGTTTAGAAAATGACTTGTATTTATTTAGACAAGTATGAAAACCTTCCAGAAAATCCAATCAGTTATAATGAAATTTCTGCCAAAATCAATGCATTCCCCTCAAAGATCTTTCTAGAGCTCCTCGTTCCTTAAGGATCCCATTTTTCCCCCAACACTCTTAATCTCAAGCAGTGATTCATCATTACCTGGTACATATGAACTCCCGATACATATGAACTCTGGCCTTTGATCACACTTCAGGCCCCAACCTTCTTGAATCACACATGCCCCCCCTCTTTTATCTTCTGTGTTCCAACCGAACTAGACAATTCTCCACTTCCAATACATATGTTACTTTCTCCCACCTTCAGTACTTCCTCTCAATTGTCAGATTGTTTTCTTTAGAAAGCACAAGTCTGGTGAAGTCATTACTCTACTTGATAAATACTGGTAGCTCCCTATTACTTTAAAATTAAAATTAAAACCCTCTGTTTGGCTTTCAAAACCCTTCAAAACCTGCTTTCCCGAATATACTTTTTTTTTTTTTTATCTTTTACCTTATTCCTCACCAAGTATTCTATAATTCATGACATGGGCCTCCTTGTTATTCCTCACACAGGACCCTCTATATTTGAACTTGTGACAACTTTCAGTTGTTGCTACTCATACCTGGAATTCTCTCTTTTTTTTCCATCTTTATCTCTTACTTTTTTAACTTTCTTCAAGTCTCATCAAAGCAAAGACTTTTTGTAGAAAGTGGAAATTTAGTTGAGACTTGGAGAAGAGCAAGGACATTTTGTTTTTTAGTCTTTCTTTGTATCCCCATATCCCCAGTTCTTAATATAATGTCTGGCATACATGAGGTACTTACTACATACAGCTGGGTGTCTTTGTTCATCAGTCCCTACATATTCCTTGGAATGCATTTTCTTTGTCCCCATCTTTGTCTGTTGATTTCTCTCCCTGACTTCAAGACCCAAGTCAAATGTTACCTCCTTTCAAGGAACGTTTCCCAAATATCTCTCTCCCCTTACTCCAAATGAAAATGACTATCTTCATCGAAATCCACATTACTTTGACTGGATCTCTTAGCTCACCCTCCATTGTATTACAATTCTTTGTATATTCACTGTCTGATCTACACCCCCCTCCTTTTCTACTGCCATGTCCAATAAGCTTATTATATTCTTGAGAGCAGAGCCTGTTCCATTTTTGTATCCACAGTACCTGGTAGTGCCTTAGAGTATGTATTGATGAAAATCTACCTGTTGGCAGAATCTCAGGAGCCTGTCTCTGGAAAGACATGATAGTATGTAATGGAAGGACTTCATCTTGATTTGGACCACTTGCAGATATTCACTAACTGGTTCTGGTCTTCTACCCACATGGTGAAGAGATAAACTTTTACTGATTGCTGAGCTGTAATTGGAACATATTCAAAACAGTTCTAACTGAAGTGAGCTACTTTCTCTTTTCTGGAGGTTGTGGTGAAGTAAAGAAGCAAGAACTGTTTGAAGAACTTGGTGAGTAGAGAGACCTCAGAACTCCCCACCAGGCTCTCTGTAATGTGGTCCATTTGTGCAAAGTTTTTGTCTTGCTTTTGCTTCCGTTGTATCTCCTTCTCTTGATTTTAGGTGAAATAACATATCAGAAAACTCTGATCTTAGAAACTTAAAAGTTTGTAACTGAAAGTCCAAGAAACGCAAGAACTGGAGTCCATGACATAATTTGAAGCTGGCTGCACATGGGTGAGGAAGAATTGAGCTTGATGAAGCCCTGACTTAGCCAAAACAAGGATTCAGTCATTCATTCAAATGTTGCACTGGGAAATAAACTTGGCGGGGTGATAGTGTAAGCCTACTCTTCCCAAGGACTGAGATGGAAGATGAGAAAATGTGAATTCTTCCACCTGCCCTACCACCATTTCAGCAGGTAAGCTTTGATACTCCCATTTTTGTTATGGTTTCCAGATAAATGTCCCTTCATATAAGCTAATAGATATTAATTGGGCAAGTGAAATTGGGGTGCTAATCACTGATGGCTAACCTTGCTAAAAACATACTCCAATTAAAAGTTGAGCCAGTGACATAAGCAAAGAATTATCTTGAACCAGGAGTGTCCTAGAGCTAGCTTGATACATCTCACAAGAGCAAATTGTTAAAATTTTAGCATGAGTATTTCCACATCTAAATCAGCAAACCCCACAAATCAGGACTTTGTTTTTATTGATTTTATAGATCTAAGAAAATGATAATATTGTAGATTAAACTTAAGTTGGTCACGTATATATTTTTGAAAGCTAATTGTTATGTATTTATCAGCATACCACTGTCCTGAACCATTAAGAATAAACTCAGAATCCTTAGAGGTGGGTGGGGGATTTAGTCAGAATCACTCCAAGACAGTGTGTCTAAAGTCTCACTACAGTATTATTAATAAATATTTTTTGAAGATGAATTATTAAGAATTTAGAAATAAAATGGTAAAACCATTATTTCTTTGCTTCTATCTCTACTTCCTCATATAACTGTCTGTACATCTGCCCTCTTAAACCTTCTTGCAGTTTTGACTGAAGTCCTAAAAATTATTCTCTATGAAATCAGTCTGTATTTAGAATTCCTCTCCTTCCCTCCTCCTGCAAGATTCTTTGTTCTTTTCATTCCAGTCTTATTGCTCCATCTCATAGTTATCATTGATTCCTATTATGGTCTCTTTGTCCAAGCTTATATTCCTACAATGGAATGTGTAGCCCCCAAATTCACCCTTGAAATATGAATAAGGGATAGACTGTGAGTCAGGAACACATGTATGAATCTTCCTTCAGACACTTATTAGCTATGTGATACTGAGAATGTCATACAATCCCTAAGTGTGAGTTTCTATATCCATAAAATGCTAATAATAATATTAAAAGCACTTATATTACAGGATTGTTGGAAGGATCCAATCAAATAATATATTTAAAGGGCCTTAAAAAAACTTGAGATATGGGGGGGGCGGAGCCAAGATGGCGGAGTAGAAGGACGCACGTTTACGAGCTCCGAAACCAAAAGCCTGTAGAATTAATGTAAAAAGAGTCCCCCATAACTTCTGGGTCAATACAAGGTGTGCAGAAGCAGAGTGGAAGAGATTTCCATTCCGGGGAGCCCTGGAGACCCGTCCCCAGGGTCCGTCGCGCCCCGGAAAGTGGACCCCACCCCCAGCGCTGCCCTGGTCGCGGCCCCAGAGAAGCTGATCCGAGCAGGCTTCAGAGACGGAAGCTCTGGCAGCCGGGAAAGTACCTCCGCCCACAGAAGCTACAGGTCAGTGAGAAAGAAGGCCGGGCTGGAGGAGAGGGGAAGCAGGGCGTCTCCGTGACTCGGGCCCCCTCGGGAGGAAGCGGCGGTGGCAGAGACGGGGGCAGGAAGCGGCGGAGGCAGAGGTGTGGGTGGCGGCTGAGGCGGCAGTGGCCCGGGACTCAGGAATCCCCCAGCAGCAGGCAGGATCTTCATTACGGAAGATTCCCGCATAAAACCTGACAGAGCTGAGCCTGGGAGACGGCCCTGCCCCCACCCCGCTCTATTACTGAAGGCTTCTGCTCAAAGCCCCCAAGGGAACTGAGATTGGGAGGCAGGTTCCCCACCCCACCCACTCCATTCCTGAAAGTCTCTGCATAAAGCCCCCGAGGGATCAGAGTCTGGGAGGCAGCCCTGCCCCCACCCCAGCACCTGAACTAAAGTTCACTGATTGACAGCCAGCAGGAGGAAAGCCCATTTAAATCTCAGAGGCCAAGCACTAGCTGGGCGGATCCAGGAGGGGGTGGAAAGGAATCTCAGAAGTCAAGTAACTGGCTGGGAAAATGCCTAGAAAAGGGAAGAAAAATAAGACTATAGAGAGTTTTTTCCAACAAATGCAAATGATCCCGACCTTCAGATCTGATGATGAGGACGTATCCTTGCCATCAGGGAAAGACGTGGAGGGCGGGGCCTCAGTACCCCAGACACCCCAGGGGGGTGGCGGGTGGGCTCAGGCCCTGGAACAGCTCAAAAAGGATTTTGAAAAGCAAGTTAGACAGGTGGAGGAAAAACTGGGAAGAGAAATGAGAGAGATACAAGAAAAGTATGAAAATCGGGTCAATACCTTGGTAAAGGAGACCCAAAAAAATGCTGAGGAAATTAACACCTTGAAAAATAGGCTCACTCAATTGGCAAAGGAGGTTCAAAAAGCCAATGAGGAGAAGAATGCTTTCAAAAGCAGAATGAGCCAAATGGAAAAAGAGGCTCAAAAGCTCACTGAATTTAATAGTTCTCTCAAAATTAGAATGGAACAGATGGAGTCTAATGACTTTATGAGAAACCAAGAAATCACCAAACAAAATCAAAAGAACGAAAAAATGGAAGAGAATGTGAAATATCTCATGGGAAAAACAACTGACCTGGAAAATAGATCCAGGAGAGACAATTTAAAAATTATGGGACTACCTGAAACTCATGATCAAAAAAAGAGCCTAGACATCATCTTGCATGAAATTATCAAGGAAAACTGCCCTGAGATTCTAGAACCAGAGGGCAAAATAAGTATTGAAAGAATCCATCGATCACCACCTGAAAGAGATCCAAAAAGAGAAACTCCTAGGAACATTGTGGCCAAATTCCAGAACTCCCAGCTCAAGGAAAAAATCTTGCAAGCAGCTAGAAAGAAACAATTCCAGTACTGTGGAAATACAATCAGGATAACACAAGATCTAGCAGCTTCTACATTAAGGGATCGAAGGGCGTGGAATAGGATATTCCAGAAGGCAAAGGAACTAGGACTCAAACCAAGAATCACCTACCCAGCTAAACTGAGTATAATACTTCAAGGGAAAATATGGTCTTTCAATGAAACAGAGGACTTTCAATCATTCTTAATGAAAAAACCAGAGCTGAAAAGAAAATTTGACTTTCAAACACAAGAATGAGAAGAAGCATGAAAAAGTAAACAGCAAAGAGAAGTCATAAGGGACTTACCAGAAGTGAACTGTTTATATTCATACAGGGAAAGACAATATTTCTAACTCTTAAAACTTTTCAGTATCTGGGTAGTTGGTGGGACCACACATACACATGTACACTCATGCACACACATACACACATGCACACACATACAGAGATAGAGAGCACAGATTGAACTGAATAGGATGGGACGATACCTTAAAAGAAACTAAGGTAAATGGTGAGAGAGAAATGTAGGGGGAGGAAAGAGAGGGAAAGGGAAGGGGGTAACTATATGTCATTTAAGAGGCAGGTAGGAGTTTTTCTTAGTGGAGGGAAAAAGAGGAGAGCTGAGAAAAAAAAAAAACAAGAAGTTTACCCTCATCACATTTTACTAAACGAAGGAGTGAAATGCACACTCATTTTGGTATGAAAACCTATCTTACAGTATAAGAAAGTGGGGGAGAAGGAGATCTTGCAAGGGAGGGGATGATGGAGGGGAGGGCAAAGGGAGGAGGGAGCAATTTGAAGTCAACACTTGGGGAGGGACAGGATCAAGAGACAGAAGAGAAACAATGAGGGGCAGGTTAGGAGGGATGGTAATCCAGTTAGTCTTACACAACACGACTATCAGGGAAGTCATTTGCAAAACAACACAGATAGGGCCTAAATTGAATTGTCCCAAAGGGAATGGGTGGGGAGGGAGGGATGGGGAGAATTTGGAACTCAAAGTTTTAGGAACAACTGTTTAGTATTGTTGTTGCAACTAGGAAAGAAGACATACAGTTAAGGAGGAATAGAAAGTCATCTGGCCCTACAGGAGAAAAGAGAAGATGGAGACAAGAGAAGGGAGGGATGAGAGAAGAGAGGGCAGATTGGAGATAGGGAAAATTAGATTGCCTGGGGTATTGGGGTGGGGGAAGGGCATAAAAGGGGAGAAAATTGGGAACCCAAAAATTTGTGAAAATGATTGTAAAAAATTAAATAAATAAAATAAAAAAAAAACAAAAAAAACTTGAGATATGTAAATGAGCTGGTCCAAGGATTTAAACAAAGTTCTCTAAAAAATTGTAAATTAACAACCCCATAGAAGAATGCTTGAATTCACTGATTAAAAGGGAGTTATAAGTCAAAACAATGTCAAAAAGGCACCTCACACCCTGCACATTTGGAAGGATGACAAATAATGGGAATAGTGAAGGTCGAAGGGGTTATGAATAGATGGACCTTGTTTCCTGCTATCTCATTCTATAGTAACATGGTCATGGGGAACGAAGAAGACAGAGAGGGAAAAATCTTTCTTCCCTCCAAGAGGGAGGTGCTTCTCAGCTGTGGATCATCTCTAGTCATCTTGATCTATATCTCACCACTGGATCCAGATGGCTCTGGAGGAGACAGTGAGGCTGGTGACTTTGCACAGCCCTGCCTCATTTAAATCCAATTCACTTGCAAGTTATGGCATCACTTCTGCGATGTCATAGTCTTCCTCAAGAACAAAGGGCAAACTACAGCACCAGCCTCTCAGGTGCTTGGAGTCATGAGCCACTGGATTCAGATTGTACTCTCATTTCACTTTCAGTTTGATGTTTCTTTTACATGTAGTATAAATGGTGAAATTTGATCTTCATCAAGTCACAGAATATTTCCCACGTGGCATCTTTGGTCTTTTTCCAATGACTCCAAATTCTCATGACTCCTTCAAATTAATTCAGGACTTGGTCAAATATAGTTTACTTTTGATTACTTGATTTAGTCAATAGAGATGTATGAGTCTTCTGTGATTAATTGGGGATTAAGAACCACCTCTACTCAAACATTTTTTTTCCTGTGATCATCAAAATAGTTTCAGAGATCAACTGCAACATATCTATATCCAGTAGTTTAAAGTATGTCTAAATGTTCAAGAGTCTCCCTAAATCTAGCCTTTAAGTATCTTTAGTTCACATGATTTACTTTAGAAGTTTGAATATAAATACTCTATATTTCCAGTGCAACCTTAAATATTTTAAAAGCCTGACCTTTATACTCCCAAAGAAATTTTTATTATACTATAAGCATATTTGGCTACCCAGAACTATTTCTGTCAGCATAGCTCATTGTTAGGATTCGATTAAACTCTAGGATAATGTCTCATTTTAATCACAGTCACCACTGACAAAAGTTTACAAATTGATATGAAATACTAACCTTTATCTGGGTAACAACTGCATAAGTGAATATTATGTTAAGTCAAATGCTTTAAAGTGACAGACATAAAATTATGTGAGTTTTATTTTTCTTTTTTATAGTTTCCCCAAAGTATGTAATTATGTAATATGTTTTTCAAATAAATAGTAACAATAATAACCACTCACATTTCAATAGTATTTCACATTTCACATGCTTATCATATAAACCACTTGTAAGATAGATTTTCATTGGGTAACTTCCAGGTGAGGGTAGAGAGACCTCAGACCTTCCTAGATGAGTTAACAGACTCATAGAGATGGAGCTTCTTATGGTGACACAGCTCACAAATAGCTGAATTCTATAGAATCCAGATGTTCTAACTCCAAATTCAGTCTTGAGTGCAAACCATTACAACACACTGTATCCCCTTGGAAAAGGGATAGATAGATTGATGGAGATATAGTATGGAAAACCTGGGTTCATATCCCACCTCTGACAAATACCAGGTGTGTAGCCATGAACAAGTCTTTTCACTTTATGAGTCTCAATTTCTGTAGCTATAAAATAGGGATAATTAGCTCTGTAGAACTGGTCTCATAGGATTGTTGTGCGGCTTAAAAGGAGATTTTGGAAACTAAAGTGTGTTATAAAAGTCAGGTATTTTTTTTAAAAAAATAATAAGTAATAAGCCTATTAACTATCTGATTGAAAGAAATAATATAAAATTCTAAAATATAGCTTTTTAAAACCCAGTATCATACACTCGTATATTACACCAACTACTTTAGTGAGGATATCTAAATGGAGTTTGGTATAGAAAGCTTAAGTCAATACAAATGATGAAAGACCAGCTTGCCAGGGTAGATGAATTTGCTCCCAGTAAAGATCAAGTTATTGAAGATCTGGTATAAGAAAGTCTATAAATATCTTGACTATCTGCAATCAAGAAAGATTAACCATATGGCAATTAAATAAAAGCTGAGGAAAACATGCAACCCATGTGTGGAAAATATTTCAGACAACAGGATTAAGGTAATAAGTGCATTTGTGTCACCAATTATAAAACATGCATTTTGTATTATAAACAAGTCCACTTATAAGCTAAGGAGTCATTAGATATAACATTGGATTGGCCATGATCAAACACTTATCTCAGTCTCGGATATCAATTAATTAAGATCAGCATTCTATATATAGATTCTCAAGTTGAAAATTGTAGAGTTATTTTTACAGGAAGCCTATTGTATGCTTTATAATGGTTTACATGCTGATCACATGCATGCACACACACAGACACACACAATGACAAAGTAACATTTTATAATGATAAAAGGAAGCACTTATCTATTGCTTTAAGTTTTACGAAGAGCTTTACAAATGATCTCTCATTTTATTTTCACAATGACCTTGGGAGGGAGGTGCTGTTATTATCTTCATTTTATAGATGAAGCACCAGAGGCAGACAGATCAAGCAACTTACCTAGCATCACACAGCTACAGCCTGAGGCTAAATTTGAACTCAGGTCTTCCTGACTCCTGTCTAGAGCTCTAATTCAGACAGTCATTTAGCTGGGAAAGGTCTATGATTTCAAGATATATATATATATATATATATATATATATATATATATATATATATATATATATATATACACACACACACTGAATTCTTGAAGCAAATTCAGTTGAAGGCTGGCTAAGGGACAGTCAGATTGTGGGTTTAAATCATGGCGTGGGAGCAGAAAATCCAGTTAGTTTCTCACTGGAGTTGAGGATGGATCCTCAGATAGGAACACTATGCCAATAGCATGTTGATATTTTGAGCTCTGGGACAGTTATACCGTGTGACAGTGGGAGTCGGGAGAAAGTAATGAGGAAAATCCAGGTTGTCACAAAATAGAAGTAACTTTCTCCCAATATCAAGAAGTTGGGAAAAGCTCTATTTGTCTGTGGTAGACTGAGAAGGCTCTGGACTTCTTTGTTATATGCACTCTCAGTACTAATGCAGATCAATACATTTTTTGCTCAACTGGATTGTGTGATAAATCTCTGTGACCATAAATTTATTGGCTGATGGACCAGTGTACTGATAACTGGCCTCTTGGAAGTCACCTGTACTAGCATTCACAGGACAGATGTGAAATTCATTGTTGGACCTAGGCTGGAAGTCAGGCCAGTTTGTTTAGCCTGCAGAATCTTACACTTCATTGCAACTCTATGTAATGACAAACAGAAAAAGAACTTTAGTGAAGGAATAATAATAGGGACCACAATGAATATTATATAGAAATTATAGGTGGGTAAAATCATACAGATTATTTAAACACACATATACACAATACATACATGTATAAATAATCATATGGGCAAAGTTAGTGCATACATGTATAATTATAATACACATGCGATATACATGCATAACACATGTATAGCACGCGCAAAATGCACACACAAATAATTTGCAATGTGTTTGTGAGTATGTATACACACAGCTAGGTGCTACAATTGTTAGAACACCGTCCTTGGAATCAAGAAGACTCATCTTCCCAAGTTCAGTCTGGCCTCAGACACTTATTAGCTATTTGATACTAGGCAAATCACTTAACCCTGCTTTTCTCAGCTTTGTCATCTGTGAAATGAGCAGGAAAAGGGAAAGGTAAGTCATTGTAGTATCCTTGCCAAGAAAGGACCAAACAGGGTCAAAAAGAGTCAGACACAACTGAAGCAACTTAACTACCACCTAGACAATATATGTATACAAATAGACACACACACATGTACATACATACATATATACATACACATACACACATATATGTATATATGTATGTTTGTGTATGTATGTATTTTTATCATCAAGCAACCTTGCACCCAGGAGGGTCTGCTGCACAGGTTCTTTTCTAAAAGCAAAGCAAATTTGAGAGGGGTAAACAATCTTTAATTACATACACCAACAGAGAAAATACAAACAGCACCAAAAGACAGGGGATTCAGCTGTCTGACCATAGGCAACACATAACATCATTATCAGAGAGAGAAGCACCAACATCTGAGTTTTCAAAGCCGGAGGGCTTCTAAAAACAGCTGCCCAGAGTCTCACTGGGCACAGGAACCTAATTCCAAAAACTAAGCCCCAAAGCAAAACCTCAACTCAGAGTGGATAAAGTCTTTTCAGAGCCCAAAGGCATGACTCCTCCTGATCCAGTGCCTCATTATCAATCAGCAAATTCAGCAGAATCAGCAAAATAAAATCAGCCTTCGTACAAAACAAGCCTCCCCTAATCGTGCCTCCCTCAATAAACCCATTTGAGATCTATCAGTGGCTGGGGAAGATTTTTAACTTCCATTACAATTATGTAACATACATATGATTTACACAACCTTTTGAAATAAGTGGCATTATAAGTCTCATTTCATTGATGAGCAAACTGATGCTAAAGCTTATTAAAAGATTTGTCTATATTCTCTTTGGTAAATAAGAATCTATAGGAAATATTCAAATCTCTGAAGTTCCAAATACTATGCTTTATCACCTTCTCCCAGTCTGCCTTCAAAACATGTAAGAGTCAGAGACAAAAAGGGGGTTTAATTTATCTACCCAGGAAATTTTAGCTAATATAATGTTGCTATAAGATAAATTGTTGGGACGTTGAAGGGGCAATTAAGAATGCATTGATTAAACTAAAATTATAATAAACATGAAAAGAAAATTTATTGAGAACATATTCATAAGAATGTTCTCTGATAACTAACTGAACATTAATAGTAAAATAAATTACCTTAGAGGTTGTAGGTTATTCGGAATAATAATTTTCTTAAGATTGTGTGCTGCTTCTCTACCTTGAATGTAGATTGATAAGAAATGAATAGATGAAATACAAACTTAAGTTCAGTTTAGAAAGTAATTTTGAGAAGCTATACTGGGATAGGAACATAATTAAAAAAAAACAAACAACAAATCCAGGTCAACGGAATAAATATTCTATCATACATGAAACAGTGGGGCTTATTAATAGGCTATCCTCCATAGTAAACAGCAGGAATATTTGACAGAGAATATGAACAAGTGTAGAGTTACACAGTAAGGAAGGCTAAAGAAGCTAAAACAAATGTAGAAATTAAATGAATTTTTTTTAAAAGGCAGTAATAATCATGGGGTATAGAGCTGACTCACATATGCAAATTAGACATTATATGAAACTGGTATCCTGTGAATTTTAGTATCAGATATGGCAAGAATCAATACACATATATTTCAAGGAATATGCAACCAGATTTCCATCCCAACAAGAGATATTTCTAATGTATTTGGCCAGTGGGCCCCATAACTTTGTGTTAATTTTATACCAGACTCCCTAGGTCTTAAAATTATTGTTAATATTAATATGAATTTTAAAATACTGCTTAATATTTTATTTTATTCTCCCCAAAATGAATTATTAAAACATTTAAATATATAAATTGGTTTATTTTACTAAAATAAAAGCAAGAGAAATACTTTTCACTGCGCTAACAACATCTAGAGGATTTTATTCTCTTTTGTGAGATGGAGATCATATTGTAAGAGGACTGTTGAGGTGCAGCTAGGTGGCACAGTGGTTAGAGCGATGGCCTTAAATTCTAGAGGACTTGAGTTAAATCCAGCCTTAGATATTTTATAATTATGTGACCCTTGGCAAGTTACTTAAACAATTTTTTGGGGGGGCAGCAAGGAGAGAGGGAGAGATAGACATCATTGACAAATGGATTCAGAGAAGAATAAATTAATGTATCCAATGCAAATCTTACCATACAAGGAAGAATTTGAGATACTTAATGTGGAGGAGAAAAGAAAAATAGAGGGATGGAACTTGACATTTGAAGGGCTTCAGGTGATAGATTTGAATTAAGGATTAAGAAATAGAAGTTGTAAGAGAATAAATTTTACCTGAATAAAAGGAAAAAAACAAAACAAAACAAAACCTTTCAAATAGACACCAATGATGGCGTAGATCAAGTCAAAATGTTTGACTTCAAACAAAAAGTTGCTGTGATTATTAAGAAAAAGAAAGCAATATTTTCTATTAGTAATAGTGTGAAAGAGATTCCTGCATTTATGTAGAAAGACTTAACCAGATGATTTTAAGTTTCCTTCAAAGTCTAGACATTGCAACTATGGAACTACATTTTTAGAGTAGTTCAACAAGAAAATTCTTGCTTTTTTAAATAGGTTATTGAAAAGATGACAAGTAAGTAGAAACAGATTTTAAGAATCACACCAATATGTTGGTATTAAGTTTGATGGTATAATGATAAAGTATTTCTGTCAAATAATTGTAATGGAAGAAGCAGCATGGCATAGTGGATATGGAGCCAATAAGACACTGGTGGAAGACCTAATTCTGATATAGAACTAGTATGACTCTCGACAAAGCAGTTAAAGGAACCCCCAAAAGATTTTAAAATTTTAAGTTGCAGAAGAGGTGCTGATCTACATCTAGAGGAACTTTCCTATTAGGAGTCTCCCATATAAATGAAATCACAAGACAATTCCAAACAACTGAGTGGAGCATATGAAGGTTGGAGAATTTTATTGGAGTAAGATTATGAATGGCTTAATCTTAGATTTCACCAGGATGAAGAATTTATCCTTAGCAAACTATGTATAAAAATATGTCATCAGGGAGAGCCAAGAAACAAATCTGATAATTAGGGTGTAATAAAGGAGAAATGCCATCCGGAACCATGGAGGTGACGGTCTCACTATCGCATCCGGAACCATGGAGGTGATGGTCTCGCTATCGCATCCGGAACCATGGAGGTGATGGTCTCGCTATCGCATCCGGAACCATGGAGGTGACCGGAACCATGGAGGTGATGGTCTCGCTACTGCATCCGGAACCATGGAGGGCATCCGGAACCATGGAGGTGATGGCCTCACTATTGCATCCACATGGAGGTGATGGTCTCACTATTGCATCCGGAACCATGGAGGTGATGGCCTCACTATTGCATCCGGAACCATGGAGGTGATGGTCTCGCTACCGCATCCGGAACCATGGAGGTGATGGTCTCGCTATTGCATCCGGAACCATGGAGGTGATGGCCTCACTATTGCATCCGGAACCATGGAGGTGATGGTCTCGCTACCGCATCCGGAACCATGGAGGTGATGGCCTCACTATTGCATCCACATGGAGGTGATGGTCTCACTATTGCATCCGGAACCATGGAGGTGATGGCCTCACTATTGCATCCGGAACCATGGAGGTGATGGTCTCGCTACCGCATCCGGAACCATGGAGGTGATGGTCTCGCTATTGCATCCGGAACCATGGAGGTGATGATCTCACTATCGCATCCGGAACCATGGAGGTGATGATCTCACTATCGCATCCGGAACCATGGAGGTGATGGTCTCACTATTGCATCCACATGGAGGTGATGGTCTCACTATTGCATCCGGAACCATGGAGGTGATGGCCTCACTATTGCATCCGGAACCATGGAGGTGATGGTCTCGCTACCGCATCCGGAACCATGGAGGTGATGGCCTCACTATTGCATCCACATGGAGGTGATGGTCTCACTATTGCATCCGGAACCATGGAGGTGATGGCCTCACTATTGCATCCGGAACCATGGAGGTGATGGTCTCGCTACCGCATCCGGAACCATGGAGGTGATGGCCTCACTATCGCATCCGGAACCATGGAGGTGACGGTCTCACTATTGCATCCGGAACCATGGAGGTGATGGTCTCACTATCGCATCCGGAACCATGGAGGGCATCCGGAACCATGGAGGTGATGGTCTCGCTACCGCATCCGGAACCATGGAGGTGATGGTCTCGCTATTGCATCCGGAACCATGGAGGTGATGGCCTCACTATTGCATCCGGAACCATGGAGGTGATGGTCTCGCTACCGCATCCGGAACCATGGAGGTGATGGTCTCGCTATTGCATCCGGAACCATGGAGGTGATGGCCTCACTATTGCATCCGGAACCATGGAGGTGATGGTCTCGCTACCGCATCCGGAACCATGGAGGTGATGGTCTCGCTACCGCATCCGGAACCATGGAGGTGATGGTCTCACTATTGCATCCGGAACCATGGAGGTGATGATCTCACTATCGCATCCGGAACCATGGAGGTGATGGCCTCACTATTGCATCCGGAACCATGGAGGTGATGGTCTCGCTACCGCATCCGGAACCATGGAGGTGATGGTCTCGCTACCGCATCCGGAACCATGGAGGTGATGGCCTCACTATCGCATCCGGAACCATGGAGGTGACGGTCTCACTATTGCATCCGGAACCATGGAGGTGATGGTCTCACTATCGCATCCGGAACCATGGAGGGCATCCGGAACCATGGAGGTGATGGTCTCGCTACCGCATCCGGAACCATGGAGGTGATGGTCTCGCTATTGCATCCGGAACCATGGAGGTGATGGCCTCACTATTGCATCCGGAACCATGGAGGTGATGGTCTCGCTACCGCATCCGGAACCATGGAGGTGATGGTCTCGCTATTGCATCCGGAACCATGGAGGTGATGGCCTCACTATTGCATCCGGAACCATGGAGGTGATGGTCTCGCTACCGCATCCGGAACCATGGAGGTGATGGTCTCGCTATTGCATCCGGAACCATGGAGGTGATGATCTCACTATCGCATCCGGAACCATGGAGGTGATGGTCTCACTATTGCATCCACATGGAGGTGATGGTCTCACTATTGCATCCGGAACCATGGAGGTGATGGTCTCGCTACCGCATCCGGAACCATGGAGGTGATGGCCTCACTATTGCATCCACATGGAGGTGATGGTCTCACTATTGCATCCGGAACCATGGAGGTGATGGCCTCACTATTGCATCCGGAACCATGGAGGTGATGGTCTCGCTACCGCATCCGGAACCATGGAGGTGATGGTCTCGCTATTGCATCCGGAACCATGGAGGTGATGGCCTCACTATTGCATCCGGAACCATGGAGGTGATGGTCTCGCTATTGCATCCACATGGAGGTGATGGTCTCACTATTGCATCCGGAACCATGGAGGTGATGGCCTCACTATTGCATCCGGAACCATGGAGGTGATGGTCTCGCTACCGCATCCGGAACCATGGAGGTGATGGTCTCGCTACCGCATCCGGAACCATGGAGGTGATGGCCTCACTATTGCATCCACATGGAGGTGATGGTCTCACTATTGCATCCGGAACCATGGAGGTGATGGCCTCACTATTGCATCCGGAACCATGGAGGTGATGGTCTCGCTACCGCATCCGGAACCATGGAGGTGATGGTCTCGCTACCGCATCCGGAACCATGGAGGTGATGGTCTCGCTATTGCATCCGGAACCATGGAGGTGATGGTCTCGCTATTGCATCCGGAACCATGGAGGTGATGATCTCACTATCGCATCCGGAACCATGGAGGTGATGATCTCACTATCGCATCCGGAACCATGGAGGTGATGGTCTCACTATTGCATCCACATGGAGGTGATGGTCTCACTATTGCATCCGGAACCATGGAGGTGATGGTCTCGCTATTGCATCCGGAACCATGGAGGTGATGATCTCACTATCGCATCCGGAACCATGGAGGTGACGGTCTCACTATTGCATCCGGAACCATGGAGGGCATCCGGAACCATGGAGGTGATGGTCTCACTATTGCATCCGGAACCATGGAGGTGATGGTCTCACTATCGCATCCGGAACCATGGAGGGCATCCGGAACCATGGAGGTGATGGTCTCGCTACCGCATCCGGAACCATGGAGGTGATGGTCTCGCTATTGCATCCGGAACCATGGAGGTGATGGCCTCACTATTGCATCCGGAACCATGGAGGTGATGGTCTCGCTACCGCATCCGGAACCATGGAGGTGATGGTCTCGCTATTGCATCCGGAACCATGGAGGTGATGGCCTCACTATTGCATCCGGAACCATGGAGGTGATGGTCTCGCTACCGCATCCGGAACCATGGAGGTGATGGCCTCACTATTGCATCCACATGGAGGTGATGGTCTCACTATTGCATCCGGAACCATGGAGGTGATGGCCTCACTATTGCATCCGGAACCATGGAGGTGATGGTCTCGCTACCGCATCCGGAACCATGGAGGTGATGGTCTCGCTATTGCATCCGGAACCATGGAGGTGATGATCTCACTATCGCATCCGGAACCATGGAGGTGATGATCTCACTATCGCATCCGGAACCATGGAGGTGATGGTCTCACTATTGCATCCACATGGAGGTGATGGTCTCACTATTGCATCCGGAACCATGGAGGTGATGGCCTCACTATTGCATCCGGAACCATGGAGGTGATGGTCTCGCTACCGCATCCGGAACCATGGAGGTGATGGCCTCACTATTGCATCCACATGGAGGTGATGGTCTCACTATTGCATCCGGAACCATGGAGGTGATGGCCTCACTATTGCATCCGGAACCATGGAGGTGATGGTCTCGCTACCGCATCCGGAACCATGGAGGTGATGGCCTCACTATCGCATCCGGAACCATGGAGGTGACGGTCTCACTATTGCATCCGGAACCATGGAGGTGATGGTCTCACTATCGCATCCGGAACCATGGAGGGCATCCGGAACCATGGAGGTGATGGTCTCGCTATTGCATCCGGAACCATGGAGGTGATGGCCTCGCTATTGCATCCGGAACCATGGAGGTGATGGCCTCACTATTGCATCCGGAACCATGGAGGTGATGGCCTCACTATTGCATCCGGAACCATGGAGGTGATGGTCTCGCTACCGCATCCGGAACCATGGAGGTGATGGTCTCGCTACCGCATCCGGAACCATGGAGGTGATGGTCTCACTATTGCATCCGGAACCATGGAGGTGATGATCTCACTATCGCATCCGGAACCATGGAGGTGATGGCCTCACTATTGCATCCGGAACCATGGAGGTGATGGTCTCGCTACCGCATCCGGAACCATGGAGGTGATGGTCTCGCTACCGCATCCGGAACCATGGAGGTGATGGCCTCACTATCGCATCCGGAACCATGGAGGTGACGGTCTCACTATTGCATCCGGAACCATGGAGGTGATGGTCTCACTATCGCATCCGGAACCATGGAGGGCATCCGGAACCATGGAGGTGATGGTCTCGCTACCGCATCCGGAACCATGGAGGTGATGGTCTCGCTATTGCATCCGGAACCATGGAGGTGATGGCCTCACTATTGCATCCGGAACCATGGAGGTGATGGTCTCGCTACCGCATCCGGAACCATGGAGGTGATGGTCTCGCTATTGCATCCGGAACCATGGAGGTGATGGCCTCACTATTGCATCCGGAACCATGGAGGTGATGGTCTCGCTACCGCATCCGGAACCATGGAGGTGATGGTCTCGCTATTGCATCCGGAACCATGGAGGTGATGATCTCACTATCGCATCCGGAACCATGGAGGTGATGGTCTCACTATTGCATCCACATGGAGGTGATGGTCTCACTATTGCATCCGGAACCATGGAGGTGATGGTCTCGCTACCGCATCCGGAACCATGGAGGTGATGGCCTCACTATTGCATCCGGAACCATGGAGGTGATGGTCTCGCTACCGCATCCGGAACCATGGAGGTGATGGTCTCGCTATTGCATCCGGAACCATGGAGGTGATGGCCTCACTATTGCATCCGGAACCATGGAGGTGATGGTCTCGCTACCGCATCCGGAACCATGGAGGTGATGGTCTCGCTATTGCATCCGGAACCATGGAGGTGATGGCCTCACTATTGCATCCGGAACCATGGAGGTGATGGCCTCACTATTGCATCCGGAACCATGGAGGTGATGGCCTCACTATTGCATCCGGAACCATGGAGGTGATGGTCTCGCTACCGCATCCGGAACCATGGAGGTGATGGTCTCGCTACCGCATCCGGAACCATGGAGGTGATGGCCTCACTATTGCATCCACATGGAGGTGATGGTCTCACTATTGCATCCGGAACCATGGAGGTGATGGCCTCACTATTGCATCCGGAACCATGGAGGTGATGGTCTCGCTACCGCATCCGGAACCATGGAGGTGATGGTCTCGCTATTGCATCCGGAACCATGGAGGTGATGATCTCACTATCGCATCCGGAACCATGGAGGTGATGATCTCACTATCGCATCCGGAACCATGGAGGTGATGGTCTCACTATTGCATCCACATGGAGGTGATGGTCTCACTATTGCATCCGGAACCATGGAGGTGATGGTCTCGCTATTGCATCCGGAACCATGGAGGTGATGATCTCACTATCGCATCCGGAACCATGGAGGTGACGGTCTCACTATTGCATCCGGAACCATGGAGGTGATGGTCTCACTATCGCATCCGGAACCATGGAGGGCATCCGGAACCATGGAGGTGATGGTCTCGCTACCGCATCCGGAACCATGGAGGTGATGGTCTCGCTATTGCATCCGGAACCATGGAGGTGATGGCCTCACTATTGCATCCGGAACCATGGAGGTGATGGTCTCGCTACCGCATCCGGAACCATGGAGGTGATGGCCTCACTATTGCATCCACATGGAGGTGATGGTCTCACTATTGCATCCGGAACCATGGAGGTGATGGCCTCACTATTGCATCCGGAACCATGGAGGTGATGGTCTCGCTACCGCATCCGGAACCATGGAGGTGATGGTCTCGCTATTGCATCCGGAACCATGGAGGTGATGATCTCACTATCGCATCCGGAACCATGGAGGTGATGATCTCACGATCGCATCCGGAACCATGGAGGTGATGGTCTCACTATTGCATCCACATGGAGGTGATGGTCTCACTATTGCATCCGGAACCATGGAGGTGATGGCCTCACTATTGCATCCGGAACCATGGAGGTGATGGTCTCGCTACCGCATCCGGAACCATGGAGGTGATGGCCTCACTATTGCATCCACATGGAGGTGATGGTCTCACTATTGCATCCGGAACCATGGAGGTGATGATCTCACTATCGCATCCGGAACCATGGAGGTGATGGCCTCACTATTGCATCCGGAACCATGGAGGTGATGGTCTCGCTACCGCATCCGGAACCATGGAGGTGATGGTCTCGCTACCGCATCCGGAACCATGGAGGTGATGGCCTCACTATCGCATCCGGAACCATGGAGGTGACGGTCTCACTATTGCATCCGGAACCATGGAGGTGATGGTCTCACTATCGCATCCGGAACCATGGAGGGCATCCGGAACCATGGAGGTGATGGTCTCGCTACCGCATCCGGAACCATGGAGGTGATGGCCTCACTATCGCATCCGGAACCATGGAGGTGACGGTCTCACTATTGCATCCGGAACCATGGAGGTGATGGCCTCACTATCGCATCCGGAACCATGGAGGTGACGGTCTCACTATTGCATCCGGAACCATGGAGGTGATGGTCTCACTATCGCATCCGGAACCATGGAGGGCATCCGGAACCATGGAGGTGATGGTCTCGCTATCGCATCCGGAACCATGGAGGTGACGGTCTCACTATTGCATCCGGAACCATGGAGGTGATGGTCTCACTATCGCATCCGGAACCATGGAGGGCATCCGGAACCATGGAGGTGATGGCCTCACTATTGCATCCGGAACCATGGAGGTGATGGTCTCGCTATCGCATCCGGAACCATGGAGGTGATGGCCTCGCTATTGCATCCGGAACCATGGAGGTGATGGTCTCGCTATTTTCAGCTCCGATCACAGCACATGTGTAGCAGTGCTTCATTTCCAGTTCGGCATATTATAATGAAACAAATTGCTTCTGGAGAAGGGCAAGCAGTACATTGAGGGAACTAGAGACAAGGAGACACAGTATTGTTGGAAGGAAACAGAAATATTTAGTCTGAAGGGGAAAACACTTGCTGGGGCAAGGTAGATATCTTCAAATATTTGAAAGACTATCGCATGGAAAGGAGGGTATTTGTTGCGCTTCACTCCATAGAGTATAATCAATAATAGATAATGGTTCAAAGTTGAAGAGGTCTGGGTTTAGACTAGCTATAAAGAATATTTCCTGATAATTACATTTGTCTAAAAATAGATAAATTGGGATATATATGAATATATACACATATATATATATACAATGTATGTATGTATATACACAGACACATATAAAATACATACATGTATGTTTGCTTTCAAGAAACTTACATTTTAACAAGAGAAGATGAGAAAGATAAGGATAGGTGACCAGGAAGGGATGGTTTGGACTCAGAAGTCACAGAAATGTGGAGTTGAGCCACAGGGCAATTGATTGACACGTTCCTCCCAGAAAGAGAAGTGTCAGTTTGATTGATCTTCCCAGAGTTAGAAGTATAAAGGATGAGGAGAGTATTCAGGGAGGCAAATGGTATGTAAATTGCTCCAGCAATGTTGTGGGTCTGTGTTGTGGAGAATTCTCACTATTCAGGAGAACAGGGTCCAAGGGTGGGAACTGGAGAGGCTGGTTGGAATGGAGGAGGCAAGACACGGTTATGGTTGGAAATGGAGGCTAAGCAAAGAGTTGTTAGGAAGGTTATTCAGGGGATACCATTGCTGGGTAGTGAGGGCATGTAGCATGAGAGTATCATTGTGTGACTCCAAGTAAGGCAGAATAAACACCTCTAGCCTCTTCTGCCCTACCCTTCTCCAAAAGAGACTCTAATTCCTGTCAAGGGGGGAAATAAGAGGTTGGGGTCATAAGTTTATCTATTCTGCTCTATTTGAGAGAGGGGTACTGGGTTAGAATTTTATCTGTCTGATCCATTAAATGTTATTTGACTCAGGGAATGTGATTTTTTGGTTCAGTCTAATTTCTGATTGCTTTTTCTTTATGAAGAAAGGAGCAGGAAACCCCACCAAATACCAGTTCTACAATTAACATATGTAACACAGTCAAGGAATCCATTTATTCAAAAAGGTAGAAAAATGAAAGTCAGAGAAAGCATATATAGGAAATTATATTCCAGATATTCCAGAATGAAGGAGCTCTCTTCCATTTAGAGAGTGGAAATTAACCAAGAAAGAAAATTATAAATCTTACCCAGAAAGAAGTCTCCTGAAGTCTCTGGTATTAGCAAGGTGGAAACAGAGATGTAATGGCGACGGCCAGTTCCTCTCATGTCAAGTTCTTCCTAAAGTCTTTTCCTACAGCAACCTGAAGGTTGGCATCTTCCATCTTCTTTCTCAGAGCTGGAAAGCAGAAGGGCCCAAAATTACGCAGAGCCTGAAAACACTTGACAATCTCTCCTTTATGCCATTCTTGTGAGCTCTGCCTCACCCCTCACACAGGTGTGGAGCATTGATCTTCAGCAATAAGGAGAGAGTCCTATACCAGTGGCCTTTGGGACTAAGGTAGACAGGTGTAGATAGCTAAAGCTAAATGCCCCTTTCTAGTTCTAAAGTAGTATGATTTTCTTGGTTAGACAAAGGAAACAGCAGGATAAATTATGAATAGTTGAAATAATAATGCATTTTTGTAAGGCAACTTGAAATTTGTAAAATACTTTCCTCATAATAATTCTAGTACAAATCTTTGTGGATTCATTTTATAGATGAAGAAACTAAGTCTCAGATTAAAACATTTTTTCACACAGAAATAATGTATGGCAGCAGTACGACTTAAACCCAGTTTCTCTGACTCCAGGTTCATTGTTGTAGACTACACCACCAGACTTGCCCAATGTGTGTAAAGACAATGCTTCTCCTACAGAAATGCATGCCCCTAGGTTTCAGAATTTTGGAGGTCAGCTTCTGGGGCATTCCACACTGCAATCATCAATACATAGTTACAAACTCATTCAAGAACTGCCTTGCTACACTATATGTGCTCAAAAAATTTCATGTTCCAAAAGATGAGTCTGACTGTGTCAAGTAAACTTTGAAGCTTATCCCTTCTGAGAAATGCTTTTATCTTTTAAAATATCAGACACATGAGAGATGTGACTCATGTTTCCCTTCAAATTACATGTGGAAGCTTCATCGAGAGAAAGATTATATCTGTCTCAAGCTGTGAGACATTTTAAATTAGTGATTGTCATACTTTACACCTATGCAAAAAACAAGACACTGACATGGTACATATTCCATTCACTCTTCGTTCTTAGGAAGACAGACAGAGCCACAAAGTAACTTAACAAGGAGCCCTTCCATGACAGAGGTAGACAGAGTGAGGACACCTGTCTTCCCTTAGCTATCATTAGGTGGGTGTGGGTTCAGAGGAAGCCAATCAACTTTTGACAGCCTGGCTATAGCTTCCCATAGGTCCTAGATCTAGGTTGCTTACCATTCGTGTGATGGCAACTTTAGATGGAAAAACTACTGGATTGATCTGAGATTTAGATGATGATAAATCTATAAACTGAGGAGTTTTTTTAAACCTTTTTTTTTTGGAAGGTGCAAGTTAATTTTGCTTGTTCTATAATACTTTATTACCAATATTCATAAGCTAGGCAGGGGGAAATCAGCAGGAAATGTGGCTTCAATTACTTCTCCCATGCTGGCAGGAGAATAGAACTGATGATTTAATAGATCATTCTCAACTCTAATATCTATGATTCTAAGGGTGGGGGCAAAAGGGGTTTCTTAGCATTTTGTTTTGCACACATCCTTGCCAAGAAAAACAACCAAACTGACTTTTGGAGAATTCCATCTTCAAACTCCTGGGATGTTTCCATATTTCCTGTGGCTGAGAATCTATCCCAAGTTTGCCAATGCTATTTCTAGCAGAAATTGGAAAGTTTGCTGAGACTTTGTTATGGACTGAACTCAAGAACATGCAGTTTCAATTTGTTCAACTTAATGGATTGACATGTTCAGCACCTTAGCAATCCTTTAATCAGGTTAGAGATCATCTCCCCACTTGGAGAATACTGGAATGAATATATGCTAATCTCATTATATTTTAGGTGAAAAATTAAAGTATTCTTGAGTGTCTTGGTATTATTAAGAACTGCCAAACAGAAATGCCTAATGCTCTAATGAGAACTCCCACTTACATGTGCTATTTAATTCGGTACACACACACACACACACACGCACACATATCTTGAGTCCTCTTTCACAAATATTCAATATTTGTGGAACCCACTTTTTTGTGGGCAAACAACTTGTTTTCTACTAATCAAAACATCAACCTCAAGGCAGTACCTGGGCAGATGTTTCAAATGGTGTGGGTATTCCTCAAATTGCTACTTTTCTCTTTGTACTTCTTTATATTTCATTTCCATTCTTATTGTTTACTATTATTCTCAAATCTATATATACAGGTCTGATCTTCGAGCTTCACTCTTCATATCTAGCTGTCTGTTGGACATCTACACTTGTCTTCTCCAGCCAAATGATCCATTAGCCCCTCAAACTCAAAATATGCCAAACTGAGAATATCATCTCCTTCCTACCTCGTACATTGAAACCTATGCCTCTTGGCAACTCCTTCATTGTTAATTATGACACCATCATCCTGTGAGTGACCCAGGCTCAACATCTAAGGATTTTTTTTTTTGACATGGCCATTTTTCTTCTTCCACTATCTAATGAACTGCCAAGTCCAGTCCAGTCAACAAGTATTTATTAAGCGTCTACTACGTGTCAGACACTGTGAAAAGCACTGAGGATAGAGAGAAAAGCATAAGCAGGTTCTAACCTTAAGGTGATCACAATCAATTCAATATAATCCAGCAAGCATGCATGAACTGCTTATTTTTTTGCAACACATGAATTGGTTGGATAAAGGGCCAGGTTTGGATTTTGGAAGGTTTGGGTTGGAGGTACTGTTTTTACAAATATAAATTGTGAGATTATGGCCAAGGCATGAAACTTTTGTGAGCACAGGTATCTCTCTGACAAAATGAGCCACAAATGTTTTTTCAATGTAGGGAGTATTTTCCATATTATTCCATTCTCCACCCACCCCTATTATTGGAAACCATGTGAAGAAAACGTGCTCCTTGCTAGGGTGTCCCGGTCATGGTTTCATGTCCAGTGAGTATTCAGACCTCAAAAGCTTAGGTAAACAACTACATTAATAAAAACATGCCAAAGCTTTAAAGGACGTGGCAATCCACAGTCCAGGAGAGTAAAAACAGGCAAAAGACATCAGTAAGAGACTTAAAAGCAGCCAATAAGGAAGCTCCCTGGGATCTCAAGAGTTTTTCAGTCAAAATCCTAGAATTGTTTTTATAGTCTCCTTATCCCATTGCTGGGTCCCAGATTAGTATATTTTGGGGCAGGGTTAATTCAAACAGTCCCAGGCCTTCTTCACAAAGTCTTGACTTACAATGGCTATGGTTGACTATGGTCGGAGCATGAGCATTAACTCAAATCTAGGAGGCACAGTGGATAGAGTACAAGACTTGGAGTCAGAAAGTTATGAGTTTGAATCCAGCCTCAGACACTTACTATGTGATCCTGGGCAAGTCACTTAACCACCTCTCTCCCAGTCAGTTTTGTCAATTCCAAAATGGGGACAAAAATGGCACCCATCTCCCAGGGTTGTTGAGGTTCAAATGGGATAATGTTCATAAAGCTCTTAGCACAGTGAGTGCCAGATGGTATGTGCTACAGAAATATATATTCCTTTCCCTTATTCCATTCAAGCTTCCCCTTCCCCCTCCAGTGTCAGTATTGCCTCCGCCCAAAACCAAAAAAAGCAGTTCCTACCTCCAAGAAATTAACATTCTACTAAATGGATATATTTATGTAGATCAGATCATACCAGGTAATTTGAACCTCCTGACAAGGAAGACATTGTAGGAAGATCAGTAACGCTGAGCAACCCTAGTTGGGATTGTAAGGGTCCACTATGCCACATTCTATTATGTACCAATTAATGGTGTTAGATCAGGTTCAATCCTGGGGAGCCTGGCCTCAGATGAAGTGTAAGAAGCTCTCTTTTTTAACACTTTTGGGACATTGTTTCCCATCTGGCATCCTTGCATATGGTTTTACCTATGGCTCAAATCTAGGGCTTGTCCAAAAACAGGGAATGAAAAGTCATTTTACATACAGTATGGGACACGTAATTAACTCCTACACAAGAAGGAATCCTAAATACAGGGTACTAAACCTCACATTTGGAAAACAAACAAAGTAACTTAAACCAGAATTTAGTGGTTACTACAATTAAAACTTGCTGGGACACTGACATGCAAATTTCATCAGAACCTAAAGCAGTTTGCCAGACAGTTAATTAGGCATTTTTTTCATATCTATACACTATAGCTTCTGAATTCCTAGTATACATCTGCTGAAAGAATGGCTAGGCTAAGATCATCCTTTGGAGGTTGGCTTCTCCATTACAAAAACTTTCCTTGACACCAGTTCTTTCTTGTTGCTCCTTCTGTAACCAGTCACTCCTCCACTAGATCCAAGACCCTTGGATCTCTCAAACTCATATAGTTACCCCTAAACTTGAATATGTCTGTCTCAAGAATTGTATTGGATCACCTATTTAGGAAGAGAATCCTAAGGAAGAAAATATTGAGGGGGGTCTAGATGTAAGATCTAGTTGAGTTTGTTCTCTAGTAACAAAGTCCTCTATGTTCTTCCATAGGAAGGACAAAACAAAGGAAGCATTACTTTGTTACATCACAGAGTAGCTGCCAAAAGGACCATGCTGGAAGCTGTCAATTCTTTTTCCAGATATTATTTTCTACCTCCCTGCTGCTGACATGAAGAAGGAGGGAATGACCAAGAGGGCACACAGGGTTTATCACTTTATTCTAAAACGTAAAGTCCTTTTCACCACTTTCTAACATGGCTGGATGAATATTCCAAAATATTCATATGGACTCCAGAAAGAGGAACATAAACTCTGAGTCTATTCCATAGTTGGGAGATAGGGTTTTTAAAGATGATCTCTGCTGTGTTTATGATATCACTTTCCTCTTCAAAAATTTTCAATGAAACTCTTTTGTCTGTAGGATGAAATATCAATTCCTATCCTGGTATTGCAAAATAATTGGAGCTATCAATAAGTTTAGAGATCATGCGGTCTAACTTCTATATTTTGCATTTTAGGATATTAAGACATAAAGAGATTGCGACTTGCTTAAGTTCACATTTGTAGTAGAGTCATATCTGTTACACTTTTCCGTTAGGATCTCAGGGTGGTCTGAGTCATTGGAGTACTTTTTCTCTAGTCATTGACTCAAACACCTACAAATCTATAGAATTATGGGAACTGAGCGAACCATGCTGACTCCATCATGTGATTCAATGGATATACCTCAGTTACCTTCCTATTTAATTATGGGTCTGGTCCAATTTCTGTCTCATGAGAAAACTTTATTCAATTATGGGAATTGTGAGATTTGCAGTTTGAACCTAACCCAGTGTGTCTGGGAAATGGGACCACCTCTCCTTGTTGCTTGGAGATGCTTAACTAAGGGACTAGGTTATATTGGCCACAAACCCAGGCAGATCTGAATATTGACTCAAGGATTTTTTTCATAATTATATATCTCAAGCAACCCATATGTCTTATCTGAAAACTGACCCTGTACAGACAAAGCAGTTACTGTTTTCTTGTTCCTTTTATTGAAAACAGACATTTGGAGGAGGGAAGTGGACACTTCTTTTTCTAATTTCAGGAAACTGTACTTGTTCTCTTTTCCCTTCTTACTAAACTCAGAAAGCCCCTAAGCTTTCCTTCAGTTTGAAATCAGATTACCCAATCTTGTACCCTGATTTATATCTTTCTAATTGTTTTCTTTTTATGCATAAAATTCTATTTCCCACTGTATTTGGTGACTCCTGCCAAGCTGATGAGGGTTGGTCATGATTTTTTATGCAATTGGCATGCATTGCTTAATAAACTGATATGCTTGGAAGCTCAAACATCTGTTTCATCATTTATTTCAGATTTCACCCATCACTCAGTTGTGTTCCTCCAAGATTTAGGAGCCCAATGATTTGCAGCCTCATTCCATTTAATCATTTAATATCAGGTAGTTTTTATAAAAGGATTTGTACCTTGAAAATCTAAAAAATATAAGGGATTTATCCTCCAAGACTTAATGAGTATAATTCCTCCTGTATTACCTTGATCTCTGGGTTGGTGGTGGGAAATTAGACTCACAACTTAATTAAGTTTCTGCATGTAATTATTTACACCAGGTTCACTTCCAGATGTGTCAGAATTGTCGGATGAATGCTCCTGGGCAAGAGTTCTACAAGTGCCTCCTGAAGATCTTTCCTTGCTCCCCAGGGAACAAGACACAGGGTGCATCCTCATTTCAAACTATCTGTGTGACTCAGTCTCTGAAGGTTGGAGACATTACTCACTTTATGGGATTCCATGACTTAAGTAGTCACCACAATCCTCCAGAAGTAAATTAGGCAGATAATATAGCTGATATTGACAGGAACTTTTTAGCCTTTTTTTACTTTTTTACACTGTTAGTCAAAGAGCCTCCTTTCTACCATAGTTGATTAACATCAACCAGAACCAATTACAGAATATCTAGGTTACAAAATGTCTACATATGCTCCAAAATCTATCTCTTAAAGACATTTTTCTTACATATTATAATTCTCCTAGAAGCAGCTCTCCAGAACCCTCAACATGGAGAGTTGCCATCTTAATAATAAAAATAATAGCTGGCATTTATGTGATGTTTCAAATTTAGCAAAGCACTTTATCTGAAACTTACAACAGCCCTGGGGTGCTTTATAAAAAATATTTTATTTTACTATCACAACTTACAAATGGAGAAACAGAGGTCAACAAAAGCTTTTAAGTAATTTGCCCAGAGTGATACAGCTAGGAAGTATCTGAGACTGAATTTGGAATTAAGTCTTTCTGCCTCTAGGCTTAACTCTTTTTACTGCCTCCTAACTGCTGGGGGGTGTAGGAGTTGTTCATGGAGAACTATCTCTTCTGGGATGAGGGCTTGCTTAGCCTCTTTGAGGGCTCATTTAAGTTTGGTGCTGACCTGGCACTCAGTTCTCACAGGTGGCTCCAAGAAGCTGTAGTATACCCAGAAGCCACATGCAAGTAAACTGTCTTGGCAGGAAGGCTAAACCCGGTGAAGGATAACCAATAGTATCTAATCTGTTAGTGACATAGGGAGGTGTCTACCACAATCACATAAAGATTTCCTTCAGAGGAATGGGCAGATGAGAACAATTTGTTCCAGTGGTCATAAAGGGGGTTGATCCAGGTGCTAGGGAGCACTTAGGGCTTGGTCAGGCATTGAAGATACCATGGTCATTCATTGAATCCCTGGTCATTGCCAATCATCTTGAATTTTGACTTGCCATTGGACTTCAATGATTCTCAAAGAGAGAGTGAGGCTGATGACTTTGCACAACTCTGCCTCACTTAAACCCAATTCATGCCAGAGTTAAGACATCAACCTGTGATGTGATTGGTCCTCTTCTAAAAGAAAGAACAAGCACCAATAGCTTAGGCATGAAATCAGTGCAGGTATTTTATTTTTCCTTCAGTCCCTCACACTACTCTAATAGGCATTCTTATTTAAATGCTACTTGTCTTGGCTTCTCCTCTTTATAGAGGATTTTCCTTTAAGTAAAGGTAATGATTATGAAGACATTTTATGTGTAGATAGCATTTACTCTAGAATTTCAATCTTTCTTTTTTTCTTCAAGCAAGAGAAGAAAATAGAAAGACAGAAAAGCAAAGAATGGAGCCGTGAAGTTATAAAAGATACCCATGTATCTTCAGGGTACACAATTTAATTTAACTTTTATATAATCTTCTTTAGCCTTTCATTGGATTTGGCTTCAGAATAGAAGTAAATACACACTCAAATGGGTAAGGAAGTTTATCTTACCCTACAGGAAAGGAGGGGAGAAGGGGATTAGAGAGGGTGATAAGAGAAGGGACAGAAGACTGAAGGAAGGGGTAATTGGAAGCAATCACTTTTGCAGAGGGACAGGTCAAAAGAAAGAATTGAATAAATGGAGGGTGGGCCATGATAGAGGGAAATATAGTTAGTCTTTCACAATATGACTGTTATGGAGGTCTTTGGCATAACTACACATGTATAACTTATATCAAATTGTTTCTTTTCTCAATGAGGGTGGGTGGGGAGGGGGGAAGGGAGAGAATCTGGAACTCAAAGTTTTAAAAACAAATGTTAGAGGTTGTTTTTACATGCAACTAGTAAATAAGATATGTAGGCAATGGGGCATAGAAATTTATTTTACCCTACAGGAAAATAGAAGAGAAGAGGATGGGGGGCAGGTGATAGAAGGAAAGCCAGATTGGAGGAAAGCGCAATAAGAATAAATACTGTCCTGGGGTGGGGATGGGGGAAGATAGGGAGACAATTTGAATTTCAAAATTTTGTGGAAGTGAATGTTGAAAACTGAAAATAAAATGATTTATTAATAAAAGGTACAAGTTGACATAGTATCTATTATTCAAAAGCTACATAGTATGAATGTGTCATTGAAAGGCCATTGGACAGTGCTAGTACATCTAAACTTTCAGTCTCCACTTTGTCTTAATAAGCTCTATGAATGGGCCTTCACTTTCTTCACAAAATAAGGGGGATGGAATGAAACATCTCTAAGGTCATTTTCTGCTCTAATATTTGGGAACTTGTTCATTTGATTTTTATTTAGAGGATATTGATAAAGAATTTGCAATGTTTTTGTTTTGGCTTCAAATTGATTTTTCTTATAGCTTTCTGAAATTTCTTGTGTAGCGAAGCTCCAGACGTTACCGAGGTCTGTTTCTTCAGCTGTAGGAGGGGGCTGTTTTTGTGTGGTTTGAAGGGAGGCAGAATATATAGCTTCTTCTTTCTCCACCCATCTCCAAGTGATACTTTAATATTTTTTTATTCTTGTAAACAAGAATTTTTTATTCTTTCACCTAATATTTCCAGTGCTTAACACAGTGTCTGATTCCAAAGAGGTGCATAATAAATATTTGTTAACTGACTGACTGATTGATTTGAATTCAGATTTTTCTTTCTTTTAATTTATTTATTTTTAGTTTTCAACATTCATTTCCACAAGATTTTGAGTTCCAAATTTTCTCCCCATCTCTCCCCTCCCCCACCCCAAAATACCATGCATTCTGATTACTCCTTCCCCTAATCTGCCCTCCCTTCTATTACATCCCTCCCTTCCCTTATCCCCATCTTCTTCTCTCTTTTCTTGTGGGGCAAGATAAATTTCTATATCCCATTACTTGTATTTCTTATTTCCCAGTTGCATGTGAAAACAATTCTCAACATTCCTTCCTAAAACTTTGAGTTCTTCCCTCCCCACCCATCCCCACTGAGAAGGCATGCTATTCATTATATGTAGTCATGCAAAAGACTTCCATAATAGTCATGTTGTGTAAGACTAACCATATTTCTCTCCATCCTATCCTGCCCCCATTTATTCTATTCTCTCTTTTGACCTTGTCCCTCCCCTAAAGTGTTTACTTACAATTACTTCCTCCTCCCATTTGCCCTCCCTTCTATCATCCTCCCACCCCAATGATCCCCTTCTCCCCTACTTTCCTGTAGTGTAAGATAGATTTTCATACGGAATTGAGTGTGCATGTTGTTCCTTCCTTAAGACAAATGTGATGATGTTAAGATTCACTTTTTCCCTCTCACCTCCCCCCTTTTCTGCTCCATTGAAAAAACTTTTTCTTGCCTCTTTTATGAGACATAATTTGTCCCATTCCATTTCTCCCTTTCTCCTCCCAATATATTCCTCTCTCACACCTTTATTTTACTTTTTTATATATCATCCTTTCCTCTTCAACTCACTCTGTGCCCTTTGTCTATATGTGTGTGTGTGTGTGTGTGTCTATGTGCGTGTGTGCATAATCCTTCCAACTACCCAAATATTGAGAAAAATTTCAAGAGTTAAAAATATTATCTTTCCATGTAGGAATGTAAACAGCGCAACTTTACTAAGTCCTTTATGATTTCTCTTTCCTTTTTATCTTTTTTATGCTTCTCTTGATTCTTATGTTTGAAAGTCAAATTTTCTATTCAGCTCTGATCTTTTCATCAAGAATGGTTGAAACTCCTCTATTTCATTGAATGATCATTTTTTTTTTCCTGGAAGTATTATACTCAGTTTTACTGGGCAGGTGATTCTTGGTTTTAATCCTAGTTCTTTTGATTTCTGAAATATCATATTCCAAGCCCTTTGATCCCTTAATGTAGAAACTACTAGATCTTGTATTATCCTGATTATATTTCCACAATATTCAAATTGTTTCTTCTGGATGCTTGCAATATTTTATCCTTAATCTGGAAACTCTGGAATTTGGCTACAGTATTCCTAAGGAGTTTTTCTTTTCAGATCTCTTTCAGGGGGTGATTGGAGGATTCTTTTACCATTTATTTTACCCTCTAGTTCTAGAATATCAGGGCAGTTGCCCTTGATAATTTCATGAAAGATGATGTCTAGGCTCTTTATCTCATTATGGTTTTCAGGTAGTCCCATAATTTTTAAATTGTCTTTCCTGGATCTTTTTTCCACATCTATTGGTTTTCCTATGAGATGTTTCACCTTGTCTTCTACTTTTTCATTCTTTTGGTTTTGTTTTGTAATTTCTTGGCTTCTCATAAAGTCATTAGCTTTCATCTGCTCCATTCTAATTTTTAAAGAACTGTTTTCTTCAGTGAGCTTTTGAACCTCCTTTTCCATTTGGTTAATTCTGATTTTATAAAGCATTCTTCTCCTCATTGGCTTTTTGGGCCTATTTTGCCATTTACATTAGTCTATTTTCAAAGGTATATTTTGTTTAGCATTTTTTGGGTCTCTTTTAACAAGCTGTTGACTCGCTTTTCATGATTTTTTTTGCATTGCTTCATTTCTCTTCCCAGTTTTTCCTCCACCTTTCTTACTTGATTTTGAAAATCTTTTTTGAGCTCTTCCATGATCTGAGACCATTTCTTATTTATTATTGAGGTTTGGGATACAGAAGCCTTGATTTTGATGTCTTCCTCTGATGGTATGTATTGCTCTTCCTCATTTGAAAGAATGGAAGAAAATACCTGTTTACCACAAAAGTAACTTTCTATAATCTTATTTTTTTTCCCTTTTTTGGGCATTTTTTCTGGTCAATTACTTTACTTTTGAGTTCTTTGTCAAGAGAAAAGTATACTCTAGGGACCTGTAAATTCTCAGTCACTCCAAGGTGGCACAATCAAGGGAGAGGAGTTTACTCCTCTCTTGGCCTGTGCTCTTGTCTGGGAGCAACTACAAGCTTTTCTGCCTGGGATCTGCTAGTAGAATTCCCTCTCCAGAGACTCCACCAGCTCTACCAGCAAGTGTTCATCCTCACCCAGGGCCGCCACTCAGGGATGAGATAGAGATCAACTGCTTGATTCCCCCAGGGTCTTTAGACCTAGTGCTCCAAAAATGGATGCTGCCACCTGGGGACAGGGCTAGGGCAAGACCCTGCTCACTTCTCACCCAGGTAAAAGAGCTTTCTTACTGACCTTTGAAGCTGTCATTGCCATTTGTAGGTTGAGAAATCTGGGAGCTGCAGATGCTTTTCGTGATTCCACTCCCTGAAACCTTCTCCAATCTTGTCCCTGTGATGAGGCCAATGCTACACTTCACTCTGCCCTGAGCTTGGTATGATACACCTTTCCTGTTGGCCTTCATGGCTGTCTTGGGCTGGAAATCTCTTTCACTCTCTTGCTTTGTGGTTTCTGCTGCTCTGGAATTTCTTTAGAGTCAGTTTTTACAGGTATTTTATGGGCTGTAGGGGGAGATCTTCTATAGGTCTGTCCTTCTACTCCGCCATCTTGGCTCTGCTCCCTCATCCCCAATACTTTAATTTCTTGCACCATGGTAAGCAAGAAGTTAGTGCCAGAGACAATTTGTTTCCCTCAAAGAGAGGAGTGCTATGCTAGAATTTATCTATTTGTCCCCTAAAGTGTTGTTAGTCTGGGGAACATGACCAGCTTCAAGCTAATTTCCTATTGTTTCATTACTGGGTGAGGGGGGTAGGACTGGAAGCTTTATATCCAAGCCTTTATCTTTTTCTCTCCAAATAATGTATCAACAATGAATTCGCATAGCACTTAGACAAGAAATACATTAATTCAAATTGGTAGCAAAAGAGAGATCAGAAAAGGTATACATAGGAGGATATGTAACATATAATACAACATGAAGGAAGTCTTCCTTTTGGAGCAAGGTAACTTAGCTCAACTGAGAAAGAGCCCTAGCTCACTCAAAAAGAAACTCCTTAAAGTGTGTAACACAGCAACCTGGGGATGGGGACATGATGGAGGCTTCCAGTCCATCTCCTGTTTTCCCACAGTCTTTTTCTTTAACAACCTGAAGTGAGATTGGCCTCTTCCATCTTCCCACTTGAAAAAGGAAGCCAGAAGTACTTGCAGGGCCAGAAGAAACATTTTTGAAGAAGACTGAAAAGGACTGGAACTTTCCCAATCTTGCCAACTCCACCTTAGCCTCACACAAGGAAGGACATTGATCTCTAGCAGTGAGGAGAAAGTTCTATAGCAATGGGCTTGTAACTTGCCTTGGTACAAGGTTGGAGAAATTTTGTCTAATGTTTTCTTCTCTACAAATATTTTTGTGGTGAGAGTTGTAGGAATTAAAATAATAACAATACTCAGTATACATATATATTATATATATATATATATATATATATATATATAATTTTTTCTTTTTTACCAGAAGTGATTTTATTGGGAGAGGGAGCTGCCAGTACAGAAACTTTCTCTATCAATGAAATCAATATTTGAACTAGGGCACTAAGGCTTAGTGACTTGCTTACATTCATACAGCAAGCATGTACCAGAAGCAAGACTTGAACCCAAGTCTTCTGAAATGCAAGGCCAGCAACTATATTGCCTCTTTATGTTCCTTATGCTTTTTTTTAAAATAAAGATATAGTAAGTAAATTTTATGATTTTTGTTCCTAACTTAAAATACTGAATAATATGAACATTTCTCTATACAAAGTGGAATAGGAAAAGGGAATTGCATATGAAAATGCCAATCTCAATTATATATACCTTGTATTTCCTTTGAAATATAAAATAAACTCAGTGTGTAACTTTCTTTTTCTTTAAAATTTTTTTTAGAAATTTATTTTTTCCTCAGTTACATGTAAAAATGATTTTTACATCTGTTTTTCCAAATTCTCTTCCTTCGTCTCTCCCTACCCCACATTACTGAGAATGCAAGCAAATTGATATAGGTTATACATGTGTAGTCATGCAAAACATTTCAATATTAGTCATGTTATGAAAAAAACAGACCAACAACAAACCTCAAGAAAAATAAGGTAAAAAAACATTCTTCAATCTATTTTCAGACAACATCAGATTTTTCTTTGGAGGTGGATATCATTTTTCATCATAAGTCCTTCAAAGATATCTTAGATCATTGTATTGCTAAGAATAGCTAATTTATTCACATCTGATCATCTTACAATACTGCTGCTACTTTGTTTACAGTACATTTCACTTTATATCAGCTCATGTTAGTCTTTCCAGGTTTTCCTGAGAGCATCTTGCTCATTTCTTATAGCGCAATAGTATTCCATTATACTCAGATACCATGATTTGTTCAGCCATTCCAAATTGATGGACAGTCCCTCAATTTCTAATTCTTTGCCACCAGAGAAGAGCTGCTATAAATACTTTTGTACATATGGGTCCATTTTATTTTTTTATATCTCTTTTTTTATACAGATCTAGTAGTGGTATTATTAACTGAAAGGGTATGTATGGTGTTATAGCCCTTTGGGCACAGTTCCAAATTGCTCTACAGGATCATTGAATCAGTTCACAACTCCACTTGGAGTGCATTTACATCTCATTTTTCACACATCCCTTCCACCATTTGTCATTTACCTTTTCTGCCCTATTAGCCAATCTAATAGGTTTGAGTTAGTGTTTCTGAATTGCTTTAATTTACATTTCTCTAATCAATAGTGAGTTAGAACTTCCCTCCCATGTAGTTATAAATAACTTTGATTACTTAGTCTAAAAACTGTTCATATCTTTTGATCATTTATAGATTGGGGAATTGCTTACTTTTATAAGTTTGACTCAGTTTGCCATATGTTTGAGAAATGAGGCCTTTATCAGAGAAACTCGATTCATTTTTTCCATAGTTACTATTGCTAGATGTATTTCTCTCCATTCTATTTTCCTTTGTTTATTCTATTTTCTCTTTCTCCTTTTACCCTGCCCCTCCACAAAAATGTTTTCTTCTGACCACCCCAATCTGCCTTCACTTCTATCCTTCTTCTCTCACCTCTTAATTTTCCTTTTTAAATATTATCCTTTCGTATTTAATTCACACCTATGCTGTCTGTCTATATATACTCTTTCTAACTTATGATTTCCCTTTCCTCTTTACCTTTTTATACTTCATTTAAGTTTCATGTTTAAAAGTTAAATTTGCTATTCAGCTCTTGTATTTTCATCAAGAATGTTTGAAAATCCTCTATTTCACTGAATGGCAATTTTTCTTTTTCTCTTGAAGAATTATATTCAGTTTTGCTGGGTATATGATTCTTGGTTATAATAATAGCTCCTTTGCCCTCTGTAATATAATATTGCATACCCTCAGATCCTTTAATGTAGAAGTTGCCAAATCTTGTGTTATCCTGACTATGGTTCCACCATACTTGAATTGTTTCTTTCTGGATACTTGTAATGTTTTATACTGGACCTTGGAGGTCTGGAAATTAGTTATAATATTACTGAGTGTTTTCAGTTTTCTCTCAGGATCTTTTTCAGTAGGTGATTGATGGATTCTTTCAATTTCTATTTTACCCTCTGATTCTAGAATATAAGGACAGATTTCCTTCATAGTTTCTTGAAAGATAATGTCTGAGCTCTTTTTTTTATCATAACTTTCAGGTAGCCTAATAGTTCTTCAATTATCTCTCCTGGATATACTTTCCAGGTCAGTTGTTTTTCTGATGAAATGTTTCACATTTTCTTCTATTTTTTCTCTCTCTTTTTTTTTTACTTCTCATAAAGTCATTAGCTTCCATTTGCTCCATTCTAAATTTTAAGGAATTTTTTTCTTTAGTGAACTTTTGTACCTCCTTTTTCATTTGCCCAATTCTACTTTTTAAAGAGCTTTGTTTTCTTCAGTGAGTTTTTGTATCTATTTTTTCATTTGGCCAATTCTGCTTTTTAAGGCAATCTTCTCCTCAATGGCTTTTTCTACCTCATTTACCATTGGGTCTAATCTTTTTTTTTAAGGTCTTATTTTCTTCAGTATTACGTGTGTGTGTGCATGCATGCACATGTGTGTGTGTGGGTGTGTGTCTTTTACCAAGCTGTTGCCTTATTTTTTCATGATTTTCTTACATCTCTCTCATTTCTCTTCAAAATTTTTCCTCTACCTCTCTTGATTTTCAAAATCCTTTTTGAGCTCTTATATGGTCTGAGACCAATTCATTTTATTCTTGGTGGCTTTGGCTCTAGGAACTCTGTATTTGATATCTTTCTTTGAGTGTGTGTTTTGATCTTTCTTGTCACTGCAACAGCTTTTTATGGTCAGAGTAGTTTTTCTGTTGTTTGTTCATTTCCCCAGACTATTACTTGACTTTTAACTCTTTGTTAAAGTACAGCTCTTCTTCCAGAGTGGCAGACACATTGTTCCAAGCTTCAGGGATTTTGTACAGCTGTTTGCAGAGATACTTCTAGGGACTTATAAATTTTTAGTTCTTTTAAGGTAGGATGATCCAAGGAGAGGTACATTTACTACTCTCCTGGCCTGTGCTTTGGTGTAAGTGACCACAAATACTCTTCTTTGTTTCGGAATTGAAATAAGGGCTCTTCTTCTACCCCAGCCACAAGCTCTGTTGTGCTATAGCTCCTCCTTACCTGGCATCTCCAACCAGAACAGTGACCTGGATATGAGTATGGGCAACAGAGTCCTATCTAAGTGCCAGCAAAGAGACCTCTGTAATCTTCTTCTGATCAGTTATTCAACTCCTTTGCCATCTGTGGGCTGAGAGTTCTGGAAACAGCCACTTCATCTGCTTATTCAATGTCTCCCAAGACCTGTTCGTGGTTTGATGGGCCTGGGTCTGTGCTGGTGTCCCGTGCTAGACTATCCTCCACTTTTATCCAGGTGTGACAGACTTTTCTTGCTAACTTGAGTTGTCTTTTGTTTGGAAAATTATTTCACCCCATCCTTTTGTGGGTTCTGTTGCTCTAGAGATTGCTCTATGCCATTATTTTAAGGCATTTGCAGGAGTTTCAGGGAGAGCTCAGACAAGTTACTGCCTTTTATCTGCCATCTTGGCTCCAACCTCTCACCCTCATAACATATAACTTTCAAAAGTTTTATTCTTTTCAAATCATTTTCATATAAGAACTCACATTAATGTAGTATCTGAAGATTTATAAATTGATTTTCTCACAAGGAACCAGGGAATTAAATGTTACTCTTCATGTTAGCACCATTTTCCAGATGATGTTACTGAAGCACTAATGGTTTTGTCTTATGAGGTAGAAGCTACCAACCAAGCATGAATTGACCATGTGTTTTAAGCTGACTTTCTAATTGTGGGGACAGACTTGTGCTTATGCCATTCACAATCTTTTACTCAGTGTCTCTCATGATCAGCGGTTCACATTTATCAAATGTCTAGGCCTGGAGCTCAGATCTGTGGCTATGGAACAGAAATCCAAAATATCCTTTTGTGGGGATTGGATCTTAAACTCAGCATCATAATGTCACTGTATTTCTTCAAACTATTGAATTTTCTGATCACTTTTCCCATTTACTATGCATTTTCTCCATGGTTCTGGGGAATAGTTCAATTTAGTCACTCACAATCTGTGGTTGTTTAGCTCAGTTGGATAGATGGCTGTGTTAATAAGTTGAGCCCTTTTGTAGGCCAATTAGTTTTTCTTGGTTCCAAAGACACACACTGTACCAAGCATCCTAGCCAACTATCTTCTAAAGCCATGTGATTTTTCATAAAGGGGACTGGATGACAGGTATGGACACATTAATACAAACCTATTGCTAACACAAAGAGGAAAACCAATCAACTAAAAACAACATAAAATAAAAAATAACAACTATTAATTGAATACAATCCCAGGCAAGGTTGTGATCCTATATACTTAGGCAAGAAAGTTGACTTACCACAAAATAAATCTCCACTTGCTACGGAGAGTCAAATTTTCTTGCCCTAAAATATGCCTTTTTAATTCAATTCAATCAATATGTATTAAGAATCTTTTATATGTGAGGTTCTATATTATTAATGGAGGCACAATGATATAAAAAAATGATTACTGCCCCCAAAAATATTACATGACATAGAAGACAATACAACATATACATAGAGAGGTAAATATAAGTGTTCCAAAGATCCTCTCTCTTTCCTGCTTTGTCTGAAGAGTGAAGATCATAGTTCAACCATGACTACCATGATGTGAGGTGATACCTCTCTCACTTCTCTTTTAAGAACCCCATGTCATGGCTGGGAGTACTTGATTTCCTCTGTTTGTTTTTGTCCTTCTCAGTTACAGGTGCCAGTGGTGATCTCCTCTTTACCCTGAAAATTATGGTGACTTCAGAGTTATCATACTGGGTGAGATTGTACAACCAGCTGGCCTCGCAGGGAAATCCTGTGAAACCATGGTGCCCTGAGACCCAAGACTGAGGAGGGTTTTAGTTGTGGAAGAGGGACTGAGCTCCACTGGAACTGGGCTATGCTATTTGTATATTGGATTTATACCTTGGGAGTAAATATTTCTTTGTAAAAGTCAATCCTTCTATTAGTGGTTGAATGGAACTGGGGTGCAGAGGAGCCCCTCCTGCACCACAGTTTTTCATTTTTTGATTGCTTGACTCTTTAAGTATCAATACTCTTTAAATATCACTAAGTATTATAGAATTCTACATAGAAACATTGATATACTAATATGTTTTATATTACTGAGTTCTATATAACTACTGATAGTAAGGTTAATGTGTGAACTCTGACATCATTAGATATCTACTGTCTAGGGTAAATGTTCATGTTATACTTCTTGCATTTAAACCAATCTATAATGCTCACCTGCTGTGAAAGCAAAATGCCCTACAACTATGTAGGGTGAGAATTTGCCTTAAATCCACTAAAAATTCACATTTGTGCTGCTTCCCTAACTAAACTTACTTGACTTCTTGTTCTGATGGAGAAAGTTTCAATTCCATTTAGTTTGTCCTGAGTCTCAAGGATCCACAGGAGAATTTGGGGTGCCATTTTAGTTAAAAGATCCAGGGAGAAAGGAACCCCAAGAGAATTTGTGTGGCCTATATAGAAAGGGACAATTTTTCTTCTTACATATACTGTAAAAAAAGGGACACTTTTGTATAGACCCCTATCAGAAGATCTTATGCACCAAGAGAATCATTTGAACACTTCAGTTTTTTTGCTTTGAAAGATGGGCAACACCAAGTTGACTTCAGGTTCCAAATCTCTATAAGGAGAGCTCCCCATAGCTTGGAAAACTTAGTATAGATTACATTTCTGTTCAGGACGGTAGCCGGATTTCTTTGTCTTTTCTCTTTCTTGTGATTGTGAATCAACAAAGGCTTTATAAGGCTAAGGCTAAGCAAGCAGAGATGGTCGGTAAACTTTTTAAAATTCTTATTTTGTTGGCATATTAGGGGGAACTTTGTGAAATGTTCCTTGTTCTTAGAATTGGCAATATTTTAATTTGGCAATAATTGTGATTCTCATTTATACATATGGGATTGCATATGATAATATAATATTGGCTGTTTTAAAGCTTTACTGTATGGTACTTTGAAAGCAAGTGGAAAGACATTGTTTATGCCTCTTCAGACATCCTAAATAACTGTTCTGATTTTGGGATAAGAATTGAGTTTAATTAAAAAGAAAAACGACTATTTTTTGTTGAGGATGGCAAATTTCAAGAGGGAAATGTCTAGGCTTCTCTGAGCAAGCCTAGTTCTCCTAACATGGAGATATCCTTGAGCATGCCCAATTTGCCTAACATGGAACTTGCTGTGTTCCCTACCATGTGGATGGAGATAGCCTTGTTTGATTGGCTGCCTGTGGCTTTATAACTAGTGAGACTGAGCTGTTCATTCTTTTTTCATGTTCTTTTTTGTCTCTTTTTCTTGTTATGCTTTTTTCTACAACTCTTTTCTACTGCTTCCAGAGGGTGAAAATGAACTACATTGGTAAGAGGCGAAGGACTTTCCTTCCCCTGCTTCCTCTCTTTTTACCTGGTCTCTAAGAAATGTGTCTAGGGATATTTGTTTCTATTCTGCCACTGTGACTTTGAAATTAGGATTGCTGGAGGAGCAATGCAATCATCCAAATAGGTGTAGAAACCCTAAGGTACCTATGGTGGACTTGGGACTGGGACTCTTTTCAATAGGAACTAAGTTAAAATATGAAACCAATCCTTCTTTCCTCCCGGGAGACTGAAATGAGGGGAGGAGAATTAGACTGTCCACATGATGGAGGAGTATTTATGTATTCATAATTAAAACTTTGGAAGTAAATATGCATTTATAAAAGCTAATCTGATTATTTGTGGCTAAATGTACCTGAGGTATAAGGCACAGCAAGAAGTTATAGTCCGCCTATAAGAAGAACACAGTTGATGGATGGAGTCATTTGCAAAGCCTAGATACCTCTAAATCCTTTCAATGTTTCCAGAGAATCCTGAGAAACAATAGAAATCTAACACACTTGGCCTTTAGGAGTGGGAACACAAATGATTGGACAATGAAGAAAGACCCCCTATATAGGGCAATGCCTGAGTGGAGCTTTGAAAGAAGTTACAAGATAGTGAAAGTAAAGAGAAATCATATCTTAAACATTTTTTGAGGTCTAACTGACCATTCAAGTTCCAGACTATTTACCAAAAATTTCCTTTCTTTATATAAAAGCAAAATTTTTATATGAGGAAATGAAAGATAAAAGTTGCATGGGATCAATAGGAACATTATATTTTCAGCTACAAATTCAGTTAAGATTTTTTTCAATTTAAGTAAATTCAACAAACATGTATCATAAAAAGATTTTGACACATGCTTAAACCACCAAAAATGAAGGAATTCATATGGGAGATGTCAGGAACTTGCTTCTGTGAGATGAGGCCTGGTGCATGTGTGAACATTTTTCACTTACCTACCACCTTGTTTGGGCATTCTCTTTCCATTTTGGTTTCATAGACAGAACTGGCTGTTTCTTCAAAATTACCTTTCTGGATGAGTCTCATTCTTTTACCGGTAGTGTTGAGTGGTGAATGACTTCTTTACTCAGTGATATCATGGGGCCACCTTTCCTTTCCCTCAGTCACTTGGTCCAGAAAAATAGGTTTGGAGTTTTGCTCTATCTGTGTATACTTTTAAGATCTAGGTAAAGGTTCCAGAGTCCTGAGCTGGGAGCTTCAGCCATGGGAACCTTGGAGCCCAAATTCCACGTCTAATGTTTCTAGCAGCCCATGAGAGAAACTCTGAGAAGCCAAGGACGTATATTACAAACCCAGATTTTATATTTCAAACTTGATGAAATGAATGCTATATAGGAACTGATCTAAGCGGTGAAGTTAATTTCCTTCCTCTCTCTAGAGACCAAGGTAGTATAAAGGGAATTATGCCCTGAGGGTTTGGGAGAAATGTCTATATGTCTCTTCTGGTTATACATTTGAAGTAAATATTCCTTTGTAAAAACAAATATGACTATTAACAGGAACTAAGGTGCGTGAACTAAAATTGGAGGAAAACAATTAGTAGAGACTTAAGTCAATGATAAACCTAAGTAAGATCTTCCTTCCCTAAACCTCTAAGGGTACTGAAGCACCCTGGAGGAGGGGTGAAGCACCCTGGTCTTCAGGTAGTGGAGATCAGAAAATAATTGTTGCAGTATGAAGTACCTACTTCATATCAAATGCTGTGCTAGGCATGGAAGGACACAAAGATATAATCAAAAACAACAAAGATTTATGACTCCAATGGTTCATGGATCATACATGGTGGGGAGAAATTTGGAGTTTATATAAGATTTGGACCTAGCCATGAAGGAATTGATTACATTTAGTAAAGTTATGGCACCAACATAGATAGCTATGATAATAGTGAATGAATTGATGAATAAATGAATAATATTGAGTTCCTAATAAGGAACTGTGCTAAGAGCTAGGGATAAAAATGAAAAGGTAAGACAACTCCTGTTCTCAAGGAGTTTACATTCTACCAGGTGCATACAATATATGAGAGGTTTTCACTTGAGGGCAGATAGAAAGGTAAAAGATTCCACAGGGTGTAGGAAGATGATTATGTGTTTTCTTTAGAGGCATTCCATTAGTGAAAGTGCATATTTCTTATACTGAACCGTTCTATGATTCCCAGAAGGATTTTTGGTTTACCATATCTTTACCTGGCTACTAAAGGGGGGTAGAGGGAGTAGTGGTGGTACACCACCTGCAGAGGCTTTTGACAGGCTGAATTTCCGCAAGAATTGCTCCCCTGTATGATGGCAGGGATTAATCTGGAAGCAGGGCTGACAGTCTAGGGGACATTGCTATTTCTTGGGTTTATAACCACCAGAGCCTGGTTTATCTTCATTAGAGTATAAGGGAAAGTAGTGGGCTAAGTGGTTGAAGATTTGTAGTGATATGACCTGGTTAGCATAAGCTATCTCTTGTCTTTCTTCGAGGATGCTTTGTAGCTTCAGGTAGGAGAGCTGATGGAGATGAAGGTGGCTTTCTCCTTAGGCACTGCTTCCTCAGATAATGTCTGGCAGGAGAGGAGCGGTGACATGCAAAGGCTGGGAACTGTTCCAGTGGTCAGGGTTGGGGCAGTGGGGATTGGGAGGTAGAACTTTCTGTTCCTGAGTCTCTTAAATTATAGTAAATATGCTAGAAAAGCACAAAACAAAATCCTTGTGAGATCCAAGTTAAAATAATAAATAGAATATAAGCTCTCCTAGTTCCAGGACATTTTGTGCTTGTCTCTAATACATATTAGGTGCTTAATAAATGCTTGCTTAATTGAATAGAACTGAAGTGCATTTTTTAAATATTTTTCATCATGTACATTTACAAGGCTTGGTTACAATATGTAACAAATTTATGCAAAGCAAATTATATACACACATGCAATGTATATATGTAAGTATATATATATATATATATATATATATATATATATATATATATATGTGCACACATACCCTCATCAATACACTATACTATGATATATACACACACACACACACACACACACGTGCATATGTATATATGTGTGTGTGTGTGTGTGTGTGTGTGTAAATAGTTGACAAGGAAAAGGCACTGGAATTATGGGTGGTTGGGGAAGACTTCCTGTAGCAGGGGGGATTTTACTTGAGATTAAAGCTGAATTGACAAGTCACTAAGGACACAGAAACTCTGCATTCTATGATCTTATGCTTCAATCCACTTTGGCAAGATCAGTGTAGGGAGTTTACGCCAACTGGCAAGTCTACGATCCCAAGTCTAGCTATAGGGGGCCCTGCTGCTTCTTCTACCAGTGACTCAGCCAGACCTCCTCCCATCTATCCCACAAAAAGTAGCAGACACTTATTTTGCCCAGTTAGCTGTAAACGAAAAGAAAAACAGCTAGAGGTCAGAGCAGAGGGAGATATGATGTATTTGTGTTAGAAACTCAGTTACATGGGAAAAAGAGCATGGAGGTCTAAGGAAAAGTAGCTTGCAAGTATAGCTGGGCCCAGGGAGTTTATTCTGGGCAGGGAGATGAGCTGATCTGACCTTCCAACCCTCTAAGGCAAGGTAGAAGAGAACAGACTGTACTAGAAAAAAATGTTCAAATTGTCTTGCCCCTGACATAAATCGGAAATAGGACCCCCAGCAATGAGGACCCTCTCAGTGCTCTAAGCAACTCTCTAAGATCAGAAATTGCAGAAAAGGTACAAACCTGCATTGTTAGAAACAGTTACCTACACTGATGAAGTACCAGACAGAGATGCATCATCATCATTATCTTCATCATTTATATTTTATAACTGATATTTGTAAAATAAAATAATGAAAATCAATAATGATAATAACAAATTCATAGAACTTTTACATCTAGAAAGTACTAACATCTCATTTACCTCAGGAGGTATGTAGCACAGTATTACTTATGGAAACATTGTTCCTGAAGCTTGTGTTATCTGTAAAAAATATAATTCAGTAAGACTCATTTGCTCATGCAAGTTTTGTGTATAGGTTTTTACTCTCTAATATTTCTCCTTTCCAACTGGGGATACTAATTTTTTTAGAAAGAGAAAACTCATTTGAAGAATAATTTGCTCACAATTATAGAAATTAAAATGGATAGAGAAACATCCTGTAGATACACAGAAATAGCACTGTCAGACACAGGACCTGTTTGACCCTAGGCAAATAACTTAATCTCTCTAGTCCTCAATCTCTTATTCCATAAAATGGGGACAACATAATGGCTACCTCACAGGATTTTTGCTAAAATCAAATGAGATAATGTATGTAAAGTACATCAAAAAACTCAAAGTACTAGATATATGTGTGCTGTTATGATTACAGTTTCACTTGGTAGTATATATAGTTAATTGCTTACAAGGTTTTGTAGTTATTTATAGACCTATAATGTAGCTTTGGGTATTCATTTATTAAGAAGTCAGCCTTTCCTGGAACCATAACTCTTGAAATAGGCTGGTATCACTAAGAAGTGACAATGAGTGCTAGACCAAATGATAAAGATAAATTGTGGTTTGTTATTCTATCAATTACCCTGAAGACATTACTGAATAGTCATAAAGTACAGTCATTGCTGTTCATCTAAATTCTAAAAACATGTATTCATCACCTGCTATGTACAAGATGTGATATTCTGTAATACTGAAGAAGTGATGGACATAATAATTAATAAAATAATTTGCATTACTGTAGCACTTTAGGATTGCAGTGTACTTTACCAATATTGTCTCCTTTGATCCTTACAGCTGCAATCCTTGTAATTATTATCCTCATTTTTACAAACAAGGAAATTGACACACTCAGGGGCTAAGTGACTTACCCAAGGTCACATAGCTAGTATCTGATGCTGGATTTGAACTTATGTTTGCCTGCCTCCAGTTTTAGGGCTTTATGTACTAGCAGTCTAGCAACCTAATAGAGCTAAAATATGACATGTTCTCTACCTCCCCAAACATATTTTTTTAACCTGAGGAAATGGCCTCCTCTTTTTCCTCCTCTTCCACCTCATCATCATCACAGTAATGGTATTGGTTTATTATACTACTATTATTATGTAGCAGCAGTAGCCGTAGCATTATTAAAAGAAAAAGCCCAAAAACCTGTTAGTGTGATTATTACAAAGGAGGGAAAGAGAGTCAGACTGTCTGGCAAGTACCCCCTAAGATGGTGTGAAAATTGTTTCTTTCAGTTCCAATAAAAATATAGCCAATAGAGGTGAAACTTGACCCTGTTGTCCAATGGAATTTCCAAGACTTGTTTGAATTGGGTTCCAGAATCACACCACTGGCTGCTTTTATCTCATCCTTCCTGGACTTAGAGGATATAGACTTGTTCATCACTCATATCAGAGTACAGTGGTATGATAGTACCACAGTAACTGTTGTTATCTCTAGCTCTGTAGGTATGGTCTCTGTCTCCCTACCCCAAAGCTCTCAGTCAGACTATTCTTAAGAATCTAGTATCTTTTATGCTCTTTTATCATCTCCTTGAAAGACATACGCCACTATCAGAATAGCATGTTCTAGATTTTGTGGGTAACTTGCAGTGTGAGTCATAGTAGAAATGAAAGCTAGAACTCCTAACCAGAGAGATGGATCCCAGAGTCGCCACAGCCTCCTGGAGGGCTTTCACATTTCATGAGAAGACAGTAGCAAAACTGTTATCATTGGCAACACAGAATTCTTCCTTCTACTTGCAGACTCCATCTGAAGTAGTTTGGGAATCAAAGTTCTCACAGTAAATGCCCCATTCTCCTTGATATATGGTAGATGAATTGAAGAAAGCCTGTTAATGTGGCCCATGTTGCTCTCTCTTTTTCTGGCTATGGTCCACCAGATTCTGCTCACTTGGTGATACATTAACTTTCCTGTTCTGCAGAAGTACTGCCCCTCTAGGGAACCAGTGACATTGACAAGCCAACAAGAATGATAGTAAACCTGATTATCACAGGGTGACAACTACTATCCCTTCAGTATGCTGTTTTGGGAACCTCTATATAATTTGGTTTCATGAATGTTACCAGTGAAAATTGATCGATTATGTTTAAAAACAGAAAAGGACATACTTATCTGAAAAAATATGTAAATGATTATTACTTATTGATGCCGTATAAATGCAGTGTTATTAAAATATGTATTTTTGTTTGTATCTCCCTATAGATATCACTGGTATTTGGTTTTGAGAGATTCCAACTCTGTGTCAAATATATACTTTTTCCTTACCATAGAGTATGATATATATATTTTATTATTTTGGTCTTCAAACCTCCAGAACTGGGGTAAATTTATGCATTGGCAATGCCAGCCTCCTGGTCCTACCTACCACAGCTCTCATCAGTTACAGCCATTGGGTTCTGCTACTTTCTCCCAGCCTGCTGCTTAAACAGATGCTAATGGGTGAATGAATAGCAGTAGGAGGGCAGGCTGGGGTGATCTTCATTCATTAGCAGCTGCTTAAACAGCAGGCTGAGGGGCTCTGCAGCTGCTAAGGGAAATACTGAGATGGGGGTTGACCTATGCAATGATTTTGACCAAAACCTAAATTTTTATACAGAAAAGTTAAAGTTGACCTATACCCTGTGTTGTACCACATGTGGTTGATCTGAACCATTGTCTTATTCACCTCTTTCTTAAGGATGTATTGCAAGGAATTAGATTTTATTTCTTTGAGCTAACCACTGAAGCTTTTAACTCCAAATGAGTTAAAAGCCAAGAGCTGTGTCTAAAGATCTGGTTCCAAACTGCTAGGTGATTAATGATAGGCTCAGATTTACTGAAGGAGGTCCAGTTTGGGAAAAATCCCAATTCAATTCTACTTAGTGACTCCACAGCCCCATTTATATTCTCTTTGTTGTACTCTTATGTAGTTTAATCATGTATTATGAGATAATGTAGGTAAAATGAATTGCAAAATCTAAAATTCTAAATAAAAGTCAGCTATTATTTTTACTGTTATTATGATTATCTTCATCATCATCATCATCATCATCTCCTTTTTAGATGAAATTCAGAGAGCAATGGCCCTGGGACCTGTTTCTTGTGTTTATGGCTATCTGTCTATTATTCTTTATATTTAATGTTCTGCTGATTATTACACACATAGATAAAATAAATTACTACTTTATTTTTATAATTTATTAAAAAATATTGGGACATGAGCTCAATTCCTATAGACAGAAAGGATCCTTGGGATAATTCCAACAGTAGACAGTATGACAGAGATGTTACATATCTCATCCTACTGCCACATGGTTTTGATTTCTTCCATTATGTTTCTATATATTAAAAGTTTTAGATTCATATAGGTTGGAGATTATGAATATTTGCTATTTTTAGTTTAATCATTTTTCAATCATATCCAAGTTTCTGTGACCCCATTAGGCGTTTTCTTGGTAACAACACTGGAATGATTTGCCATTTCCTTCTTTAGTACTTGTTCAAGGTGAGGAAATTGAGGCAAACAAGCTTAAGTTACTTCCCCAGGGTCACATGGACAGTAAATATCTGAAGTTGGATTTGAACTCATGAAGATGGTACTTTAGCCACTGTGCCTGCAAAGTGGTAACCTAAAGGAATTGATAGAAGGTGCTCAGGAGTAGAAACTGAAGCTTAATTTGACTCAATATAGGAACTCTCACTAGGTCTAGACCCAGAAAAGATTAGCATATTAAAAGTTCTTTCTCAATTCTGTAGATCGTGCCCCATGGTTGCTCTTGGTGGAGCAATTTATCGGGTTAATTCAGATAACTAATATTTGCTATAGCAACCTTTTAAAAGTGGTTTTCAAATTACTTTTGAATCTTGGGCAAATGGGAGAAATAGTTTTACCTGGAACAATGCTCAGTTTTAGTTTTTTTGCTGAGCTCTCAGGATATTCGAGGTAATCAACATTTGTAACATGGGAATTTTCCATCTGTTAAGTTTATGAAACAGGGAGGTTCTGTTGTGTGGTTCCAGTTTTCATGTTGTGTCTTGCTAGGTATTCCAAAGGTATTTAATTTTTGGAACTTGCAGTGATGTGTTGAATAATTTTTACCATTTCTTTGAAAATCTTCATTGATCAATTTTTGGAATTATTCTTATTAGTAGTATTAGTATTAGTAGTAATAGTAATAGTAGTAGTTTAAGTCTCTGCTTCTCCTGATCTGATTAATCTTAGCCATTCCTTTGCAAGCTAAAATGTCCTAGAGAAAGACTATTTAATGGAAAATAAGCTGGAGAACTAAGATATCACAATATTAAGTGAGATGCAGAACTCTGCAAAAAATGGGAGAATTGGTCACAGTCTTAATAGAATCTCAGGAAATGTTTGGTCCTAGAAGAAATCCCTTCTTCAACCTTCTGAAAAGCTGTCATCTAGATTTTATATGAATGCCCTGTTCGATGAGAAAAGCATTATCTACAAAGACAATACTCCAGTTTTAAATGTCTCTAATTATTAGAAAGTTTTGTTTTGTTTCCATTGTATACTCTCACTTCCACTAGCATGTAATGGTATGTGGTGGATATAGGGTTAAGACTTAGAGATGAAAAAAAGGACAGAAAAAATAGAAAACAGTCCCTGCTCTCAAAGTAGCTCACAGTCTAATAGAGAAAACAACATTCAAAGAATTATGTACGCAGATGTATACAAGATAATTGGGATAATCTCAGAGGGAGGGCACTAATAAAGTCTTCTTGAAGAAGGTGGGTCTTTAGATGAGACTTGAACAAAGCAAGAAAGTTTGCCCTGTAGCCAGTGAAAATACTAGAATTGTCCACCTATCACTCCTACTTCTAAATTCTTGGGCCAAGGAAGCCAAATGACAACCCTACAAATACTTAAAGACAGCTAGCATGTATCTGCTGTCTTTTCTTCTGCATGATCAACATGCTTAAGTGTTTTAATTGATCCTCTTATTTCATGCCAATTTACAAATCCGATAATTGTCCTCTAGTCACAAAGCTACATGCAAATGTTCCTTCTATAATGTGGTTCTTAGGATCGGGCATAATATTTGCTCTGCTGTCTGACCAGGCTGGTTTCCTTTATTCTAGAAATTATCTCTCATCGCAGAATAAAATTCTTTGTCTATCTTTCTCTCTCTGTATGTCTCTGCCTCTCTCCTGTTATGTCATATGGATTTGTATTCTGTTGTCAAAACACTAAAATGACCAGGTCTTTTCACATGATTTGTAGTCTGGTCCTACTAATATGGCTGTTATGTAGTTGATTTCTTGAACCCAATGGTAGGACTTTGCAGTTATCTCTGTTAAATATTCTCTTCTGGATATCTGAATTGTTATTCCCTCAACCAGTGTGGAGCTCATTTGAGGTAAACCTACGTTGCTGTTCTGTATCTCATTCACATAATGCTTAGAATTCTCTATGTTTGGGAGTGGGCTTAAAGGAGCCCAAAGTCACCCAAAGATTCCTTGGGATACACATGTAAAAAGCAAAACTTCATTTTTATTTCCAGAAGATAAGTTGATTCATACTGGTTATACTTTGTGTAGGTGGGAGTGTGGTACAGTGTTCAAAGCACAAGATTTAGAGTTAAAGGACCTGTGCTAAAAACCTGGACCTTTCTCACTCTGCTTGTGTGATCTTGGACAAATAAAGTCTTTTGTGAGAGTCTCAATTTCCTTATCTATAAAATGTGTGGGTTTCACAAAATAATCCCTAAAGTCCATCCTAATTCTTACATTTGACCAACTGAATGTTTGCCTTATATATTTTGAAGATTAGGGAGTAAACAAGTAATGAAAAAACAATCTGATATCAAGATTTTTTGTCTCTATCCATTAAGTAGGATAAAATGTCTATTTGTCATATGCACACAAAATCAGACTGATGAAATATTAGTAAAGATCATGTGATGTGTCTGGGGTATATGTGGAGAGCTTCTCTTTTGCAATCTAGAGTTATCCATTAACCTAGATGTTAGTATTAGCCAGCTATATTTCTTGACTCCCAGTTTCCTCAGTTAAAAAAAAAAAGGTCCATTAGTTCATCCAAGAGAGACTTTTAGAGCCTTTCCTCCTTCAAAAGACTTATTAATACTCCATGTAGTAGACACACACACACACACACACTCGTGTGTGTGTGTATATTTTTTTGAAGTTCAGATAATTTTGCACTAAATATTAAATGCCAAATATCCTCCTTGCTTTTCAGAACAATATCAGTTGATGTCATAAGTATACTCACAAGGTTTATTTTTTCTTAGTTGACCGGAGTTTCACAGTAAGCAGGGATTTTACAGGAAATTCATGCCTAATATTGTCCCGTGTTGTTTCACTTTTTTTTTTTAACATTGGAAATACTTAAGTGAATTTGTCATCTGTTTTTAGATTTTTGCTTGGTACAGTTGGGAGATGGAGAAAATAGGCTCACTGTGCATTCCTTACCCACCACTGGGAGTATAGCTTAAGCATTTAAAATTCACGTATTGTACTCTGACTGTCCCCAGGAGACTCTGGCTGCTTTACCTTGCTTCTGTAATGAGAATATACTGACACATTTTCATTATTAGATCAAAGGAGAAGGGCATTACATGAAGCCACTTGCAAATGAAATATCAAAATTGGCTGGAGTATACACTTTCATTCTAATCAAATATCATTCTCTTCTCCCAAAATCAATAGAGGAAACCAAAGAAAGGAGACACGAGGTCTGAAATTAATATAGCCGGTGAAATCAGCCTTAAAGTGGTTTCATTTATTCACTGTTGACTGGAATAACTGAAACATGGATTTTATAATTAGAATGCCTTTTGGAAAAATCTACTTAATTTATGGGACATAGAGGAGTAGAACTTGGGTTTTCCTAGACTGAACGTTAAGTTGAACTCTGTTTTCAATTATTTTTTTCTGTATAAATATCATATAAATTCATAAATCTAAATTATATATTATATCTAAGAGATCAAAATGTATTTTGTCTCAAGAACAGAGGCTTACATTTTTTGTTTTGATTTAATAGTTATTTTCCCCAATATTTCAATATCTTTAGGGAGTATATCTCATAGTCAACTAAGTAAATTAGTGTTCATTTCTTTTTTCATAGGCTCATTACTACTGTCACAGGTTATGACATACAGACTAATCTCTTCATCAGAGACCAGCAGGACGTCAAAGTGCAAAAGTGTTCAGTGTCAATAAGAATTTATCAGCCTTCACAAATTCTCCTGCCAAATCCTCAGTACCTTCAGGGCATGTTCTCTGAGAAGCTGCTTACATGACAGCAAACTGAGGAAAGCCTAATTTGAGTAAGTGCTCTAATTTTCCAAAATCAAGATGATCCTGAAAATATATGCCTAGATTTATTTGAGAACGCCCTGCTACATATTGGCAAATGGCTAGAGACCTCCCACTTCGTCTCTTTGGCAAGGGTCCACAGGTGAGTATATACTGAGTGTGTTAGCAATGTATCTTCATGTGAAAGTGGTATAGTACAAGGTCACTGGTCTAGAGTAATAAAAATAAATGTGATTTCTCTTTCCAGAACATTACTTACCATTTGTGTGTAGGTCATGCTACTTCTTTGCTCCAGATGTCAAATGAGGTAATTGTAGGCTATTCTCAAGGGCTTTTTTAGCTGTATGATTCATTATTTCCATGAACTTTATAGATGTATATCTGTGCATGTCTACATCTATGATTTCATCCAAGTGGTGTAGGGAAGCAACAGATCATGTGTAACTTGCAATTTTAATTGCCTGAACATAAGAAGTTAAATGACTTGTTTAGGGTCACACAGCAGATTTAAGCCAAGTTCCCCCTTACTCTAAGGTGTATCCAATTTCCATTGCCAATTCTACTTACTCTTTACCCTCTCTTACCTTCTTTTCTACTTAGGATACTCTTTCCCTCTCCCTCTCCCTCTCTCTTACCATGTCTTGTTTTCCCCTGTCTTTTTAATCCTCCCCTTTTCTCTTTTTCTCAATGATTTCAAACACGCTTTTTCTGATAAAAGACTGGGGGATCTATCTATCTATCTATGGTATCTATGTGTCTGTCTATACATACATACGTACATACATATACAAATATATCATATATATGTATACATATATATATATATGTATTTGTATGTGTATACACATACACGATTGTCTTTGCCCAGCTTCTTAATTGAGACAGACCTTGAATGTGACTATTTAGAAGGGTTTGTGATAAATCCCAGGCCCTTCACTTACTAGTGTCATTAGCCTTCCAAATTCAAAGTCAATCAAGAGACATTTGTGTTCAGTAGATGAGGGCACTCTGCCAGCTCCACAGTCTTGCCAAGGTATTGCTATAGTCACCAGATCTTAACAAAATTGTAAACAAAATTGAAGTCTGGCAACCCAGAGCTGCTGTTCTGATTAGCGTTTTATTAGAAGGTATTCTTTCAGAAATAAAGGCGTCATAGTATCAATGCAAGCTGTCTCCTTGTTCATTTTATTTGAGAAGTAGCAAGGCCCTTCTAATACCATTCATTTTCCCGATGGAGAGATCCCTATACAATTTGTCTTTGCATGGATTGGGAAGAATGGAAAAGGGCAAAGACTTGCTGGCAATGCCTACAACTTGGCCTTGTTTTATTTCAAGCACCTCACTTGAACTCTAATTGCATCCAAATTGGTAAATCTGTGCTTTCAAGATTGAGTCAAGACCTGGTAATCATTCTGTGTATAATCAGTTTTCCATGCAGTCTTGAAAGGAATGTTTATTAACTGTTCCTTTAACAGTATGTCAAGAAACAGAAATATGCCACTCCGTAAGGAAAATATTGGTTTATTTTTGAAAAGGAAGAAGGGGTCAAAATATTCTCTTCAAACCCTTATCAAAGAAAGAACAATGAAAAAAATAAATGAACTTTAGGGTCACCTCAGGAGCCAGATCAGTTTGCATTTTAAAAAAATCCTAGTTGATTATTCAGAATTATATAGTTCAATGAAAATAATTTCAAACTATGCTCCCCAAATAACATGACAAAGACATTGGTGTTTATAATATTCTATTAGGGAACATTTACCCCTGTAGGCAATCACTAAAAACTGGGAAAGATAATAGCTGTTCAGCTACTCTGAAATAATTTACTCATAAAATAATCTTCATTAAAGGAATATTAAAGAGTCTATTTTCAGTGTGTCATGAAGGATTTAGCCACATGACTCCTGTTACTCTTAATGGGAATCACATGGTTTTAGCCATATACTACACTGCAATAAACATGTGCACCCAAGGGTTTGGCAATATCTTTAGAATGAAAACATTGAGAATCAAGGCTGAAGGCAGTTGTGCCCCATTTCTACTAATTTAGAGAGTTGGACTTCCAGATGTGATAATCAGTCACACTGTATTTAACATGTCTATAATGTTTAATAATTTGGATTCTCTCAAAACCTCAGTAAAGCACTATAAGGCAGCAAGAAATACAACAGATTTGGAATCAGAGTAACTATGCACAAACCCAGGTTATGTTACATATTATCTATGGGGTTTTGCACAAATCACTCAAGTTTTCTGGGCCTCAGTTAATTAACTTACAAAATGAGGTGATTGGACTATGTGACTCTAAAGGTCATTAAACTCTAAATCTATGATGCCCAAATAAGCACTTTAAAAACTGGATTTTTCCACTATTTCAATCATTCAATAGTCATTTATTGTTTGCTAACTATATAGAGTATTGCTTTGAGTTCTAGACAAAATGTTGTCGCTCGGTCATTTGGTCATGTCTAACTCATAGACTATGGCACACCAGGCCCTAGTCTGTACAAGCTCATATTCATTGCTTCCATGACAGTATACATCCATCTCATCCTCTGCCATTCTTTTTTTTTTTCCTTTTGCCTTCAAGTTTCCCTATCATCAGCATCTTTTCCAACAAGTCAAAATCCTGATGCCATATGTCACACTGTTATCTCCAATCCCAATCTAGAGTGGAGGAGGAGGAAATTCTCTTTCCAAAGGGAGCTAGGAGAAGCTCAAAGAAAGCATTATTCAGATCAGTGGTACAGGAACTACTGTGATTAAATAGCTTTCTGTCTTTACTCTCATGTCTCTCTAAGTAGAGTATGAAAAGGAGACAATTAGATTCTGATTATAGCTTTGCCTGCCTACCTCCTCCATCGCCTTTTTTGGATCAGGACTTAATTCTCCTCCAGAGTTCATCAAATTTATGCATACTCTATCAGTAACTCATGATTTTTTTCTCTTGTACATACTCATAGAATACTCTTCTCATTCAGTGTCCTCTCATTCTTTCTAAATCTCCAGAATCCACCAAATTCTTCTCTCCATTGCCTATCAATTCTCCCTTTTCTCCCCCATCTTCTTTTACCACACCCCAGTTTCCAACCTCAATGCCAGATATTAGGCTATTTTCTGAGGTCCTTAAATAAGCCCGGGGAATAAATGAAAACATAGGCTCCTATAATCTTAAGTACAAATCTATTTCTCTTTTGTCATTCAGTTCTTTACCGTCTTCACCCTCAACACCTGGAGGACATAGCTTTGATCTCATGAAGCTCAGAGAGGTAACTAGCCATTTGGGGATCTGTTCCTTGGGGTTTGCCCAGGAGTTCAAACCAAAATCAGAGCAAACCTGGAAGCTTTGAAGATATCTATGGGAAGCCTCTTGCACTTTCATGAGTTCTTGGAGTTGTAGGGCATGACAGATTGCCCTAAGTCATGTTACAGTTCCCTACAGAGACTCTGAAAATTGGATAAACTTCACAATGTATGCCTTGGGTAAGCAGCATGATATGTGCCTTTAGATCATTTTAAAAGACAAATTAAAACAGAGGTTGGGGTAGGGGGAAAGGGATTTGGAATACAAAGCTATAAGATTATAAGTTCTGCCAGTGCCCTGTAAATTCCAGTGCTTGGGGAAAAACTTCCAATCATCTAATCCAGAGGTTTCCAAACTTATTTGACCTACTGACCCCTTTAAAAAAATACTCAACATTTGTAGAAATCTACTTTCTTAAACCTTTTAACAATTTTAAAAAAATTGCTCTCATTTTAAAAAATAATTTTAAAATGACATATTAAATATAATAATTTATTGTAAATGTGTGGGTTTTTTTCCTGCATTGAAATTTTGCTGATGTAATATTGAGCCATGTAACCATGTAGTATCCTATTGTACACAAGTCATTACATGCACATATTCCTGTTGATGCATGCTGGATTTCACTACAATGTGTGGTACTGTTTGCCTGTCAAAACTTGCTTATTAAGACTCATCAGTGGACTTGACCACTGAATGATTACAACTTACATTTTATGTGCTTGTGTGGAAAATAATGTAATCACTATGACTTTAACTCTGTTACAAAACAGATGAAATGTATGAATTTTTTTTTCAAAATTTTCTTCTTCTTTCCTTGTCAGGGGCCATCCCTGGACCTCCTGGGCAGAGAGGTAACGGCCGGGAGTCTATACCTGCCCCTCCCCGGCAATCACGCGCCTCACCTGTGACTTCCGGGCTAAGGGTGCAGGAAAGGCTCGTGTACAAGGCACGATACCACCCTCGGGGAGGTGCTGAGGGAGCCCCAGTAAGAGTAAAACACACCTGGCCACCTGTGATAGGACCAAGCAGATGGTCCGAGTGGGGAGGGAAGGTCCAGAGAGACTCCTGCCCTATTGCCACAGGACACAACCAGCTAAGGGGAGGGGGCTGGGGCGACAGTAGGCTGAGCTCCCCAATCAGGAATCGGACAGCAAAACCCGGAAAGAATAAGGAATATAAGGCAGTGCTCTGAGGGGGTTCGGGGGGACTGGGCTGATGTGAACTACTGAATAAACATCTGCATTGCTCTACCACTCTGGCTCGTGCTTGGTTTCCACCCGTGCTCCTGCCTCCGGGGACGGGTCCAGAGACGTCTGAAGCTGCGTGAAGCAGAGTGAGGGGTTACTACTCACCGGGAGGGTCGACCGGGGATCGTGAGCCCCGGACAACTGGCGCCTCCAACAGGGACAGATGTGGTGAGGTGAGTAACTCGCCTATCCCTTGTGGGCAGGGGGTAGAAGAGCCAAGCACCCGGGGATTGCCTGAGCAGAGCGAAAGTTAAGAATTTACCCGAGGCTCCCCGAAGGCAGAACTAAAAAATGGGACAAACACAGTCCGTAGGAGAGATTAAGCCAGAGGACAAAGGAATTCTAGCTTGCCAAGTGTACGAACTCTGCAAGCAGAATGGGATAAAAATACACATAAGAATTTGCCGAGATTGGGTCGAGAAAATAATAACCATCAGTCCATGGGTAGAGCATACAGGAATTGATCCGACCCGTTGCCGATTAATAGGGTAGCAGATGGCTTCATACCAAAAAGAGGACCCCTACTTCCTCAATCCCCAGGACTTTGTTATGTATCCATGGAGAAGTCTGGGTAGTGTAGTCCGAGAGGCTAAAGGAGAGAGTCAGGAAGGAATCAGGGAGGAGGGAGCAGGACACGGGAAAAGACAAGGAACAAAAAAACCTCGCCCGCAGAGAGGAGAGGGACCCCAAAAGAAATCGCAGGACATACAAAAAGAGGAAGTCCCAGAGCAGCAGGAAAATAGAGAGGAGGTAGATTGGGAAGGGGCCAACCTATTCCCTGTGTTTGTTCAGCCAGAACAGGGCGGACAGCCTCAAAGGGTGCATAAACCGCTGTCCTATAAATTCCTAAGAGATCTTAAAGAGGCCACCGCAAAATATGGTTCCGGCTCTGCTTATGTACAGACGGCCATACAATCTTGGCGGTCTGGGAGCTCAGGAGACAATCATGACCAGATAGGACAGAGAGGAAAGAGGGAGTTGGTGCAGTCAGAAATTCAACCAGGAAATACATCCAGAGTTGGCCCAGGGCCTGGTTTTGTGGCACAGCAAAAAATTTGCCCAGGATTTGTGGCACAGTGGCGAATTCAGCAGCCCGGACACAGTGATAGAAATTAAGCCAGAGTTATAATGTGTATAGAGGATTTCTGACAATTTTTTCTCAGTCTTTTGGATTCTTTTATTGTCTGTATATGTGTTCTGTCTTTACATGTTCTGTGTGCGTGTGTTTGTGAGTTATTACGGTCAGCTCCATGGTAGCTGGACCTTGGAAAGTTATCTCTTTTCCTCCCCCTCCTCCCTTCTCTCTGATGACTGCAGCATCGGGGAGAAGTATGGGAGAGAGAAAGAGAGGAACTAATCTTATATTATTTAGTTTATGTGATTGCAAGGTGTAGTCTTGGATGGGAAATGCAGGGACATAGTGTCTGTGCAGTTTTAAAGGGGGCTTTAATCAAAGCCCATTAGGAAAACAACATGGATATGAAGTTTAAGGAAAGCATAAAAGTTTTGGAAATTATTTGAAAGTTTTTGGTTAAACTCTCTCTCGCTTTACCCTCCAATTCTGGCCAAATTGTGAGGGTGGAGAGAGAGACGAGAGGAGATCTGGGGCAGGCTGATCAGCATTTTCACCTAAATCTCACCTAAAAGAAAAGTATTTTGTATAATGAGAAGTAACCAAAAGGTAGCTATTCTGTTCACATTTTAAGTGAAACGTGTCACTCCTAATTGGATGTTTAAAACAGATCAGGATTTGTTATATTATTTGGCACTAGGCAAATTGGAAATATGCATAAATCTTAAAGGGACACCTCAGCAGAGATAAAGCTTTTGAAACTCTCCAGCAGAATGGAATAGACTTGGTGCCACTGGGCAGTTGTCCAGAAGTCTCCCTCCCTTCAGCTGAGGAATTCAAAAACCCTCTCATTCAAGAAAGTTCTTAAGGAGTGGACACAGAAATAAAATTTACTTGAGTAAAGGATGGAACCATTAAGATTTTTTGCCCTGCAGTCCCAACTCATCATTCAGCTGGGTCTACAGTGAATTGTAACTTTTATCATTCCAGATTAGATCAAGAGAAGAGAACTATTATTTTGAAGGTTTTCAACTAATTTTTGTAAAAGTTTAGTGACTGTTAACAACAGGAGAAATTTTAAACAGTTTTAAATTTTCATTTTCAAGACAATGTATTGGTAAATTAATATGTAATGGTCTATGAAGCAGAAAAGATCTTGCTCTTTTAATCTGAACTTGTAGTCATTCCTTGGCTTAAGCAAAAGTTAAATTTAGTGTTTGAACTTATTAACAACTTAATTTCTAAAAAGTTTTCTTTTTCAGAGTAAATGTAATCAGAGAAGGAGAAACTACCCTGTGAAACAATGATGTAAGGTGGTAAGGCTTAAGTTTGAAGTCACCTATCATAGATTCTACAAAGGTTACAACTTTAAATGACTTTCAGAAATTGATAGGAGAAATTCAGTGGTGTAGGCCACAGTTGGGAATTACAACTGATCAAATAAAACCATTATATGATTTATTGAAAGGTCCTTCTCAATTAAACTCATGCAGAGGATGGACAGATGAAGCACTGGAATGTTTGAAATTAGTGCAGAAAAAGATTATGGGGTGTACTATTAGCAGGATATTAGAATCACAGGACTTGGAAGTAACAATTTTACTCACTGAAAAAATACCCACTGGAGTTTTACATCAAAAACAAGGGATTATTGAGTGGGTACATTTGGCTCAGATAAAGAACAGAGCTTGTGTGCCTTATGCTGTGCTGGTAGCCCAAGTCATACATAAGGCAGTGAAGAGAGTAAGGATGTTAATAGGACAGAAACCTCACACAATATATACTATGTATACAAGTCAACAAACAGAGAACTGCATACAAGAGTTTGTGGAATGGCAGATATTGATTAATCAGAATTTCCAACACGGGTTCCCAATTCCTTCTGGGTGGCAATTTGCCACGTGGCCATGGTCTTGGACCAACAAATGCTCTTCCTCACTGGTAGAGGGAGTTAATGTTTTTACAGATGCAACAAAAAATTTTAGGGCATCTATGTATATTCCATCTAAAAAGGAGATGCATAAATTTAAAACAACATTTACTTCTACACAACAAAATGAATTATATGAAGTATTGCAAGCATTATTATACAGTACCATTGATACCTAGAGTAGAGTCAGCCTATATTCCTGATAGGGTAGATAGTATTAAACAGATAACTATGGAAGTTCAACTAACAATAAGGGCCAAAACAACAATATTTTATATCACACACACTCGGTCACATTCTAAATCATGGAGTACCAAAAAGCATTAAACCAAACAATGGTCCAGCTTATATCAATAAAGCCATTGAACAGTTCATGGTGGAATTTTCCATTTTACATGTCACTGGAATCCCCCATAATCCCACTGGTCAAGCTATAGTGGAACGAGCAAATCGATCCCTGGACACTTACTTGCAAAAAGAAAAAGGAGGAGTTGGACCAGGAGTTGATAAATTCGCAATTGGCTGTTTATACTCTAAATTGATGATAAATTACAATTGGCTGTTTGGCTGTTTATATTCTAAATTATTTAAAATTCTATAATGATGGCTTATTGGCTGCTATGAAATTCTTAACATTTCCTAATAAGGAGTCTGCAAAGAATGAATCAGCAATAACAAGTGCCCTGAAAGCAGCCAGTAAAGTAATGTGGCATGATGAGAATAAAAATTGATTTGGTCCTCATACAGTGTTAACGTGGGGAAAAGGGTATGTTTGTGTTTCAACAGATGATAATAAAGAAGTTTGGGTTCCAGTGAAAAGGATGGGAGTGAGGAGGTGCCATCAGCGGCGGATGAAAAAACTTCTGGAGAAACTTAATCAACTAGATCACAATGACTCCTTTCATTTTTCTCGTACTTATCATGACACTCAAAGAACACTGCGTCCATCGACCCAGCACCGAAGAAACAACAGAGATGGACGTTCCTCACGAATCCATCATGGTTAAGGGTGATGTCATGGGGTGAGACAATAACCAAATTTATCATCCAAGGCAATATTTCTCACATGTTTAAAGATGATGGACTAGACTATGATAATAATGGGACTCTCTTTCAGAGACACTAACTTTTCAGGACTAGTCACAGGTTTCCCACTTTGTCTATAGAAGGGTATTTCTGGAAATTGGAATGGGTTTGGTTTTAAATACACACAGGTGAATGGAACAGAGGGGTATCCCTGGTGTGCCACTATTGTGGACGGACAAGAGACATTGGATGAGAAAGATACATGACACGCTTATAATCTATTCACCTGGAGGATAAATGGGACAATAGTAGTTTGGTCAGACAAGGACTTTGTGGGACTTGTTCGTGGGATGAAATTTAGGCCATTTTGTAACTTACAAAAGAAGAGAAATGTAACCCTTTGGCATCTGTATATGAGGTTTTTACCATTTGAGAACTGTCACGCACATACTTGTCAGGAGAAAGAATTGATTATGGGAAACTACATAGAAATGTTATATTCATGTCACAATCTTACATACTTACTTGAGGAAAAATATGCACCAAACTTTCCTAGACAAATGTACATCAATTATAAAGGGTCTCCTGAGGTTGAAAGACCTGTTCAGGGACTAGACAAAGTTATTCTAGCTATGGGAGGACAAACAGTGCAGGGAATGCCTGCTGCAGCATCACCAAAGAAAGCTAACAACATTACTTTAATGGGTGAAGTATGTCTAGGGAACACACATATATTTCTATGGGACAGAGACTACAGATCTAAACTAGAGACATATCAGAACATGACAGGAATTTTCAATTTTACATGCCAGAATTGTTCTGTACAAGCATGTATAGGACCCAAGATAGTAGGGAGAGTGTTTATTCAAACAAAACCTCTCCCATGCTGCCAATTTGTCCCGCAAACTATCGCAGATGCTCACAGGAAATTGGTCCGACAACTTTGAGCGCACCCTCCATACCCTCCGGCACCAGGTTGCCAACATCAATGCCACCTGAATTGATCCCGCTGTTACCACTACCTCTTATAGAGGCTTTGTAAACTGGTGAAGCTAGAATTAATCTAATGTGGTACTTCAATATAAGTGTTTCCTGAATGATTCCCTTTATACTCAATAAGGTGTAAATCTAACTTCCAAAACCCAGACTTAAACTGATTTTACTTACCTGGAAAATTATCAGAACTTTCAAAGAAACTTTACAATCTAGGTTAGTTAGGCTTCACATTTGAGTATGGGGTGATTAAGAGATTCCAGAAAATGGAATTCCAAAAATGGTAATGGTACATAATATCTGATTTTACTTCATAATTGGAAAATAATTTAGGTCAATGTTTCAGTTTAATTCAATTTGGTACAATTCATTTGAACTAATATCTTAAGCATCTACTATGGGCAGGACACAATCATGAAAATAATACCACATATGCTTGCAAATGATTCCACATATTTTTTCCAGGTGCTGAAGAGATTTTAGCTTGATGTACAGGGGAAAAACAATATAAAAATTCCTGAGGACTTTTAATCAAGTAGAACTATATAAAAATGAATGAGGAAAATTGAGATCTAGGAAAATTGCTTTGGGAGACAATGGCTTCCTCCTCAATCTGTCTTAATTTTTCTCTGCAGGAATCAATATTTCCCCCCTTTAAAAATAATTAATACTTTATTTTTCCTAATTACATGTAAAAGCAATTTTGTCCATCAATATTTCTTTTAAAATTTGAGCTCCAATTCTCTCCCACATTTCTTCCCCTCCCCCATCATTAAGAAGGCTAGCAATTTGATAAAATTTATGCAAGTTCAATTATGCAAAACTTAGTCATGTTTTGAAAAGAAAATTTGTAGTGACAAGAAAACTCAAGAAAAATGTAGTAAAAAAAGTGTGCTTTGATCTACATCCAGATTCTGTCTGCTTTTTTGTTGGGAGGTGGATAGAATTTTTAATCGTAGGTGCTTCAGAAGTATCTTGGATCTTTGTATTGCTGGGGTTATCTAAGTCATTCATAGTTGATCATTGTACGAAATTGCTATTAATGTTACAGTTTAATCTTGGTTGTATTCAATTTTCTTGGTGTCAGTCCATATATATCTTTTCATGTTTTTTCTGAAATCATCCTGCTCATCATTTCTTATAGCAAATAGTATTCCATTACTGCCATATACCACAACTTGTTCATCCATTCCTCAATTTATGGACATCCCTTCAGTTCCCAATTCTTTGCTAACACAGAAAGAACTGCTATAAACATATTTGTACATAGAGAGCCTTTCCTTTCCTTTTCCTTTTCCTTTTCCTTTTCCTTTCCCTTTCCCTTTTCCTTTCCTTTCCTTTCCTTTCCTTTCTTTCCTTTCCTTTCCTTTCCTTTCCTTTCCTTTCCTTTCCTTTCCTTTCCTTTCCTTTCCTTTCCTTTCCTTTCCTTTCCTTTTCCTTTTCCTTTCCCTTTCCCTTTCCCTTTCCTTTCCTTTCCTTTCCTTTTCATCTCTTTGGGACCCAAACCTACTAGTGGTATTGCTGGTTCAAAAGATATGCACAGTGTTATAGCCCTTAGGGAAATTGCTTTCCAGAATGTTTGGATCAATTTACAATGCCACCAACAGTTCATGAGTGTCCCAATATTTCCACATGCCCTCTAGCATTCATCATTTTCTTTGCTGTCATATTAGTCCAATCTGATAGGCATGAGTTGTTTTAACTGGTATTTATTACTTAGGGAATGACTCATTTTATTATAAATTTGACTCAGTTATCTATAAATTTGAGAAATGAGACCTTTATGAGAAAAAAATTGTAAATTATATCCCTAGCATTCTGAATTCCTTCTAATCTTGCATGCCTTAATTTTGTTTGTGCAAACTCTTTTAATTTAATATATAATTATTATTTATCATTATATTATAATATATTAATATTATATATTATATAATATTATTATATTATATAATATCATATATAATAATATACTATTATAATATATAATTATATATTATAATTATATAATATATTATATAATATTATAATATATTATAACAATATAATAATATATTATGATTATATAATATTATATATAATATAATAATATATTATAAAATATAATATATTATTATTATAATATATAGTTATTATTTATTATTAATAAAAATTGTCCATTTTACATCCTATAATGTTCTCTATGACTTGTTTGGTAATAAATTCTTCCCTTATCCATAGATCTGACATGTAAACTATTTCAAGATTTACCTAATTTGCTTATGTTACCACCATTTATTTCTAAATCATGTACCCGCTTGGACTTTATCTAGGTATATGATGTGAGGTTTTAATCTATATCTTGTTTCTGCCATACTGTATCTCAATTTTTCTAGCAGTTTTAAGTCAAATAGTAAGTTCTTGTCCCCAAAGTCTGGATCTTTATATTTATCAAATACAAGATTATTATGTTAATTTCTTTCTGTGATTGTTTACTTAATCTATTTCACTGATCAACCATCTATTTCTCAAACAGTAGCAAATCATTTTGACAATTAGCCCTTTGCAATACGGTTTGAGATCTGATAGGCAAGGCCACCTTCCTTCCAATCTCTTTTCATTCATTCTCTTGATATTCTTGACCTTTCGTTTCTCCAGATGAATTTTCTCATTACTTTTTCTAGCTCTATAAAATATTTTTGGTAGTTTTATGAGGATGATAATGAATAGGTATATTAATTTGGGTAGAATTGTCATTTTCAGTATATTGGCTTATTATCTTGACTGTGAGTCAATATATTTCCAGTTGTTTGATTCTGATTTTATTCGTGCAAAAATTGTTTTTAATAATGTTCTTATAGTTCCTGTGTTTGTCTTGGTAGTTCAGCTCTCAAGCATTTTATATTGTCTTTATTGGAAATGAAATTTCTCTTTTTATCTCTTACTACTGAATTTTGTTGCTAATATATTAAATTGCTAATGAATGTATTCTGAGATTTTGCCAAGGTTGTTAATTATTCCAACTATTTTTAGTTGATTCTCTAGGATTCTTCAAGTATACTATCATATTATCTGCAATGAGTAATAATTTTGTTTCCTCATGCCTGCTCTAGTTCCTTCAATTTTCTTTTTTTTTTATTTCTATAGCTAACATTTCTAGTACAATATTGAATAGTATTGTTAGTACTGTGTATCCTTACTGAAAAAGTTTCTAGTTTTATTACAAATAATACTTGCTGAGCATATTTATTATCCATTTATATCTATTATTTATATAATGATGTATATTAATATGTGATATATAACTAACATTTGTATAATGCTTATTATGTGCCTAGTATAATACTAATCCCTTTCAGCTATTATCTCATTTTATCCTTAAATAGCTCTGGTAGTAGATGCTATTATTATCTTTATCTTACAGTTGAGAAAACTGAGGTAAATGGAGGCCAAATAACTAGACCATTTTACAGAGAAGGAAACTGAGGAGTTAAGTTAATTGCTCAGGGTCACACAGATAATAAGTGTTTGAGGCTGGACTTGAACTCGGGTTTTCCTGACTCCAAGATCAGTGCTGTCCCCATTACATAAAATCATTGCCCCTATAATCTCTCCTCATCTTCCTTCTCCTGTCCTTGCAACAGAGTAAATACCACAGAACTTATGGGGACATGGGATTTGGGCTTTGATGCTCAAAAGGTCATCATGAAGAAAGATATAAATCTAATAAAAACAGTGCATTTCGTGCATTTTAAATAGTTAAGAAACATATAAATACTTCAATAGAAGGGACTATATCCATAGCCTTCACTTACTTAGTTTCACAAACAAGTGGGACAGATCATACATTTGGACTCCCTAGCAAGGGATATAGAAGTGGATATGATACGAATCATCCCTTCTCTTCTTACAGTTTGTATTGCGCCTGGAGAGATACAATAAATATGACACTTTGCCTTGACAAATACCTGATTACTGTGAAGCTGTGCAGTTTTCTGCATTCTCCTTCTTTCTCTTGGGAGAAACTTGAAATTTTAGCTATGCTTAAAATATCCCCTAATATATCAACCATATTGGAGCAAATTTTGCACCACGTAGTGACTTTGGGGGAACACATATATCGAGTTACCGCAGAATGGATTGTCATTGACCACAGTCAGAAGAGACGCTCTGTTGCTCTGTTTCAAAAAGAGGGAATCTCTGCAGCTCTGCAGTGATGGTCTAACACACAGGAGTTCCGTTTTAAAGTAATTTTCTTCTGGGCAGAAGGAGGTCATGAAAACTCTTCCAAACGAACATCGTGCTCTCAGGAAAAAGAATTTCAGAGTGAAATATTTAAGCACTGACAGAATCATGCTAAATGCTTCTCTTTTCCAAAAACAGCAAGGACAACAAAGTGAGTGGCACTTGGCTTATACAAGACAGGTACCACTTAGCAAGGAATTTTGAAAAATCATCATTTCTGTTTAAAATCACACCCTGAAGGAAAAGAAATGTCAGAAATAGTACCCAAATAAGAAACACCTACAGTCCTAGATAAAAAGATAAGGTCCAAACCGGGTTAATAGACTTTGTCATGTGCAGGAAGAATTGGGTTATTATTAGAGACAGTAACAGTTTTTCCACTGTCATTGAAAAAGTTGGTGAAGTTTAAGGATTTGAAGTTTGTGACTATATGACAAGAAACCCTAGATTGAAAAAAAAATTGGTTGACTCAGTGTTTTAGATATGGTTAATGACAGAATTGGACCAACTCAAAAGCTGATCAGCTGTGCAGAAAATGGTCATTAAAACAGCAGAGGGAAAAAAAGGAACTTGACCATTTTTCAATGGTCTTGAACAGGCTCAGCTATAGTTCCTAACATTCATGGCTATTCAGAAAAGTCACAAATTATCTTAATAACTAAAATTCATTAGTTATAAATTTAAAAGTGCACCTGGAAAAACTACTTCCATATACTCTCAGAAAAGGGGAGAAATAAATGTGATCATATGACCATGCTGAAAGAGACTTTAGTACTAAAAAGGCCTAATTTTGCAGAAGGAAAAAAAAAAAAAGCTAGGTATCAGAGAGAGAAGACTTTACCAAGGTCTCTCAGACAATAAGTAGTAGATGTAGGATTCAAATCCAGGACTACAAATCTAGAATTCTCTCTCCTACAATATTTTGGTGCTAGGGGAAACACACAAGGACAGAATTCTTCTAAGATTATTTAAAAAATTCCTTAAGACAAAGTGCTTATATGTATAATTTAAACAGGCATGCAGAACAGATTTGATTCTGAAAAAGTTGCATATTAAAAAGAATTTTAAAAATCAGTTTATTAATACTCTAATGAAGAGACTTCTTTATTCAAAGGAATATTATGGTGAATCATTCTTATTTTTAAAATTTTTGCAAAGCAAATAATCACTAATTAATATTTGATAGATCTCTAGATTTCCATTTGAATCTAAATCAAGTAAAACATAACCTCTTTCAAGGCAGAAACATTTTTGTTTTTGTCTTTGTATTTGCTTAGCATAATACTTTGAATATAATAAGTACCTAAAACTGTTTTTAGAATTGAATTTATTTTTATGCCTTAGACTTAAAACTTTTCTTGCAGACCTATAAGTTTGCTTACTCTTCATTATTTTTGATGGGTTTTTGTGTAACTAATGTTTAGTGGAAAGAGCAGGGGAAAATTTTTGGATATAATCTTGGCTCAACCCTTCCATCTTCAGGGACAGCAACCAAGAAAGCAGGTTGTACCTAAGTGGGGGCAGTATTACCCCTATACTAACTCTTACCCTTACCCTTACCCCTACCATAATAAATCTAAATAAATAGTTCCAATCCAGTACTACCTCTTTGAGAAGAGCAGAACAGCCGGTCTTATATTTCCTTCTCCTATTCTCCACCAGTCAGGACTCAGTATCCTTTGAACATTGGTGCCCAAGATTCCCTAAGATATCTCTCAAACCTTCTTCATGAATCTAATTTAGACAAATCAAAAAAGGACAAATGCCTAACACAATATACATAAGCAACTTATATATAATGGCAGGAAACTCCTAAATGAAGAACTTCCCTCTGCCAATAAACAGTCGTACTTTCTCTGAAACGTATAGTTTTAGAGTTGCCTAGTACAATGCTATCAAACTCAAACAGAAATTAAGGCCACAAAAACCAAGGATCCCTGCGGGAACAGCTTGACTTAGAAAACTACATAGTTATGTTTTGCTATATTTTCATTTATTCTATTTCCAATTAGATTTTAATCTTGCTTGCGATGCATTGGGAAACATGTGACCCATATTTGACATCTTTCACCTAGAACACTAACAGATAAAATGACTTGCCCAGAGTCAAATAGTATTATCGGACGTGGGACTTAAATCCAACACTTTTTGATTCTGAATTCAGCTCATTATCCATTCTGTCACATTGCTTTTCACATGATTATTAGACTAGGAGTGGAATAAAGGATAGAGAGTGGGGGCAGGAACAGTTTTTCAATTAGGAGTCTATCTTAGGTGTCCATGTGGATTGTAATTAGGAGCCTTTATTAAGGTGGCAAAAGGGAGAGTGCAGAAATGTGGAACAGCGTTAAGAAATACACCAGAACTAGAATCACCATTACATGGCATCTGATTAGATAGATGTGAGGGTAAAGGAAGATACAAAGATTACATTAAGTTTTGAGGAAGATGAATTTGTGCAGAAGCCAGTTTCAAATGAAATCAGAACTGTGTAATCCACAACTTCTGACAATCAGTCCATTACCAGTGTGATTTTTTTTCTAAAGTTTGCATGGGGTGCAGAAGTATAGGTTGTGCCTGGAGTTTTTCTCTATGTCATGCTGTTCTACTCTGTGATTGAGATATGACTAGAATTTGTTCACACACAAGGCAGTTGAAATTCTTAGTTAACTGTTCTGTATATAATACTGTTATGTATAATTATAGTGATTGTATTAAACATTGTACTTAAATATTAAATGCTAAGCTTGAGTATTCTTCAAAGGAATTAATACAAAATAGTTGATTCAAGATTCATAGTCAAAATTTTAGACTTGATAACTCATGTGTTTATGTATTGGATCATTGAAGAAATTGGGGATTTTTAGATTGGAGAACAGAAGAGTTTTCATAAAGCACTCTGAAGCCCATGAATTGTGCTGTGCTGGACTCCTGACCAAGCTCCACTTGAGGGCTGTTTTATGGACCTTCCTGGATTGAGTGATTATCAGTAATAACTGTTGCTGTTCCCTCCTAACCTGATTTGGTTATTTTTCTTTGCCTCATTGAGGGGGGCATCCCCTGACTACTTCTTGAACTGTCCCACTCGCTGAATGGGCGTTGCCTCACCCTAGGTGAGTACTGAGTGGCCCTTGATCTGGAGGGGCCAAGGTCTCCCATTGCAACCTGGACCATCTCCAGTCATCCTGATGAATATCTGGTCACTGGATCCAGATGGCTCTGGATGAGAAAGTGAGGCTAGTGACCTTGCACAGCCCTCCCTCACTCAAAACAAAGTCAAGTTCAAGTCATGTCATCATTTCTCTGATGGCATGGACTTCTTTGTCAATGAAGGACAAACACAACAGCAACAATATAGGGTAATGAGATGAAATTGTTTATCACTTTGTACTTTTAGTTACTCTCTCTGGTCAATTTCTTTCTGGTATTCCTCCTAACCCTATGATTTACCATTGGTATTTCTCAATCTGCTTTGTTAGTTCTTCCTCCAAAGAAGGCCTACCAAACACATCTAGACACACAGATATTCTGGTAAACGTTTAACCATTGGACTCTCTGGAAGGAAAAACATATACAAGATACAACTTTAAGCTTAATCTGTATTATTGACACTTTCTCTATTACTTTCTTAAGACTTGGCAATTAATAAAACAACATATCAAGTCCTGATTTGCAGGGCTTCGCCAGTTTCTGAGGTATAAATGTTCACACTGAAAATTTAACAATAGACTCTAGTAAGAGCGTCTCCAGCACACCCTCGTTTATAACTATCACCAACTGTTATGTTCAGTCTCTCCCACAATTCCTCCCACATAGTAGGGGCTTATAAAGGGGCCTGATCAGATTTAATCAAATTTGAATTAGATGCTAGATGTCTCTACATAATACAAGGCATAAATTTCAATTCCATTTGTGTTTTAGGATTTTCTTTTGTTTTCTGCTTATCTCTTTCTGAGTTCTTACTTGACAGAGAATGTTTGTGAAAACAAATACGGAGTTATTAAATAGATTCTGATTTTGACAAACACCACAAATTTGCGACTATCTGTTGTTACTGTACTGTAGGTAGCTATTCATTTTATTTATTCCTTGTTATTTGTAGAGATTTTCACCACAGAGTTTACATATTTATTTCTTAACCATTTTACCATATAGCTTCTTGTTATAAAAGTGTGATGGTGCAGGCCAAATTTAGAAAATAATCCCAATAATTAATAGGCTGTTATAATGACAGAGAGTCACTTCATCTATTCAAATGAGCTTTTGCTTTTGATTAATTCTTTTGCCATGATTATGCTGTATGCTAAATTGTTTAAATAATAAATCAATTTGCTACAGTAAGAGAATACAGTTTTATTCTTTGATTTAGAAAAGGGAATTAGCCATGCAAATAAAGCAACAAAAGTTCTGTTAAATATAGTTTAATATAGAATTTTTTAAAAACCTATAGGCTCTCTATGGAAACATTCTTGTTTAGTTCTGTTTTGCAAAAAAAAAAAAAGTTGATAATATGAATCTTGCACAAATCACAAGTGCAAGTAAACCAAAGGGAAATGGAAAGAATGATTGTAAATATGAGCAAGTTATAGAAGGTTACCAATTATTATTTCATTGAAAGAAGTAGAATGAAATGCATTATCAAAGAAAGTCATGAAAGAAACATGAGGCATGCCAACAGTGAAATGAGTGGAAACATATAGTCGAGATCACCTTGCTACCCTAGTATCTCTGAAATATATCAGCCACAACAAGTTCCCCAGCTTTTGGCTGTATTTTTGGAAGATTTATGGACAGACATGATACTGTACTAGAAAGGATAGTGTCTCTAAAAACAGAAAATCAAAATTTAAAATTGGACCTTGGATTAAAATTCTGATTCTTCTATGTATCACTTAGGTAACCTTAGGTCAGGTGGTTAACCTCTTTAGATTTCAATGTTCCTGTCTGTAAAAATGGATTTTAAGTCTAAAATGTGTACAAACCACATAGGATGAATAGTTGTTGGGTTACAATCTATGCTAAGTAGCGAGTATCCTCTCCTCTAAAATTTGCGAATCTAGTTAAATGTTTAAATGAGATACTCTATATCGATGCTCAGATTGTTTCATTTGTTTTTGATTAGGTAAAAGAAGACATTCTTTGTCTCATTACTTACTCAGTCTTAATCATTGAAGGGGAATTGCCTCAGTCAAAGTGAGAACTCAGAAAAACTTTAGCTTAAAAAAGCCAAAGTCTCCCAATGCAGCCAGGATTTGTGTTTTGCCACTGGTCCCAGAGAGCTCCAGAGGAGCGGGTGACTTTGTTTAGTGCTACCTCACTTAAACGCAATTCACCTGCAATTCATGGCATCACCTTCCTCATGTCATGGTCCTCTTTAAGAACAAAGGACAAGCAATACAAACAATAATACCCAGAGAGATTGCCAAAAGTCAAAATATTCTAGGACGCATTATTTAATAATTCTCAACACATTATGTTTTGTAAATGGGTTGTACTTTTTTTTTCAGATACTCCCCTTGAACAACTGAGGAAACCCCTTTAGAAACTACATTCCAGAGAGAAAATTTGGCAGTAGATTAACAGAAAAAAAGTAATATTTCCTTTAATCTTGATGGGACTTTTACTAGAATTTTTCTCCTCTTTGCATTGACTATACATCATCTAATCATCTTGCATATTGTTCTTTAGATCTACTTTTTTAAACTCTTTATCACGCAGTACAAGATTTACCAGGTTTTGTCTAAGTATTTATTTACTTCATTCTTTATGGGCATAGACATATTACTATATCAATATACTTTATTTTTAAAGCACTTCACTGAGTAAATATTTTGTTTCCTTCTTATCATTATAGATAGTATTTCTCTCTGTGTGTCTCTCTCTGTCTCTCTCTTTTCATATCAATTCCTTCATTATAGTCATAGGAATGAGATATCTGGGTCAAAGGGTATGAACAGCTTAGTGATTTCTCTTGCATAATTCCAAATGGTTTTCAGGAATACTCAAAGTATTTCCCAGCCCCACTGTCACTGAATGAGTGAGTCTCACTGCTTCTCTGACAGTAGCCTTCATCAACTCTTAATATACTGCTAATTTGATGAATGTGAAATTATATGCCAGGGCTCTACTAATTTGAATTACTCTGATTAATAATGACTCTGAACATTGCTGTTAAGAATTCAGATGGCTGTTGATAGTTTGTATTTTGTCTTTTTCCTTGCCTTTTGACATCTTGTTTATAGTGAGCAGTTATTGAACGTATTCATGTTAATTCACATCATGTTAAGAGCAGAAAATAATAACAGTTTTCAGAGTAGCCAAGAGAAGCACAAAATAGCATAAAAGAGTCTCTTTACTTATTAATTGAAGAGGTGTGGTTTGGGTAGCATTATTTAGAATCACTTGGCTTAGATTTGATGAGTTGGCTGTGAGATCATTTTTCCCACCATGGTAAGAGAGAAGGTCCAGTTGGAAGAAAAACAAGAAAAACATCCTGGATACTGATCATTTCCTTACTATTTGTGTTCAAAACCACTGGTTTCCAGAAGGCAGATTTAGCATGGAAACTTAATGAAGAAAAAAGCAGTTCCTAACTTAAGCAATATAAAGGGGTCATATAGTAGTGTTCCTTAAGGGCATATACTACAGAGAAGAACTTTAACATGTATTCTTCACTGCTTCATTGGTGGGCTTAATATTTAGTCATCCATAAAAGAAATGGCAGGGAATTAGGATAATCAAATTCCTACAAAGAAGATGGGCCAATATATAAGGCAAAAAGGATGACTTCAACTACCATCTTTAGTTAATAGTAAATATTAGTTCATTTTTCAAGCTAAGAGTGCTCAAATTTCAGTCTATATATTGGAGATGGCAAGAAAAGTTGAACTAAAAGCAGAACAAGAGACTGAGATAGAAAGAGTGTTATTTAAAGTCATGGGGCCTGAGGAGTTTTTATTTTTTTGTTTGTTCATTTTCCTTGAGAGATTTAATACAGAGAAAGAATAGAAGTTCCAGAAATGAGCCTTGAAGAATGCTCACTTTGAAGAAAGATGAGAAGAGAACCTTCAAAGGAATCGCATCCTCCTTCTGTATACATGTTAAAGTTCATAAGTAGAAGCTCAGTAATAGACAGCTAGTCAAAACAAAAATGTAAAGAATCATTTTAAGATATTTAAAAGCAATTGGTTTTAATTTTCAGACTTTTTTCAACCTAACAAAATAAAGACATTTAACTAGATGATGTTTAATGTCCCTTTGACTTCGTAATTCTTATAATAGAGATTTCTTGTATTCTAGTGGATCCATGATTTCATCAGTGTAGATATTCCCTCTGTTACTGAAGTACATAAATCATCCCTGCCTTCTCAACTGAATACCATAACAGAGCACTGGATATGGAGTCAGAAAAACCTGAATTTGAATATTGACTCCAACATTTGCTATCAGTGTGATCCTGGGCATTTTCTCAGCTTCAGTTTATTCATCTGTGAAATGGGGATCATCATTGAGGTCTCCAAATACATTTAAGTAATTGGATCACAGGATCAAATAAGATTTAATGTGCAAAATATTTTCCAAATTTTGAAGCATTTTATATTGACAGCTCTTATAATTTTTCTCTTCTACTGTAATATTTATGTATGGTTTCCCGTGGATCCTCCATAGAGGAGTCATGTAATTGATTAGAGATCTCCCTCTGGGAGTTCTTTTTTTAATAGTCATTAGTGAATTCAATAGCTATCTATCTATTATCCCTCATCATTGCAATTTAGGCTGAGATTTTATCTGACTATATTTTCCTTAGCAATACATACTATAATACTTTTTAAGCATCAGTCATTTTTGGATGCATCCTGTAACTTGTTTGCATCTAATATGCCTTTCCTTTAGTTCTATGGCATCAGATTCAAATAAAGATGGGAACACTGAGTTGTACATAAGGATCCCTGCAGGATGTATATTGTCTTAGAAAACCACACATATTTATATTTATAGTAACAGACTCACACATTAAAATCAAATAGGATCTACATTTTAATCTTGTCCAAGACACACTCAGGAGGGTTATGATTCAAATAAAACCGACTAGCTGTGTTTTCGACATCTTTTATTTATCTGAAATTTTAAATTCCTAAAAAGATTGTGTAGAAGAAAAGCCAGTGATTTGTACTAGAGGATCAGTCTGAGGTCACTGAAATTACTGTATAGCTTCCCAAATGCAATTCATTCTGTTTTATGAAGTATAAGATTTTTATCTTCATTTGAAATGTGGGATTAGTGACTACAGCTGGGGTAGTGCTCCTCTTTGCTGTATGACTGAAACCAAGAACTGTGACCCAAATCCAAGAATGAACAATGCAAAAGATTCCTACCCCTGGTCTCAGCAAAAGTGCCCCTGTAATCTCCTTCTGACCAGTTGTTGGACTCCTTTATACTCTGGGGGCTTAGAGGTCAAGAAATCTCTATTGCCATTACTGATTCAGTCACTACCAAGGTCTGCTCCTGGTTTGCTGGGGTCTGGTCTGCACTGGTTTGTACAGTCCTGCATTGAACTGCCGTTCACTCTCATTCTGTTACAACAGACCTTTCCCGCTATACTTCTAAGTTGTCTTGGACTGGAAAACTGTTTCATTCCATCCTTTTATGGGTTCTGCCACATTTGTTTTGAGGCATTACTTAAATGTATTTGGAGACCTCAAGCAAGTCCCTGTCTTTTCACTATCATCTTGGCTAAACCTTCCCAGGGTTGTCAATTGAGAAATGGCTGATACACTTTGAAGGCAATACCTAGGAAGGAAGAATTTGCTCAACTTTGAACTCTTAAGAGATGATAAGGCTATGCATACATGGCCATTTTCTGCCACCATGATGTTCATTGTTCATTCTTCTCCCGTCTCCAACAATTACACCCAACCTCCTTTCCACTTTTTGCTCTGAGAACTATAATCCAAACAAAACTATCATTGCCTTTTGGAAAACTTGTCTCAGTGCATTGTCCTATAGTTTCATGTCAATTTCTGTGACCTTTTTCTATTTAGCCAGTTCTGCATTTGAAAGAATTGTTTTCTTCAGTGAATATTTGTTTTACCTCTTTCTATTTAGACAATCATATTTTTTAAAGTGTTCTTTTTTGAAGTGAAATTTTTCCATCTCCTTGTCTAGTTGGCCAATTTTGCTTTTCAGGGAATTCTATTGTTTAGTGAGTTTTTCTGCCTTTTTTCCCATTTGGCCAATTCTACTTTTTATGTATTGTTTCCTTCTTTATGGTTTTGTACCTTTTTTGATCAATCTGTTATTTCTCATTTCATTTTTCTTTGCATAGCTCTCTTTTCCAAATTTTTTCTTTACTACTGATTTTTTTTATTTATCTCTTTCAATATTTTTTGGGGGAAGGTAGAGGAGCTTGTGCGCAATTTTCATTTCTCTTTGAGACTTTGCTTCTAAATGTGAACTTGTTATTGTCCTCTAAGTTTGTCTCTTGACCTTCCTTGTCAACATTGTATTTTATTGCTTTGTTATTTTTTGTTGTTTGATCAATTTGTTTTCCTCGACTTTTTCCTATTTCTTGCTAAAGGTGGAATCTGTTTCTGGGTTGGGGTTTGTCCCAAGTTTAAAACTTTTTCACTCTGCTGGTTTTAGTGTTCAGTGTTTCCAAGGTGGTATGATCTGGGGAGAAGTGTGCCACTGCTCTCCTGGTCTGTACTTTAGTTTGTTATCTAGGAAGTGATCCTGATCCCATGCAGCCATAACTAGTATTATACCTCTTTACCTTGGAACCGTGACTAGAGGCTCTGCTCCCCTATGCTTCTAGCACTAGTGTTCCTCTTTACCCTAGAACTATAATCCAGAACTAAATATAAACAATGCAAGAGCGTCCTGGGCCCAAGGACAGTTTAGGGTCCCCTGTACTGCAATTTTGGCCAGTTGTCTAAGCCTCTTATAGTCTCTAGACTGAGAGTTCCTGAATTCTCTACTATTGCTATCACAGCAACCTCCATGGCCCAATGTCCATGCTCCTGGCATGTGCACTCTATGCTGGACCTTACCTCAGTGTCATAGAGCTCTCATTCTGCCTTTTAAGTTGTCCTGGGCTAGAAAAATATCCTGCTTCTACCTTGTATTTGTTCTGCCAGTCCACAATTAGATTCGCTGCATTAGAGCTGTATGGAAATGTTGGTAGAATTTGGCTGGGTTGGTACTTCTACTCTGCCATCTTGGCTCTGACCTGAAATCCAAAATTTAAAAAAAAAAATTATATATTATATATGTAATTGAGAAATACTTAACAAATTAAATAAAAATATGGTTCAAAAAAACTTGCAGATTTGGCACCATGTCAGTTTCTCAGATATTGGTTGTTACTATGTATATGACCTTTTATTCAGATTTCTTAGTTTCAGAGCAAGCAAACAATACTTCTTTTCATTAGGAAGCATGAATTTTGAGTCTTATAGTATAGTTAGTAAAGATGATTATTTTTAAGTTCCTCTAAAAATAATAAAACTATTCGGAAAAATTGGGGCACTAATGCACTGCTGGTGGAGTTATGAACTAATCAGACCATTCTGGAGAGTAATTTGGAACTCTTCTCAAAGGGTTATATAACTGTATATATCCTTTCATTCTATTGTCACTCTACTAGTTATGTATCTCAAAGAGATCAATGAATAGGGAAAGTGTCTTATACTATATATATATATATATATATATATATATATATATATATATATAATTTGACTCTGTGGTGACAAAGAATTGAAAATTGAAGAAAGTCCCATCAATCAAGGAATGGCTGGGTAAGTTGTGGTATATGATTGTGATGGGATATTATTGCAACTATGACAAGCAGGATAGTTTTAGAAAAATCGGGAAGACATATATGAACTGATGGCAAGTGAAGTGAGCACTGAATAACACTGTATACAGTAACAACAATATTTTAAAATGATCAACTGTGACTGACAGCTATTCTTGGCTACAATGATCCAACAAAATTCTGAAGGAAACAACTCTAACTTCCAGAGAAATAACTGATAAAGTCTGAATGCAGATTGAAACATATTTTTTTCTTTTTTTTCTTTTCTCTTTTTGCTGCCTGGCAATATGTTTTGCATGATTTAACATGTAAAACTCATGTAACATTTCTTGTCTTTGCAAGAGTGAGGAGAGAAGGGGAGGAAGACAGAGAAGTCAAAACTCCAATAAAAAGGTTAAAAGTTAAAAAGTAATAATTAAAAAATAGTAGAACTCCTGGTGTAGTTAACATTTGATACGAATGATTTTAAAATTGTAAACTGATGGAATAATAACTATTTTAAAATAGTTTTCTGAAAACACAAAAATGAATTAGAAGACAGCTGCAAAATTGAGTCCTTAGCTACTGTTCCATTTTAATAAATAATAAAAACAAATACTAGCAACTAGATGTAAGGGTCATGAAAAATTAATTACTCATGTCTATGAAATACGGTCATACCTCAGAAATATTGTAGGTTTGGTTCTAGAGCATCAAATAAAATGAATATTGTAATAAAATGAGTCACACAATTTGTATTTCCCAGTGCATACAAAAAACTTGTTTATACTATATTATAGTCTATTAAGCGTGCAATAGTATTGTGTCTAAAAAACCCAATATATGTACCTTAATTAAAATATTTTCTTGTTAAAAATATTGTCATCTGAAATTTTAGCAAGTCATATTCTTTGTATTGGGGAAGGGACTTGATGGATGATAACTCATCAAGGTGGTAGCATATTTGCTTGACTCAGGGTTGCCACAAACCTTTACTTTGTAAAAACAAAAAACAAACAAAAAAAACCCCAAAACACACAATATCTATGAAGCACAATAAAGTGAAACTCACCAAAATGAGGTATGATTGTATATGAAATCTATGGTCAAGGTCAGCCCTGGAACCAATCCAGAGTTTTATTTAATTGTTCTTATGTAAACAATGCAGTCAATATTGGGACATCTGAGCATTTGCAGCTACTAAGAAAAAGTCTTAGAGCCCCTGGTATCCCCTTGTTCTGAATTTTTGGTGTTACAAAAAAGCAAGAATAAGAAAATACCGTAGCATAGATGTCAGCTGCTGAACTACAGCCATAGTGCCAATAAAAGGGATTAAACTAAAGCATCAGCAGGAAACAGATGAAGGGGAGGGCTTAGTGTGCTGTGCTGAAGGCCAATTGTGTCACTGCTCGTGGGTGCTGCTCCAAGCAATACCTCTCATGAACTTCATCAGGCTAAAACTGGCCATTTCCCCAAATGCTGAGAAACTATGTCAAGAATTAGTTTATTAAAAGACTTCTACTTTTAATGAATGAATAAAAAGTTAATTATTTACCATAGCCCGATGTCACCTTCTGGGAATTTGGGGGGGCTACATTTTTCCTGCTCTTTTCAAGTTAGTTTTCTGGGTCTGTATTTCAGTTGGGAGGGGTGGGTGAAGATGAAAGGATCATAGATTTAAGACTTGAAGGGCCTTAGAGCAGAATCCCTAAATTTAAAAAATGAGTAAACTGAGGTTGAGAAAGATTAACTCATTTTCTTAGCAGCACAAATCGTAGTGCTTGAGGCAGCATTTCAACTCTTCCTTATATGAAGAGTAGTACTGACTTCACTTCCACTACTCCAACCACTGTACTCTTCAGCTTCCTCTAAATATTCATGAAAGGGGAGGGGCCAAGATAGCAGAGTAGAAAGATTCTTATATACAAGCTCCGAACCCACAGCCCATAAAATACCTGAAAAGAAGAACTTCCAACAAATTCTGGAGCAGAGGAAGCTGCACAACAATGGAGTGGAGGAGATTTCTGTTCCAGAGAGCCCTGAAAAACTGATACCAAAAGTCCATTGCTCACTGGACCCAGAGCAGAGCCCAGCTCTACCTTGGTCTTGCCGTACTGAGAGGATAAGATCCGAGCAGGTTTCAGGGACAGAATCTCCAGCAGCCACGCAGGTCCACCCACCCACAGACGCCAAAGGTTAGTGAGAGAGCATGTTTGGCTGGCCAAGAGGGGAGCAGAGTGTCCCCATAACTCAGGCCCCCTCGGGAGGCAGCAGCAGAGGCACCAGCAGACAGGAGCTCCCGAAGCAAACAGGGGCTCAGATCCATTGTTGAAGATCTCCCCATAAACCCCTTGAGGGAATTGAGCCCTGTGAGGTGGCCCTGCCCCCACCCGAAGCACCTGAACTTAATCTCACACTGAATAGCAGCCCTGCCCCCTCTGAAAGCCATGAGGCTGGGAAGCAGCATTTGAATGTCAGACTCCAAGCACTAGCTGGGCAGATCTGGAGGTGAGGTGGATGTGAAAAGGAATCTCAGAGGTCAAGTAACTGGCTGGGAAAATGCCCAGAAAAGGGAAAAAAATAAGACCATAGAAGGTTACTTTCGTGGTGAACAGATATCTCCTCCCATCCTTTCCGATGAGGAAGAACAATGAGGAAGAACAGGGAAAGACAGAGAAGTCAAGGCTTCTGTATCCCAAACATCCAAAATAAATATTCAATGGGCTCAGGCCATGGAAGAACTCAAAAAGGAATTTGAAAATCAAGTTAGAGAGGTGGAAGAAAAACTGGGAAGAGAAATGAGAGAGATGCAAGAAAACCATGAAAAATGGATCAACACCTTGCTAAAGGAGACCATCAAAAAATGCTGAAGAAAATAACACCGTGAAAAATAGGCTCACTCAATTGGCAAAAGAGGTTAAAAAGCCAATGAGGAGAAGAATGTTTTAAAAAGCAGAATTAGCCAAATGGAAAAGGAGGTTGAAAAGCTCACTGAAGAAAATAGTTCTTTCAAAATTATAATGGAACAGATTGAGGCTAATGACTTTCTGAGAAACCAAGAAATCACAAAACAAAACCAAAAGAATGAAAAAATGGAAGAGAATGTGAAATATCTTATTGAAAAAACAACTGACCTGGAAAATAGATGCAGGAGAGACAATTTCAAAATTATGGGACTACCTGAAAGCCACGATCAAAAAAAAAAAAAAGCCCAGACATCATCTTTCATTAAATTATCAAGGAAAACTGCCCTGATATCCTAGAACCAGAGGGCAAAATAAGTATTCAATGAATCCACCAATCACCACCTGAAAGAGATCCAAAAAGAGAAGCTCCTAGGAACATTGTGGCCAAATTCCAGAGTTCCCTGGTCAAGGAGAAAATATTGTAAACAGCTAGAAAGAACCAATTCCAGTATTGTGGAAATACAATCAGGATAACACAAGATCTAGCAGCTTCTACATTAAGGGATCAAAGGGTGTGGAATAGGATATTCCAGAAGTCAAAGGAACTAGGACTCAAACCAAGAATCACCTACCCAGCAAAACTGAGTATAATACTTCAGGGTAAAAAATAGTCTTTCGATGAAACTGAGGACTTTCAAGCATTCTTTTTTTTTTTTTTTAAATTTATTTATTTATTTAAATTTTTTACATTCATTTTCACAAATTTTTGGGTTCCAAATTTTCTCCCCTTTTATCCCCTCCCCCCACCCCAATACCCCATGCAATCTAATTTTCCCTATCTCCAATCTGCCCTCTCTTCTGTCATCTCTCCCTTCTCTTGTCTCCATCTTCTCTTTTCTCCTGTAGGGCCAGATGACTTTCTATTCCTCCTTAACTGTATGTCTTCTTTCCTAGTTGCAACAACAATACTAAACAGTTGTTCCTAAAACTTTGAGTTCCAAATTCTCCTCATCCCTCCCTCCCCACCCATTCCCTTTGGGACAGCAGACAATTCAATATAGGCCATATCTGTGTAGTTTTGCCAATGACCTCCCTGATAGTCGTGTTGTGTAAGACTAACTGGATTACCATCCCTCCTATCCTGCCCCTCATTGTTTCTCTTCTGTCTTTTGATCCTGTCCCTCCCCAAGTGTTGACTTCAGATTGCTCCCTCCTCCCTTTGCCCTCCCTACCATCATCCCCCCCTTGCAATATCTCTTTCTCCCCCACTTTCTTATACTGTAAGATAGGTTTTCATACCAAAATGAGTGTGCATTTCACTCCTTCGTTTAGTCAAATGTGATGAGGGTAAACTTCTTGTTTTTGTTTTTTTTTTTTCTCAGCTCTCCTCTTTTTCCCTCCACTAAGAAAAACTCCTACCTGCCTCTTTGATGACAGATAGTTACCCCCTTCCCTTTCCCTCCCCCTACATTTCTCTCTCACCATTTACCCTAGTTTCTTTTAAGGTATGGTCCCATCCTATTCAGTTCAATCTGTGCTCTCTATCTCTGTATGTGTGTGCATATGTGTATGTGTGTGCATGCGTATACATGTGTATGTGTGGTCCCACCAACTACCCAGATACTGAAAAGTTTTAAGAGTTACAAATATTGTCTTTCCGTGTAGGAATGTAAACAGTTCACTCATGGTAAGTCCCTTAAGACTTCTCTTTGCTGTTTACTTTTTCATGCTTCTTCTCATTCTTGTGTTTGAAAGTCAAATTTTCTTTTCAGCTCTGGTTTTTTCATCAAGAATGATTGAAAGTCCTCTGTTTCATTGAAAGACCATATCTTCCCTTGAAGTATTATACTCAGTTTAGCTGGGTAGGTGATTCTTGGTTTGAGTCCTACTTCCTTTGCCTTCTGGAATATCCTATTCCACGCCCTTTGATCCCTTAATGTAGAAGCTGCTAGATCTTGGGTTATCCTGATTGTATTTCCACAGTACTGAAATTGTTTCTTTCTAGCTGCTTGTAAGATTTTTTCCTTGAGCTGGGAGTTCTGGAATTTGGCCACAATGTTCCTAGGAGTTTCTCTTTTTGGATCTCTTTCAGGTGGTGATCGATGGATTCTTTCAATACTTATTTTGTCCTCTGGTTCTAGAATGTCAGGGCAGTTTTTCTTGATAATTTCATGGAAGATGATGTCTAGGCTCTTTTTTTGATCATAACTTTCAGGTAGTCCCATAATTTTTAAATTGTCTCTCCTGGATCTATTTTCCAGGTCAGTTGTTTTTCCCATGAGATATTTCACATTCTCTTCCATTTTTTCGTTCTTTTGGTTTTCTTTGGTGATTTCTTGGTTTCTCATAAAGTCATTAGACTCCATCTGTTCCATTCTAATTTTGAGAGAGCTATTAAATTCAGTGAGCTTTTGAGCCTCTTTTTCCATTTGGCTCATTCTGCTTTTGAAAGCATTCTTCTCCTCATTGGCTTTTTGAACCTCCTTTGCCAATTGGGTGAGCCTATTTTTCAAGGTGTTAATTTCCTCAGCATTTTTTGGGGGTCTCCTTTACCAAGGTATTGACCTGTTTTTCATACTTTTGTTGCATCTCTGACATTTCTTTTCCCAGTTTTTCCTCCACCTGTCTAACTTGCTTTTCAAAATCCTTTTTGAGCTCTTCCAGGGCCTGAGCCCACCCACCACCCCCCTGGGGTGTCTGGGGTACTGAGGCCCCGCCCTCCACGTCTTTCCCTGATGGCAAGAATACGTCCTCATCTTCGTCAGATCCGAAGGTCGGGATCATTTGCATTTGTTGGAAAAAACTCTCTAAAGTCTTATTTTTCTTCCCTTTTCTAGGCATTTTCCCAGCCAGTTACTTGACTTCTGAGATCCCTTTCCACCCCCGCCTGGATCCGCCCAGCTAGTGCTTGGCCTCTGAGATTTAAATGGGCTTTCCTCCTGCTGGCTGTCAATCAGTGAGCTTCAGTTCAGGTTCTGGGGTGGGGCCAGGGCTGCCTCCCAGACTCTGATCCCACGGGGGCTTATGCAGAGACTTTCAGGAATGGAACGGGTTGGGGCGGGGTGGGGGACCCGCCTCCCAAATCCCGCTCCTTTGGGGGCTTTAAGCAGGAGCCTTCAGTAACAGAGCGGGGTGGGGGCAGGGCCGTCTCCCAGGCTCAGCTCCGTCAGGTTTTATGCGGGAATCTTCCGTAATGAAGATCCTGCCTGCTGTTGGGGGATTCCTGAGTCTTGGGCCGCTGCCGCCTCAGCCGCTACCCAAACCTCTGCCTCAGCCGCTTCCTTCCCCCATCCCTGCTGCTGCCGCTTCCTCCCGAGGGGGCCCGAGTCACGGAGACGCCCCGCTTCCCCTCTCCTTCAGCCCGGCTTTCTTTCTCACTGACCTGTAGCTTCTGTGGGCGGAGGGACTTTCCCGGCAGCTGGAGCTTCCGTCTCTGAAGCCTGCTCAGATCAGCTTCTCTGCGGCCTCGGCCAGGGCAGCGCTGGGGGTCGGGTTTACTTTCCGGGGCGCGCCGGACCCTGGGGACAGGTCTTCAGGGCTCCCTGGAACGGAAATCTTTTCCACTCTGCTTCTGCACACCTTGTATTCACCCAGAAGCTATGGGGGACTCTTTTTACATTAATTCTATGAGCTTTGGTTTCGGAGCTCGTAAACGTGCGTCCTTCTACTCCGCCATCTTGGCTCCGCCCACTTTCAAGCATTCTTGATGAAAAGACCAGAGCTGAAAAGAAAATTTGACTTTCAAACACAGGAATGAGAAGAAGCATGAAAAGATAAACTGCAAAGAGAAGTCATAAGGGACTTACAAAAGGTGAACTGTTTACATTCCTACATGGAAAGACAATATTTGTAACTCTTGAAACTTTTCAGTATCTGGGTAGTTGGTGGGACCACACACACACACATACACACACACACACATACATGTGCAAGCACACATGGAGACAGAGAGCACAGGGTAAATTGAATAGGATGGCATCATATCTTGAAAAAATGCAGTTAAGTTGTGAGAAAGAAATGTAGTGGGAGGAGAGAGGGAGAAATGGAATAGGGCAAATTATCCCTCCTAGAAGAGGCAGTCAAGGAGACATTTTAGTGGAGGGAAAAAGAGGGGAGCTGAGGAAAAAAAACATGAAGTTTACCCTCATCACATTCGACTAAAGGAAGGAATAAAATGCACACTCTTTTTGGTATTAAAACCTATCTTACAATATAGGAAAGAGGGGGAAAAGGGGAGAAGCAGGGTAGGGGGGATAATGGAAGGGAGGACAATGGGAGGAGAGAGCAATTTGAAATCAACACTCTTGGGGAGGAACAGGATGAAAAGAGAGCATAGAAGCAATGGAGGGCAGGATAGGAGGGATGGAAATATAGTTAGTGTTACACAACTATTATGGAAGTCATTTGCAAAACCGCACAGGTATGTTCTGGATTGAATTTCCTGCCTTCCCAAAGGAAATGGGTGGGGAGGGAGGGATAGGGAGAATTTTGAACTCAAAATTTTAGGAACAACTGTTGAGTATTTTTCTTGCAACTAGGAAATAAAAAATACAGGCAATGAGGAATAGAAAGATATCTGGCCCTACAGGGCAAAAGGGAAGATGGGGACAAGGGAAGGGAGGGATGATAGAAGAGAGGGGAGATTGGTGATAGGGGAAATTAAAATGCTTGGAGTATTGGGGTGGGGGGAGGGAACAAATGAGGAGAAAATATGGAACCCAAAATTTTGTGAAAATGAATGTAAAAAGTTAAATAAATTTATAAAAAGTATAAAAAATAAAAAAAAATATTCGTGAAAGGTTTTTTTTTTTATGTGAGAGACTGGCAAGGTGGATGGTGATGGCATTTTGAAATAAAGGAACATAATTAACTGAATCCCTTCTTTATAGAATTACTCTTATGAAAATTTCTTTAAAAAGAAAAAGAAAAAATTACCCAAGCTGTATTGTAAAACATACAATGACCATTGGGGAGCAGAATGAATGATTTTTTCAGTACAGTGATCTACAGCCTTTTTGAATTTTCTCTTTGACTGAAGCCTGTTAAGATACTCTAAGAGTTTACTCCATGGAGATTGTATACAATTAATATTTATCTATGCAGAAACACTTCACTGAGGTGGGGGTGGGCTGAAATTCTTAATTCTGTTTTAATGAGGTCTTTGTGTTTTCTTTCTAAAAGGGAGTTAATTCTTCACCCTACAAGTTTTAGCACTTCACATGTTTTTTTTTTTTTGTTTTTTGTTTTTTTTACAACAATACATAAAATGGATTTCTAATGACTTTGATGAGTGGTCTTCCATTACAGTGCAGCCAGTGGGGAGCCTTAGAGAAACCCACAGCTCAAGAAAAAAAGATACTATATGCAAAGCTTTCATCATGCTATCACTTCAAAAAAAAAGTAATCTCAGTAGAGGAGAGTATTGCAGTTAAATGACTGACATGGGAAGTGTTCCTTTTTAATTGGCACTGGGTGATTTATCAGTCTCTGATGTTGTGAACACTCCATTAAGCCCTGAGTAAGTGATTGGTGAGATACTATACAATTGAAGATTTCTGTGGATGAGAGTTCATACTACCTTCACATCAAATTAATGAATTAGAGCATCCTCCTCATCTGAGCAGGAACACATCCATCATGAACAAAAGATCCCCCAGTGCCCTCACATTGTCATGTTTTCCCAACTTTTAGCCTGTGTAAGAATAAAGGGATTTCAGAATCTGAACTGAGAAGAGGACCAGACATTCTCACCCCATCGAAAATAATTGCCTGGACCATCTCAGCTCATTAGTTTCAATATAACTAGAGCAGTCTGTGCCAGTCTACATTGGTATAATCATACTTTAGGCAAACAAGGGACCATTTCACAATTTTGTTCTTAGAATAGATGAGCATCCTCTTGATATTGAGTTTTGAAAAAACTATATTAAGTCTTCCTTGGTGTCATTTCTGTGCCTTTCATATGGAATATATTATATTTCTTTTAAAAATTTGGTCAGTCAAATTGAGGGAAGGTGATAACCCTCTGCAGTCTGCAAATAGCTCTCAACTGTTAACACAACCTGTTCCATCTTGTCTCAGACTTCCAAGAATGTACCAGAGGCTATGGTACCCATTTCTCCAACCTCTTTTCCTGAACATAAGAATAAAAGTGTGAAGGTTCTAGTGACTGAGCAGAGTGTGAAAAGTCTGACTTTAAAATGCTATATCAAATGTTTATTGCAAATCTGGGTAGGGGGAAAGATTCAGCCAAAAATGGTCTGTGGGTTCGAGTCCAAGTGTCCAAGTGTGTGTATGTGTGTGTGTGTATGTAAATTAAGAAAGAAAAAACATCAATTAATGTTGACACATTGTGATACATGTATTATTACCCTGGCATTTTGATCTGGCCCAGATGAATTCTTTTCCACTCCTACATTCCATATCACATGTTTTACATTAACAGTTTCAACTCACCATACCATCTGTCTTTATCAGCACCTAACTGCACAGATGTACTGTTGAAGTAAAAATGTTGGCAATCAACTTAACCTTTACTCTGCTTTATTCACCTATTAATAGTAGTGAATGTCATATCAGTGATCAGATTTCCTTTTGTTTTCATTTTAAAACTGATCATCCTTGTCTCAAAGATATTTTGGTACCGATTCTACTAAATTCAGGTTAATATATGTGGGAATGATTTGAATGACAAACTTCCCTAGAATTCCAAATACACATGTACTCCATGGTTTCACATTTGGAGGCATAACTAACTTACTATCAGGGCAAAAGAAATACAACTACAAACATAAAATAAAATAAAAATCCTGCTGACAACAATAGTACAAACTGAGACATTTCAAGGTTATTATTATTTTTTGAGTGTGTGTTTCTTTTCCCCCTTTTTGTTTTACTGCCAGTAAGCTATTCTGTCAAGAATCAGAGTTTTAATGAAAAATAAACACCACCAATGGAGGCTTGCAGGAAAGTTGATGTAACAATCTCTTAGAATTGATGGGAGCTACTGCAGTTCTAGCCAAAGTAGTGTTTTTTCTTTCCGACTTTCATGTGGCATGTATAAAATCACATACTCAGAGAAGGAAACTCAGACTTTGGAGACAATCATTTTAAGGAAAACAGTCATAAATCTCCCGCGGACTATACCTGTGATCTGATGAAGTCATGGATTTTAACAAGCTCTTGCATCTTACGGACTGAAGTTATGATGAATGTAAACATTATTTTGAATTCAAACTTTAGTCACTTCTTGGGAACCTTCTAGGTTCCCAAAATTATACTAAGCACCATGGTGGACACATGAAAAGTCTAATTAGCATCAAGATATTTTTTCTCAACAAATTTTAATTTGACACATAGATTATAAGCTTCCAAAGAACAAGACTTCTTTAAAGAAGTTTATAAAGCATATAGATATATATATATATATTTTCAAATTTTGGTAATTATTTATGAAAGAGTATAATTCAGAGACAGGCTTTCAACTTTTCCTTTCAGGGGGAGCCCCTAAGAAAGGAAAGGCTATCTGTGGTGCCAGTGTGGAGTTCCTATCACCTCTGTCATCTGTAACATGTCCCAAAATAATAAACTGGGGCTTGAATCTCAGTTTTGTTACTTACCTAGAATGTGACCTTTGACAAGTCAATTCAACTCCTACTTTCCTCATCTGTAAAATTAGAGTTGGACAAGCACATCTCTGAGATTTTTTTTAATTCCAAATCATATGATTTACCTCTGAAAAGGAACAATGACTTATCATCATAGCTAAGTCAATTTTCTTGAAAATGGTAATAATTTTATGGTACTAGGAATGGAGTAATAATAGTGGTCATGTATAAAGTACTTTGGAATTTACTATACACTACACATGCTACCTCATTCCTGATACATAGATACTATTAGCAGAAACTGAGGCTAGTAGAGACTAAGTGATTTGCTTAGGTTCACACAGCTAGAATGTATGTGAAATAGGATTGAAGGTAAAGTTTTCCCTAGTTTTAGCCTAGCAATCTATCTACTACAATGACTTTTCGAAATATAAAAATTCACAGAGGATGCCTCTCCTTGACAATTTCCCTGAATTTCATGTCTAAAGATCTGTGTTCAAATCTTGACCCTGATATGACCTATATGAAATTGGGCAAATATGGACAAGAGAATCTTCTACATTCCTTCTACACTCAAATTTGTGATCTGCAGACTCTTATATGGCTACCACATTCATTCAACTAAACTCATTCATTTCTTCTTCAAGCCCTCTAAATATATGTGGAATTGGAGACATCTATGTCATTCCTCTTAAATTTTTCATCTTTACTTATTTTGTGACTATTTTCTTGACAGCCAGGATTATAGTTGAGAGTAAGATATAGGTAAATAAAGGAGGTTTTTAATAAGTGCTGAATAAGAAAAAGCAAAAACAAAAATATCCCAAATCAAAAAAAAGAAACCAAACTCTTTGGAAGAACAAGTCTCTTTGCCTACACAACATTCCGCGTGTGTCTCAGTGTCTCATATGTGTATATATACACATATATGCATACATATATGTATACATACATAGATGTATATATGTAGATTTGTGTGTATACTTTCTTGTGGTAGCAGCACACAGTCTACGTCTTGGACTTTATCGTTGTTGATAAGGTGATTTTTATTTCTCCTTTGTCAGACAAGGCATTTACCGTGTATGTCCAGGTCCATGTATATAAGCTCTGTCTTTCTGACTCTCTCTGACTGTCTCTATCTCTTTATATGTCTCTCTTTCTCTCTCTATCCCTTCTCTCCTCTCCATTCTCTATCCTCTCCATTCTCCTTTTCTCTTTCCCCTACTTTCTACTTTCCCTCTCTCTTTCCTCCTCTTCTTTACTTTCCCCCTTTTCTCTCTGTTCTCCCTTTTCTTTTTCCCTTCCCCTTTTCTCCTTCTCTCCTTTTCCTCTCCTCCCATCTTCCCCACCTCTGTCTTCTTTCTTGTTTATTTTTGTATCCTGAGCATTTTGCACAGCTGCCTGAGAAACATAGTAATTTCTTAATAAATACTTTTAGCCTGCCTGAATTAGCCCAAAATGCTTATGAATTTCAAGTCTCCTTTGAATTGTATTTAAGATAAAGAAAATTTTGAAAATTTGTATACCCTTCCAAGTTTTGCTAGTAATGTATTCCTAATACTAGTGGTTTTCATTGGTTCCCTGACTGTACTCTCTGTGACTTTTTTTTCTCTGTTAGTTACTTACCATTTTTGTGGGGGAGGTCTCATTTAAGCATTCTCTCTATTCCTCTCTGCCCATCCTTCATCCATTCTACTGGGAGCTACTTTAAGGTCAGAAGTAAGAGATCATTAACTGAACTCTGTCATCCTGTATATTCTCTCCTAAGATTGCTAGGTGCGTAATGAGTGGGTTGCTGCATTTGAAGTCAGAAAGATCTGCATTTCAATCCTGGTTGAAAAATTTAGCTGTGTTACCTTGAGCAAGTCACTTTATATCTCAGTCCCAATTGCTTATTCTGTATAGGGGTAAATAATTCTCCCTACTTTACAGGGAGATAATTGTGAAGATTGAATGTGAAAACATATGTAAAATGCTTCACAAAACAAATCATTTTGTAAATATTACTATTATTACCATTAATATTATTATATTGTTTTGGTGGTGGTGTTTGGCAGTAATGCTTTGTAAACTGTACCTTTATCACTTTTGAAGAAAGCCCAACTTATTCAAATATGTCATAGTTTTCTTTTGACCAACTTTTTAAAATACCACAGTCATTGGCATCATCATTTCTTCTCTCTTGTCCACCATTTGAGGTTCATGATCTGCATGGATCATCATGATTTGTTGCTAAGTTGGTAATAGTAAGGTGGTTCAAGAGTGTAGCTTGTGATTTCTGATAGATGGGAAGATAAGTAATCCACACACATATTTTAAGATAAAGCATTTTTCTATGCAAAAAAAAAAGGGGAGTAAGAAGAAATAAACACCATTGTGATACTGAGCACTTGTGGTACTAAAGTTTTTTTTTTTTTTATAAACATAGAAATTCATTAGAAAAGAATAATCTGAGAGAAGAAAATCTTGGCATCCGAATGCAAAGATATATACAGGTATGAAGCTTTTACAACCATTTTCTGATATACTGAGATATTTGGGAAAGGATGAGCAAAATGCCCAGAGATTGGGAAAGTGTGATGATAAATAACCACTTGAATGAATTTGACAAGTGAGCTAGTTTTATTTTTTTTTCCTTTCCTTTTGTGGGGAATTACAAAGCTACAACTAATGAAGTGTAATCAAAACAATTCTACATGCTTTTGGAAACATCATATTCCCACTATCAATGCCACCAGACCATCAATATACTTGTCATTTATATACAGAGGGTATAATACCTTGAAAGTACTGTTAAAAAGGCATAGAAAAACATTATATTCTAAATATAATTCCAACTTAATTCTGTAACAACATATTTTATATAAAGCAGGGATGTCAAACTGACTGCTACAAAACTCCCAAGTGAAGTGTACCCAAACCAGATTATAACATAATTAGGAAGTGTTTAACAGAATAAATAAAAAAATATAAGAGAATTTAGATGATATTAACATATGTTTTTCTAAATCTGGTCCATAAGGATTTCATTCTATCTGAATTTGACACCACTGCTGTAGAGGATTAGACAAGAGCCAAGTCTTAGGCAAAATTACCTTTAATTAAGGGAACATACATATCAACAAGTAAATAATTTATAGATTCTAAATAAAAAAAGCAGGGAGAGAGAGCCTGGTGCCCTGGGAGAGCAATAGGTTTGAAGACAAATGATTTATTCTTGTAAATAAATACTTTTTTATGTGTCTTACTCTTCCTACCTTTGCACCTTTGAATAAATTATTTCACATTCCTGTACATGAAGACATTGGATTAGGAGTCTAAGTTCTCTTCCAGTTCTAAGCCTATGAAATGATCTAGTACATGACCACAGGTTCTAGACTTTTAACTAATGTATTTCTTCATTCCTGCAAATGCTTTCTGAAAATGTTGAGAGGGAAAAGTCTAATCTACCATATAAGGACATCTACAATATTTTCATGAATTATCCAGTTCTATTTCATTCTAACATGCTCCTATATATGTGATTGTATGTGATGAACTCAGAAAATAGAGTATGTTTTGCGAACTTTGGAGTGTGACTTGGGGTGTTAAGTTCAAAGATTTTGTTTCTTATTGATGGGAACAATATAATTATACTATATCCCTCTACTTTTGACCCAGTTTGGGGGGAAAGTGGGATACTTAGGCACTTCATCATTAACTATGTTATATGAATGAATGATTAAATGAATTAACTTTATGCTTAGTGAAAACAATTATTAAGCTCTTACTTTTGTATGGTACCATGCTAAGTGCTTGAAATATAAATTAATAGCAAAAGACCACTTACACAAAAGAAGATTAGTTGTCTTCAAGGCATTTATGCTTTAAAACAAGAAGATAACACATATAAGGCAATGATACTTTACTCTAGGGGTGTTGGGGGAAGATAAATGGTCTCAGTGATAAACAAATGGTCAGATAACTGCTAGGAATGTCTGGAGGAGGTATCAACCTAAAAAGCCGACCTCGAGAAGAATAGGATAAATGAGGCAGTTTGCATCCATTCAGTCACTAAAGGATTGGGATCTAGGTCAAGAGGTCTAAAAATGAATGGATTATTCTCCTGGTACTGGAGGCATGGATTCTTTAGAATGGACAAATGAGTTTGATTCAGAGTATTCCAAGTGGCAAACACTATGTTGGCAGGGGAAGCAGGGCCAGATGCTTCTTTTCAACTATAATTTGGATTTTCTTAATCTCTAAAACCAGTTCAAGTCATTGGTGTAAGCTTACTTCTCTCACTGGATTCAAAGATCTAGTTCACTCTTTGATAGTTGATTACTTATTCCCCTTCTTTTGCTCCTACATCCATCTATGGACATCCTATATATGTTAGTCAGTCCATCTTGCCCTTCTTAATTCCTATGCTAGATATGTCAGACAAAAAGAGGACATTGCTATGCTGCTTGTAAGAGAAGTAACACTATCTGAAATGTAATCTCCTATTTTAGTGGGTAATATCTGTAGGAATTCACATTAAACTGAAAATAATAGTGGGAGGGACCATTTATCAAATCATTATTTATCAACATGTTAATGTGAATGCATCATTGTGTAAGAACATTTCCTTCACCCACAGACTACTTGGCCCAAGAGAAGTAAGGATGATGAAGGAACTGGGAAAGAAAGATGACCAAACAGTGAGCTATGCTGGGTGTCTCTATGGGGGTCTTAGATAGCTCAAGAGTATAGGTTAGTAGGAATAGAACTACTCAAAAGAGGGAGAAAAGCATAGAAATCAATTATATTTCTATTTTTCATCATGTACTATTTTGGTGCAGAAGGACAAAAAGAATGTAATCTCTGACTGCAAAGAACTTGGACTGGGCTCTGGATAGAGAGTGAAAAGATAAATATATATATATATATATATACATATATATATATATATATATATATATGTATGTATGTATGTATCCAAGGATCAGTAAATACATGGTAATTCAAAGATGTAGAATTTAAGTACATTAGTAAGGGAGCTAGTGAGAGTCTTGGTTGAAAATAAAAATCCTGAAAAGAGGTGATGAGGGAAGGAGTTTATTTGGAGATGAAGGAGAAAGGGAGAGACAGAAGGCACCAGTGAAAGTTTCTGCTACTTAAAAATGTTATTTGAAGCCTATATTAGTGAAGGAAATCAGTATATTTAGTGACAGGAAAAGACTCCCTACAACAACAATGTCACAGTCAAGTGCTTTTCGCATTGATCTGACTGTTACCATGGACAGAGCAAACAATGGTTTTGTAGGGTCATTTATTGTACTGTATTTTAACACAAAAGGAAGATTTTACTTTAGTTTCTCCCCAGGACACAGATTTTTTTTTAATAAAACACTTCCTTGTAATAGGATATCATGCTCCATTGTGTATCTATTTGCCATTAGTGCAGGCTCATGGTTCTAGAAGGCAAAGGAAATTGGGCATTTGAATGAAATGAGAGTAATAAATTAAATTAAAATTATGATCCAAAACATTTATACTATATATCTAGTGCCTGCTGATACTACTTCAGGAGGCACAATTATTTTGATAAGAATAAAAGCTAATTGAAGCTTTGTAAGACTAGAGTAAATTGATGTAGAGTGAAATAGGGGTGACCATGCAAGGGGATATATTTGTAAATGACTATAATATATAGCTAAGTAATAAATAGCAAAATAAAAGAAAAAAGAGAAAACATAAATTAAAGACCTGTTTATATACCTATTACTAAATTAAAAAAATATGTTTAAACTTAGTTTTTCTGCTTTCATACATAAGCAGTTCCTGCTATTAAAAACTAATGTGTTTGAATGTCCACCATCATATCTTTATAGCAGGACCTAGCCTTTGCCAATATTTTCTCATTACAGAAACTGGCAAATCAGTGTAAAATTTTTAAATGATAATACAAATTCCCAAGGAGAAGTATAAATAGAACTTTTGTTCACGTTTACTAATTGTCCTTCCTGGCATGAATGGCACACGTGGTCTAGTAGAAAGACAAGTAGAGTGGCAGCCAGAAAATCTGGAATTTTACTCTGACAATTTCACCTACTGTGTAACATGATACCAGTCACTGAATCATTTTGTGCTTTTTTTCTCTCATGAAACAAACAGAAGTATTAATCCTTGGACTACCTTAAGCATTTCACAGGTGTGTGAAAATAGCATGTGATTATGTTTGTAAAGCTTTGTATAAACATTATTTGAACGCCTGTGGATCTTTAGTCTTGTAATTACTGTATCATCATGCATATAAACACAATGATGTGTGAATTACTTCATAATTAGTATAGGAATATACCCAGAAACCACACCTTAAAATCTTATAGATTATCATGTTAATTATGTAAAGATAGAATTTATATGCACATAAATAGAAATACACACTATAGACTCGTGGACTTAGGCATGACCATTCTGGTTGTTGTCCTATTGCCCTCCACATTACCCATATCCTGCTTAAATAATCTTGATCAGCTCTGAAATAAAGTACTCCAGATGAGTATGAGGATAAAGCATGGGTACAATGGGACTATTGTCTCTCTTTCCTTAGATGCTACGGCACTCACTCTTAAAAGCCCAAAATCATTTTTTTATTTTTTTTTTTGTCCAACTACATCATGTTTCTTTCATTGTTAGGTGAAAACAGATTTCTCAATCAGAATAACTGATGCTTCTCCATGCCTCCCCCATTTTACACTTTTTAAGTTGAATTTTTGTACCCAAGTTCAAGACTTCATATTCATTTCTACAAATTGCACATACTTAGATTCAACCCAGTGTTCTAGACTTTTAGATTCTTTTGGATCCTGACTGTCTTCCACTCTATTAACTGATGTTCCTAGCTTTGTGTTGTCTGCAAATTTGCAGATATGTTTGTTTCTTTATCCTAGTCACTTGCAAAACATCCTAGTATCAAATACAGTTCCCTGAGGTATATCTCCTGGAGATATCTTACTATGTTAACAGAGCACTATTTAACCACTCTTTCATTCAATCACTTTTGAATTAATTTGATCATATTACTGTTTAATCTCTATTTCCTCCTTCTCTACAAGAATAGTATGAGATACATTATGATAAGCTCTGCTAATATCTAGGTAAACTCTATTTAACGCATTCCTTTTATCTAAGGGTTTAATAATCCCATAAAAAATGTTATTTATCTTGACGTTGTTTGTTCACTTGCCCTGTGGCTTTTGGTATATCACCTAATGTCTCTGAGTCTTTATTTCCTCCAATCACTATAGATTAGTAGGATGTGTAAGTATAATAAATAACAAAATTTTGTAACCATAGAGTTTATTATAGATGTATTTTGTTGTTTTAGCAAAGCAATTCCAAAATTACTACTTTTTGTTAAATTGATAACTATTATTGTGTGATCTTTTCTTTAACATGTTAGATCACTAGGTCATGATAACTTTGATTGTAATTTCCTTTCAATGGTCCTTAGAATACAGTCTCCTGATAGTCAGAAACTGCCACTAATGTAAGTCCCCGTAGAACTTAAGTTGCTCTATTAGCGCAATAGCAAAAATAATGCTTCGACGATGCCATATTTTTTCTGGGACAAATCTATTAATCTGGCACTCTTTTTTCACCATAACATGAAAAATTATGCTTTGTAAAAGATATATCAGTGAATTATTCACTTGGGGATAGCTTCGATTGAGGATATATTGAAAATGTTGACATTTGACTTTGGCCCATGGTACTATATATATATATATATATATATATATTTATCTATCTATCTATCTATGTATATACATATATATATATATATACATATAGTTAGTCCATATATATAGTTAGTTAATTTCCCTATATAGTAGTTCCTACTTGGTTAATTTCTCTTATAATTTGATATTTAATGGATCATATTTCAATAGACAATTATTTCTTTAAATAATAGATCTCATTGGTTTTAGAGATAAATTTTATCTTAGAGACTTCTATTTCAATTTCTCATTTTATAATTAGGCCCAGAGGGGTTAAGTAACCTGTCCAAAGTCACACAAAAAAGGAAACAAAACAACAGAACACAGCGACAACAACTTGAACCAGAACTCAAAACCAGTTTCATTAAGTGTTGAGCCCACAACACTCTACTACCTCTTAATGAAGGGTGAAAGCAAGGGATCCTGGAATGAAAAAAGAGAAAAGAATGACAGTACTTCATGAAAAATGGATGGGAAATAGTCTAAGTCCTAACTGGATGGCAAAGAATGTAGTTGTAATTTGAATGATTCAAATTAACAAAGTTTTAGTAGAATGCCTACTCTGTTTACAATACCATGTAAAAGGTATTGGATTAAAAAATGATTGGCAAAATCTGCCTTCAAGGAGTTTTAATTCTATTAGGAAAATAGGAAAGTGAATTCAAACAAAAACTTGATCATTATGATGTCTACTTTAATGATGATGATGATTAAAACACAGTACCAGTACCTCCCACTTCTGTAGTAGTTTGAGTTTTATAAACTCTTTTCCTTACATCAACCCTGTGAGGTAGATATTGTAGGTTTTAATATCCTCAAATGAGGAAACTAAGAAACTTTGATCAGATGCTAGTACCTTAAAATTCATAGTATGAAGCTAACCTTAATTAGGGTTTACATGAATGATACCAATTATAGCAAAAGCCTGATAGGGATAGCATTAAAGTAAAAAGAAACAAAATAAATGCTCCCATCAAAATTTCTGGGCCTTTAAAGAGAATACAAACGTGCACATGCACACACACATACATGCAAACACACACCTTCTTATTTGAAAATGTGTGTGTTGCACTTATAAATTAAGTGGCTCTTTTTTCAATACCAAATGATCCCTTTCTAGTTCAAAAGAGTTCATGAACCTCCCCAAGTGGCTAGTTTACTATATGAAAGTGACTGAAATACAGAGGAAAATATTACTTATTGCCAGGTTGGAAATTGCTTTGAGAATATGTACATGTTCATTGAACAACCTTGCAGATAACTGATAGATTAATGAATCTTAGAACAAATCCCTATATAGTGTTATTCAAGATAAATGCTTCATCAGTTCCTGCTTCTGCTGCTGTACAGCGAATGACCTTCTCTTCCAGTGCATCTGATTGGCCAGTGGCTACTCTTCTTGACTTCTGAACGGTAATTATGTCTGCAACATCTTCTGCTACATTAAGTATATTTCTTCGTGACAGCCCCTGTTTCACACTCTTGTTGAATTTCACATGCCAAAAATTCAGTGGAGACAGAAACATATGATTCTATTTCTGTCACAAGGGAGTAAAATATGGATTTTGAAAGGATACCAAAGATTATCCCCCTTGGTTGAGGCTGGACTTCAAGACAGGCTCTTCTTGGATCTTTGAACTTGAGACATTTTATCCTGGCTCTAGAATAGATCTTAATGATCAATTAAATGATCTCAGCAAAGCATCAAAGACCAAGGGATGTAATTTTTAAATTACATTACTACATTAATACATTACATTTTAAATTACATTGACTACATGCCAATACGCTCATCCTAGTTTTTTTCCTCCCTTCATCCATGTATGCCTCACAATACTCCTTTGATCCATTTTTTTCTGGGTAAAATCATGTCAAACCTTCATATGTCTGTTTCTAGGGTTTGTTGGTCTTTTCTATGTTTCTGTTAGGCATTGGGAGTCATTACTCATCCTCTATATACACTGGTCAGGAAATTAAGATCTCTTACTATTTATCACTCTCTTATCATTATAACTCTGCAGGAATACAAATTGAACAGACCTTGGAGATAGTCACATAAGATAAGAGTATCTATGTTCAGGGTTACCAGGAGCCCAGCTGTGGCATTTAAGGTAGAATACCTTACCCATGTGTCCAAGATGACTCATTGATTACGCCATTTATCTTATTTTAGGTTTATTGTCTTGCCTCATTGGAATATAAGTTCTTTGAGGGTAGAGACTTCTTTGTTTGTCTTTGTAACATGGTAACTAGTGCATAATAGGTCTTTAATACATGCTTTATCTAGCTATTAATCATGAAATTCCTAGGGTGTTCTATTTCTAAAGAGAGTGCCAAATCTGAAAGGAAGAAAACTCACCTTTGTGAGTTAAATCTGGTCTTAGACACTTCATAGCTGTATGACCATGGGCAAGATACTTAACCCATTTTGCCTCAGTTTTCGCATCTTAAAATGAGCTAGAAAAGGAAATGGCAAACCACTCCAGTATCCCTGTGAAGAATATCTCAAATGGGTCACAGAGAGTCTGACACAACTGTAATGGTAATTTAAATGGGAAGATCTTTCTCATCCATTAATAGGCCCATGTGACCTGTCTGGGTCACAAAGAAGTCTGAGTTACAAGGAGCTTGTGGAGGAGGAGCCTGCTGAACAGGTGGAACAGGAAGGGTTGAATCAGGAAGTGAGACAGAGCAGTCAGAGTTGGGAAAGAGAGAGCAGGCAACAACCTGTATAAATAAGTCAACTTGTTTGTGATTTTGTTTAAGGGAGCCTGTTGTAATTTGTTTAAGGGAGCTAGTTCATGTAAAGTCTAACAGAGGGACGGCTTGGGGGTGTTAGTGCCCCCTGCACTGTTATTGTGTATACATTTATTTGTTGCTATGATGGATTTGGTTTTCTGTAATTGGGATTTATCTTTTTGGCATTTAAATTAATCTTTTGATCCTGTCTTTTCATGTGGAAAGTCTGTTATATTTTGTGATTCAGAGCTGTGCTGGCATATTTGTAACTGCCATAGGTGCTGTGGATATTGCATTGACACTACCACAAATGAAACCAGCTTAACAATAATTTACCTATAAATACGTAGGAAGCATCAATTTAACCTTGCTGTGCACTTACAAGCTATTTTGTAAGTATGTGTGTGTGTGCGCACACACATATCACTCTTCATGAATTATTTTTTTTTTATTTTAGGAAACATTTTAAGCTATTTTCAAAATGTATGAGGTTTCAAAAAAACAAAACACATTTTAATATTTTAATTCATATATACAGAAATATAATTCACTCCCAGTGTTATACTTTGCCATGTTCAGAATGCTATCTGATTGCAACTATAAATTATTATTTGAGATTAAAATGATAATGGGATTATAAGGATTAATCATACGAGATAAGTCAAGTCAATAAGCATTAACTTAACATTAAATATGTTCTAAGAACTGGGTATGCCAAGAAAAGCAGAATGGCCAGTCCCTGATCTCAAGGAACTCAGAGTGTAAGTGGTGGGCTGTACAGAGGTAAAGCCTTTTCAACTCTTATAGAACCATATAAATGCTAGCTGTCATCACCATCATCGTCATCGTCATCATCATCAATATCATCGTCATTGTATTAGAATCAGTACAATGAAAGAGTCAACACCTTAATTTATGGAAAATCAGTATTTTATGTAAAAGGGAAGAAAAAAAGCTTGACTTTAGGAGGCATGGATTAAAATGCTGACTTTAATTAGCTATGTGAATGTGGAAAAGTCCTCTTTGCTTTTTCAATAAAATAGAACTTTTTGTCTCATTTTTAATTTCTAAGGCATACTAGTAGCAGGGAAATATATTTGTGTGGTGTTATTTTATACAATTAGACATTGTACACAAAGTCTAATACCAAGCTGGGCATATAAGGTATTCTCAATAAATGCTACAGGGAATAGCTGTGCTTTATGTCACTTCATTTGAAGTCAAGAGAGCTTAAAAAATGGGTGGAAGATAGAAAGACATTTTTGTAGCATCAAAAAAAATGGATTTCATTTCAGATAGTGCAATGTAGATATACACTTACTTATAGTCTTGAATTTATGTAATATTGATCACAATTCATCACTGTTTAGAAAGTAGGAGATCAGGTCACCTACCAAGAGAAAGTAGGTGGGAGGAGTGGTTGGAGTATTCTATAATGAGGTCAGATCTTAAAAGAAATCTTAAGGATTTCTTGAAGGCAATATCAAAGAGAGTGACTCAGGAAAGAATGAAATTATTGCCAAGTAATAGCGAGGGCCCAGTTTAGATTACATAATATGAATCTATACCACATTCAGTCAGCATAATTTTATGACTTCCTTCATATACTCAAAAGTATCAGCACAGATTTTGGATTCTGGGTATAACACAAGGTTAACAAATACTACCATGCTGTCATTAACAATGGAACAAGGAATTCAAGAATGGAGGACAGTTGAACTTTTCTTTCACTATAAGTGATGGAAAACAAGCAAGGTCATAGTGGGAATGATGCACAGAATTGAGGAAAGGGAGGCATTAAATGGTCATGTGAAAGAATAAAGAACGTAGTCTGTGTTCATAAAGAGAATTCTCAGAGCTCAAGAGCATGGAGGTGGAATATTTTTGGTTAATAGTGAGATCTAAGGTATCACTAATAATATGGGTAGCTGAGATAGAAAGATGTAAGCATTTACTATGTGCCAGACTCTGTGCTAAGTACTGGTTTCAAATATCTCATTTAATCCTCACAACAACCCTATGAGATATATTATTAGTATCTCATCCACATACTACAGTGAAAGCAACCAAGGTACATAGAGGTTAAGTGACTTGCTCAGGTTCATACAGCTAGTGAGTGTCTTGAATTCAGATAACCCTGACTACAGGGTCAGTGCTCACTGTGGTACTAGTCACCACAAGATAGAGTAGAAAAGGAGTTTATAGGAGATGAGGGATTTGATGAACCAGGAGAATAGAAAGGCACCACTCTTCGGTAGGAAAAGTACTGGATTTGGAACCAAGAGAATCTGGAAAAATTCTGTCCTTGAAACTTAAATTCTCTCAACCTCAATTTACTAATTAATAAAATCAGAATATTACCTACCTAAGAGGATTCTTGTGAGCATCAAATGAAAGGATAAATATAAAATACTTTGTAAATCTTAAAAACACAATACAAACACTAACAAGTCAGCATTCAAAGTGACATCATTGTGAACATACCAAGGATTTAAAATGTCTTCATTTATTTATCCATTAAAATATATACCTCTATTGAACTAAAATTTAAGGACCACAAAAAAAAAGTTGATTAATTACTGTGGTTGTATGTGTGTGTTTATATGTAGTAGGTATGCGTACTCACTGTTCTGGCCTTCACTGTTTCTACTGCTTTTATATACTGTAGGGACTGGTTTTAAGAAAGAATAGAGGCACTGGGACATACACATAGTGGAGAACAAGATTTAGGAGAGAAGTAAGTCTGTCAGAAATAGATTCAGTTCTCTGCAAGACACTTAAGTATCCACATGGGAAGCTTTCTTCTAGAGAAATATTTGCAAAATGACAATTTTTCTCTGGCGTAATGTGTATAATAGGGAAACTTCATTCTCATTGCAAAGGAGGAGAATACCCCCAAAGGTGGCAAGTGGTAGAGTTCTAAGGAGCTGTTGAATCAAGCCACCTGAACTCAGTGAAGGGATTCTTGGATCAAAATGAAGAGTAGCCATGCAATGGCTTCTGTATGAATTATTTTATCATCTTAGTAATAGACATTACTTAGAGGGCAGTTCAATATACTTGTACCATAGTAGTAGAAGCCTGAAAAGTTAGGAGAAAACCCTAAGTACCATGGGGGGATAAAGAAGGAGTATGAATTTGACAGAACTAGGGATGAATGAATATGAAGAGAAATTACAGATGAGTAAGTATATAACCAAATGCAATCCCTCTTTGCCTACTTTGCCCTGACAGACCAATGTCTGCTTTGTTGTCTAATGCTTACAAAATCATTGGATTTTTCAAAAGCATTTTGAGAAGGAAATAAGTTCAAAATTATAGAATTTCTCCCAAAGTGCTGTAAGACCAAATGTGGTCTTCACAATTTTTTCTTGTTTTTTGAATTTGTTAGAATCTTACCTTCCCAAAATAAACACATCATAATAGTCATTATAACAACCAGATGTGATAAGATTGAGTAATGAATTTAGTAATATTGTTTGATATGAGCCAGATGGCAAAGTTTTGAGGATAAGATGTAAATCTTTGTTTTTTTGAGGGGGAGGAGAAGAAAGAAAACAAAAATGCTGAATTGAAGAGATGATATGTAGTAACTTCTGTTTGAATGCCAAATATCACTATATCTTTTATTTTTTACTAAATCACGGACAGCAACCTCGTTTTAAAAAAGGAGGAAACTGAGGCTTACAGAAAAATGTCTTAAGTAGAGTCATATATCTTGTGATATGCAAGTTTCAGCTTTGACTCTTGATGTATTGATTCTATATCCAGGAATCTTTCTACTATACTGATGTTTTTTCCATTCTCTGATTGGCAATTGAATTGCCATCATCACAGTAACTATTTGCTAGACCATAAGGGAATATTTATGCATGGGAGGCATGTGATTTGAGAAGGGACCTTAAAATGTATTTTGTTCTGCTATATTATATACTTAAAGAAAACACGATCTTATATTCTTTATATATTTCAAACAATTGAATGTCTATGGAGGCATAGTTCGCATTAGAAAATCAATAATTTGCTGGTCCCATTCTCACATATGTGTCAAGGATACTCTCACATATGCACAGATCATTCTCAAACTTTGCATAGTGATAAGAAAATAAGTATCTATATTGTGTAAATTTCATCTTCTTTGCAGGGGATAGTGTTCCTTCAGATTCTCTAAACCACATAAAGTCAAATACAAATATTAAAATACTTTCTACTGCATGACTCTGACCATGTCATTCCTCTGCTCTAAAAGCTTTAATGGTTCCCCATTATTCACTCCTGACTTTGATGGTCAAGACCCTAAACAATTTGATTTCAATCTACTTTACCAATATTATATCAAAATTTGCCTCTTTACATATTGTATGCCCCAGTTAATCTATTGGATTTTCCACCTCACTGTACTTGTCTTGTCCTCTCTAATTTTGTGTCATTGCTTAAACTTTTCCATCCCTATCTTTGCTGAAATCTCAAAATTGTTTTATGGTCCAAATGAACTCCCACCTCCTCCATGAAACCTTCCCTAGTCCTACCTCTTCTTCAAATCAAGGAACATGTGATTTATCTTCCCTCAAATTTTTCATAGTAATTTGAGCCTTCTTTTAAACTTATCACCTTCTTTTTTTTATACATTTCCCCAAAGATTAAATTATAAAGTTTTTGAGAGTAGTTTCTATTTAATAAGTGTCTTTCTGTCCATGCTAAATACAGGATTTTTTATACCTAATAAACACTTGTTAAATTGAACTGATAGAATTCTCCAAGCATTCAATGTTTCCCCTTACTCGGTCAATGTACATCAGCACACTGACTATATTCCAGGCGTGAATTGCAGTCAAACAGATTTTCCCCAAGTTGTTGTCCCAAAGAGATTCACGTTGTTCAGTAAAGAAGGCTTGTTTGTGACTTCTTTTCATCCTTCCCCTGTTTTGGCAACCTTCTACTCTCTTTTGTGATCTTCATCAAGGTAGTCAGGACAAGCTTCTGACTTCTCCGGCTGCAAGTACATGGGACTGGTCTCCGGCTACAAGTACAAGTACATGGGACTGGTCTCCAAGAAACATCTTTCCCTCTTTCTCCCATCAAAATTCACCTATTTTCTGGTATACTTCCTCATTGTCTTGCTCCTTCTTCGCTAAGATGATAAACTGAATTCATACTGAAGTGTTAATAGAGTATAGCATTTTTTTTTCTTTTCCAGATGCTACATTTATTTAAACAAAAGTATCTGCAAGGGCTTAAATACAAAAGAAAGCAGTTGGGATTTAAGCTATTGTAGCAGAATAGTGAGGGAGTTTTTTTTTTTCTTGTAAAGGAGACTTTCTGGATTCCTTTACTATTTCTAAAGGGTGATATAATCTTAAGTTACGTTAATAAAAGTATGACATATCATCAACCTCCTCTCTACTCCCCAGTGAGGAAAAAGAACAGGTATTAAAAATGTTTCATCATTTCCCTTGGGATATGACCATTATGTCTTTACCACCCCAAGTATCTTATTTGACCATCTTTATTACTAATGATTTAGCAACAATAGCAACAACAAAAAATAAAGCAACCTTCTATAATCACAGGAATTCTAAGTGTGAGATTCCTAGTCAAAGATGTTGTCCTTTCCTATTGTGAGTTCACTCCGTCCTCCTACCAATCAAACCCATGTGATTCAGAGATAGAGCTGCCTAGGTATAAATAAACCATTTCAAGAATTGTAATAATCTTGCCTCACTATACTTTACTGTAGTTATAATACATATAAAGTGTGGTATTTGGTTCGAGTTATGATGCTTTCGGGGATATTGATAAATGGGAACACACTAGACTATTGGGTGGGGTCATTACATTTAAAGAATAGTTGAGGGAAAGATTAACTTGGATAATAGAAGGTTAAGACAGGAGATGATGAATATGTACAAATATTTAGAGGACTGTCATGTGGAAGATAGAGATTTATTCATCATGTCCTTGGAAGTTTTAAAGCAGATGCTAGGTATGGAATGGATGTTATTGATAGGATTCTTGCATCATTTGAGGAGTTGGATTTGATGATTTCTATGCCTTCTCCATTAGAAAAGTTATATAATTTTATGGTATCATTTCTTACAACCCCCAAAGACAGGGCTAATTAATTCATCTATTTTGTTCTGAAACTCTATGTGTGTTTCTCTCTTTCCTTCTTTCCTTTTTCTTCCTCTCTTTCTCCCTCCCTGTCTATTTTGTTTCTCCTTCCCTCCCTCTTCTCCTCTTTTAAAGGCAGAAAATTGTACAAGGTGAACTTTTACCTCTGGAAGTCCCCTCTCTTCCCTCTAAGAAGGCTCCCCAGATTTATGGATTTCACTTTTCCTCCCTTTATTGATAATAAGAGGCTGCTGCGTCATTCGGACCACTTTATATCCTCCCGTGTTGTCTCAGCTGCTGACAAGAGTGGTTAATGTGTTTGCTATTTATTTTAATTTGGAGCTGTTAAAATACTGGTCCCAGCTAAAAACAAACTGAGCTTCTGGGTACATCTCCCTGGAGGAATGGTATGAGGACACTTCCAGGAAGACTAACAGATTGTTATAATGGAATACTGCTTGTGTTCAAATTGGCAGTTGCTCAGATTGCTGGGGGATGTCAGAATCCCCACACCTTGGTAGCAAAAAACTATCATCTTGTTCTTCTTCCTGAAGCATTACTCAGGGCAATGTTTCATGATAGATCAGGCGCCACATAGGGTGTAATGAGTGGTCATCCATGGTGACTGTGCACTCAGGCACTTAGGGATAATATGATGTGTTGTAATTCAATGAGGGATAGACTTGAAGGCAGAAGAAACATTGATGCTTTCCCTGGCTCAGATATTTACTGCTTGTCTATACTTGAGCCAATCACTTAAACTACCTGAATGTTAGTTCTCCTATCTGCTAATGGATTTAATGATATATCACATTTGAACTTCACTGCTTTGTGGTGAGAAAAGCACTTGGTAAATTCTAAGGTGTTCTGTAGTTTCTAGAAATGAAAGAGATCTTAGAGATCTTATTTAATGCCTTCCTTTAAGAGAGCAAGAAATCGAAAACCAAAGATTTTAAGTGACTTGCCCAAGATGTCACAAGTAATAAGTAGTGGAGTCAGAATCTGAATGTAGGTCTTCTGATACAAAATTCATTTCTCTTTCTATTATAGCATGTGCAATATTATCTCTGCCTTTAAATATGATGCATGAGAAAGAGAGTTAGATAACCGGTTTTGAAGGCTTTATTAATATTATTCGCATGGTCCAATTTGGAGGAGTCAAAATCTCCTAGCTTTCTTAGTTCATTTTCTTTTCTTCTAATCAAAGACACAGCAAGTTTTTCTTTTATTTAGTTCTTATAATAGAAAATAATAGATATGAGAACATAATAGATTAGGCCATATCATCCTTCCCTGTCTAAAGAAATATGTCTATATAGTCTTTTAAGTAGTTTTATGTTGTTGTATCCATGCATCTGTTCGTGTGAGTAATGAAATTCACAGGAATTTATTGTTATGTCTACACAACACACACCACATTCTGTCAATTCAAAATGTCATCAACAAGACTGGAAGAAAAGTGAAAAATTCAATTACAACGAGACTGCAAACTCTTTGCAATTATTTTACATAATACCAAATGACCAGATTCACTAATCTCTTTACTGAACTGACTGATTGTTTAGGAGGTTTAATATAAACATTACTGAAAACTACTCATAAACATCGTTAAAATCCTCAGTGCAGCTGTACTACTGTACCTTTCAACAATACATATTGCAACCTGTCCATATCTTGCCATCTTGCTTGACTTATACTTATTCTCCCTCAAATTCATCACAGTAGGTTCCAAATGTGATGGGACTTTCCTTGCTTTATCTTGAAATTATAAAGATGCAATTGATTATATAAGTTTTATTTGGGTGAATCTTTGTTTTTATCATATGACTAACCTGTCATTTTCTCACATATATTTCTTACCTAGCATCCTTCTGCTTCTTCTTCAAAATCTTTTGTTTGTTTAATGGGAGTTTACTGAATTCTGTTCATGCCCACTATATATCTCTATTTAAATTCTTTACAGTCTGTTGCATTTCATGATTCACAGACACATAATAACATTGGTAGAGTTTCAATACTAAAAAAAAAAAAAGATGAACCTTTGTTTCAGAGAGAAGTCTGGCATCATTTTGAGAACTTTACAGTTTTGCAAAGGGAATTCTTTCCATCTCCTCCTTTTCAACTCTGGGACCAGCTTATATGTCATTTACAGTCCTATCTACACTATATCTGCCATTGGTTAAGCTTCATAACTAGTCCATTCTATTATATATTGCAATCTACTTCCCTTATCTACATGCTGCTGTTGATTTTCTGTGTGAAAAAATTGTCCATTCTTTGTATGTATAGAACCTATATAAAATTGTATGCTGTCTCAGGGAAGGAGGGTGAGGATGGGGGGAGGGAGGGGAAAATAATCTAAGTTATATATAGTGATTATAGAACACTGAAAACAAATAAAATTAATATAAAAATAATTGAAACAGAAAAAAGAATTAGTCCTTTCTTGTATTTACAGGTGTCTCATGGGGTCTGCAAGGCTCTGGAGAATAATGCAATGAGCCCAGGTTGTCCAAAAAGAATTTCAAATATGCGTGTGAGAGTCAGATAGAAATTTTCTGAGGTCCTCTTTAATAGGATTTCTTGGTTCCCATTGTATTTAAATTTGAAACTTTTTGAGGTCAAATTTTCCCAACTATTTTAACAAGAGGACTTTTCCATCTAAAGATATTACTCTTTCATTTAGATTTTGTGCTGGACCACCCTCCTTACAAAAGGACAGCTAGGTGACACAGTGGATAGAGTACAGGGAGACTCATCTTTATGAGTTCAAATCTGCCCTCCGACACTCACTAGCTGTGTAACCTTGGACAAGTCACTTAACCCTGCTTGCTTCAGTTTCCTTATCTGAAAAATGAGCTGGAGAAGGAAAAGGTAAACCACTGTAGTATCATTCCCCAAAATAAACAAATAAAAACCAAATGGGATTGTGAAGAATCTCACACACAGCTGAAAATATGATTAAGCAATAATAATACCACCTCCCTTGCAACAATGAACACTTTAGTAAATTTATTTTAGGTTTTCCTTTATATTAAAAAGCATGGAACCATATTAATGGTCATCAAATTTTCTGTGAAAAATGCATTGAGAAAAATGTAGAAATTACATAAAAGAAATGATTTCCCCCAATTTTGAACTAGTTGCTTTTCTACCATGTGGATATAACATTTATGTTAGTCTAGGGAAGTAATATGGTACACTGGAAGGAGATCTAGCTCTGAAGTTAGAAGACTCAAGCTTGTATCCATTTTTAAAATGGAATAGATAGAAACAAAAACAAAACAAATCTGAAAAAATCTGATATAGTATTTTATAAAACATAATATATTAAGACAATATACTATGACAGAAGTTTTATCATTTGACTATTTCCAGGAAAATGTAGTGCTATTTGGACCTTGGTTTTGCTCCTTCAAAGAAGACATAGTTGCTCCCTAAGATCCCCTTTTTTTGAAATATCTGGGGCAATGACATTTTCCTTCCATGTCTGATGTCACCTTTTATTGTGGATGAGGGCATAACACAAAGTGATGAGTTAATTTCAACTTTTTAAATGATACTCCAACCAGAATCTATGAAAGATTTAAAACTGAGTGAAAGGGACAATTGTTTTCTCTCTTGTGTAGCATTTTTAACAATATGATAATTCATACATTGAGAACAATTTCAGCATGAGACATCTGAAATCTGAAAGGTAATTTAACTTTTACTATTTTAATTTAAAACATGACATTAATGTACCTACACATAATCACTGGATGAGTTTGTTAACCTAACAATTGAAAACTTAAAAACCATCACTTGTTATATTGTTAAAATTGCAGAATCTCTTCATGGAAAGATTTATTAGCAGTGGGAAAATTTTTTGATTATCAAAGTAATTATCATTTAATATGATGTTGATAAAAGTTTCTAACTCTAGCACTGACAGTGATTGCATAAATAGAAATGCTCTAGTTGACTTTTATTATATATTTGTAACAATCCATGAGGAGCATTATTGAGATTTGAGATCAAATACAAGCAATTACCATTGCCATCAGAGGAAATCAGATATTGACTTGATACAGCAGAAATGAAAGTTATCAGGATAATGTAATACAGTTTAATAATTTTGTCTTAACTGTCAATACCCACATTGTAATCTTTGTATTATTTAGCAATTTCCAATATACTGAACATTCTGTCTATTGTATTTAATTTGAATCTCTCTATCCCAATGACTTATTTCTTTGTGGGGGAAATGAATGAAAATAATATATGTGGTGACATATCTTTAGAAAATGAAGATGTAGTCTGTTAGTGATTTTTGACACATATCAAAATATCTTACCAAGTGTTTTGGTATTAAAGACATACTATTCATTGGCAAATTTGAACAAAACAAAGGGATCATTGACAGAACCTTAGGTTGAAAAAGTAATAAATGGGAATTTGGCATGGGTACAGAAAAGACCTAGTCCTTAATATAATGGTGGAAAATATAAAGGAAAAATTTAGGTTTAAACACACAACATATAAACATATGACATCTCTTAATTCATATCCAAATTTCCTGTGAATGATTTTTGTGTGAATCCACATGATTTTTCATTCTAATTGGTTGCATTTAAGGCGACCAAGTTGTCCAGATAGAGTGTTGTAGTGGAGGCGCTGGGGTGCAGTCAGAAAATCTCGGTTCCGATACTGTCTTAAACATTTCCTATTTGTGTAAGCTTGGCCAAATTACTTGACTTCTCAGTCCTGGCTTCTTCTTCCATAAATGGGGATAATAATAGTATCTACTTCCCAGGGATGTTGTGAGGATTAAGTGAGATAACATATAAAACACATTATAAACCTGAAACTCTTATATAAATGATAATCATTACTGATAATGTTGTAGATGAGAGCTTTGATTTTTCCAGTTTACCATTGTGTAGTTCATTAACGAACTAGAAACAATGGTGCTGTTGACATAGTATCATCATGACGGACTCTGACATGTATGGGAAAATATTGTCTTTGCTAATAACTTATATTCTACTCAGGCAAACCTCAGTATCATGTGTGGAAATGATCAATTGGTACTACAAAAGTTATTAAGGAAGCAGCTATCCTCCATGTTCAGTCAGACCATGAAATTCTTAGGACAAAGTACAAACTCAACACTACATTTAGGAGAGATAACAAAAATAAAATAACATAAGGAGTTTGATTGAAACAAGAGCAACAACCTCAGTTATTTGAAGAAGTTGCCTACAATAAAAAAAGCTCTAAAATTAATTTAAGAAGATATCAAAACAGATGTATCCCATTTCTACATTATTTTTATTCAGCACAAATTAAAAAGTAATTTAAAAAATGGAGCCTAGAAATTTCATCAGCCAGGAAACAATTGATCTTGTAAACAAAGATATGACAGCAAAGAGCAGCCCTAGTCTAGACTATAAGCTCAGGAATAAATTTTTTAAAAAAGAAGCTGAAGAAGGTTGTAAGTATTGCAACATAAAATATCAGGAAGTCATCATGACAAAAACACTTGACTAAAAAAGTGGCTTGACATAAAAATCCATTAAGCCATGTAACCTTGCATATAAAGAGAAAAATGGATAAAAGACAATTTCTATGGTAAGTTACTTTCTTTGTCAATGGCACTGGGACTATTGTATTTGACTTCTAATATCACAGTCTCTGAACCGGTACTTAATGAAATAGTCATAAAAGAAAACAAGAATGGGAAAAGTTGTTAGACTAAACCAAGTATACACCAAGGAGCATAATTTTGGAATCAAAATGATTTTGACTGTGTTTGGCAATAAATTTTAAAGATATTTAAATGACATCAGAATATAAAAATTCTTGGCAAAAGTTACAGTCCTTCTTTGTTGTAAAAAGAGACAACATGTGGGGCAGCTAAGTGAGGCAGTGATTACAACACAGGCCCTGGAGTCAGGAGAACCTGAGTTCAAATCTAGCTTCAGACACTTGACTTACTAGCTATGTGACCTTGGGAAAATCCCTTAACTCAGATTGCCTCATTTCCCTCCTCCAAAAAAGAGGAGGCAACATGAAACATTTAACACTTCATCTTTATATTTGAATTCCAAAATATCTACTTCCAGTGAAGAAATGAATATGTTGTCTATGCTGTCCTCAATCATTTTCTGCTTTTCTGAAACTCCTAGATACAAAGACAGGAATAGGAACTTTAAAGTCAGAAGACTTGTGTTCACATCCTAAGTTACTACCCATGTGACCTTAGGCAATGCATGTAGTTTGATTATTCTAGCATAGTAGATTTAGTACTTTAAAAGAATAAAGCATGATAATGACTTCCATTGTCTAAAAATTTGCAAACCTTTTTTCTTTTTAAAATTGTTTTACTTTATCATCACAGTACCTGTCTTTCACAGTTGATCTTAATTACAAAGATTGCTATTACTATGTGCAATATTCTCCATGTTCTGCTTGCTTCATAGCATAATAATATCCCATCACAACGGTCAGCCATTTCCCAATTAAATGACAACTCCTCAAATTCTAATACTTTTTTTTAATATAAATTTATTTATTTAACTTTAAACATTCATTTTCACAAAATTGTGGGTTACAAATTTTCTGCCCATTTGTCCCCTCCCCCCGCCCCAATACACCAAGCATTCTAATTTTCCCTATCACCAATCTGCGCTCTCTTCTATCCTCCCTCCCTTCTCTTGTCCTCATCTCTTTTGTCCTGTAGGGCCAGATGATTTTCTATTCCTCATTAACTGTATTTCTTATTTCCCAGTAGCACCATCAATACTTGACAGTTGTTCCTAAAACTTTGAGTTCCAAATTCTCCCCATCCCTCCCTCCCCAGCCATTACCTTTGGGAAGGCAGGAAATTCAATATAGACCATATCTGTGTAGTTTTGCAAATGACTTTGATAATAGTCATGTTGTGTAAGACGAACTATATTTCCTTCCATCCTATCCTGCTCCCCATTGTTTCTATTCTGTCTTTTGATCCTGTCCCTCCCCAAGAGTATTGACTTCAAATTGCTCCCTCCTCCCATTGCCCTCCCTTCCATCATCCCCCCCACACTGCTTATCTCTTTCTCCCCCACTTTCCTGCGTTGTAAGATAGGTTTTCATCCCAAAATGAGTGTGCATTTTATTCCTTCCTTCAGTCGAATGTGATGAGAGTAAACATGTTTTTCTCTCAGCTCCCTTCCTTTTCCCTCCACTAAAAAGTCTCCTGCTTGCCTCTTGAATGAGAGATAATTTACGTCATTCCATTTCACCCTCTCTCCTCCCACTACATTTCTCTCTCACCTTTTACCTTAATTTCTTTTAAGATATTTTCCCGTCCTGTTCAATTCACTCTGTGCTTTCTGTCTCTGTGAGTGCATGCATGTGTGTATGTGTGTGTGTGCATGCGTGTACGTGTGTGTGTGTGGTTCCATCAACAACCCAGATACTGAAAAGTTTTAAGAGTTACAAATATTATCTTTTCATGTAGGAATGTAAACAGTTCACCTTTGGTAAGTCCCTTATGACATCTCTTTGCCGTTTGCTTTTTCATGCTTCTTCTCATTCTTGTGTTTGAAGGTAAAATTTTCTTTTCATCTCTGCTGTTTTCATCAAGAATGCTGGAAAGTCCTCTATTTCATTGACAGACCATTTTTTTCCTCTGAAGTATTATACTCAGTTTTGCTGGGTAAGTGATTCTGGGTTTGAGTCCTAGTTCCTTTGACTACTGGAATATCTTATTCCACTCCCTTTGATCCCTTAATGTAGAAGCTGCTAGATCTTGTGTTACCCTGATTGTATTTCCACAATACTTGAATTGTTTCTTTCTAGCTGCTTGCAATATTTTCTCCTTGACCTGGGAACTCTGGAATTTGTCCACAATGTTCCTAGGAGTTTCTCTTTTTGGATCCCTTTCAGGTGGTGATTGATGGATTCCTTCAATACTTATTTTGCCCTCTGGTTTTAGAATATCAGGGCAGTTTTCCTTGATAATTTCATGAAAGATGATGTCTAGGCTCCTTTTTTTGATCATGGCTTTCAGGTAGTCCCATAATTTTTAAATTGTCTGTCCTGGATCTATTTTCCAGGTCAGTTGTTTTTTCCATGAGATATTTCACATTCTCTTCCATTTTTTCATTCTTTTGATTTTGTTTGGTGATTTCTTGGTTTCTCAGAAAGTCATTAGCCTCCATCTGTTCCATTCTAACTTTGAGAGAACTATTTTCTTCAGTGAGCTTTTAAAACTCTTTTTGCATTTGGCTGATTCTGCTTTTGAAAGCATTCTTCTCCTCATTGGCTTTTTGAACCTCTTTTGCCAATTGAGTGAGCCTATTTTTCAATGTTATTTTCTTCAGCATTTTTTGGGGTCTCCTTTAGCAAGATATTGACCCATTTTTCATGCTTCTCTTGCATGTCTCTCATTTCTCTTCCCAGTTTTTCCTCCACCTGTCTAACTTGATTTTCAAAATCCTTTTTGAGCTCTTCCATGGCCTGAACCCATTGGATATCTATTTTGGATGTTTGGGATACAGAGGCCTTGACTTCTATGTCTTTCCCTGATGGTAAGCATTGTTCTTCCTCATCAGAAAGAAAGGGGAAAACATCTGTTCACCAAGAAAGTCTTATTTTTTTTCCCTTTTCTGCACATTTTTCCAGCCAGTTACTTGACTTCTCAGATTCTTCTCCACCCCTGCATAGATCCGCCCAGCCAGTTCTTGGGGTCTGAGATTCAAATGCTGCTCCCCAGCCTCAGGGCTTTCAGTGGTGGATGGGGCTGCTATTCAATGTGAGCTCAAGTTCAGGTGCTCAGGTGGGGGCAGGGCCGCCTCCCAGGCTCAGTTCCCTCAGGCTGTTTATGAGGAGATCTTCAGTAATGGATCTGAGGTCCTGTCTGCTCCAGGAGCTCCTGGCTGCCACTGCCTCTACCCTCTTGGCCAGCCCAGAAGTCTCTATCACTGACCTGGAGCGCCTATGGGTGGAGGGACCTTTGAAGCCACCGGAGGTTCCATCCCTGAAACCTGCTTGGATCTGCTCCTCTTGGGGGCCATACGGGCAGTATTGAGCTCCACAGTCCTGTGTGCAACAGACCTTTGGTTCTGGTTTTTCAGGGCTCTTTGGAACGGAAATCTCCTCCACTGTGTTGCTGCACGGCTTCCACTGCTCCAGAATTTGTCGGGAGTTCTTTTTACAGGAAATTTATGAGCTGTGGATTCAGAGCTAGCATATGTGAGTCTTTCTACTCCACCATCTTGGCTCCTCCCCCTCAATTTCTAATTCTTGACCACCACAAAAAGAGCTGCAATAAATATTTCTACATATAAAAGTCCCTTTCCTTTTTCTTTAATATTTTCAAATACAGAACTCTGGGATGGAGAATAGTTCAAACTGTACTCCAGAACTATTGAACCAGTTTATAACTCCACCAACAATGCATTAGTGTCCCTATTTTTTCACATCCCTCCAGTATTTTCCTCTAGGTGGTATCTCATAGTTGTTTTAATTTTAATTTTAATTTTAATTTAATTTAAATTAATTTAATTTAATCTTAACAATAGTAATTGACAACATTTTAATATGACTCTTTTGATAGCTTTCATTTCTTCTTCTGAAAACTGCCTATTCATATCATTTAACTATTTATCAATTTGAAAATGGCTGTAATATTTTGTAAATCCAACTCAGTTCCTTAAAATATGAGGAATGAAGTTTTATCAGAGAAACTTACTGTACTTTTTATCTATTTTACTACTTTCCTTCTAATTTTGGCTTCATGTATTTTGTTTGTACAATACCTCCCTTTTACAAAAAATCATGTAATCACAATTATCCATTTTGCTTTTCTGATCCTCTCTATCTCTTCTTTAGTCATAAACTCTTCCCTTACCCATAGATCTAACAGGTAATTTTTTTCCCATGCTCCTCTAATTTGCTCATGATAGTGTGATAAACTTTTAAAAACTGATAATATAGGAAGAAAAAAAATCCTTTTCCAAACTTGACTTTTTAAAATATTTTTGTGCATCAATGAATCTGCAATCTTACTTATGTGCTTATGCTCTACAAAGAGTGAAGATGAAAATCTACATACACCTTTTCATCCTATGTGGTTCTCATACACATCTTCTCATACATCCTTTGTAGTCTGTAGACACAATATGTTGAGCTCCTTCCTCTAAATTTCTCAAAAATTCATAGTTCATAGAGTAGTAAGTGATCTGTTTGTTTTCCTTTACTTTTGCTATGTATTGTACCCATATTCCTTTCCATTTTGGGGGATATATATATATATATATATATATATATATATATATATATATATATATATACACACACATACACATACATCACATACATACACACACATATCCTTGATGATGTTCTTTGTAACACATCTGTGACATATTTCCTTGATAATATGTTGTAGTCTATTATCATCCACCATGCACCTCTTAGTTTTCTTATATGTGATCTACAACTCTTACTATTGGAATATCATGCCATTACATGATTTGCCAGACAGCTTTTGAAGTCAATAATAATAGTCACATAAAAAGTTCTAAATCACTATTAATGAGATAAATGCAAATTAAAGCATCTCAGAGGTATAGAATTGCACTTTCTAATTGACTAACAACACAGAAAATGAGATATAGAAAAATAGGAACACTGATGCAGTTGGTAGAGTTGTGAACCGGTCCAGTCGTTCTGGAGAACTACTTGGAACTCTGCCCAAAGAGCTATAACCAGCAATAACACTAATAGATATGTATTCCAAAGAAATGAAAGAAAAGGGAAAATTACCTGTTTGTGCTAAAATATTTATAGAAGCTTTATGGTGCCAAAATATTTAAATTGCAAAATTGTCCATCAATTGGGGAATGTTTGAACAAGTTGTGTTATATGATTATGATAGAATACTATTGCAGTATGAGAAATGATGAGAGAGATGATTTTAGAAAAATCTTGGGAAGGCTTATATGAAATAATGTGAAGTGAGGTAAGCAGAACCTGGAGAATACATACTGACAGTGATAATATAAAGATGGTCAACTTTAAGACTTAGGTACTTTGATGAAGACAATCATCCAAAACAATTCCAAGGAACCCATGATGAAAATAATTTATCCATCTCGAGAGAGAAAAGGTGAACTCCGAATGCAGATTGAAGTGTGCTTTTTAAACTTCAGTTTTTTTTCCTTTTTTGTCTATATTCTTTTGCAACCTAATATGGAAATCTATTTTCTATGACTTTGCATGTTTACTTGATATCATTCTTGCCTTCTCAAGGGATGGGGAAAGGGTAGGAGAGAGGAAAATAATTTGGAATTCAAAATTTTTTTAAAAAGAATGCTAAAAATTTAACAATGTAATTAGAAATATCTAATTAAGCAAAATATATTTAAAATGTTAATAATAGTTAACATGTATATATTTTATGGTCTGCAGAGGACTGTGCATATTGTCCCATTTAATCTCATTTGGTACTCTCAATGTTCCTGTGAAGTGGGTGATATTATTATTCTACTTTTATAGATAGAATCTACTGAGGATGAGAAGGGTCAAGTGACTTACCTAGCTAGCATCACACAACTAGATAAGTATCTAAGGTATAATTTCAGCATGGGTCTTCCTGATTCCAAGTCAAGTACTCTTACTCATTGCCTTCAATTCTTTGTTCCAGGGAAAATTAAGGGGTTATATAAAGTTGTGCACAATCGTCCAAACATAATCCAGATTCTTGATATCCTCCTATTAAATTCTGAGCCCAGCTCATTGTCTATTCAATCACATTTTAAATTTTACACACACACACACGTGTCCAAATTATACTAATAAATAGACTCTATGGATTATCCAAATAATTGCATATAACAGTCTTAACATTAGGAATTCTTAATTCATTTCCCCTTTGTGAAGAATTAGGGTGGTTCTTTTGAGTTCAGATCTCAATTTAGAGATTTTGTGGTGTTTTCAGGATTGATGCAATCAACATAGTATCATACAGAAGAGATTCCTGATTTGTTTCCCTGCCTTATACTTCTCACCTTTTCTATGCATCCTCTATACTGCTGCCCAGTAACTTTTATAACACACTTTTGTCTATGTCATTTTACTATGCAAGTATTTCTTACTTTGAGGATAAAACCTTAAAGCTCTATATTTGTCAATTAAAACCTTTCAAAATTTGTCTCCAACTTTCCTTTCCTGGCTTACTGCATATTAATCTACTTCTGGCTTTATATTCCATGTATATTGTATATGATATTCTGTCTCTATATATTTTAAAAAAAAACTGTCCCTTTGCCTAAAATGTGTGACATCATCATCACAGTCTGGGGAAAATACCAAACTTCATTCAAGAAACAAATGCCCTGCAGATACTATTCCTGGTCAGTTATTGACTGAGAGCTTCCTTTAATGGCTTCCTTGGTCATTGTTTTTTGATCACTTGAAATTTCAGATGTGGAAACATGTAATCCTTGTGACCAGTCTCACTCTAGACCCTTTTATTGTCCCTATCCCTAAATATTCTATATTATCCTATATCTATATATCTATATAAATATCCTATATTATCATTTTCATAATATAGAAAATCCTACACTGAAGGCCTTCTTCACTTACTACAACAGTAGCATGTAGTTGACCTGACTTCCTGAAGTCCATGCCAGCAAAGCATAGATTCCTGTTCATTCTTACTCTGGACTGATGGTGGGAAGAGGTGCGTCTATAGTTTCCCTATCTTGACAAGTGTAATGCAGTATTAAAATAGGGGTCCAGTTCAGTTTTAAGCAGGCTATTGCATCTAATCATTTTGATTTGCTGAAGATAATATGAAGTTCAGGTCCATTTATAGAAAATTGTATGATAAAACAATTGATGCATCAAAGAGACTCAATAACAGAAGATTGGCTACTAGATAATGAATTTGTTTTGTTGTGTTTTTTCTTTAGCAAATCATGACACCATCTATTAAAGCCTATACAGGTTTTGATCTATAATACTGGAGGATGGAGGAAATGATGAATTTTTGAAGCATTAAAGAAACATTAAAGAAGAATAGAATATAATGGAATAAAACAGAACAAAATAGGCTATGAAAACAGCCATTGCCTAGTACAGTTATCTGTAAACTTAAAAAAAATTATTTACATTATAAAACATACAAAATGTAAAAATAAAAAGTATGTTATATGAAATAAATGAAATTTAATATTAGAGTTGATAGTGTTTGTTGAGTAGGTGAGACCCAGACCCATCCTTTTGGAGAATCAGTATGGCAATTTTGTTCAGAATGGACTGGATTGGGAAATATCTTGAGGCAGGGGGGCAAAGGTTTGAATTAGTGAAAAGACCTTTAGATTGGTAGTTGTATAAGTAGAAAGAAATAAACAGATAAACAAATGTAACACATAGATATGGAGGCAGAAATGACAAGATTTGCCAATTAAATGAATGGATACATGTGATGGGGAGAACTAAAGATGACACTGAGGTTGTAAAAAAATTCTCAGTCTCTAGAATGATGATGGTGCCCTGGAGGCACTGGTAACTTTTGAAGATGTGTAGGTTTGGGGGAAAAGACAATATAACAATACCTTAAACACAGATTGCAAATCCATCCCTGCTTTTTTATCCTATGAGTCCCATTTTGTCTCACCCCAAATGAAAAGAGGGCAATAGGACCCTTTCCTATCATTGCTTTTGAGTTTAGTCTACTTGGCCAACCAAGGAGCACCTAACTCAGAAATGATGTGACCTAGAGAAAGGGATGGAGGGTAGAATTTTTCAAATAGATTTCAAGGAGGAGCCAAGATGGTGGAGTAGAAAGATTCACATAAGCTGGCTCCTAACCCACAGCACATAAAATATCTGTAAAGAAGAACTCCCAACAAACTCTGGAGCAGTGGAAGCCACACAACAACAGAGTGGAGGAGATTTCTGTTCCAGAGAGCCCGGAAAAACTGACACCAAATGTCCATCGTGTGCCAGACCCAGAGCAGAGCCCAGCCTGACTTGGCTGAGCAGCACCGAGAGAAGCAGATCCGAGCAGGCTTCAGGGACAGAACCTCCAGCGGCCACACAGGTCCATCCACCTACAGGCACAAAGGTCAGTGAGAGAGCCTGTTTGGCTGGGTGAGAGGAGAGTGGGGTGTCTACATAACTCAGTCCCCCTAAGGGAGACAGCAGCACAGGCAGCAGCAGACAGGAGCTCCCAAAGCAGGCGGGAACCTGGATCCATTATTGAAGGTATCAGCATAAAACTCCCTGGGGAAAATGAGCCCTGTGTGGTGGCCCTGCCCCCACCCAAGTAGCTGAACTTAATCTCACACAGAAGAGCAGTCCCACCCCTGCTGAAAGCCCTGAGGCTGGGAAGCAGCATTTGAATCTCAGGCCCCAAGCACTAGCCGAACCTATCTAAAGGCAAGGGCAGGGGTAGAGAGGAATCTGAGAAGTCAAGTAACTGACTGGGAAAATGTCCAGAAAAGGGAAAAAAAATAAGACCACAGAAGGTTACTTTCTTGATGAACATATATCTCCTCCCATACTTTCTGATGAGGAAGAACATTGCTTACCATCAGGAAAAGACATAGAAGTCAAGGCTTCTGCACACCAAACATCAAAAATAAATATTCAATGGGCTCAGGCCATAAAAGAGCTCAAAAAAAGGATTTTGAAAATCAAGTTAGAGAGGTGGAGGAAAAACTGGGAAGAGAAATGAGAGAGATGCAAGAAAAGCACGAAAAGCAGGTCAACACCTTGCTAAAGGAGACCCAAAAAAATGCTGAAGAAAATAACACCTTGAAAAATAGGCTCACTCAATTGGCAAAAGAGGTTCAAAAAGCCAATGAGGAGAAGAATGCTTTCAAAAGCAGAATTAACCAAATGGAAAAGGAAGTTCAAAAGCTCATTGAAGAAAATAGTTCTCTCAAAGTTAGAATGGAACAGATGGAGTCTAATGACTTTCTGAGAAACCAAGAAATCACAAAACAAAGCCAAAAGAATGAAAAAATGGAAGATAATGTGAAATATCTCATTGGAAAAACAACTGACCTGGAAAATAGATCCAGGAGAGACAATTTAAAAATTATGGGACTACTTGAAAGCCATGATCAAAAAAAGAGCCTAGATATCATCTTCCATGAAATTATCGAGGAAAACTGCCCTGATATTCTAGACCCAGAGGGCAAAATAAGCATTTAAGGAATCCAACGATCACCACCTGAAAGAGTTCCAAAAAGAGAAACTCCTAGGAACATTGTGGTCAAATTCCAGAATTCCCAGGTCAGGGAGAAAATATTGCAAGCAGGCAGAAAAAACAATTCCAGTATTGTGGAAACACAATCAGGATAATACAAGATCTAGCAGCTTCTACATTAAGGGATTGAAAGGAGTGGAATAGGATATTCCAGAAGTCAAAGGAACTAGGACTCAAACCAAGAATCACCTACCCAGCAAAACTGAGTATAATACTTCAGGGGAAAAAATGGTCTTTCAATGAAATAGAGGACTTTCAAGCATTCTTGATGAAAGACCAGAGTTGAAAAGAAAATTTTACTTTCAAACACAAGAATGAAGATAAGCATGAAAAGGTAAACAGAAAGAGAAGTCATAAGGGACTCACTAAAGTTGAACTGTTTACATTCCTACATGGAAAGACAATATTTGTAACTCTTGAAACTTTTCAGTATCTAGGTAGTTGTTAGGATTACACACACATGCACACACATACACACATGCACGCACACAGAGAGACAGAGAGCACAGAGTGAATTGAATAGGATGGGATCATATCTTAAAAAAATGAAGTTAAGTGGTGAGAGAGAAATGTATTGGGAGGAGAGAGGGAAAAATAGAATGGGGCAAATTATCTCTCATAGAAGAGGCAGGTAGGAGACATTTTAGTGGAGGGAAAAGGAAGGGAGCTGAGAGAAAAACATGAAGTTTACTCTCATCACGTTTTACTAAAGGAAGGAATAAAATGCACACTCATTTTGGTATGAAAACCTATCTTAAAATAAAGGAAAGTGGGGGAGAAGGGGATAAGCAGGGTGGGGAAGATGATGGAAGAGAGGGCAATGGGAGGAGGGAGAAATTTGAAATCAACACTCTTGGGGAGGGACAGGGACAAAAGAGAGAATAGAAGCAATGGGGGGCAGAATAGGAGGGAGGGAATTATAGTTAGTCTTACACAACACAACTATTATCAAAGTCACTTGCACAACTACACAGATAGGGCCTATATTGAATTGCCTGCCTTCCCAAAGGGAACGGGTGGGGAGGGAGGGATGGGGAGAAGTTGGAACTCAAAGCCTTAGGAACAAGTGTCGAGTATTGTTCTTCCTACTAAGAAATAAATAATACAGGTAATGGGGAATAGAACCTTAACTGGCCCTACAGGACAAAAGAGAAGATGGGGACAAGGGAAGGGAAGGGTGATAGAAGAGAGGGCAGATTGGTGATAGGGGCAATGAGAATGCTCAGTGTATTAGGATAGGGGGAGGAGAGAAATGGAAAGAAAATTTGGAACCCAAAATTTTGTGGAAATGAGCATAAAAAGTTAAGTTAAGTGAATGAATGAATGAATGAATGAATGAATGAATAAATAAATAGATGAAAGAATTTTACAAATGTTTCCTGAAAGCTGTTGTGCCTAATGCATAGTTTAGGATATAACTGCTCCACATATCCCATATCCTGTTCAGGAATAGAGAAGTTATGAACTTGCATAATAGGGTGAACAGATTGAGTGAAAGGAAAGCTAGGCATAAGGGTATGTTTATTTGTTAAAGAACCTCACACCCTCCCCCCAACTTGGATGCTATAGTCAAAGTGACACATGATTTTCATCAGTCACATAATTTTGGAATCTAATCATGGCCACTCAGTTGATTGCATGGTCCTCAGTTTGGAAGATATTGGTTTAAGGGATGTGGGGGTGCCCTTAGTGTTCCTGCTGTAGTCTTAGTTTTGACTCATGTTAGCTGTGTGACCATGGGAAAGTAACTCAATGTCCCAAGTAAAAGTACTCATCTTTTTTTTTTCTTCTCTGCTTCCAGAGTCCTTTGGCATACATGTTGGTTTTCCTTGAAGTACTCTAACTCCCTAGTTTTCCAACCCATGCTGCTCCCGTTATCTATACCACTGCTCCACTTCAGTTACAGAAAAGGATCATATCAAAGATATCTTTTTATCTTGCCATTTCCTGTAGGTATTCTACTTCCATGTTCAGAAATGCATCATTTCCTTTGTCTATATTTTTTGCATCTTTTCCTATATCTTATTTTTCCTAGACTTATTCTCTATCATCACCATGACTCCAACTATACCTCAGTACAGTGATAGCCAATCACCATTACCTAGGTTAAATTCTCCTCCCTTCCCAATATTGACCCATTGGTGAACCAGGAAACTATACACTTAACTCTTGAATTTTTTCTTCCTTTGTCCCATATCTATGACTCTCCAAAATCCAGTCCTGGATTACTACTGCCATTTGTCTCCTTCACTCCTATTGCTGGATAAAATAAGGAAACCAAGAAATTATATCGATTCAGTCCATTATAATTTTAAGTTTGATTCTTAGAGTCTTTGACTGAAGAATCAGCTCAAGTCACCTCTTCTGGGATGTTTTTCTTGATCCCCCAGTTGCTATTGCCATTCCTTTTAAGGTTACCTTCCCTCTATTCTACATTTATCTTGTATGCTGTGATTTGTATATGCTATCTCTGCCATTTGAACATACTATTTAAGGGAGTACAGTTAAGATGGTGGTGCAGAAGCAAGGATCTGCTCTAACTCTCCCCCCATAGCCCATAAAATACCTGTAAAAATGACTCTAACCAAATTTTGGGGCAGTCGAAGTCACAAAATGAGAGAATGAAACAGATTTCCAGACTAAGACAACCTGAAAAAAAGACCAGAAGGGTCAATTGCACTGGGCTTGGAGCACAGCATGGCTCACACTGAACTGGCACAAATGGGATTGGTGCAAGCCTCAGGGCATGAGAAGTTCCTGTGGTTTCCAGATTTCTCAACCCCAAAATGCCAAAGTCAGCTTCAAAGGTCAGTAAGTCCCAGCCCCAAACTCAGAGCGGTGCCAGACACTGATACAATGACCACTTCTAGAGCTCTCTGCCTTCAGATGGTGGGGGAAGCAAGCAAGTGATCTGGGTCACAGCCCTGGGCGCTGGTACTAGGGTAAGGAGGAGTGCTGGAATGGTGGAGCTGGTGGACGCTGTGGGGAGGGAATCCTGTTAGCAGAAAAGTGTGCTTGCAGTTGCTCACAGACCAGGGGGCAGACCGAGAGAGGAGTAAACACCTCTCTTTGGCCACTTTGGAGGAACTGAGAACCTATAGATCTCCAGAGATATAAGAAAATAACTACACAAAATCTCTGAAACCTGTGGTAGAATACCCTCCACTTAACAAAAGAGCTCAAAAGTTAAGTAATTAACTGGGAAAATGTTCCAGAAAAGGAAAAATAAGATCTATAGAAGTTTACTTTTTTTGTTTTCTTTGTCTTCTTCAATCTTTCAGATGAGGAAGTTCAAAAAAAAAAAAAAAACAATAAGAGGATGACCAAAGTATACAACTGGAGGAAGACAGCAAGGTCAAGACACCTATATTCATAGACTCCAAAAAAAATATGAAAGGATCTCAGGCCATGGAAGAGCTCAAAAAGGATTTTGAAAATCAAATAAAAGAAGGAGAAGAAAAATTGGGAAGAGAAATAAGATTGTTGAAAGAAAATTATGAAAAATGAGTCAACAATTTGTTAAAGGAAATCCCCAAAAATGCTGAAGAAAATATCACCTTTCAAAATAGACTCACCCAAATGTCAAAAGAGGGCCAAAAAGCCCATGAAGAGAAGAATGCCTTACAAAGAAGAATTGGCCCAATGGAAAAGGAGGTTCAGGAGATCACTGAAGAAAGTATTTCTTTAAAAATTGGAGTGGAACAGATGGAAGCTAATGACTTCATGAGAAACCAAGAAATCACAGAAGAAAATGAAAAGAATGAAAAAATGAAGATAATGTGAAATATCTCAATTGAAAAACAACTGACCTGGAAAATAGATCCAGGAGATAATTTAAAAATTATTGGTGTACCTGAAAGCCATGTTAAAAAAAAAAGAATCTATAGATCATATTCCAAGAAATTATCAAGGACAACTGCTCTGATATTCTAGACGAGAGTCCAAAACAGAAATGGAAAGAATTCACTGATCATCTCTTGAAAGAGAACCCAAAAGGAAAACTACTAGAAATATTGTAGCCAAATTCCAGAATTCCTAGGTCAAGGAGAAAATATTACAAGCAGCCCAAAAGAAACAATTCATGTATTGTGGGAATACAATTAGGATAATTGTATTATTATATGTATTATTCTACACTAAGGGAATGAAGAGATTGGAATACAATATTCCAGAGGTCAAAGGTGGTAGAACTAAATCCATAAATCACCTACTCAGCAAAACTGAGTATAATACTTCAAGGGAAAGAAATGGATTTTTACTGAAATAGAGGACTTCCAAGCATTCTTGTTGAAAAGATCAGAGCTGAATAGAAAATCAAATCCAAATACTTTCAAATACAAGAATCAAGAGAAACATGAAAAGGTTAACAGGAAAGTGAAGCCATAAGGAATACTTTAAAGTTCAACTGTTTATATTCCTACATGGAAAGATGGCATTTGTAACTCATGAGACCTTTTTCAGTATTTGGGCAGTTACAGAGAATATATACATACACACGCATAAATGTATACACATGTATGAATATGTACACACATATGTGTATATGAATGTATATATATATATATATATATATATATATATATATATATATATATATATATATATATATATATGTGTGTGTGTATTCCGAAAAGGGAATATGTACATGTGTATGTGTATAAGTGTATGTATATGTGTAGGTATGTATATGTGTGTATATGTGTGCATATGTAAATAGATATATATAGACTGAAGTCACATGGTGAACTAAATATGAAGGGAGACTGCCTAAAAAATAAAATTTACTGTTGAGAGGAATGTATTGGGAGAAAGAGAAAGGGAGAGATAGAATGTAGCAAATTATCTCACGTCAAAGAGGCAAGAAAGAACTATTACAACAGAGGGGAAGGTGGGGGGAGAAGAAAGGGAATAAGTGAGCCTTACTTTCATGGGATATGACTTAACGAGGGAATAAAATAATTCACTTGATTGGTTATAGAAATATATTTTACCCTGTTGGAAAGCAGGGGGAAAGGGGATAGGAGAGAGAAGATAATAGAAGAGAGAGTCATTTGGGGAAAGGGATAATCAGAAGCAAATACTACTGTGAGGGGACAGATAGGGGAAGAGAATGAATAAATGGAGGACAGGAAAGAGGGAAATGTGGTTAGCATTTTGCAACATGACTGTTATGGAAGTGTCTTGCATGGCTACACATACGTGACCTGTATGGAACTGCTTGCTTTCTCAGTGAGAGTGGGTGGGAAGGGAGGAAGAGAGAGAATATGGAACTCAGAGTTTTAAATATGAATGTTAAAAAATGTTTTTGCATGCAACTTGGAAATAAGATGTACAGGCAATAGGGTATAGATATCTATTTTGCCCTACATTAAAGTAGAAGAAAGGGGGATGGGAGAAGGGGTGCGAGAGAAGGGAAGATAGACTGGGGGAAAGGATGATGGGGTTCCTGCTGTTGTGGGATAGGGGATGGGGAGAGATAGAGAGAAAATTGGAATTAAAATTCTTTTGGAAGTGAATGTTGAACACTGAAAAATAAATAAATTATATATTATAAAAGAATATACTATTTAAGGTGTGAGATTGGTTTCTTTGTTTTTTCTTTGTATCCTTACTACTCAGCACAATGGGTTGTCCATGGCAAGCATTTAATAAATGGTGATTAACTAATAGAATAATATCTATTTTATATCAAGGATCATGTCTTTAGGCCATTATTATTTAGTCATGTTTCTAGAAATCTTTGTATTAGTCTAGTCATTTATTAAGTACATACTATGAGCCAGACACTGTGCTAGGCACTGGCAATACAAAGAAAGGTAAAAGGCAGGTAAAAGGTAAAAAAACCTGCTCTCAAGGATCTTGCAATCTAATGGACAACATGCAAGCTCCTATGTAAAAACAAGTTGTATACAGTATTAATTAGAAAAGTCAACATAGAGAATGCATTAGTATTAAGACAGAAAGACTTCATGTAGAAAGTAATAGTTTACCTGGTACATGAAGGAAGATAGTAGTGTGATATGAGGAAATCAAGTACTCCAGGTCTGGAAGACAACCAAGACAGTGAAAATGCCTTCTATAGGAAAATGGAGTGTCTTCTTCAAAGAACAACAAGGAAGCCAGTGTCACTGAATTTCAGAGTACATGGTGCGTAAGCTAGAGAAATACTGTAAAGATGGGTGGGGCAGATTGCGAAGGGCTTTAAATACTAAACAGATCGTTTTATATTTGATCCTGGATGTGATAGGGAGTCACTGAAGTTTATTGAATGTGTATGTGAGGGGTAGGGGAGTGGTGACAGGGTCTAACCTTTATTTTAGAAAGATCTCTCTGACAGCTATGTTAAGATTGAACAGGAGTGGACACTTTTATAGTAGGGAGACCAACAAGCAGACTATTGCAATAGCCTCGGAGTGAATTGATAGGGACTTGCAGCAGGGTGATCTCACTGTCAAAGGAAAGATGTGGGCATATGTGATAGTTGTTTCCATGTAAAACTGACAAGTATCAGGTGGAATAAGAGCTAAGAAGAACAGAAGGATGATGATGCCCTGAAAAGCAATAGAGATGTTAGGGGGAGGGAAGGATTTGGCAGAAAAACAAGGTCAGGTTGGAAAACGTTGAGTTTAAGATGTCTATTGAACATCCAGAGTGAGATGTCGAATAGATGGTTGAAGACATGAGAATAAAGATCAGCAGAGAGATTAGGGAGAGACAAGTAGATCTGGGGTCGTCAGTTTACAGATAACTGAGTCCTTGGTAGCTGATGAGAATATCAAGCAAAATAGTGTAGAAGGAAAAGATAAGAAGGCTGAAGACAGAGTCATTTGGGATACTCATGGTTAGCAAGAATGACCTGGATGATGATCCAGCAGAGGATACTTAGGAGTCAGTTAGACAGAAAAGCTAGACATTGCTATACAAAGAGATCAGGAGGGTAAACGGTATTTACCATAGGAAACCACTGCTTCGGGAAAGAAAAAGTGGTGGCATCTGTCCAGTATGCTATACTTAATTTTCCTGTTAATATCTTACTTGTTCCCAAACTGTTCTGTACAGCACACCCACATAATTTCTTTGTCAACTATGCAACCTCTGTAATTATCATTTGCTTTTCTAATGCAATTGTAAAATTCTATTTTACCCAACCTTCTCTGGAAAAAATTATTTAAAGTTTTGAATTCAAAATTCTATCACTTCTTCCCTCCTTTCTCTCCACCCTCCCTGACATGGTAAGAATCAGATATAGGTTATATATGTGCAACTTTGTAAGCCATTTCCACATTAGTACTGCTGTTATTGTGAACAATATTGTCCTGGTTCTGTTCACTCCATTTTGCATCGTGCAAGTTTTTTTTTTTTTTCTAAATTTTTTTTTTTTGCATTCATCTCACATGATATTATCCCATTATAATTACATATCACAGCTTGTTTAGCCATTCCCCAATTGATTTTCAATTCTTAGGAACCATATAGAAAACTGCTACAAATATTTTTATGCAAATAAGTCCTTTCCCCTTTTCTTCTGGATGTCTTTGGGATAGAGACCTTGCAGTGGTATTGTTAGATCAAAGGGTATACAAAGTATGATATCCTTTTGGGCATAATTCCAAATTGTCTATCCGAATGGATAGATCAGTTCACAACTCCACCAATAATGCATTAATGTCTCTGTTTTCCTACATCCACTTAAACATCCAACAATTTCCTTTCTGTCATATTATTCAGGTGATAGGTGTGAGATGGTACTTCAGAGTTGTTTCAATTTGCATTACTCTGATCAATAGCGATTTAGAACATTATTTTATATGACTATAGATAACTTTGTTTTCTTTGCCTGAAAACTTCCTGTTTGTATATTTTGACCATTTATTCATCGGGGAATGACTTGTATTTTTTGTAAATTTGACTCAGTTCTCTTTATATTTGAGAAATGAGTCATTCATCAGAGATAACTGTTGCAAAAAAATTTCCCCAGTATTCTACTTTCCTTATAATTTTGTTTCCTTTTTTTATGCAAAAATTTTTAAATGTTATATAATCAAAATGCTCTATTTTACGTTTTATAATGCTCTCTATATCTTCTTTGATGATAAATTCTTCCCTTATCCATAAATCTGATAAATAAACTTTTCCATGCTCTCCTAATTTACTGATAGTATCAGTAAATTTATATGTAACAATCTAAATTATGTACACATTTTGAATTTATCTTTGTATGTTATGTGATTTGTTGGTTTTTACCTACTTTCTGTCATACTGTTTTCTAATTTTCCCACCAGGTTTTCTCAAATAATGAGTTTCTGTTCCAAAATGTTAGATCCTTGGATTTATCATATACCATGGTCATTTACTGTAATGTAATTTGTATCTAATCTATTCCAATGATCCACTAATCTATTCCTTAGCCAGTACCAGTTTGAAAATTATCCTTTAATAATACAGTTTCAGATCTGGTATGGATAGATTACCTTCTTTAGTGCTTTTTTTTCTGCCACTGATTCCCTCGATATCCTTCCGTTTTTGTTTCAGATGTATTTTGCTATTATTTTTCCAGTTCTATAAAATAATTATTTGTAGTTTGACACAGCACTGAATAAATAGATTAATTTAGATAGAACTGTTATTTTTATTATGCTGGTTGAGTCTACTCACGTTCATTTAATATTTTCCAGTTGTTTGGTCTTCCTTTATTTGTGTGAAAAATGTTTTATAGTTGTACTCATAGAAGGGGCTTTTCTTGGCAGGTAGACGCCAAAATGTTTTCTATCATGTACAGTTTTTTTTAAATGGAATTTCTCTTTCTATCTTTTGCTGCTAAACTTTTTTGGTAATACATAGAAATGCTCATGATATATGTGGGTTTATTTTGTATCCCAGAACTTTCCTTAAATTGTTAATAAGTTCAAGTGATTTTTAGTTGATTCTCTAGGATTTTCTAAGTATAACTTCATATCATCTGCAAAGATTGAGAGTTTTCTTTCCTCATTGCCTTATTTCTTTTGATTTTTTTGTTCTCTTATGACTATAGCTAATATTTCCAGTAAAATATTAAATAATAGGGGTGATAATGGCCATTCTTGCTTCTACTTTCATTTTATTGGGAAGACTCCTAGCTTATCTCCATTTTAGATAATGATTGCCGACTATTTTAAATTAATATTAATTATTATTTTTAAGGTAAGTTTCATTTTTTCCTGTGCTGTTTCATGTTTTTAATAGGAATGAATACTGTGATTTTTCACAGGCTTTTTCTGCATCTATTGAGATAATCATACAATTTCCCTTGGTTTTGTTATTGATGTGACCAATTATCCTGATAGTTTTCCTAATATTGAACCAGCTGTGAATTCCTGGTATAATTCCCAACTGGTCATAGTGTATGATCCTTGTGATATATTGCTGTAACCTCTTTATTAGTATTTTATTTAAAATTTTTGCATCAATATCCGTTAGAGAAATTGTTCTCCAATCTTCTCTCTCTGTTTTGGCTCTTCCTGGTTTGAGTATTAACAGCATATTTGGATCATAAAAGGAATTTGGTGGTATTCTTTGTTTGCCTATTTTTCAAAATAATTTATAAAGTATTGGCATTAATTGTTCTTCAAATGCTTGATTGAATTCATGTGTGAATCCATCTGGTCCTGGGAAATTTTTCTTAGAAGTTTCATTGATAACTTATTCAATTTCTTTTTCCAAATTTTAGTTACTTAAGTATATTATTTCATCTTTTATTAATTTGGGAAATTCATATATTTTTAGGTATTAACCATTTCATTTATATTGTCAAATGTCTTGGCATATAATTGGGCAATATAGCTTCTAATTATTATTTTGATTTCCTCTTCATTGGTGGTAAGCTCAACTCTTTCAAATTTGATACTAGCGATTTGTTTGTCTTCTTTACTTTTTAAAATCAAATTAAATATTGATTTACTTATTTTATTTTTTTTTATAAAACCATCTTCTACTTTTATTTATTAGTTCAATAGTTTGGCTTACTTTCAATTTTGTTAGTCTCTCCTCTGGTCTTCAGGATTTACAATTTGTTGTTTAATTGGGGATTTTTTATGTTTTTTTCTACTTTTTTTTAGCTGCATGCCCAACTCACTGATCTACTTTTTCTCTATTTTAATGATGTTAATTATTTAATTATAAAATAATTGTAATTATATAATATGATATATTATATATTTTATATGTAATATAGAATAAAAATAATTAAAAAGTTAAATAAATAATTATTAAAAATTAAACAATTAAAGATATATATTTCCCCCATGTACCTCTTTGTCTGTATCGCATAAATTTTGGTATATTGTCTCCTTGTTGTCATTTCTTTAATGAAATATATGATTGTTTCTTTGATTTGTACTTTGACCTACTTGTTTCTTAGGATTAGATTATTTAATTTCCCATGAATTTGAATCTCTACGTGTCTACATCTGCATGCAATTACCAAATGTAATTTTTATTGCATTATGATATGAAAAGGATTCATCGCCTGTTTCTACTTTTCAACATTTTGTGGTGAGGTTTTTACGTTCTAGTACATGTCCAGGTTTTGTTTAGGTGCCTTGTACCACTGAGTAAAAGGTATATTCCTTTCTATTCTCATTCCGTTTTCTTCAAACATCTGTCATATCTTACTTTTCTAACATCGTTTTTGTTTCCTTAGGTTCTTATTCATTTGTTCTTTTGAATTGATTTATTAAGTTCTGAAAAAGGACAGTTTAGGCCCCACACACCAGTTTAGTTTTGCTGTCCATTTTTTTTTCCTGCAACTCACTTCACTGTTCCTCTAAAAATTTTGTTGCTATACCACTTGACTCTTTTTTTCATGATTCTCTTACATTAATCTCATTTTTTTGCCCATTTTTCTTCTACTTTTCTAATAAGTTTAAAACACATTTTTTAATCCTTTTAAAGTTCTTCCAGGAATTCTTTTGAGGCCTGTGACCAAATTATATTTTTCTTTGAAGTTTCACATGCTGTCATTTTGACACTATTTTCCTTCTCTTAAGTTGATGCCTTGATCCTCCTTATCACCACTGTAACTTTTTATAATCAAGCTGTTTTTTGGTTTTGCTCTTTTTTCTACGTTTGTGTCTGTGTGTGTGTGTGTGTGTGTGTGTGTGTGTGTGTGTGTCTTGATCTTTTTATGTCAGAGCTGAGCTTTTAACTTTCATTGTCCCAGGCTTTTTGTGCTGTGGCTCTGGCTCTTACTACTGGGTTTTACTAGTCTTCCAGGCTTGACTGCTTGCTTTCTCTGGAGGATATGTTTCCCTTCTTACTTGAATCAAGCGGTGCAGATTCGTGTTGTCTTCACCTGGGCTTTGGTTTTAGCTGCTGACCTCCTTCAGGGATGAGGCCTTTTGCTTTGCTGTTATGGTAACAATCTTTCTAGTGGCTGGCCCTGGAGGAGAGATGCTGTTGCTGGTCTCCATCCCTGCCTGGGTTGCTGTGGGAAGAGAGTCTCTCAGATGGTACACCCCTGAGGAAAGATCTAGCTGTTGGTCAGCCTGTGGGAGAGCTTTACTACTGCTCAGCAACGGGGTAAAATCTTGGGGGTAGCTTATGCTGGGAGGGGTATAGAAGGGGTAAGGTGTTGTTTTACTGCACATACTCCTTATTCACCCAGGTAGTGCTGGGTTTCAGGAGGGTGGAACCTCATTGGTGGATTTCCATTTGGTAGATTTCCCCGGGCTTGGAGTCTTGCTGCAGGTCCCTTGCTATGAGTTGCCACTAACTACCATTTTTGCTGTTCAACCTCACTACCCTCTCACCCTAGTGAGACAGATCTTTCCTGGTGGCCTGGTCAGCTGCTTCCCTGCTCCTAGACAAATTCTGAGATGCTTTAGAGGGGATTTGGGAGAAGGTTTCAGAAGTTTTCTTCCTCATTCTGCCATCTTGGTACTGGAAGAGTTCATACACAGTCTCTTAAGAATAAATTGATCAGAGAGGAGGAGCCAAGATGGCAGAGTAGAAAGATACACATATGCTAGCTCCTAACCCAAAGCCCTCAAAATACCTGTAAAGAAGAACTCCCAACAAATCCTGGAGCAGCAGAAGCCACAGAACAATGGAGTGGAGGAGATATCTGTTCAAGAGAGACCTGAAAAACCAACAGCAACTGTCTGTAGAGCATCATACCTGGAGCAGAGCCCAGCCCTGCCTTGGCCCCATGGCATGGGAGGAGCAGGCCCGCATAGGTTTCTGGGACAGAATCTGGAGTGGCCATGCAGGTCGTCCCTCCACCCACAGGTGCCAGATCTCAGTGAGAGTCTTTTCTGCTTGCCGAGTGGGGAGTGGGGTGTCTCCATAACTCAGGTCGCTCGGGAGGCAGCAGTGGAGGTGGCAGCAGACAGGAGCTCCCAAAGCAGACAGGAGCTCAGATCTATTCTTGAAGGTCTCCCCGTAAACCACCAGAGGGAACTGAGCCCCCTGTGGCAGCCCAGCCCCCACCTGAGCACCTGAACTTAATCTCACACTGAATAGCAGCCCTGCCCCTGCTGAAAGCCCTGAGGCTAGGAAGCAGCATTTGAATCTCAGCCCCCAAGCACTAGCTGGGCAGATCTGGAGGCAAGGCAGGTGTAGAAAAGAAACTCAGAAGCCAAGTAAATGGTTGGGAAAATGCCCAGAAAAGGGGAAAAAAAAATTAGACCATAGAAGGTTACTTTCTTGGTGAACAGATATCTCCTCCCATCCTTTCAGATGAGGAAGAACAGTGCTTACCATCAGGGAAAGACATAGAAGTCAAGGCTTCTATATCCCAAACACCCAAAATAAATATTCATTGGGCTCAGGCCATGGAAGAGTTCAAAAAGGACTTTGAAAATCAAGTTAGAAATTTGGAGGAAAAACTGGGAAGAGAAATGAGGGAGATGCAGGAAAAGCATGAAAAGCAGGTCAGCACCTTGCTAAAGGAGACCCCCCAAAAAAATACTGAAGAAAATAACACCATGAAAAATAGGCTAAGTCAATTGGCAAAAGAGCTTCAAAAAGCCAATGAGGAGAAGAATGTTTTCAAAAGCAGAATTAGCCAAATGGAAAAGGAGGTTCAAAAGGTCACTGAAGAAAATAGTTCTCTCAAAATTAGAATGGAACAGATGGAGGCTAATGACTTTATGAGAAACCAAGAAATCCCAAAACAAAATCAAAAGAATGAAAAAAAATGGAAGATAATGTGAAATATTTCATTGGAAAAACAACTGACCTGTAAAATAGATGCAGGAGAAACAATTTAAAAATTATGGGACTACCTGAAAGCCATGATCAAAAAAAAGAGCCTAGACATCGTCTTTCATGAAATTATCAAGGAAAACTGCCCTGATATTCTACAACCAGAGGGCAAAGTAAGTATTCAAGGAATCCACCAAACACCACCTGAAAGAGTTCCAAAAAGAGAAACTCCTAGGAACATCTTGGCCAAATTCCAGAATTCCCAGGTCAAGGAAAAAATATTGCAAGCAGCTAGAAAGAAACAATTCAAGTATTGTGGAAATACAATCAGGATAACACAAGATCTAGCAGCTTCTACATAAAGGGATTGAAGGGCATGGAATAGGATATTCCAGAAGTCAAAGGAACTAGGACTCAAACCAAGGAATCACCTACCCAGAAAAACTAAGTAATACTTCAGGGAAAAAAAATGGTGATTAAATGAAATAGAGGACTTTCAAGCATTCTTGATGAAAAGACCAGAGCGGAAAAAAAAAAAAAAGATTAACTTTTCAAACAGAAGAATGAAGATAGGCATGAAAAGGTAAACAGCAAAGAGAAGTCAAAAGAGATTTTCTAAAGTTGAATTATTGGCATTCCTACATGGAAAGACAATATTTTTAAGTCTTGAAACTTTTCAGTATTTGGGTAGTTGTTGGGATTACACACACACAGGCACACACGAACATACACACATACACACAGAGAGACAGACAGCTCAGAGTGAATTGAATAGGATGAGATCATATCTTAAAAAAATGAAGTTACATGGTGAGAGAGAAATATATTGGGAGGAAAGAGGGAGAAATGGCATGGGGCAAATTATCTCTCATAGAAGAGGTAGGCAGGAGACTTTTTAGTGGAGGGAAAAAGAGGGAGGCTGAGCGAACAACATGAAGTTTTCATCACATTTTACTAAAGGAAGGAATAAAATGCACACTCATTTTGGTTTAAAAACCTATCTTACAGTACAGGAAAGTGGGAGAGAAGGGGATAAGCAGGGTGGGAAGGATGATGGAAGGGTGGGAGGAGAGAGCAATTTGAAATCAACACTCTTGGGGAGGGACAAGATCAAAAGAGAGAACAGAAGCAATGGGGGCAGGATAGGATGGAGGGAAATATAGTTAGTCTTACACAACATGACTATTATGGAAGTCATTTGCAAAATTGCACAGATATGGCCTGTATTGAATTGCTTGCCTTGATTAGAAGAGAGGGCAGAATGGTGATAGGGGAAATTAGAATGCTCAGTGTATTCTGGTGGGGGGAAGGGACAAATGGGGAGAAAATGTGGTACCCAAAATTTTGTGAAAATGAATGTAAAGAAGTTAGATAAATAAATTAAAAAAAAATAAATTGATCACCCCTTCATCTGCTCACTGAAGGGTTTGAGCTTATTACCACTTTAGGATGCCTACTATTTACCATTTTCTATGTACTAGGTTCAAATAAACATTGCTGAAATATATCAGTGGGTTGGAGGAATCCAAATTTTCATAGATTGTTTTACATCAAATTCTGATTATTGAGAAGATTAGAGTTAGTCTTGAGACTCTGAAGGATCCACAATTTCATTATTATGAGTAATCTCTCTACCAGTTTAGATCGCAGTCCTTCTATGTCTCATTAGATGAATGAGTAATCACTTCATGATCTTTATGCTAGGGATGAGCCTTTCCAAACATAACTAGGCTAATATTCAGAAGACATAATATTTCATGAGGCCTTTACAACAAGGCTTTCAGTCTTGGTAGGACAGGATCGATGTTCTCCACTAGGCTCATGTTGATGTCCTTTTTAGACATTAGACTAGAATTTTGTGGAATATAAATATTTTGCATTAATTACTTATTTAAAGATACAATCATTGCAGTACATCCTGGACTATGTCAGTTTTTTTTTTTTTCAAATTAATCATAGTAGCACAAATTTATAGGACTTTTGTGTTTACCAAACACATTTCTTGCTATGGTCCTATGATCGTAAAATAACCAACATCAACTTATAGACAAGAAGATTCAGAGAAAGAAAGTGAATTACCAAAGGGTAACACTAGGAAAAGAGCAAAACTAGATATGGAAACTGGGTCTCCTAAGTCAGACCAGGGACATCTACACTTTAATATACTTTCTCTTAAAATTCAAACTATACATTAATTGAAACTACATATTTTATGTGTATGTAATGTTAAACTTTCTCTAAAGATTAAAAAATTAGGACAGGTTTGACTTAAAAATGAATAATACATATTCTTTCTATCCTATATATATATATATATATATATATATATATATATATATATATATATATATATATATATATATATATATATATATATGCCTATAATCAGAGACAGAATATGAAAAATCTTTCTATATCATGGTCCCCACTGTGCAAACTACAGGTGCACTTTCTTAATATATTACAAAGTTAAAAATAATGACTGGATCATCACTCTGCCAATTAGCAGAGGAAAAGATCTGAGTTAACAAAGATGATACAATATGTGCAAGGATGTGGAATAAAGGAGATTTTCCTCATCCAATAGTTGATATCGTTTTCCTTGATTTTAAGCATTCTGATAAGAGACAACAAATTTGGATCATGAAGAAGAGTCCCTTAATATTGGGTTTAAATGAGGTCATGATGTTTGAATAAGTGATGTTTCAGTTTCTTTTTTTTCTTTCTTTTTTTTTGTGTTGGTGGTCACTAATTGATTGAATTCATTAAATAATCTGGTTGTTTTGGTTACAGTGATATGTTTTTTCATGATCACATTGAATGCTAGTAGGAAGTGATGGAATAAGCACTAAATCAGAAGACTTAGTTTTGAATCATCTTTTACAACAATTTATGTGTCCTTAGGTAAGTCAGCTAACCTCTCTGGGCCTCAGTTTCCTCATCTGTATTACTAGGGATTTCGGCTAGATGACTTCAGTTGTTTGATTTAAAGAACTCTAAAATGAATTTTATTCAGTTGAGTTGAGTGCTTTTTTTATCCTCATTTAAACCACTTGGTTTCAGTTCATTCAAGAAAATCAATTCTATTTTGTGATAGGTTCTTATTTGAGAAGAAATGGGATGATGGAATGTAATGAATAGAATACTGTACTTTTTACCCAGAAGAACTACATCTAAATCTTATTTCAAATGCTTAATATCTTTTGTTCTCAATTTAATTTTTCTTTAAAATGGGGTTAATAACATCTGTTGTATTGACCTCATGGGTTGTATAATAACTATCTGGTATTTTTCAAACCTTATGGAGCTTTATAAAGACCAATTATGAATATCACTCTGGTTCTCATGTATGTGGTAAATTTCATTGGAGTAATTCCCCTTTTAGGAATTTATTTTATATAATTTTTGTGGTTCCTGAGAAATGTAATTTTTCTACTTAATTTAATTCCACATAAATGCCTATTATATAGGAGAGGGTCTAGTGCTGGAAGCTAGGGAGAGGAAGAAGAAAAAAAAATGGAATAATCCTTACTCTATAATTTAGAGTTTATTAGAGAAGATTGAACATGTAGACAGCTATGTCTGTTTGGGATATGAATATGCATTCAACATGCAAACTATTCCTTAAGGTATTAATCCAGTTACTAGCAAAATAATATTGGGCGAGGGGCGGAGCCAAGATGGCGGAGTAGAAGGACGCACATTTACGAGCTCCGAGCCCACAACCCATGGAATTGAGGTAAAAGGAGATCCCCATAAATTCTGAATCTCTGCAGGGGGTGCATAAACATAGGGGAAGAGATTTCCATTCCACTGAACCCTGGAGAGCCGTCCCCGGGGTCCTTCGCACTCCGGAAAGCGGACCCCAACCCCACCCTGGCCGCGACCCAGAGAAGCTGACCCGAGCAGACTTCTGAGAGGAAAGCTCTGGGGGAAGCTCCGGCAGCCGGGAAAGTCCCTCCGCCCACAGAAACTACAGGTCAGTAAGAAAGAAGGCTGCGATAGGGGAGGGGAGCGGAGCACCTCCGTGACTCGGGCCCCCTCGGGAGGAAGCGGCTGCGGCAGAGACGGGGGCAGGAAGCAGCGGAGGCAGAGGCGTGGGCGGGCGGCTGAGGCGGCAACGGCCCGGGACTCAGGAATTCCCCAGCAGCAGGTAGGATCTTCAATACTGAAGGTCTTTCCAACCTGAGGGAGCCGAGCAGGGGAGACGGCCCTGCCCCCACCCTGCTCTACGGCTGAACGCCTCTGAATAAAACCCCCAAGGTAGCTGAGCACAGCAGGCGGGGCCCCCCACCCCCACCCGCTCCGTTCCTGAAAGTCTCTGCAGGAAGCCCCTGAGGGCCCAAGATTAGAAGGCGGCCCTGCCCCCACCCCTGCGCCAGAACTAAAGCTTGCCGCGGGAAAGCGCATTTGAATCTCAGAGGCCAAGCACTAGCTGGGCGGATCCAGGTGGAGGTAGAAAGGAATCTCAGAAGTCAAGTAACTGGCTGGGAAAATGCCTAGAAAGGGGAAGAAAAATAAGACTTTAGAGAGTTTTTTCCAACAAATGCAAATGATCCCGACATTCGGATCTGATGGGGAGGACGAGAACGTATTTTTCCCATCAGGGAAAGATGTGGAGGGTGGGGCCTCAGTACCCCAGACACCCCAGGGGGGTGTTTGTTGGGTGGGCTCAGGCCTTGGAAGAGCTTAAAAAGGACTTTGAAAAGCAAGTTAGACAGGTGGAGGAAAGACTGGGAAGAGAAATGACAAAGATGCAAGAAGAGTATGAAAAAAAGGTCAATATTTTGGTAAAGGAGACCCAAAAAAATGCTGAGGAAATTAACACCTTGAAAAATAGGCTCACTCAATTGGCAAAAGAGGTTCAAAAAGCCAATGAGGAGAAGAATGCATTCAAAAGCAGAATGAGCCAAATGGAAAAAGAGGCTCAAAAGCTCACTGAATTTAATAGTTCTCTCAAAATTAGAATGGAACAGATGGAGTCTAATGACTTTATGAGAAACCAAGAAATCACCAAACAAAACCAAAAGAACGATAAAATGGAAGAGAATGTGAAATATCTCATGGGAAAAACAACTGACCTGGAAAATAGATCCAGGAGAGACAACTTAAAAATTATGGGACTACCTGAAAGCCATGATCAAAAAAAGAGCCTAGACATCGTCTTGCATGAAATTATCAAGGAAAACTGCCCTGACATTCTAGGACCAGAGGGCAAAATAAGTATTGAAAGAATCCATCGATCACCACCTGAAAGAGATCCAAAAAGAGAAACTCCTAGGAACATTGTGGCCAAATTCCAGAACTCCCAGCTCAAGGAAAAAATCTTGCAAGCAGCTAGAAAGAAACAATTCCAGTACTGTGGAAATACAATCAGGATAACACAAGATCTAGCAGCTTCTACATTAAGGGATCGAAGGGCGTGGGATAGGATATTCCAGAAGGCAAAGGAACTAGGACTGAAACCAAGAATCACCTACCCAGCTAAAATGAGTATAATACTTCAAGGGAAAATATGGTCTTTCAATGAAACAGAGGACTTTCAATCATTCTTAATGAAAAGACCAGAGCTGAAAAGAAAATTTGACTTTCAAACACAAGAATGAGAGGAAGCATGCAAAAGTAAACAGCAAGGAGAAGTATTAAGGGACCTACCAGAAATGAACTGTTTGCATTCATACATGGAAAGACAATATTTGTAACTCTTAAAACTTTTCAGTATCTGGGTAGTTGGTGGGACCACACATACACATGTACACGCATGCACACACATACACACATGCATTCACATGCAGAGACAGAGAGCACAGATTGAACTGAATAGGATGGGACCATACCTTAAAAGAAATTAAGGTAAATGGTGAGAGAGAAATGTAGTGAGAGGAAAGAGGGGGAAATGGAAGGGGGTAACTATATGTCATTTAAGAGGCAAGTAGGAGATGTTTTTAGTGGAGGGAAAAAGAGGAGAGCTGAGGAAAAACAAACAAACAAACAAACAAACAAAAGTTTACCCTCATCACATTTGACTAAACGAAGGAGTGATATGCACACTCATTTTGGTATGAAAACCTATCTTACAGTATAAGAAAGCGGGGAAGAAGGAGATATTGGGGGGGGATGATGGAAGGGAGGGCAAAGGGAGGAGGGAGTAATTGAAAGTCAACACTTGGGGAGGGACAGGATCAAAGGACAGAAGAGAAACAATGAGGGGCAGGTTAGGAGGGATGGCAGTTCAGTTAGTCTTACACAACACGACTATCAGGAAGGTCATTTGCAAAGCTACACAGATATGGCCTATAATGAATTGCCTGCCGTACCAAAGGGAATGGGTGGGGAGGGAGGGATGGGGAGAATTTGGAACTCAAAGTTTTAGGAACAATTGTTTAGTATTGTTGTTGCAACTAGGAAAGAAGACACACAGTTAATGAGGAATAGAAAGTCATCTGGCCCTACAGGAGAAAAGAGAAGATAGAGACAAGGGAAGGGAGGGATGACAGAAGAGAGGACAGATTGGAAATAGGGAAAATTAGATTGCTTGGGGTATTGGGGTGGGGGGAGGGGAGAAAAGGGGAGAAAATTTGGAACCCAAAAATTTGTGAAAAGGAATGTAAAAAGCTAAATAAATAAATAAATTAAAAAAATAAAATAATATTGGGCATTTAATTTTATTTCTTTGTAGTAATAACATTTAATAGCATTAGAAATCAGCACTTTTGGTAGAATCAAAGTAAAATGCGACCATATTTTCAGCAACAAGTGCAAAACAAAAACCCAGACAAACTGCTCTAAGACTATTTGAGAAGGAAAAAAGAAGGAAGAAATAATTTATTAAGTACCTACTATGTTTCAGACACTGTGTTAAGGGCTTTAGAAATATTATTTCATTTGATTCTAGGAACAATTGAGTGAGGTAGGTGCTGTTAGCATCCCCATTCTATACTTGAGGAAACTGAGGCAAACAGAGTTTAGGTGATTTGACCAGGGTCATACAGGTAATATATTTCTGAGGTCACATTTGAATTCAGGTCTTTCTGATTGAAAGCCTATTTATTCACTATGTCACCTAGTGACCTAAGGGAGGAATCATTTTTAGCTTAGGAGGACTAGGAATGCATAGTGGTGGAGGTAGCATCTATTCTTGCCAATGGGCGAGGAGGACTTCACTATACAATGCTTTCTCTAAGGACACATCTCCCAATTCCAATATCAATGGCAGCTTACTGATAGAAAGGTGATTCAAGTGAGTCAACACATGAAGAACAGTCATTGAAAGAGCTAAATCAACTTCTAGATTTATACTCTGAACAATTAAGAACCTGAGCAAAGGTCAGTCCATAGATGTCAGCTGCTCCAAATGGCTAAAATCCTTTGAAAAATGAACAGCTGCATTTGGCTCCAACTGAAGCTGTCAAGTGACACCAACATCTTATATACACCAAGACAGAACCGGTACTGTCTCCCACCTCTCTGTGTCATCATACTTCATAATTCTCTTAATCAAAAGTAAACACTGAAATGAAAAATAAAACAATGGTAACAAATCCTTCTTGTAAATGATGCATTGATATCAGCAAATTTAATTTGTGTTCATCACTTTCTACATATTGTTACTACGATATCTAGCTCTTTGTGCAAGACTCAACAAAGACAGGATTTATTTTTTACAAGAATTCTAGACATTTTAGATATCAGTCATATCAGATACACCATTCTTTATCTTTGGCTTTGCTAAGTTTGAAAAGCACTCTGAGTGCCTCATAATTGTGAAGAGATGAGCAGTTTGATTTGAATAAGCTCAAATTGTGAAGGTAATCCAGAGTCAGGGCATAGGATATTATATAGTATATTATAAGACAGCACCTTTGAGAACATCTACGTTCATTTTACAGATGAAGAAACTGATGTTCAAAGATGTAATGTCTTCTTCCCAACATCATGCAGGTCAGCAGTTTCAACAGAAATGAAGGCAGTTAATCGGTCCATAAAGAGCCTCATGGATTGCATATTGACATAGTTTCAAAATGCAATGTCATCTATGTATTTTTTATTATGTTGGATATTTTCTCAAATACACTTTAATCTACACCTCATTGCACTTGAAAGTATTTTTGGAAAGCCATGTGTTTGATATCTCTTGATATAAATACAAATAATTGAATTTTAATTTGAACCTGGGCTTACCAATTTCAAATAATAATGATAAACATAATGATAATAAATATCATTTATATAGAACTTGAATGTCTACAAAATACATTACATATTTTATCTCATTTGATCCTTACATTATCCAGAAACATAAGTCCTTTGATATCCTCATTTTACAAATGAGGAAACAAAGGCTGATAAATTAAGATCAAGGATTTGCTACTAAGTCTTTCAAATACAAATCCATCACTCTTTCTTCTGCCTTTCATCAAAATTATTCTAAATAATTATAATGGATATATAACCTTAACTCTGAAATTTAAGATGATTTATATGAATTCCTTGATCCTTAAACTCCTCAAAATACAAGTTCAGTGAATTTTAGTTGATATTCTAAAATATTTTAAATGCCCAGAATGGGAAGACATTGTAATTATATGTCTTTCTCATATTAAACTGAGATAAGGAACAGTAAATAGAATGAAATTAGGACTGAAAACGTAGACACATGAGACAATTGGGAGATTATTTCAAAGGGTACAATAAGTTCTCTCTCATTTGATATTATCAGAGAAACAACCACTTAAAAAATTAAGTGTTGGTAAACAATTTCTTGCTATAGGTACCACATTATGAGGTGCCTGTTTTCAAAAATGGAATAAAAGAAATTGTCCAGTAAGTCTCATTTTAATATCTCTTCATAACATGGAAGTGACCCTGAGGTTCTGAAGTTTATGTTAGCAAAAAGGAAATTGTGCCAGGTTATATTATGCAGGAAAATTTAATAATATACAGTCTCACCTACTCGTGCTGCTATTCTGAGTACCAAACTGACTGAGGGCAGAGAGGCTCATAGCCAGTAGGTTGGCCAGCACACATGATGAATCATTTGCCTGTGGCAGTCCATCAGGCAAAGATTAAATATGACCTGCAGGCCTGTGTTGAGTCAGTGGTGTTATAGAAGAAAAAGAAATAGAGAGAAATATATATTTAGATTGGATGCAGTGTGGAGTAGTGGAAAAAGGGTAACATTTGGAAGCAGGAAGACCTAAGTTCAAGTCTGGTCTTACACACACACACACACACACACACACACACACACACGCACACACACACACGTGTATATAATATATATGTATATATATATATGGATGTGTGTATATGCGTATACACACATACATACATACACACATAAGTATATGTTTATATATACATATATCTCTGTCTCTGTCTATCTATCTATCTATCTATCTATCTATCTATCTATCTATGTATATAAAATCTGTGAGGGTGTAGGCAACCTGGTTAATGCTTCAGTGCTTGGGATATACTCTAAATTTCCAATCTGCATCTGTGGAGGGAGTTGTCACACTGTAAATATATCACGTTAATGAACAGCAGGTCCCATACAATTTATTTGAGATTTTTTCTTTTAAAACAACTTTTTTTTTAAAGACACAGCTTGGTGGTGCATGGTTAGAGTGTTGAAACTGGAGTAAAGAAGACCAGAGTTAAAATCTGTTTTCAAACACTTAATAGAATGCGACTGTGGGAAGTCACTTAAACCCTCTCTTCCTTGGTTTCCTCAAATGTAATAGTAATAGCACTTAATTGCAAAGTTCTTGTGAGGATCAAATGAGATAGCATTTGTAAAGTACTTAGCACAGCACCTGGTACACAGTAGACATGCAGTAAATATTTATTTTCCTTTTTTTTTCCCCTAAAAGGGTCCAACTCAACGTCAAAATTACAAAAAAAAAGAAACTAATGTTAAAGTGAAACAGCTTTAACCTAGCCAACTTAAATAATCCATTGAGGCCAGACATTGGGAAATGGCAAAAAATAAAAAGATGTAGATATTGAGCATTCAACATGATAATCATGAGTCCACAGAGTATTAAATAAATTGGCTTTTGCTGTATTTAACAAATGTATGAATCTATAGAATGACAGAGGATATTCAAAGGAAAGATGAGAGTTCAGTCAGGGAAAATTCCATGTAAGTTAAAAAAAATCAGAATTTGTTACTTTCTAGAGAAATAATGTCAGTAAGAATAATATGACTCTTTATCTATTTTCCTGGACTTTCCAAATATCTCTTTACCTGATTCATACATAATAATGTGGATGTAGGCTGCATTTGGAGAAAGAGAACAAAGACATGAAGGAAAAAAAAAACAAACCCAAAAAACCCTTTTCTCCCTAATGAGCTTTGAAAAAATGATTCATCAATTATTGCCATTAACAGATGATTCATTTATTTTAATTAGCAAATTAACATGATTGCATATCCAATTATGAATCTTATATGATTTTGAAAATGTTTACTTTGAAGTTACCCTGAGTTACACAATATGATTTTTAAGTAAAAAGTTTTTTCATAACAGCATTTCATTTTCCAATGCAGACCAGTCAGACACAGCACCCACTCAAGGAGTTGAAAGCATCAGTTCAAATTCAATAACAAAATTCAACCAATATTTATTGGATGCCTGTGTAGTCCAAACCAGCTGCCTCCATTAAGACCAGAAAGGGGTAGAAACAGTTGCTAGTTCTCTAAGAATAAAAAACAAAAGCCAAAACATTGAACTGGGGAGGCATCACACCATCTGCTTCTGATTTTTAACTCAACGCATCTCCTCATTCTCCCACTTGTTACTCAACTCCCCACCTTTCCTGCTTTACTATTGATCTCTTCATGGGCAAGGGCAGTTCTGTACTCATTTACTTTACCTCAATGTCAAATAATCCAAGGTTTCAGTGGGATGGGTACCTCATTCACTGAACTGATCACAAGCCTACTAAACCATGTTCATGTGTCCTGAAGCCAGAAAATCACCTGATCACCAATGTCCCAGTCATCAGCCTTTCTGAATTTAGCTTGATATTCAGTTAACAGAGACATAATACATAACTCTGTACTGATTTGGTTGATTTTCTAATTAGTGAATGATTGATTACTTTCCTTTTACTCAAACACAAACTTTTAGTTAATACAGCATATGAAATAAAATAAAGCAAACTACTGGTGCATGTAGTAGGTATGAAGAAATCATTCATTGAATTAAATTTATTATTGATCCTCTTTGTTGAGTGAGTGAATGAAAGATCATTTATTAAACCCTTGTTGTGTGTCAAGAACTGAGATAATCTAAGGACTGTGGATACAAATATACAAGCAAAGACAATTCAATTCTTGTATATTCTAAGAGAAGGAGACAGTACACATATACTGGAATAGTGGTCTGAAAGGGATGCTTTGGTGTGAAAAGTTACAGGAAAGGTAAATGGCACTGTAGGGAATAGAGTTGAAATGATTACATATTTAGAACTAGAAAGTGGAAGGTACACACAAGGGTATGGTTCCTGATGAAGAGGTAGGGGAAGAGTAAATTGAAGCAAGGTTAGAGTCTGGGCCTAGATGTAGTGGGCAACCAAGCCAATCATGCATCTATGTAGGAATGCCCATTATGGGAATTCCAAGCCAAAATAAAAGGGTTAAGTTTCCAAGCATTGGTTCCTGGCATTGTAGATGACTGTCTGGCTATCCCTCTTTCCAAGACATTACTTTTCTGCTCTTAACAAAGTTCCCATAGGTGTTAATTTTAAGATCCCATTTACTTCTAGCTGAGTATTACGGTTCAGGATGACTTTTAAATAACTCTGCCTATCATGGATATTATCCAGGTATTTGGTAGCTCTAGAAGGGCAGTGTATATATGTTGAGTATGGAGTCAGGAAAGCTTATCTTCCTGCGTTCAAATCTGGCCTCAGACACTTTGCTATGTGACACTGGGCAAGTCACTTAATCCTATTTGCATCAATTTCCTCATCTATAAAGTGAGCTGAAGAACAAATAAGTGGCAAGCCAATACAGTATCTCTGCCAAGAAAATCCCAAACAGGGTCAAGAAGAGACTAACATGACTGAAATTTATGAACAACAAATTGATATTTCCTTGCAGCTGAGTATGACAGTTCAGGATGATGTCCAGATATATCTTCAATGACCTGATACAACAGCATCTTCTGTGATCAAGGCATAGGCTTGATCCTATTAGAGTGCAAAGAAGAGTAGGGTAATAAGATTTACCTTGGAGATCAACAAATTGAATTTCTCCATTTTATAGATGAGGAAATTAAGTCCCATATAAGCTAGGTGATATTGTGGAGGTATAATCAATAAGACTTAAGAACTAATTGTATATGGGATGGAGAAAATGGAGACTAAAAAAAAATAAATCAAAAATTGCTCAAGGTTTTGAACCTGCATGGCCAGAAGGATGGTGGAGTCCACAAAAAAAAAAAAATAAGAATGTTAGCATGATGGGTAGAGTTAGGGGAAGATAGCATGTTTTACTTTAGACATGTGAACTTTGAAATTCCTATGTGATCCTGAAGAAAAGAAGCCCTCTGTCTACATCAACTATGATCTAACTGCCAACCATATGGTAGGCAAGTCAATCCAAATGAACTAGCAAGGCTGTCGAAGAGAAGAAGTGGTATTTGCTAGACAAAGTCAAACCATTGCCACCACTTTGGCCATTACATCTTCTCAGACTTAAATGGAAACAGCTCATGATCATGATTCCAATAGCCACTGGAAAAGCAATATAGCCATCATATGTATAAAATCAACCCTTGTGAAGAAATAACTTGGAAACTGCTTCTACTGAAGACTAGAAAGAAAGTTCCCACTACCCAAATCCATAACATGATCAAATTGCTTAAACTCAGAAATTGATATGATTTTGTCAGTGGGAATAAAATTAAGGAAAATATCACAGCTACGTTTCGCAGTGTTTCAAATACTGGACTTAGGGTCAGGAAGACCTGTTTCAGACATGTAACAGCTAAATGACTAAGTCACGTAACCAGTCTGCCTCAGTTTCCTCATCTGTAGAATGGGGATAGTAATAAGAGAAACCTCACAAGTCTCAAATGAGATATTATTCATAAAATATTTAGTACAATACCACCAGTTACTTTGCTCAATTTTGACTCCATCACTACCACCTCCCCACTACCACCTCCTTAATTATCATTGTCATCATCATCATCATCATCATCGTCGTCGTCATCATCATCGTCGTCGTCATCATCATCATCATTGTTTTAGACTCCAAATTCAATTCTTTTCAGCACACTGCATTGCCTCTAAGACTTGTTTTCTACCCCCAGGGATTTACATACTTGTCATTTAATAGTGAAAATAAAGACATACTCCTTTAAAATGACAAAAAATAAGATATACGAACATAAGAGAGGTACACACCAAACACAAGGAGAGTTTCCAGAATGGAGGAAGACAAATGAAATCCACGTCTTTGTTTCAGAAAAGTAGAGATACAAATTCCAAATTCATAATTGATTCATAGGTTTATACCACAGAAACAAAACATGTCTAAAATGATCATAGAAAAGAAAAGCCCTGACAATTAGTTATGTAAAATGGTACTAGGAACTGACACCTTTAAACATGATGACATGCTTTTTTTCTTATTTTCAGCAAATAATGCAGTGTTGTGTCTCTGGGCAAGTGAGATTTTCTCAGACAAATAACCTCATTTTTCTATCCTCAATCTACTTAGCAGATAACAACTGAGATGACAGCACATTACTGACGTCCTTGCAAATTGGTTTGCTTTTGGATATATGTAAGCATGACTGCTTAAGTCAAAGTTTTATATTCTTCTATAATATAAAACATTACACACACAATAAAACATGAATTCACTCTCCTGGAACATGTTTCCAATATCCTGCAAAGTGCCAATCTCCAAATAATGGAGTTTTGTGACTTCCTTTTTGTCGTGTTCAGTGCTGCTGAGGATAACCATCCATCTATTTTTTTCCAACTGATAAGGCTAATTTTCCTCACTGATAAGGCAGGAGAGGAATAAACACTGCCTAGCCATCTCATTAAAGAAGCATGACTAAAATGGTATACTCTCAGACCTGGGTTTTGCTTCACTGAAGTTTTATAAAATGGTAGTTTGTAGATTAATATGTGCAGGATGATTAGTAAATGTCTCTAGGTAGATTACAAATATAATAGCAGAGATTGCATCAATAGTATTTAAGCAAATATTTACTACCTTAATTGCAAAATAAATGACTTTTGATATTTTCATATATTATCTTATTTTTCAATATATCACACTGAAACTTCCACTTTAAAAAAAATAAAAATGCAACTAGCACTTCCATTAAGATAATTGGGAATTTTTCCATATCTTTATGAATTTTACCAACAGAGTGTCAGGGCTGAATTGCAAGTAGAAATGCCATTGTTTCCTGAGTATTATTCACTTTCCATTTTCATTAAAATCCAATCTTCCTTTATTCATTAAAAATACACATTTAATTTATATCCTGCTTACTTGGTTTTTCTATTATCATCACAACACCCACCCAATTACCCATACTTAACAGATGTAAGTGAAATTAATATCCATCAAAGATAATCCTTATCTACTGCCCGCGCATTTTGTTCGTAGCTAATCACACTTTTTGATTAGTTGCATAAGACCATCAAGTACCAAACATTGTGTAACTTTAATGTGCTATTATTAACTTTGTTCCATATATTTTAGGATTCTCTTTCAAAATATCTGATAATGAAATTTCTAGCTTGCAGGTCTGAAAAATGTATTGGGCTTTTATAATCCAAAGCGAATTGTTGGCATGTATACAAGGGTTTGCTGATAAATATTTAACAATTTGCTCATTGACAGTGTAGGACACACTTTTAAGTTTCACCTGCATTCTTAACATTTTCTCCATCAATTTCTTATAGACAATTAGCAAAATTCTAAACAACTAGAAAAACAACGAAACAAGTTCTGCTTTTTAGCATTTTTTTCAAATTTTTGAGGTGAAATTTAACAATGGCTCTCAAAGGGATGACTGGTTTGAGCATAGCCCTGTAATGTACCTTTGAGAAGGATTACCTATTTAGCTATCCATCTTAAGATGGTTCTTTTCCCATTACCAATTCAAGAAGCATCATGGGATAACTAATAAATGCAAGAAAAACTGGGTTTGAGTGTCAATCAGATTGTCTGACCATGAATAAGTATCTTAAGCTCTCAGTTCTCTGGATTACAATCTAGAAAAAGAACTTACAAATGAGTTACTACTCTGCATTGACCCTGGGAGTCCCTGTATTGATGGGATACAAGATGTGGATCTCAACATGTTTTATTCCATTGAACAAGTTAGTAGTTCTGTGAAGCCTTTGGACCTCTTCTGAGAACTATGTTCTTAAATGTATAAAATAGATTATGCAGAATTATCAAGTCAACTATATAAAAATATTATAGACCTCAGTTTGAGAACTCCTGGGACAAGCCTTTCTTTCTTTTTTTCTGGCTATTTTCACAGGATAATGGACAAACTGGTTAATTCAAGTTCTGATTGAATTGGTACAAGATTGTTCATTCCAAATAAATTGATTGCTCAAGTCATTTAAAAATCAGTTTTACTGCTTATTGTTCTTGGTTTGTCTCCTCATTGTCCACCCTCCTAAATATACTGAATGGACTTAATTTTCACCTGAATCAGCTGAAGGTATATAGAGTAAAATGAAGCTTTGAAAGATCTCCTTAAGACAAGTGTTTCTCATGGATTCATTAAAATCAACCATGACTTAATGATAGATGTAACTATGGAGATAACTTTGTTCAATAATCCACAGAAGACTGACACTAAGTGAAGCCTCAAAGAGGGAGGCACCTGTTCACCAGTGTTATGGAGCATATCCTGTACAAAGTCCAAATAAAACATGAATTATATGTTGTTTCTTATTTGCAGATGGCATTGGATTAATTGTAAAGAGCTTGAAAACATCCTAAACCCTCCTCAGTGAAATCCAATTCAATTCAACAAAAAGCATTTATTAGGATCTCACCATTATGTGCAAGGCACTTAAAAATGCAATAAGGACACGATAGTAAAAAAAAAAATCCCTGTCCTAAAGGAATTTCCATTCTATTGGACCAGGGGAAAATAAAATATGTTAACACATATGTGTGTGTGTATAAATATGGTGACTTGAGAAGGAAACAATGGGCATACAAAAACAGTAACTATTAAGGGAAAATCTATAGTGGTACATAAGAAACTGGGCTAATCTTCCAAGAATAAAAAACAGTAACTAAGTATAAAAATATTCCTATGACATAGACCATGACAAACAGCTAGTAGTTAGCAGATGATAATGATGTAGCTTTACATAGTACTTGGTATTATAGGACCTAGACCAAGGAACTTTAGAATGTCTTGTCCAATTCTCTTATTTTATGGATGTACAACCTGAGTCACTTCAGTGATTTGCTTTATTCACATAGGTATTAATGGTAGTCACTACCACCATGGGAGCCACCACCACCACCACCACCACTACCATTAATACCTAAGTGAATAAGGCAAGTCACTAAAGTGACTCAGATTGTACATCCATAAAATAAGGGAATTGGACAAGATCTTGTACATACTTTGAAGGTCTAGCAAGAGCAAACATAATTCTTCCACCTCAAACATTATACCATCATAGGCATAAAATCCCCTCATATTACTATAGTCTTACACATCTTAACTCATTTCTCATATAGCATAGTCCCACCAGATTCCAAGTTCAAAGTCCCTGATCCCTAGCTTCTCAGAATTTCCCTGCTAGATTGGCAATAAAATTGGGTTTAGAATTTTGCCTTCAAGGTCACCAAGACTTGAGCTTCCAGGGTCTGAGGACTTCACTTCCTGAGCCTAGAACGGAAAAGTACAAAACAAAAAGCAAATGAAAGCCCTCAAACTCATTACTTGCAGCCACAGGGACTAAAATAGAATAAGGAGATAGCCTTTCTTTCCACCCTGCTTAGTTCATGATATCTAAACTGTGGGTGGTCAGGACCAGTGTCATGGAGAAGCTAACAAGAGAGAGTGATCCAGTCTAGCAGTTTTAACGATTCAGGCTGTTCCATATATATGCCAAAAGGAAAGAGGGTACTCCCATCCACATTGTAGTTCCCTGCCATCAACATAAGTGTTCCCTGTCATCTTCCATGTGGATGTCTCCATCTTAGGTAATCTAGGCATGTGTAAGAGCCTTGTTTCATTTAAAATAAGGGAATTGGGCTATTTGGCCTCTCATATCCCTTCCAGTTTTTAACAGATTATGATTTTATGTTGAAGGATCATTGGGTTTATATTTGGAAAGTTTCTAGAGATGTTTGGGAATTTAGAGTGCTACCTTATCATGACAAATGAAAATGGTCATGTTCTGAGAGGTTAACTTGTCCAAAGTTTCAGACAACTAGCAAATGTAAGACTGATGATTCATATTCAGATTATCTGACTCCAGAGTCAGTGTTCATTCCACCACACTCCACTATTTATAAACCAGAGGTGAGCAGGATGAGATTCTGGTTATTGAGCATTGATAAATGTGTGAATGAATGAATATTGATAAGTATAGTAGTCTATGAGTTTCAAACAGATTAATGAGTTTTAAGGTATATCCTTAAAAAAAGAGACAAATGACCATACAATTACTTAAGTTTGGGAAATTAATTTTATAGTTTATTTCCCTCACATTACAGTGACAAAAATTGTGATGGAAATATTTAAGTGATTTGTCTAAGGTAACAGAGGCATAACTCTCAACAACAAAGCATCATATTCAAATCCAAGAAAGTTCTGCTTTGGTTGAAAGTGAAATAATGAAAAGAAAAGTCATGTAAGACCTTCTACGAATAACCCACAAGTTGAGCCAATAGTGCTGCTTGAAGGAATGCTATTTATAAACAGGAATGGGGGAAAGATAGAGAAGAGGACTGTCTCTTCTCTTTACTGAAAGATCACATGTTTACATTTTACTATGAGAACTGTCATTTCCCAGGGAAAGTTATGTTATTCATTATTGTAGGAGCATTTACTGCAAATGCACTGGAGGGTTTTAACAAGAAAAAAAAGCTCAGATAATACAAGTGATATCATATTCCTTCTCAAATTGCAGCCCTCCCAAATTAAGGAGCGCAATATCTGAATTTAGCAGGTATAAAAATTAAAGTTTACTTGATACTGCTGCAAATTGGCAATTCAATTTTATTGCATTTTCTTCTGCACATATTTATTTTATCTTTTTGGTTTGTTGAAAGACTTTGCAATCAAATGAACTCTTTTTATCCTACAGCACATTGACTGCATACTAAACTATAATAAAATTTCTTAAGTGAAAATAAGGCTGACTGATAAAGTTTCTACTCCCTTTAAAAAGCAAAGCAAAAGACATTTAGATGGGTTAATAAGCTAGTTTGTGTGTTGTCTAATTAAGTTACACAAAACACAAATGACTGGATTTATTGAAGTTAAGGATGGCCTGCTCATTGTCTCCCTCCTAAGATCAGTACCAATGTTGACTTCAATGAAATAACCTCCACCATCCTTCTTCTGGGGAGAGAGGGAGAGAGAGAGAGAGAGAAAGAGAGAGAGAGAGAGAGAGAGAGAGAGAGAGACAGAGACAGAGACAGAGACAGAGAGACAGAGAGAGACAGAGACACAGAGAGAGAGACAGAGACAAAGAGAAAGATAGAGACAGAGAGAGATAGAGACAGACAGAGATATCCCCTTTGTTCTTATGTAGTGTCACAGTCATAAATCTAGATGAGAAGACAGGATATAGTCCAGTTTCTTTATTTTGCTGATGAGTAAACTGAGGACTAGAGAGGTTAAGTAACTTTTCCAGCATTGTGTGGTTATCATGTAAGAGAGTCAAGACTTGTGAAGGGCTCTGTGACTCCAACTTCAGCCCTCCGAATTCAGTAATCTTCCCAATGGCCTGAACCTTGCAAAATGTGTATTATTGTACCTGATTTTTTTTCCCTTCAAAGTCTTTGGAAAGATCTTTTGAGTTATTTCTTTAGGTATTGCTCTTCTGAGTCTTACCGCCTCCTTTTTTAGATATCCCTATAAATAGACCTGTCCTATGGATTCTGTACTTTAGATATTTTCACTAAAACAGTAACTTTTCAGGTTCTTTCAAAGGAAGGTTCTTCTAAAAGCCAAGGGCCCCCACATAACTCTTTATCATGATCTCTTAAAAGACCAGATCCATCATGAATGACGATCTTGAAGAATGGTGCTGTCAGAAAAGAGCAAATGGTGCTAAAGAAATGTTTGCATTGAATCACAAAGACAAAACTAAACACCCACAGGGACAGGCTTGGAACTGTACCTTGGATGTTCAAGTTCTGTTGTGACAACATTTTTGACATAAGAAAATGAATGAGAGTTTTCCTGACTTTCAGGAAAGTTTGTTCTCTATTTAGCTTAAATATATACTCTATATTGGTGTGGATTTGTCTCCATTAAACACAGTTCATATTCTTTTCATGTGAAAAAGGTATATTTTAACAAAATACTCCCTAAAATTTAAGATAAACTTGGAAAAGTAGTCAATTAAAGCAGTGATTTAAATAGCTTCTCAATAACTAATATGCCTGTAGAGTTTTATGGCGTTTTGCTTGCTTTATAACTGTAGCATTTTATAGTGTTTATAACTACAACTATAGTGTTTTACTTGCTTTATAACAACCCTGATGCACACTACTGTTCAGTATTATGTCCATTTTAAAGCTGAAGAAACTGATACTCAGAAGAGTAAAGTGACATACAATTGATTATATAGCTTGAAAGTATTGAAGTCCAATCCATAACTGTATCTCATGGATAACCTGAAATTTGTCCCAGGTTGCTGAAATTTACTTCCACACCATCAGCAGGAAGACACGACTAACCAGTGCTATGAAAAATATTTTGTCATCTAACCTCCAGCCCAAAGTGGTCTCGATATTTTATAATTCCCTCTTCTCAATGGTTGCCATGACCCATCCCATTCTCTGCATGACCATACATTCCCATCAGTGAGAATATTCTTCTGAGTAGTCTTTTCCCCTCAGTGTCACTTCTTGCCTGGCATACGTCTCCCAATGTTCTTTGATTCGCTTGCTGCGTTTGCCACAATCACTGTTCTGTTATTGACTTTCTAAGGTTAAAGAAGATCGCCACCACAATTTCCCTGGTGTAATCCTCCATCCCTCCCCCCCCACCCCAATCTGTGCTTTCAAACCTCATACACACTGGCAGACTGGGTTGATGTTGACCATCTGTCCACTCAAGATTCTAGAGATACCCCGAGGTGTTAGGGATAATAATACTGTTCTCAAGTTCCCATTAGTATATTTTTTCAATATCAATTAATAAGTTACCAACAACTCAATATCAAAAAAGTGCTATCATTAAGCTTTATAAAGATATGTTGAGAATGTATAGCAAAGACACAAGTACAAAAAAAAATTTTTTAAAATCATTTCACGACTTAGAGGGTTCACTATTCCTTGGGTTGGGGGACTCAAACTTGAAGCCCAGAGATACTGAAGCACATATGTGGAGAACATAAGTAGTCAATTCCTGGCCCTGGGAGACCTCTTCTTCCATGTCAGCATGTCTACTAAGCTTAGTTCTGGGTACGGCAGATGGAGAACTCACTTCCATGATCAACTAGACTGGCCCCTTGCTAAGTTGAGTTGAGCAGTTTACAAAGAAACTTATGTAGTTTTCCCTATTAGGCAGCTAGGTACTAAAATGACTATAGTGTTTGGTTTGAAATGAGAAGTAAGATAATTCAGCCTTAGAACAACTATGTATGTGACACTGGGCAAATCACTTCACTTTTCTCAGCCTAAATTTTCTTATTTCTAAAATGAGCATAACAATAGTGCAAGCCTCCCAGGATTGTTGCAAATAGAAAAACAAAACAAAACAGGAGATAATATTTATAAAACTAAAAGCACTAAAAAAATAATGGTGGCTATTTAACTATCATACCTATCAGCAAATTGTTACTGGGTCCTGATGTAAAATCTATGCTATTTCTTCCAAGACAAATTCACGAGGTTGTAACTTTATCAATAAACCAAAGAAATGGAAGAGAGAGACACCATGCATTCTTGCCCATGTGGCACTGGGTAGGAAGAAAAGGTCATCTTAGATAGTGTCCCTGCCCCAACACTTGTCTGGTGGCTTGCAGAAGTTCTTTTTTTCTACACTCTAAAGCTACCAGGAAAGAGAACAATGTTGAATTGCTTGAATATTCTGTATGTCAGTAGAGCTCCAACTCTTTTATTTGTAGTTGGTGTTCAGTCATTGAGTTGTGTCCAAGTTTTTGTGATATCTCTTCTCATTATGTCACCAAAATATTTACGTCTCAGATTCAGTATTTGACCTTCGGGTGAATAGCATGAAATAATTTATTTAAGCATGGACTGATTTGATCTCCTTACTGTCTAGGGGACTCTCAAAGCACTGCAAAGACTCCCCAGCACTAGAATTCAAGTGTCAGTCCTATGGCATTCAGTTTTCTTATAGTCCAGCTTTCACAGCTATACAGTGCTAATAGAGAACCATAGCTTTGACCTTATGTACGTTTGTTGGTATGGTGATATCTCGTCCAATTTGCCATACCTTTCTTTCCAAGAAGAAATGATCTTTTAATTTCATGACTTCATTTACCATCTGCAATAATTATTTTGTTGTTACTGTTGCAATGGTCTTCTTGAGTGGATTATTTTTTGTGGGAACTCTCCACTGTGACCTCTCCATCTTGGCTAATCCTTCCTGCTGTAGCTCATAGTTTCATGGAGCTACAAAAGTCCTTTTGACATAACAAGGTAGCAATCTGAAAAGGCATTATTTCAGTATTGTCACTACCATAGCTATTAGGGAAACTGACATGTTCAAGAAAAATAAGAATTTAAAAACGAAGTATAAGAATGAGTAATAAAATTTTCACCTGGTCTGCCACTTTTTTGAGAAGGTTGAGTTGTCACAGGCCTCTGATAATTGTTAGAAGGTCCTGCTGTCATGGGCCTACAGATTCCAGACTGCAGAAGATTCTAAAGTCCTTGAGGGCAGAAGCCCTTAAGAAAATATTTTTGTATATCCAGTGCCTCAAACGCTGCCTTGATTGGTAAAGACGTTTTAGTTAACATTTGCTGAATTGACTAGAATAATTTTCTCTGGCAAGGGAATAATTAAAGAGAAGTTCTCCTTCTTTGGTAATTCAGTATTTCCATGACTGTATCAGAGAAACTCTAAGGGGACAATGAGTTAAATACCATTCATGACCACTTTTCATTCCTAATTCTATGAAGTTCTCTTGTCACTGTAGCTACCTGTTATACAGAAAAACGGTTGTCATAGTGAAAAGAGAATATACTTTTCCTTAGCTCCATAAAGTAAAAATAGGAGTAGTGAATGGAAGAGCTTTAAAGAGGTGAATTCCAGTTCAATATAAGGAGAAAAAAAAAACACTTTCTACCCATTAGAAAAAAATTAGTTCTCTATCATTTATGTCTTCAAGTCGAAGATGAATGGCCACTTGGGGATGTTGGTTGAATTAAAGTAAATGGATATTGTAGAAGAGATTCCTCCTCAGACTGGTGTTGGAGAAGATGTCTGCTGAAGCCTCATCCACTTAATTCAATCCAACAAGTAGCATTTCTCAAGTGCCATCTGTGTGCCAGGCACCATGGAAGGTACTGAAGATACACAGATACACAGCAACAAAAAGTAGCCCCTGCTCTGAAAAAGCCTAAACATTACTAAAGATTCCCTTATGTAATATGATGACTATATTCTTGCCACCCTCCAGAAACCAAGTGTCTTGGAGCTATCTCTCACTTGTATTAATACTGCTGGCATTTTCAAACAAATAGGCATCAGTTTGAAATTCTGCTTCAGCATAAATAGAATAACATACAATTCCATATATTAAAGTATATGGGACCCAAAGTATATCCTCATTTATTCTGCAACTTTTCTAGTAAATCCGAGCTTATGAAGCAGTGAATGAATCACTTTCTTAAATTGTGTCTATACATCCTTGATACACCAGTCAATTTAGGAAATTTGGCAAGAAATCAGTCAAACGAGGTGCTTCACTTAACTGAGAAAAGTTCCATTGATTTGGTTCATTCAGGCAGTGAACAGCAATCGCCTCAGTGGCCTTCTGTGGATACAGATTTAGTTGGATCCAAATGAATTCAGAAAATATTAAGTTCTTTGTCTCTTGATGGACACAAGAAAAAATTCTTAATTTATGTCCTCTGCCATTGGGGAAAATACACGGTAGTAGGGGATATTACAATCAAAGAGGTAAATATAATGTAAAATAATAACTGATTATGACTTGAGAGCACTGATGATTAAAATGCCATGTGAGCATGGTCAGAGCAGTCAGTACACGCCTGTAATCTTGCTATCTGGGAGTTGGAGATTGGAGGATCTCCTGAGCTCTGCAGGTCTGAGCTAGGGTGAACAATTACATGTTCACACTAAGTTTGGCATAAACATAGGGACCTTCCTCTATGGGAACTGGACAGTAGGTTACCTAATCTAAGGGGAAAAAGACCACAATGGGAAGTCCAGGGGAAAAGCATCATGACTGATCATGATCAGAACTGTAATTTGAAAGTGTAATTTGAATTGGGATGCTAAACATAGGTCAGGAATTCAGTAGACACAGAGGGACATCTCAGGGAGAAGGAGTTAGAAAAGCATAGAACATATATGAAGACATGGGCAGACATAACCTAGTTTGCTTGAAGCATAGATTATATGGAAAGTAATTGCATTGCTTAAATTTAGAAAGGGAAAGACTTGTTAGGTTGCAGGGAGAGGATCATGAGTACCTAGCAAAGGAGTATTGGCTTTAATATAGAATATGTCAATATATTTATTGCCACAGTTTTTGCACTAGCAAAATACTGGAAATAAAGTAAGTGTCCATTGATTGGCAAACGGATAAATAAATTTTGGCATAGACTTAAGCCTGATTCTGATAATTCTTGGTAGCATTAATCTATGTAGGAAAGCTCTTTGAGATTTACGTATGCAAGAAAAGATAGTGGAGGATTTCAGCTGCCTGATTGTCAGGGTGGCAAATATTTTTTTTTTCCTTTTCCTAATGTGTCTCCAGAGGATGTGTTACTAAGTGATTCAGAGTAGGAAGTGGAAAATAAGGGTAATCAAAAAGTACTATATAAACTGTTCCTCTCCTGGTCAGTAATCCAAGAATCTTATTATGGCTCTTTTCTTTAAGATATGAAATCATAAGTCATAGATGGTAGAGGGAGAGAGGGATCTTGGAGATCGCTTATTCAAGTCATTTTGTTCATTTTGTAGATCAAGAATTGAAAACTAGAAAGTTTAAATAGTAAGATCATTTATGATAGCCGCGGTTCCTAGGATTTATAGCAAGTCCAACTTCTTCATTTTTTTCTGATGAAGAAACTGAGATCCACAGAGGGGATCTTTTGAGATGATGACGACGATGACGATGATGATGATGATGATGATGATGATGATGATGGACGCCTATAAAGACTGTTACCATGGCACTGATGTCAGCTTCTCCAAGGTTGTACACGGACTTAGAAGCAAAGCTAATTCTTATACCTTGATCCTAAGCCCTTTCCAAAAGACATGAAATTCATTACACCCTTGCCATTCAGAGTGTCTTTATCATATGTAGGAAAAAGAAATTATATTCTATCTTTCTTCATAGAAAAACTGAGAGATTAAAAAAAAATCATTGCAAGAAAGGGCTATTAACACAAAAACCTGAATTATAACAGTAATGATATAATTGGCCCTCTGTTTTCCTTTGCAATAATCAGATTCTTTCACTGTGATAAACTGCTCTGCCTTTGGCCTCCTGCTTTAGCCATTCAGGAATTGGATTATTGTCTCATGAAAGAGAGACAATGATATTATTGCTTAATTACCATTATTATTAAAAGTTCTGAATCCCTGCCATTGTCAGGAAAAAGGCTGTTGATGCTACTTGGACAAATGTGTTAGAGAAAACACTTTTATTTTTTTGTGAAAAAAAAAATCACATCATTGGTGTTAATATGTACACCAATCATTTAACATCCTAAATTCCTTGCAATGAATTACAAAATTTAGAAGCTGTACAACTTCATTAGCTCCTCTTTGTGTCTTTCTTTAGTGTAAAATGTAATGTCATGTTTTGTTACTGGGATTTTGTTCGTCTTCCATCTCATAAACTGTTGGACAGGGGTTAACTGATTTTATGTGAACTCATCATAACGTTCATCATAATATTCCCATTTGATATTTTCACAATGATCATTTGTATCATGGACTGGAATTTATACAGCACATTACTGTGTATGTGATACCAAAGGAAGCAGGAAATTACATTTAAAATATAATGAAAATCCGTTATTTAGTATAGTATAGACAAAGCAAACAGATTGATTTTTTTTAAATTTGTTAACCACAGGGTTTGCCTTATATTGAGCATTAGCACATGGAAACCACATTTGGTTAATAGCAATAAGAAAACCAACACCACTCATTAATTACCGCCTTTTTGCAGAGTACTATGCTAGGGACCGAGGTCACTATGTTTAGATAGGATATAGTCCTTGCCATCTAGTAACCACCTTACCACCTTATAAAGAGATATACCCTCAACCCAAATAACTATAACATACATAATATTATATGATGAATACATTAATAATAACAATTTTAATAGCTGATGTAGTGTAGTCATATCACCCTTTTGCTTTTTACTCTTCCACACTTCCCTGTGATGCAAACTAGCTTTGAAATCATTGACAAATGGGCAGGTTACCTAACCTATCAATGCCACAGGCATCACTGTAAAGAGGTGATTTGCCAATTTGTTTTGTTTTAGGAAACTTCAATAGCAGGTGTCCCTTACCAATGAAACACAGGTTTAGAATAAATGACAATAAATATTTATGAAGTTTTTGCTTTACAAAACATTTTCCCAAACCCTGTGGGACTGGTTGTGCCAATGATGTTATCCTCATTTTATAGATGAAGAGTATGAAAACTAAGGAGGCTAACTGATTTTTTCTCATGGTCATACAGGATTCCAGTCTCAGCATTTTAATCTTGACTACAAAAACACTGTAATATGATACATATTTAGCAAGATAAGAATGAAGCAACTTTACAATCAGCTGTGCATCTTTTTATATTGTCTGGCACCACTTCAGTCTATTCTTATCCTTAGGGGCAGTTAGGTGGTACAGTGAATATAACAGAAGTGCAAGTGTCAGAAGGACCTGAGTTCAAATCTCACCTCAGACACTTGACACTCACTTGCTGTATGACCTTGGGTAAGTCACTTAACCCCAATTGTCTCACCCTGGATCATCTCCAGGCATACTGATGAATATCTGGTCACTGGATTCAGATGGCTCCGGAGGAGAAATGAGTCTGGTGATCTGTACATCCCTCTCTCACTCAAAACAAAGTCAAGTGCAAGTTATGTCGTTATTTCTCTGATGACATGGTCTTCTTCGTCAATAAAGGATGAACACACTATTCTTATCCCTCTTTCATTATTTTTTAAGAATAAAAACTCTTGTTGAAATAGAATTTTCTAAAAGTCTAAAATGTGGAACCTTCTATCCGTTAAGAAGAATTTTCTAACAGAAAATAAGTTGTGCATGAGTGACTTAAAAAAGAAAGAAAAAGAATGAAAACAACACACAAAAAACTCACAAAGCACTCAGACTTATAGTTATCAAGCATTTGTAGAGATTTCTAGGTTTAGTTGTGGTAGTTTATCATAATCATGAGACTTACTTCCCCCAAGGACAAGTACCTATGTGATAAGAAGTTGTTGGTGAGATAAATCAAGGAGCTGGGGGAAGAAAGAGAATCGAATGTCTGCATCAGGAACAGAGATGAGTCACTTAAAAAAAGTGTGTTTAAAAAAAGTTCAGTTTCTAAACTCTGAAAAAAAGAAGATGAATAAAGCCCTCCTGAGACATTAGGGGAAAAAGGAACCATGCTTTCTAATGCTACTTTTATTTTTACCATACTCTTTCTGCTTTCTTGGGCTAAGGGTTTCTGACTGAGATTCCAAGGGATGCCAAGTAAATTAATCTTTTGCCCTATTTAAGGAAGAAACACTTTGTTAAAAGTCATCCATCCTGCACAGCTCTAGCTTTCATTCTATAAGCACATGATATGGTGGGTGACTGTGAGCAGGGACACTAGTGGTGGGAGGGAATTGTCATTTTTTTCTTCCCTTGTTGGTGTTGACAATATTTTGCAAAATGAGATAATAGCTAGGGGACACTATAAATAGGTTTGCAGCTGAAAAACAAGTTTATTTCTGTGATCCACATATATAAAGATATTCATGGAAAGAGGAGCATAAACCCAGATGTCAGGAGTCCTTGGTTATAATCCAAGGTGTATTGTTAATTCCTGGGTATTCATGGCCAATTCACACTCCTTTCCTAGGCTTCAGTTTTCTCATCTATAAAATAAAATGACTTATGAAAATAAAGAAACAAAGAGACAATAAAATAATTGGCTAGATGAAAAACAAACAAAAATCCATTTTTACCCATGTAATTGACTCGCTTGTTCATTCCCACAATATCTAAAGACCAGAATTTCTTCATTCCGTGAGCACACTCCTGCTCCCTACATTCTCCTTTAGTGAGCTCATTTCTTACTTTTCTAAGCAACCCTTTAAGCTCTTTTAGGAGGAAAACTACAAAGTGTCTGAATCTTAAATGTAAACAAGCACATTTCCTTGTTTGCAGAAAGTACTTAATATTTTCTAGATTGATTTGAATTGAAAAAAAGTCATTCTAAATGAGCCCTCTCAATCTCTATCCTCCAAACCTAAATGCATCTTGGTATCATTATTCTTTCTCCCTCCTATCTTCCTCTTAAGGAAGTAGAAATTATTCTCTTAGAAAATGTGAACCTCTCCTCTTGTACCCTTGATTTCTTTCCATGTGTATCTCCCTTAAGACATTGCTCTTTCTATAGCCACTCCTCTATTATCTAATGTCAAATTTCTCCCAGATCATCCCTGTGCCCAGGATAAGAAGAGACAAGTGGTATTCCCTTGACTGCTGTCTCAGGTCACCATCCTCTCTATTTTTCTCTTCTTTTTCACTATTAGATTTGGTAAAGAAATACTCTATATTCCCTGACTCCACTTGGTTAAATCTTATTTCCTCCTTTGTCAATTTGGGTTCGGTTCTCACATTTTGTCGAAGTTACTTTCTTAAAGGCCACCAGAGTTCCTAATTGCCAAATTCTTAACGCCTTTCTCCATTATTATCTTTCTTGACTTATCTAATTGTAGGAATTCTCTTCCATACCACCTCTTTACCAAAAGCTCAAAGTATTCTTTCCTCCTTTTGCTTTCCATGGCATTCTGCTCTTTGAGTTCTTCTACCTCTCTGATCCTGTTTTATCATTTCAGTCACTTCTATTCCTTTCATCAGTCCCTTAATATTAGATTCTCCATGAAGTACAGATTTGGTCCTTTTCTCTTTTCATTTATCCTGTTTATGATTCCCAAATCTCCATTTATAGTTAGTTCTGAGATCTAGAATCACATTACCTGCTGCTTCATATGGCTAGCTATCACAAGATCAACTCAAAAACCGAGATTTTTTTCTATAAAATGTGCTCATCGTTCTAACCTCCCATTCTTGTAAATGGTACCACTATTTTTCCTTTTAACCATTCTAGTAATATTAAAGTTTTTCTCTTTCCTGTTCTTCACTCTTCTCCCAATCTAGTTAATTTCCTTGTCTTATTTACCCAAACTCCACAATCTTTCCTGTATCTTCCTCCCCTCTACAATTTCTACTGTCATTGCCCTAATTCAAACCTTCATTCACTTCATCTTTCCTGAATTATTGCAGTAGCATCCTAACTGAGCTTCCAATCTTTTGTCTCTCTACTCTTTAATTCATCCCATGTACTGTTTGCTCTTTTTCTGGTAACCTTCTAGATCAAATATAAAATTCACTATATGACATGTAGAGCCTTTCACAACCTGACCTTTTTCTGCCCCTTCAGTCTTACTGTATGTTGCTCCAGTCTACATACTCTATGATCAAACACCTGTCTACTTTCTGTTTATCACAAATGGAACATTGTCACCAAATAACCCAAATGTTTGAAATATTTACTCTTCTCTCTTCAAAATTCTAGCTACTCTGGTTTTCTTCAGGACTCAGCTCAAACCCTATCTTCAAGAAACTTTTCTAGTTCCTTCCCTCAAAGTTTAACTTCCATTTATGTATATTGTGTATAGAGATTCTTATATTCACATTTTCTACCTCATGAGAATATACTCTTTTTGAGAACAAGGGGCAAGTGCTTTTTTCCCCCTTTCTTTGTATCTCCAGTATATTGCACAGTGTCTATCATATAGTAGGTGTTTAATAAACACTTATTAATTCATGGCTCCTCCGAGGTGAGTTTTCTAATGCACATTCTGATCCCATCCCTCCATCAATCAAAATTCATCAATGGTTCACAATTTGCTAATGGACTAAACAGAAAATTCCTTGCTTGAACATTCAACTTCCTCCATAAATTCATTCCAAGCTACAAAATGTTTCAGACTCCTACCATACTGCTTCTCTGATGTACTCAATACTACAGGAAAAACTAGACTTCTTAATGGATTTAGGGATTCCTGAATATGCCCCATACTTGTGCCTTTGCTTATTTCATTCTCTATGCCTAGATTATCCTTTCACCTATCTTTGTATTTTGAAATCCTATCCTCTCTTCAAAACAATTCAAATGTCACTTTCACAAATGAAGTATGATTTACTATAGCTAGAAGTGATGTAATGATCTCTTCTCCCACAAATTCTCATAGATCTAATCTGATTCACTTAACATATTCTATTTTGCATTATGATTTGTACACCTATATTTCTTACTTCTCCCAATAGATTTTAAACTCTTTTATGATATATCTTGTATTTTTACCCTCTTTTATGCCTAGCTATTCTTGTGAGCACTTAAAGTGCCTGATTGTCAAATGATTAACATTAAGACTCATGTTCTCTCTCGTTAGAATATTATATTTGTTGCATTTGTATCATAGTGGGTACAGAGCTGACTTTTGAGTTGGGAATACCCCATATGTGTGATTCAACTAGGATCAATGGGAATGCTTCAGCAGGATATGCTGGCACACCCAGCTCCTGCTTTATATATACACTGGCCCTACATCTTAAACATCCTGTCTAAGTGATTTTGATGGAGATGGAATAGTAGCTTGAGGGGGTAAATGAGTTCAGTGAAGTTTGCATTTAATAATTGTAAGAAAGGTCTAATCATGTTTTTAGTTGGAAGGAATAGACCCAGAGGAGATGGAGGGAGAAAGGAAAGGAGGAGAAGATGGAGAGAGGATCTGGGGTTATGCATATTAGAGGGTATATTAAAGTATATTCAAAGAAGATTTTGAAGGACCTGGCTAGGTTCAGATTCAGGATTTAGTCTTGGGAAAAAGGTGAATATATTGTTCTCTAAGAAAGAAGAGAATGGTTAAATATATTGGCAAATTTCTAAAGAGGCTCTGAGGAATGTTCACGTGAGATGATGTGGAATTTCTCTGATAAGCAGAAGTCATCTAAGAGTGAAGGGGGGAATTTGAAATTCAAGGCTTGATGAGTGTGGAAAGCTTTAAGACAACTGTTGGAAATTTAATAAGATTTAAGAGATGTATCAAATTATTGCCAAATAGCAATAAAAACAATTGGCAATGTTTTAATGCCTTTCCCTATTGCACTGTACAAAAAATGTTGTACCATTTGGATTCATTTTTGAAGAATGGTCGAAATATTATTTGAATGTGTTATATCCTTAAGTATAAAAGACATGATATGTGAGGTGAACAGTTTTCCATACTCCCCAGTAAATCTGAGTGAGAAAGACCAGCTGTATCTTTTGCTAACTCAGCATGTCAGGCTATGTGGCCTCATTACCCTTAAACAGCCAATTATAAGAACACATAAAAAACATCCATCTGCTCTTAGAAGGGAAACAGAAGTACATGTCTAGCAAAGCTCTAATTCAGGACTTTGAGTGTGGAAAATATTGGTTTGTCCATTTATAGCATTTGATTTTAGAGATTGCTAATATTTAATCACACAACACAGCAAGCCAAATCTGAGACTCTATCGGGGAATATTCCTTACAGCTATCAAGTGAGTAGGTTCGACAATCTCAGAAGTTACCAGACTGTTGTTCTGCCTCTTATTTCAATATTACTTATCTCAAGCTGAATTTCTTTCTTCATCCCCCCTTTTCTCCTTTTTCCCCTTTAAATTGTACAGCATTATCAACTATTATTAATGGGCTTTCTACACTATTGTTTTCCTTAGGGGAAGGGATATAACTTGTGATTTCAGTGGTATGGGGAAACTCTCAGTCAAGGACATTCCCATATGTCAATTCAATTTGTTACCTTCTCTGCAACTTGTAGTCTGAAAGAGTTACCTAGAACAGTTAAGAGGTTAAGTTACCTAATTCAGGGTTTGGTCAGAGGTCAGATTTGAACTCAGGTTTTCCTGACTTTGAGTTCAGTTCTCTATCCAGCACACTAGAATACCTCTTTATATTATATTTGTTGTATAATACAAGTAGCAATCACCTTGATTAGGGTAATATGTATTGACATCGTTGTGTCAGTAGAACAACTGCTTTGGACAGCACATCTATATCATAAAACCAAAACACATTTCTGTAGTACAAAGTACTTTCCTCCCTACAACCTTGTCATATAGTAGGTACCCCAAGATAAGAATGTCCATTTTACAGATGCTTAAGTTGAGCATAAAAGAAACAAAATGATTTTCAAATGATTAAGAAATAAATAAGATCCTGAAATTCAGGTTTCTGGGTTCTGAGGCCCGCAAAATTTCTGGATGCAGACAAAAACTTTCTGAAAACAGATATTGTTTTGTATCCATTTTAATGCTTAAAAGAGTGCCTTGCACATAGTAGGCATTTAACAAACATTTATTGAAGTGAAGCAAGCATTTTAGGGAACATCTATCTAATCTGAGGTCATTATTTTAGATAGTAAAAATAAAACATGAACCATTTTTTTTCTGATTTGAGTGCAAGTAAACACTGTTGTGAGAGGATAGTTTTGCCTGTTAAAAGTAGTTGACTTAGAAGTCCTAGGCATTTAAATAAGGACCATCATGATGGAGTGGGCCAAATTTTTGACCTGTTCCACAGCATTTAAACAAAAAGCAAATTGTGTTTATTTCTATAATTGTATATTTAAAGATGTTCACCTTATATGTATGTAATTTCTAAGTACTTAACTTTTAATCCCCATTTTGTTTTCCCGCCAAATCTTAGAATTTCCACTGTTATTCACATCACTTATCCAAGAACTTAAGCATATTGTTCTTAGAGTTTGCTTAAAAATCATGGCTAATAGCATCAGCCTAGGGAAAGATGCATTCCAGCTGAGCGAATTTATAACAAGGAATCATAAATATCTGACAAGGGGCTTTAGAACAAGAAATGTGGCACAAAACAAGTGAGTCTGACTATAACTGACATTGTGTCACCCCATAGAAATCTACAGCAAATCTAAGCTAATGATAATTCCATGAGGTGTCTAGTTTAGTGATCCCAGGTTGAGTCTGAGTCTTTTAGAAACATATGTCAAGAGGTCAAAGAATTCTTTCAGATTTCTGTTCTGTTAAAGTTTTTAATTTTGGAAGCTATGTCTAATTAATAAGACTGAAGGCCTTCTATTATAAATTGGGAGCCTGAACTGGGAATTTCATTCAAGGCAGCCACTTGTTGCATGAGAACATACTTTACTTAGTGATAAGGATGCCTAGTATTGACCTGAGTCTGCAGTCTGACTCTACTATGATGAAATCTTCCTCTGTGTGTGTGTGTGTGTGTGTGTGCTATAGTGAAACCAAGATCGTTTTTAGAGTCAAGGGACCTAACTAGGTTCAGATGCCAAATCTTCTAATCATTAACTAAATGGCCTTATTCCAAGTCATTTAACCTTTTTGAGATTTGAGCATTCTCATAAATAGAAAGGACAAAATAACACTAATAAGCACCTGGATTGTAGTAGTATTAGGAAGAAACAATCTATAGAAATGTGAACTGGAAGTGTCATCTGATAAATTAATGACTTGTCTTTTTGGTTGAGTAGAGCTGGGGGATTTGGGGTGGAGTTCTCATGCTTTGTGAAAGAGTAGTGCAGTGGAAGGGCCATTGAATTTCAAGTGAGAGGATCTAGGTTTTAATCTTGACCTGTCACTTATCACTTGTCTGTGTGACTTCAGGCAAGTCACTTAACCTTTCTTGGCCTCAACTTCCTCATCAGTTAAATAATAAAAGTTGATAATCACGAAGTATTCTGGAGTTTTCAAAACACTTTACATCAAGTGCAAACAATTAGACTACATAATCTTAAGTTTGCTTCCATCTGATTCTATGACCTTAGTTTTCTTGCCACAATTTTCTGTATATGCTATTTATCTTCAATAAATTTCCAGGAAGTAAGACATAGCAGTTATCATTAGTCTTATTTTACATGCCAGGGATGAAAGGCTCAAAATGTATAGCAATATGATGAATGCATTTTATTGTAATTGGTATTTTTTTTAGCCTCAGTGTTTATGTCCTTACAGTGTTGGGTTGTCCACAGAGAAAATAGGTATCCCCTAATTCCCTACATTTGGCTGCATATAGTTCTTGTTACCCAAATGACACTTCTTAATATGGAAGCTGTGAAGCCGTCATTAATGGTGAATTTAATCCATGACCTACTACTCCCCAAAGTGAACAAATAGGTTGGGTTCCTTGTGTGAAGAGACTGTCTCTTGTTGCAGAGTACGCTATGCATATATCTTCCTAAAACTGTAATTCTGAATGCCACATCTATGTCTTATCTTTTTGTTTTTAAATCGTCTTGTAGATACAATTATCTCAAAGTAAAATTGTTTATTGAGATAGCATCACAGGAACAGCAGTAGCAAAACATTTCCCCTCTCCCATAAATTGGGGGTTAACTTGCCCACAATCACATATTTTTAAGGAGGAAAGTGGGTGCATGGAGCTCAACCCAGGGAATTTACATGTCTAACACTGCAGGACCCCGGTTCCTTCCATGTTTTGTCATGTTCTCATGCTACTTCCACAAGGTGTAACATCTCTCCTGGACATGACACCAGGGATCTCTGGACCTATTCTTTGCAGCTCAGTTCTCAGTGTTCAGGATTGATTCTTGAATCAAAGTTCCTCCAGTCCAGTTCCTTGAGCAGTTGGACCTGCTCCCTTTTGAGTGTAATGCCTCTGTTGTATGATGCAATATGTGGGGCAGGGGTGGGGGTAGATAAGAGAAGAATCATCCCCATACCAAACATGAGGAACGATATTGAAGGTGAGGAGGATGATTCTCAAGGGTTGAGTTCTATCATGGCTATCTCTCTTCATTCTTGACACACACGGTCCACACTTCTTAGAACTCTCTCCTCTCCTTAGAGTAGGAATTTCCAGAAAAAAAATGATAGGAAATTCAAAATAATGTCTTCACAGCCTAAGCCTTCTCAGCCTATTGGTTAAAATAAAATATATAGGATTATAAAGGAAATCAATTAATTTGAAATACAATAGTTCTAATATAAAAACCAAACAACTTATAAGACAAGAAATCCTACTTTAGGAAAATATGTTGCTCTTTAGAAGGTCACTAGGAGCATAGTTAGTCTTCAGCTAAACAAGTCTTCCAGTCCTTTAATTTCATCAAGTTCGACTGATGAGATTCTTAGCTTATAAAGAAATAAACAAATATATAGACACTATTTTAGACTTGCCTTTCTCCCTTTCTCTCTTTTCTCTCTCTCTTTCTCTCTCTTTTTGTCTCTCTCCCTCCCTCTCTCTTTCTCTCATCTTCTTCTGTCTCTCTTTCAAATGAGATAGGGAATAATTAATTGAACAGTTGACATGATCAACTCCCTCCCACTTTCATGTAAAATAAATAAGAATTATTGCTTTTTTTAGATGGTGTAAAGGTAATTTAAATGAGAAGATCTTTCCCATTCATTAATAGGCCTATGTGATCTGCAGGTCACATAGAAGTCAGTCACATGGAGCTTATGATAGAAAGAGTTTGCTGAACAGGGGAACAGGCAGAGGCAGAACTGGAGCAGAACTGAGAAAAAAAAGTGAGGGCAGTGAGAGCTAAGAACGATGTAGGCAAGCAGACAGTTAGCTAGTATGAGTGAGAGAGCTTGTTTGTGATTTATTTAAGGGAGCTGGCTTGTGGGATGCTTAGCCGGGGGTAGACTTGGGGTGGTATTGCCCTCTGTGTTGTTATTGTGCATAGATTTCTTTGTTACTATGATAGATTTGACTTTCTGGTTTTGGAATGTGGCTTTCTGGTACCTGAAAAAATGTTTTAGTTCTGTCTTCCATGTGGAGAGTTGGTTATATTTCATGATTCAGAATTGTGCTGGAATATTCATGAGTACCATAGACACTATAAATATCTTGTTGGCATTACAGATAGCTATTTAAAACTTGGTAAAGATGAAAGGATTCACAATCATATAGTCACTGGGGAATAGATAATTTTAATTCTTCATTGGTCCTTGAATGCACTGGGGCTACTGAATACAGAGGGCTACTTACTCTCAAAGGAATAATTGCTTTGACTATTCAAAAATGATTAATCTTGGTATAGAGGGAATTAGAGCAGCAATTGCTGGTAGGAATTGAGTGAACCACACTCCTTCCATCTTGTGACTAAATTCTAGAGGTATCTCTGTTCACATTCTATTCAATGGTACATCCAGTCCAGTTTCTGTCTCGTAAAACAAAACAAAATAAAACCTTATTTCTTTGTTTGAACCTAGCCATGCAGGTTGGGAAGCTGGAGCACCTCAACCTGCTACTTCATTACCCTTAGTTGAGGATCTAGGTTATGTTGAACAGAAACACAACCAGATTTGAAGACTGATGCAAGAACTTTTTTCACAATTATGCATTTAAAGAAACTCATATGTCTTATCTGCAAACTGGCCTGGTTAGTCAGGTATCATTTCCATGTCCCTTTGATTGCATACAGACACTTGCGGGGAGTGAGACATCTTTTTTTTTCCCTGATTTCAGGGAATTGAACTTATTTGCTTCCCTCCTCTCAACTTGGAAAGTCTCTAATCCTTCCTCCAATAAGAAATCAGATTACCTTAATTTTGTATAATGGTTAATTATCTTTTAGTTAATTGCTTTTATTTGATTGCTTTATGCATAAAAATTTATCTCCCATTGTATTCAGAGTCCAGTACCAAAGCTGAGAGGCCTGTTCTTTATTTGATAGGCAATAGGTATGCATTGCTTAATAAATTGATATTCTTAGAAAGCCTAACCTTTGTTTCCTCAGTCATTTCATCTTTTACCCATGAGAGTGCTCATTATCTGAATGAATATGCTCTATCATTATATTTCAACTTTATTTCTAACATCAACCACTACTATTTTGCTTCAAGATGCCACTTCTAATGCCACTACAATTTGCATTTGTAAACATTAGAGAACAATTGGCTGTATTACAGCAACAACAATAATTGTCATTATTAATTCTTTTAGTTTTTCCTGTTTGAATGGTGAGGGCAAAATCTGTTGAGGGATAATCTTATCCATCAACCTCTGCAATGTGGTGGGGCTTGAGGAAATCAGCACTATGTTATCTGTGTATAGGAGTGTCCAGAGGACCTTACACTATATAGGTAATTCCTCCAACCTATTATCCATACCACTGCCAAAATGAAATCCCTATTACTCTGATCTAACTATGTTACTCCCTTGCTGAGATGTCTTCAATAGCTCCTTATTGTTGCTATAGTAAATTGCGAAACACATTGCATTGTGGCATTGACTCTTGGCTTCTGTGTTTGATTTTGTTCATGAAAGCTTGGCAGATTTACAGCTCTCTAGCACATGATACATTTTCAGATGGTCAAGCAATTGAGCTGTCCATGCATGAATATGTGTATGGTTTGTAATAGTCTATTAAAATGGATAATAGAAGTCCAAAGATAGCCTAAAAAAGTGGACAGGTATAAACATGCACATACAGCCTAAAGATATAAGTTCATCGTGCTCCAGCCTCTTTTAAGGGATGGTAATCAGGAATTTTAATCATTTTACAATAGTCTTAATAATTTAAGAACTGATTCCCTTAGACCAACACTATTTCTAGGTGGTGGGGAAGCAGACAGACCTCACTTTGTTTCTGTACTCCTATATCTTAGAGCAGAACAGCATCAAGTACATGGGATGGCTAGTGTCCATCTTGGAAGGAATACTGTTAACATAAAGAGGCATAACATAAAATAAGTCTGGAAGGTTAAAGCAGAGAACACTGTGGAGGACCTCAGATATCAAGCTGGGGAATTTACATATTATGTAAATTCTATACTATATATTATTATATTATAATTATATATGATTATACTATATATTATACTACACAACTATAGTATTATATACCATAATTTATGTATTATATATGGGTAATAGCAATTCACCAAATTTCTGAGCAGGGAAATGGCAGAGTATATATACTAACTTTCTCCATGACTCTCAGAATATTTCCTCTCTTTGATACTTATTTGGTCATTTCATTACCTAAAATTGAGGTGGTGGGACTAGATTAAAACTTCTTAAACTGGGTTGTGAAAAGTTTGTGAACATGCAATGACCAATAATTAATTCAAAAATCAAACAGGCAATGAATCCAAGGTGTTTCTGGCAGTCCTTGCCTCTGTTCCCTTGAAGAACTTCACAGCAGCCTTGGTTCTGAACACAAGACAAGGCTGCCAGTGGAAAAAAGTATAAGAAGTCCTGGACTGGACAGCCAATAAGACACCCTCCAGTTCCTTATGATGTTTTCTGAGTTGCTTCAGCCCACCATGTATGCAATCACAATGAGCAAGATACTGGGCTTGATATTCTGCTCTTGTCCATTACCCAAGGGATGCATTTAGCCCAGGACAGAGAAGGGTTCTTCAGTTTGGTACTGGAGAACAATGACTATGTGGGACCATACAAATTCAGTTTATTTCAACACCAACTATGTACAAGGCATGGTGATAGGTTCTAGTGATACAATGTCCCTGATCTCTTGAAGCTTATATTATACTGGGAAAATCTAACATGCACACTAATAAGTGAATACAAGATATGAACACAATAATTTGAATTCAATAGAAACAAGGCAATCAGCTAGGGAAATGAGGAAAATCCCATTTTGATTGTGGTTCTGAATGGTACATTGAAGGGTGCTAGGGAGTCCTCTAGCAGAAGGAGAAATAAGTGCATTTCAGAGGTGAAAGGCAACTTATGCAAAGGCATAGGAGCATATAATAAAGTCCACGTTTAGGAGAACAGCTATCAGGGCACTTCAACTGTAATAGTAAGTGCTCAGAGAGGAATAATGTGAAATAAGACTGGATAAATATATGAGAGTTAGATCATGGAAGGTCAATGCCACAATGCAATGTGTTTAGCAATTTACTATAGCAGCAATAAGGAGCTATTGAAGACATCTCAGCAAGGGAGTCACATAGCTAGATCTGTGTAATAGGGATTTCAGTTTGGCAGTGGTATGGATAATAGGTTGGAGGAGCAAGAGATTGGAAACCAGAGTAACAATTAGGAGGATATTATAAGTATCGGGGGAGAAATGATGAGGGTTTGACCAAGGGAAAGGATGTGTGAGAGGAAAGAAGGGGAGCGATATGAGAGATATAAAGAGGCAGAATACAAAAGACTTGGCAAAGTTGATGAGGATAATGACACACATTTTTTTTAAATTAAAAAAAAAATTAAGGGGAAAAACTTGCTTAAATGAAAAAAAGTTTTAATAGCTTCTATGTATAGAAAGTCTAACTATATTTGGAAACATTATTGCTCATGATTCTGTTGCCATTTAATGACTCGTAGGTGATCCTTATAAAACTTTCTTTAATAAAATTAAAGCTCTAAGCACTATTGTACCCTTTCTGTGATTAATATTTACAGTATTTTTTTAATTAGCTTGATTTAATCATGATCTCTGTAGATTCATGGGTCATCACAAGCTCCTTCTTAAAATATGGGGTAACATGAGCTTCTCCTCTTCTTATCACCTTGATTGTTCATAAGATTTTTCTGTCTTATTATATTGAAAGACCTAAGGAAGTCTGTAACTGAGTTTATTTTCATGTAATCACAATTTCATATAATCACATCTTCCAATTCATGCCTGTGCTCCCCTGTCCTGTCCTCTCCTCTCTCCCCTTTTCCTCTTGTCTCATTCCCTCTCCCTCTCTCTTCTTTTCCTACTGCCTTTTCCTCCTTTCCACTCCCCTCCTACTACAATTTTTTTTTACTTTCTTCTGAGTGTTTTGAGGGATAGAACTTAGCACAAATAATGCCTTTTATGTATTGAACACTATTTCTTTCTTGTTCAAATAATATTGATGTTTCTAACATAGAATGAAAACCTTGCGTGGCACCCTGAGGGAGTTGGGTGTAACTCAATGTCATGACAGCTTTGGTTTACAAACAAACCTCCATGCAGCAGATATGAGAACTAATAATTTTGAGTGAGTACATGATGACCATGAATAAACAGAGGAAGAGATCATGGAAAGAAAAAGGAAAAGGATAGAAGCATTTGGAGAATGGGAGGTTGTCCATTTTTGGAAAATAAAACATGGCTAGAATCTTTCTGTGCATAAGCTGGAGTATGCAGGAATTATTTGCATGTGATTAGCCTTAAATGATTCCAAAGATGATTTGACTAATTTTGAAAGAGAAACTAATTCCATGTGTGGCTGAGGAAGAGAAAGTAGTCTTTGGTGTTATATGGCTGTGGGGAAACTTTTAAAACAGTCATTTCTGCAGTTCACAAAACATAGCCTCTTTTCTCAGGAATGTGTAGTAATTCCACTTAGGTCAAATCATACTGGATCTCCAAAGGCAAAAAATTCATTGATAACCTATGTATCTCTGTGTATGTATATATTTGGATAGGTACCTCTCGACCCGACTCGTGTTAATATTTATGTAACTTTTTCCAGGCAGGATGGTACACATCAGTTCTCCCTACCTTCATCCTCCCTCCCCAGGAAGGCTAAGGCTGTTGAATCACTTGAGTTTGGGAGTTCTGAGTTGCAGTTGGGTTAAAGCTGATCAGGTATCAGCACTATGTTCAACCTCATTAGAGATGGTCACTAGGCTACCTGGGATGAATGAAGTGGTCCAAGTCAGAAAAATGGATAGGGTAAAACTTCTACCAATCAGCTTGGGGACTGGGATTGGATCTTACCCTTCCAGTTTGGGAGAGGTGAGCAGTCTCAAAATACAAATTTGTGCGAAATATAAACTTGTGCAGATGTGTATACACACAGACACATAGACAAACACACATATTTATAACTTCCTTAGCCTAATTGGAGTTTTGAGAGTCAAAGGGGTGAGAGATAATCTTTTATAACCTTATTTTCTTATTGAAATATTTTTAGTTTACAGAACTGCATCTGAGCAAACTTGTACACATACTATACTAAAAAATAATCACTTTGGGGAACTAATAGATACTACCCGAGCCCTACTGTTCACAAATATGATAAGCAAGGAGACCATTCCATAAATAATTTAGCATCATTCTTACTTAGGTTAGCAGATGCTAAAATGTCAAGAAAAAGAAATTTCCCTTAAATTGGAAAATTTGTGAATAGTTGTACCAGACCCTAATTGGACAACATAATAAATCCACAAAGTAAATGGCTTAAGCCTTTTAAAATCTCTCTCTCTCTCTCTCTCCTCTCTCTCCTCTCTCTCTCTCTCTCTCTCTCTCTCTCTCTCTCTCTCTCTCTCTCTCTCTCTCTCTCATACACACACACACACACACACACACACACACACGTAACCCCTCCTAGAATATTTAGGTTACAATATTCTAGTTTTTTTTCATTTAATTTTTAAAAGATAATTTTTATGAGATATTCTTAAGAGCATAGACTTTAAAATAACAGAGAAACAGACAAATAAAGACTGGGTTTAGGAAATTTGACTATTTAAATGTTTTCCTGAGTTTCTAAAAGTTCTTTTTCAAGTTTCTTCCCTCCTACAAAATTCAGGTATCTTATCTCCCTCCCCGACCCCAGGCTTGAAGCTCAAGGGTTATTTACAGGTCTAACTCAAATACTGATCTTCATGGGAGAATTATGCTTAAGTAACATTGTGGCCCCCTCTTCTGTAGGCTCCCCTTATGAATGGCAAATTTCAGGAAGATACCCTATCCGCATAGCTTACTCCAGCTCATAATTTTTTAGTTCAAGAGATCTGTAAGCCTCCAAGTCCCTGGTAGCCAGGATTACAGACATGTGCAAATTGTATTTGTAATTCTTCAGTTATCTCTTTCACTTCAAGAGATAATATTGAGAAATCCTGGAAAATAGCAAATTAATCATTCATTTTTTAATTTGCTACTCATCTTTTAAGCTTAATTTAGTCATTCCCCAACCCCTTTGGCAGGAGACTTAACCCTCTTTTTAAATTACTCTGAGTGATACTGTACAAAGAATTATGATTTGGAGTCAGGAGACTTGGATGAGAGTGTGGGCTCTGAATACTCTCTGCTTTGTGTCAGTGTGCAAGTGATTTTACCTTCCTCGGTTTTCATTCTGTAACCTATATAATGATAGAATTGGATTAAATGGTCTCCAAGGGCTCTTCCAGTGCTATCTCCTTTGAAGTTAGTCTGTCAATCAATAGACATTTCATTTGCCTACCCTATATCTACTATAATTACAAGCACCTACTATGTGCCAGGAACTCTGCTAAGTACTGGGAATACAGAAAGAAAGGTAAAAAGACAGTTCTTTCACTCAAGAAACTTGCAATCTAATGGAGGAAAAAAACGTGCAAATATATCCAAAGCATGGAAGGATAAGTCAGAAATAATTAACAGAGGGAAAGCACTAGAATTAAGGGGAGTTGAGGAAAGCTTCCAGTAAAAGCTGGGATTTTAGTTAAGATATAAAGGGAACCAGAGATATTAGAATGACTATTTTTTAAGTGTACTGTGCTTTCTTAGAAGATAGCAATATGATAAATAAATGGGAACTTGAATATTTGTTCTTTATTTATTTTCATTAATTGTTTTTCCTCCCCTGGTTAACCGCTTGACTTCGCAGCACCTACTTGATTATCAACTGTGGGTATATTTGAGAAGGCAGGTAGCATTTGCCTTCACCTTCGAGAATTAGAAGACAAACTTAATTTTTCAGAAATTTTACTCCTTCATTTTCTTCACTTACTTCATTCAAGTAAGTACTCCTTACTTACTTCATTTTCCTTCTTGGATACTATTAGCTATATTGTAGAAATGCCACAGGAATGATGGAATCTGCAAAATTTGTTATTTGGAATGCTTAAAGAGAAAGACAGTATATGTGTATACATACATATGTGTGTATATTTTATGTGTGTACCCATAGACATAAAGTATATGTGTATATTTATATATGTGCATATATATGAAAATATTGATTATAATTGACCTGATCCTTCAGAGGATTAAGAGAGTCTTCCTTGTGAGATATTAGTACTCCCCTGTTATTTAAGATAAATTACTTCTTACAGCTCGACTAAAGGATCTAATTTATCTCAAGTGAGTGAATCCAAGGCCAGTGAGAGCTCTACTCTGAAAAGGGAAAATAGACTAATTTAGCTACTACACCATAGCACCTCTTAGGTCTAAATACAGCCAGCCACAAGAAATATCAGAATTTCAGCTTGCTGACCTAAGTTTGTATCTACTCCAAAGAAGGGCAAAAACAGGAGAAATGGAGAAAAAGAATTGGCTGAGATCCTAGAGGATTTATTTTTAAATCCCCAGCAGACTGCAGAAAATGCAGAGGAACCAAAAGAACATTTTCACCATCTTGACATAAGACACTGTAGAATTCATAGGAGTGTCCCTAGCAGACTATAAACTCCTTGAGAGCTTCCCTAAACTTTGTTTCATTCCCAGTGTACTGTTTTGCACATAATACTCATATGATATAAGCATACCTGCTGAATAAATGGAGGAAAAGTGATTAAAATACCAAAATAAAATAATTTGTTTAATTTTAAATAGTATGAGCAAATCAAATAAAGCACGTGTTTTATTTTTGAACATGAATGTCTTTTCAGAGCAGCCTGCAATGACCTGGAAGACCTTTGTGTTTTCTAGGTTTCCTTTTGAAGTATTTAGCGTTAAGGAATTTAAATTCTATGAGGGCAGTTACATTTTCACTTTCATCTTTATCATCAGTATTTTTCATGAATTAGACACTTTACTAATTTCTGTGGAATTGAATTGAAATAGCCAAGAACCTAAAGTACTCTAGAAAATGGTTAGAAAAGGGATGAAATAAAGGCCAATAGCAAAAAAGGAAAAAAAAATGTTGGATTATCTATGGGTTTTAATTACCCACTTATTGTAGTACATTAACTTAAAGGGTATGTGTGTATGTGTGTGTTTAACATATAATATGAATTCACATAAATACATATGCACTTTACATCATTTTTTTTCCCTTTAGGGTCTATCTTAATTTATTTTGAATATATCCTCTGTCTTTTTAATGGAAAAATCAGGAAAATGGTGGTTCAGCAGGAGGCCACCTCCTACCATTAAAATTGATGTAGACGGGTAAGCTTCTTTAGAGTGAGGGAATTTCAGATGCAAAGGAAATTGAGGTGGAAGAATTGTGCATCTCAATTCATTTCAGCAAGGAACTGTTTGCTGACTGGAGACTTAAGAGACATGAATTGAGTTATAGGAGGAAAAAGGGTAAGATAAGCAAGAGATACAACTCAAAGCTGAATTTTTAAGAGACTGTTTATAAACCCTTGAAACTGTCAAAACCACTTTAATGGGACAAACTCAAAACATGCTAGTGAATTATAGAAGTATCAATGCAGCTATCCTGTGAGCCTTATAAGGCAGTGATGAGTCAGAGAAAATTGAGTTACCTCACTGACTTTGCAAGCCTCTTAGACCAATCTCAACACAGTAAATTCCCAATAGTCAAACAAGTCCAACCCCCACTCATTGTTCATTTGAAGCCAATTATATAAGAATTTGTTTAAATATCAACTTTGTCAGGGAACAGGTTATGGTAGACTAAATTGATTTCTTTTTTTGACAAGGTTATAAAATAGGTAGATCAGGTGAATTCTCTAGAGAATTTTGTCACTACCTTTGACCAAGCCCCTTCTGCAGTTCTTACGGACAAGAAGAAAAAAGTCCGAAATACAATGAGACCATTAGGTGGTTACAAAACCTGTTGAAAGACCAGATTCAAAGAGTTATAAATGAGAGGATGTTCATTTAGAAGACAATTCTGTATAATGGATAGACTGTTGAACATAAGTCAGGAGAATGAGTTCAAATCCAGGTTTACACATTTATGAGTCATGTGACTTTGGACAAGTCACTTGACTCTGTTTTCCCATCTCTGAGATGATGTCACTAATTAGTGCCCACCTCCCAGGATTGTTATGAAGACTAAATTAGAAAGAAAGCACTTGTTTGGATAATGTTTTGCTTTAAGTCACCATTTAAGTGTTAGTTTTTCTAGAAGAAATAGTTAAGTTATTGCTTGACAAAGTCAGATTTCAAAAGGTCCGAGTCTGAGAAGATAAAAGAATCTAAATAAGTATAAAGTTAATCTTACTAAATTTTTAAAGAATCTAAATTAAAAATATTACCTCAAGGAAGGTCAAAGCAGGGAAGTATAGGTAGATAAAATTTTGAGAAAGATAGAGAGCGGTTTGCTATAAGCTCACAGAGTGTCAGCAATATCCTATAGGAGCACCTTAAAATCTTTGTTTACATAAAGAGAGCTACGGTGTCTTAGATTAATGAGGAGATATCCATGCAATATTCAACTCTTGTTAGAGTACATCTGAAGTAATGTTTCCCATTTTAGCCTTCATGCTTTAGAAGGGTTTTGATAAGGTAGAAAGCATCAGAGAATATGTGGAGTTGCCAGGATGGTAAAGCATCTTGAGAACAATCTATGTAATAATAGTAACTAAGTTTTATATTGCATTTGCTGTGGGCCTGTAGGTCGCTGGGCTAATAATGTTACAGTTATTACCTCATGGGATCCTCCCAAAGGACTGGGGAGTCAGGTGCTCTTATTATTCCCATTTTACAGATGAGGAAACTGAAGTAAACAGAGGTTAAGTGACTTGCCCAAGGCCATACAGTTAGCAAATGAGTGATCCTGGATTTAAACTCAGGTCTTCCTGACTCCAGGACTAGAGCTCTATCCACTGTATCACCTATGCATATGCCCCATGTGAAGATCAGTTACCTGAGTCATCCCAGTACCTTGGGATATTTAGCCTGGTACAGAAAATACTTAGTTTTCTTCAATTATTAATGCCTGTTGTGTGGGAGAAGGAGCAGATTTACTCTGTTTAACATCAGATATCAAAATTAAGTGGAAATAACAACGAAAATAGAGTTAATAAGTTTGCTGTAAGGGAAAACAATGAACCCAAATACTTCCTATCTTTGCTATCCAGGGACATAATGGGCTGCTATAGGAGATCAATGGCTTCTTCCTCCTTAGAGGTCTTCCATTTAAGATGGCATGATCACTTGTCAGGTATGTTGCAGAGGATTCCTGATCAGATTCAATCTCAACTAGATGGTTCTTAAAGTCTTTCACAGCTCCGGGATTCTGCAATTTGCTTATTTTGTGACATTATTCTTTAAAAAGCATGCAGATGTGGTTGTGTTTAACAAAATCCAAATTATCAAAAGTTTTGTGGTTATTATTTTTTTATAATAATATATATTTTTAATTAGTAGATATTCCTTTATCTACAAAATAATGGTCTTTTACTACATGTCCTTTAAAGTATCTTCTAATTACAAATCTGTGATGACTATTAGTACCTTAGAATTATAAATCTATTCTTTTTTAATGAAAAAATTAATATTTTTTAATATTCAGAAAGAATGGAATCTCTATCATATATCTATCTCAAGAACTCAGGACAGAAGTGAACCCTACAGGAAAATGTGACATCTCCTTAAGTGAGGGTTCATTACTCTTATGTATTTAATATTTGGCCATATTTAGGTTACCTTGCTGGGAAGGTACATTGGCTTTTATTGGAACCTCACTTCTCTTCTTTCTGCATTTATATAGCATAGTACTATCACCAATGCCAACTCCCCTAAAGCATGAATTATTCTATCTCACTGTTCTTTGTGATATTTTGGCAGAGTAAGAGTCTTCCATCTGTTGTTCTCCACAAGTAACAGAACACAGAAACACAATTTTAGAATCACTTCAATTCCATTATCTTTAGCTTTATTCCTAGAGTTAATACCAAAAAAATCACCTACCAAGATATACCCTTCCCAACCTGGTTTGCTTTAAAATGATCATGGTGGGGCAAGGAACAATGTATATAAACACTTATAAGGATTGTAATTTAAAGCTAGAAGGGATCTTGGAAATCAACAGTTTTATCCCCAATTCCCAGATGCAAACAAGAAGACAAAGGAACTTGCTCAAAGTCACAGTCAATAAATGGCCATGACTGGATTAGCATGTGACCAGCATATGTTTAAATCACCAGTGTTCCCGTGGGCTTAGAAGAGAGATTCAAGGCCACTATTTTTGAATATTTCATTTTAGTCAAATTATACCCTAGTAATCTACTAAATGAAATTTCAGGTCTCTAAAATTCTTAGAATTCTGTTCCCATTGCTCCCACACAAAATTATAAATGGGTTCTTATGGCCTAATTCCCTGACTTAGTAATCAATATTGACTCCTCAGGCAATCCATCATGGAGTATTTATTAAATGCTCAGTGTAAACTAGAAAGGTACAACCTTTTCCCTCAAGGGGTTCACATTTTAATGGGGAAGATTAGGCAAACAATTGTGTACATTTAGGTTAAAATCAAAGTAAAAGCAAACTATTTTCAGAGGGAAGACACTGGGGGTAGGATGAGGTAAGAGGTTTGGTGGGGGAGGGTCAGTAGAGGAAGGAGTCCAGGTAAAGCCTTCTGTAGAAGGTAGAATTTGAATTGAGTTGGGAGTTTTACCAGTCCTTGGGGAGAAAGTGTCTATTTTCTTAGGTAAATGAAGCCCAAACCCATTTTAATCAAATTAAGAAACAATTTATCTCAGCCTTTGCTAATATGATGTGTACAAAGTCATTGACCATGATGGCCTTCAGCTCAGGTCAGAAATGAGCTGCAGAAGAGAGTCGGGTGGTAGAAGTGTCTGAGATCAGTTAGTTATATGACAATCTTGTTATATTAATTACTAGTCTGACAACATCTGGAGTATTGATTTACATTTTGAGATCCTTTCTGTTTAGGAAGAACATTGATTAGATATAGAACACCCACAGAAGGGCATCAAGGATGAGAGGGATGGTAGCCATGCCATAGTGACTACTGGTTGAAGGAGACAGAAATGTTTAGCCTAGGCTAAAGAGAGGGCTTCTCTTCTCCAGGATACAATTTTAGTATTTGCATATTTGAAGAACAGTTATGTAGAAGAGTGATTACATTTTCTCTTCTGGGCCCCCAAAAGTAGAACTTGGTACATTGGGTTGAAGTTGCAAACAGGCAGATTTTAAAAATAAAACAAACTTTCTGTCAGTGAGAGCTATCCAAAAGTGTAAATGGAATGCCTTAGGATAACTGCATGCTAGAAATTTTGGAAAGGATATTTTTGTTCTACCATAGGTATGACAAGAAAGCTCTTGAGGTCTCCCTCCACTTTGAGAATTTGTGATTCTATGTCTTCTTATGTGAGAACTCAATGGATTTACTCCAGGGGACTCTGGCTTTACCAACACATCCTGAAGCAATAAAGCTGCAATCACACAAAAAGAGTCTATTCTGGCAGCTGAGTGAATATTTTCCTGAAAGAGCTAATCACCAGATGGCTCCAGAACAGTTTCCAAGCCCTTTTCCGGTAAATTTAGAAGATCTGGACACCACAAAAAGAGCCTGGAGTGTACCTGGGACCAGGAAGTTGATGTGAAAACAGGTGGTAGAGGCCAAGTAGTAGTTTAGGGAAATCCAGACCTGGAGACTAAAGACCAACGGACAATATTTATGTTAGTAGATAGTAACCAAATTAGTGAGTTATTTGTGTTCAGAAAAAGATTTGAAAAAATTGTAGGCATGATATATCTGCAAATAAATATCCAAAATGCAAAGTATAACCTTGATTACCTGGACCACACAAGGAATAGAATGGTGTCGTTAACTGATTTTTATGACTAATTTAGGATTTTTTGCTTCTAACATTGTGATTGAAAATATTTCACAAATACTTATTTGATTTCCTTACTAAGTAGAGTGTAGAGAATAAGAGAGGAGCTCTTTTTAATAACTGAAACATCATTCTAAATATTCTTAATTACTACTAATAGAAGTTTACATTTATACCATCCTTTAAAATTTGAAAAGCACTTCAGATATATTTTTTCAATTTAGCTTCAAAATAACATTGTGGAATTGGTAAGATTTTTACAGGAGGGAAATTGCTCTTCAGAAATATTACATTTTTAGAGTACTTTAGCTAGTATCAGAGGATACATTTGAATGCATATCTTTTTGACTCCAAATCGAGCATTCTAACCAATATACAACACTGCTCCATATTTTACTGAATTAAAATGAGAAAAATAGTAACTAAGTCCATATTTAAAAGTTTGAGACTAGGATAAACATTTACTGAATATTGGAAAATACTGGAAAGTCATTTGCTCAGCTAGTTCATGGTTTGGATTTGTAAGCATTTGTCATTTTCTTGTAAAAGTCAAATTCAATTGAAGCTAATTCAGCAAACACTTATTGTAGATTTAACATATACTAAACACGGCATATTTAAAGACCTTGAAATCTGACTTCAGCCTGTTTTCCCAAGTTTATTTATCATTTATTCCCTACTCAGATTCTATGATCTAATCGAGATGGATGATTTGATGTTCCCTCAAACTCAGAATTTTGTCTCCTTGGTTTTGTCTTTCAATGGCATATTCTTTATTCTGGGAATGTCCTCACTGTTTTCCTCTGTTTCTTGAATCCTACTTTCCCTCATACCTAAACTCACATGTGACCTCCAGTGAGAAGTCTTTCCTTAGCCACTCAAATAAATATGAACATATTTATTTGTTTATTTTATTATTTCCCTTTGGTAAATTTTAACTTCTTAAGGGCAAGGATTTTTTTTTTCATTTAATCCTTTGTGCCTAGCAAAATGCTCTCCACATAGCAGGTGCTGAACAAATGTTTGCTATATTGACAAAGACAAAAAAAAAAAATGAAAGTACTTTGCCCTTCAGTTAACTGATAACTTTAAGTTTTCATGGACATGTCTTTCTAAAGGAGATTTTAAAAAATCTCAATAAAATAAATAAATACATTTTAAAATAAAATATTAAATTGAGATAAAATGAGATAAATTGTATCTCATTAATTTTTCATTCTTTTCTTTTGCAGGTTATTGTTGTATATCTCCTTCCTAAGATCCTCACATTTTGCTTGAGAAGTTCATTCTTCATAATCTGTATTTATCGTGTTAGTGATTTTCCTGTTATACTTTTTCCACTAGCATGTTCTATCAATTGGTCATCAAATATATGATAACTTTCAAGAATGGATTTCCTCCAGGTTATCTTTGATTTCTTCCTTTTGCCTGATTCAGTCTTTTGTCATAGAATCACAGGATCATGGTGTTGGATCTAAAAGGGACCTTACAGATCATCAACCACAACTTCCTCATTTTATACAAGAAGAAATCAAGACAGAGAGAATTGGCTTGCTGAGAGTCACAAAGCTAATATGTGTTTGATACAGGGTTGATATTCAGGCCTTCTTCACTACAAGTTCAACACCCTGTCCACTGTGTCACATAGATGCTTCCACAATACTGCTTAGTTACCTTGAAACTAAGTTGTCTTGAAGTTCCCTGAGCTGCAGAGGCTTTGAGAAAGTGAGTGAGTTCACAATGGAGAATTTGAACTTACTTTTGCAGTCCTAATCCTCCAGAAAAGTCTAAATTGGGCTCTTTATTAAGTCAGAGAGATGATTGTGAGTTCCCAAAAATGAAACAGAAAAGATGACCAAAAAAATCCCCAGGTTCTAACATGTTGGAAATGTTTCTGGTAGCCTCCCATAATAAACTGTATCTGTTCTCACAGAATCCAACTACCTCAGCATGAATAGACATTAATGGCAACCTTGCTAGTAGGTGAGACTTTTCATTTTAGGAAAATAAAAAATTATAACTTCCTCAATCCTGTGAATTTCTACTCCACTTTTGTAGGAAAGGTGGCATAATGACAGACAATAGGGCAGAGGGCTAAGAATCACAGTTTTTAGGTCATTTATCAATATAAATTTAATTGCTCACATAGGATGAAAAGGCAGGGATGAGTTAAGAGGTGTTAAATTTAAATAGAAAGAATTACTGTGGCCTGTTCATGTAGGAAACCACAAATCAATATTGTCTATGTTTTATTGTATTATTATGTATTTTGTTAAACATTTCCCAATTTCAGTTAATCCACTTCTGATAGGTAAAGTTACTGTTCCCTGAATTCCATATGACTGAAAGGAGTACATAGATTTATGATCTCATGCATCCCATGCAACACCAGTTGCAGCATGCTTTGGTTGCTCTGGCACATTATGGGCAGTGTTCTTGATTGAGGTGAGTGAAAAAGGGAGTTGGTCCTTTCTAGTTGAGAGTTTTTCCCAAGTAATGGCTTGAGACAAGTGAAGCATAAAATCCCCCAAATGTAAGACCAGACACAAAGTTACCAGCAATCTGATAACTAATGATGTTCTTCTCTGGGTAGTAATATTGAAGAAACTAAATTATAGGAGGGGAAAGGGCAAAACTTTACATCACTTCTCTTCATTTTTGGAAAGAGGGAAACTCTGTGACTAACTTTAATAAGCAGAAGTTAGCCTGCTCATGTTGGGGTCTCTTGTGTGATCACAGCACAGATGTCTCCAATTTTGCAAGAGGATTTTCCATTTACACTTAGAGTGTGAAATTTCATGAGATTCTATGGTTGAGCTCAAATTATGTTGGTGAAATATTAGCAGCAGGTTAAATTAAAAAAAAATCAATTGATCAATCAATCAATAGGAGCATATTGAACAATTTTTAGTCTTTTGTTTGTTTTTTAATGCCATGGGAAATACAGAATTCATGGATGTTCCCTGGTTCCAAGTAACTTATATTATAGTTGGGAGTCAGGAGGAGAAAGTGAGGTTGGTGACCTTGGACAGCTCTCCTTCACTCAAAACAAAGTCAAGTGCCATTTCTCTGATGTCATGGTCTTCTGGGAAAATGAAGGACGAACACAGACATTATAGTTGGGGAAATGTGTGAAGTTAACATACAACATTAAATGAAGGAATGAAGGAAAGAATGATACATTTAAAATGTGAGAAATTATAACACTAGGCATTTAGTTGTGAGGCAATAATTTGTTGTGTTCATCTGAAGAGAAGGAAAGGGAAGGGAAGGGAAAAGAAGGGAAGGGAAGGGAAGGGAAGGGAAGGGAAGGGAAGGGAAAGGAAGGGAAGAGAAGGGAAGGGAAAGGAAGGCAAGAACTTACCCAGCTAGTTGGATTCCCATTTGGGCAACTCGACCTAGTCACATGTTGTGAGGTAATAATTATAGATTATTATTGAATTAAAATAAGAATAATAATAACTAAGTCCACATTTTAAAGTTTTAGACTAGGACAAACATTTACTGAATATTGGAAAATGCTGGAAAATCATTTACTCAGCTAGTTCATGGTTTGGATTTGGATTTGGAAAGAGTTCAGAGAAGAAGTAGTACAATTAAAATGTTGCACAAGGTTTGAAAATGAACTTTACATTTGTGGAGGTATGACTAGACACAAACCAGAGCATTATAAGGGACTACAAACTCAATATGAGTAAAACTTAAGATATATTCACCAAAAATAGTACTGGAATCTTGGATTTCATAATGAAAAAGATAATGTCTCAAGTGAGAGAGGTCCCCTTATGTTGTATCTTGGTTGGGCAGTATTTGTAGTATTGTGTTATATTCTGGATGCTTTATTATTATAAGTACATTGACATATAAGAGTGATAGAGAGAGCTAAGGATGGTGAAATATTCATCGCTTTAATTCAGCCTCCAAAGATTTTTTTTTTGTTAATAGATAAAAATGTTGAACAATATGGGAATAAGGAGAAATCATGGGATAAGGGAAGGAAAACATTTTTCTAGTGATATTTTTTCAAGTTTTCATTAAAACATCCTTGACCACTCTGAAACTGGTCATTCTACAACCCACCTAATTATATTACCATCTGATTCATGGTAAAGTAGAAAGATCACTGACTCTGGTGACAGAGGAACTTGACTCACAGCCTACTTCTGATGAAATAAAAATTATATTCAATAAAAGACTGTGAAAACAAAGATCAGAAATTAATTTTAAACTAAATAATCTCATCCTAAAGAATGAGTGGGTCAAAAAACACATAACAAAAATAAACAATGACATCATTAAAGAGAATGACAATAATGAAACAACATACTAAAAGTTGTAGGATGAAGCCAAAACAATACTTAGGGGAAAATTTATATCTCAAAACAATTTCATCAATAAAATGGAGAGAGATATCAGTGAATTGGGCATATAACAAAAACAAAATAAAACAAAAAAAACTAGTAAAAGAACAGTTAAAGATCCCCAATTAAACATGAAATTGAAAATCCTAAAAAATCAAAGGAGAGATAAATAAAATTGAAAGTAAGAAAACCATTGAAGTAATAAATAAGACTATGAGGTGGTGTTATGGGAAAAATAAAATAAACAAATTGCTCATTGATTTAAAAAAAAGAATAGCTAATTACAAGTATCAAAAATGAAAATGGTGAATTTACAATGAAGGTGAAATTAAAGAAATTATTAGGAACTATTTTGTCCAATATATGCCAATAAATAACTATCTAAGTGAAATATATGGATCTTTACAAAAATTAAAATCTTCAGATTAACAGAAAATAAAATAAAATAAATAATCCTGTTTTTGAAAAATAAATTGAATAACCTACCAATGAGTTATCTAAAAAAATTCCCCAGGGCTAGATGGATTCACAAATGAACTCTATGAAATATTCCAAGTACAATCAATTTCAATAATATACTATTTGGAAAAAATAGGCAAAGAAAAAATCCTACCAAATTCCTCTTATGTGACAAATATGATGCTGATATCTAAACCAGGAAAAACAAAAACAGAGAAATTAAACTATAGACCAATTTCCCTAATGAATATTGACTGAAAAATTTTAAATAAAATACTAGCAAGGAATACACTAATGCATTACTTAGATCCTACACTATAACCAAGTGGGATTTAAAAAAGGAATGCAGATCTGGTACAGTATTAGAAAAACCATTATCCAAATTGACCATATTAATAACAAAACCAACAGAATCATATGACTATCTCAAAAGAAAAAGCTTTTGACAAAAATCAACACTCCCTATTAAAAAACAAACAACAAAGTGGAAACACAGGAATAAATTGAGATTGCCTTCCAACTAGTAGTATCAAACTTTCAGTAGTATCAAACCATCAGCAAATATAAATTATAATGGGGATAAGCTAGACATCTTCAAAATAAAATCAAAGATGAAGCAAAGATGTCCATTATCACTACTATTACTCAATTTTGTACCAGAAATTCTAGTAATGGCAATGAGAAGAAAAAGAAATTGAAGGAATTAGAATATGCCATGAGGAAATAAAACTATCGCTCTTTGCATATGATAAGATGATATACTTGGAGAGTCCTAGAAAATCACATTAAAAACTAGTTTAAATTAACAGCTTTAGCAAATTTGCAGAATATAAAATAAACCCACATGAATCAACAGCATTTCTATGTATTACCAACACAATTCAGTGGCAAGAGAGAGAAAGAGAAATTCTATTTAAAAATAACTGCAGACAAAATAAAATACTTGGAAGTGCACCTGATGAGCAAAACCCAAGGACTCTGAACATAATTATAAAATACTTTTCGCACAAATAAAGTCAGAGAAACATAGGGGAAGAGATTTCCGTTCCACTGAACCCTGGAGAGCCGTCCCCGGGGTCCATCGCGCCTCGGAAAGCGGACCTCACCCCCACCCCTGGCCGCGACCCAGAGAAGCTGACCCGAGCAGACTTCAGACAGGAAAGCTCCGGGGGAAGCTCCGGCAGCCGGGAAAGTCCCTCCGCCCACAGAAGCCACAGGTCAGTAAGAAAGAAAGCTGCGATAGGGGAGGGGAGCGGAGCGTCTCAGTGACTTGGGCCCCCTCGGGAGGAAGCGGCTGCGGCTGAGACGGGGGCAGGAAGCGGCGGAGGCAGAGGCGTGGGCGGGCGGCTGAGGCGACAACGGCCCGGGACTCAGGAATCCCCCAGCAGCAGGTAGGATCTTCAATACTGAAGGTCTTTCCAACCTGAGGGAGCCGAGCAGGGGAGACGGCCCTGCCCCCACCCTGCTCTACTGCTGAACGCCTCTGAATAAAACCCCCAAGGGAGCTGAGCACAGCAGGCGGGGCCCCCCACCCTGCCCCCACCCGCTCCGTTCCTGAAAGTCTCTGCAGAAAGCCCCTGAGGGCCCAAGCTTAGGAGGCGGCCCTGCCCCCAACCCTGCGCCAGAACTAAAGCTTGCCTCCAGAAAGCGCATTTGAATCTCAGAGGCCAAGCACTAGCTGGGCGGATCCAGGCGGGGGGTGGAAAGGAATCTCAGAAGTCAAGTAACTGGCTGGGAAAATGCCTAGAAAGGGGAAGAAAAATAAGACTTTAGAGAGTTTTTTCCAACAAATGCAAATGATCCCGACCTTCGGATCTGATGGGGAGGATGAGAACGTATTTTTCCCATCAGGGAAAGATGTGGAGGGCGGGGCCTCAGTACCCCAGACACCCCAGGGGGGTGTTGGGTGGGCTCAGGCTTTGAAAGAGCTTAAAAAGGATTTTGAAAAGCAAGTTAGACAGGTGGAGGAAAGACTGGAAAGAGAAATGACAAAGATGCAAGAAGAGTATGAAAAAAAGGTCAATATCTTGGTAAAGGAGACCCAAAAAAATGCTGAGGAAATTAACACCTTGAAAAATAGGCTCACTCAATTGGCAAAAGAGGTTCAAAAAGCCAATGAGGAGAAGAATGCATTCAAAAGCAGAATAAGCCAAATGGAAAAAGAGGCTCAAAAGCTCACTGAATTTAATAGTTCTCTCAAAATTAGAATGGAACAGATGGAGTCTAATGACTTTATGAGAAACCAAGAAATCACCAAACAAAACCAAAAGAATGATAAAATGGAAGAGAATGTGAAATATCTCATGGGAAAAACAACTGACCTGGAAAATAGATCAAGGAGAGACAACTTAAAAATTATGGGACTACCTGAAAGCCATGATCAAAAAAAGAGTCTAGACATCGTCTTGCATGAAATTATCAAGGAAAACTGCCCTGACATTCTAGAACCAGAGGGCAAAATAAGTATTGAAAGAATCCATCGATCACCACCTGAAAGAGATCCAAAAAGAGAAACTCCTAGGAACATTGTGGCCAAATTCCAGAACTCCCAGCTCAAGGAAAAAATCTTGCAAGCAGCTAGAAAGAAACAATTCCAGTACTGTGGAAACACAATCAGGATAACCCAAGATCTAGCAGCTTCTACATTAAGGGATCGAAGGGCGTGGAATAGGATATTCCAGAAGGCAAAGGAACTAGGACTCAAACCAAGAATCACCTACCCAGCTAAACTGAGTATAATACTTCAAGGGAAAATATGGTCTTTCAATGAAACAGAGGACTTTCAATCATTCTTAATGAAAAAAACCAGAGCTGAAAAGAAAATTTGACTTTCAAACACAAGAATGAGAGGAAGCATGCAAAAGTAAACAGCAAGGAGAAGTATTAAGGGACTTACCAGAAATGAACTGTTTGCATTCATACAGGGAAGGACAATATTTCTAACTCTTAAAACTTTCCAGTATCTGGGTGGTTGGTGGGACCACACATACACATGTACACGCATGCACACACATACACACATGCATTCACATGCAGAGACAGAGAGCACAGATTGAACTGAATAGGATGGGACCATACCTTAAAAGAAATTAAGGTAAATGGTGAGAGAGAAATGTAGTGAGAGGAAAGAGGGGGAAATGGAAGGGGGTAACTATATGTCATTTAAGAGGCAAGTAGGAGATGTTTTTTAGTGGAGGGAAAAAGAGGAGAGCTGAGGAAAAAAAAAAAAACAACAAATAAACAAAAGTTTACCCTCATCACATTTGACTAAACGAAGGAGTGAAATGCACACTCATTTTGGTATGAAAACCTATTTTACAGTATAAGAAAGCGGGGGAGAAGGAGATATTGGGGGGGGGGATGATGGAAGGGAGGGCAAAGGGAGGAGGGAGTAATTGAAAGTCAATACTTGGGGAGGGACAGGATTAAAGGACAGAAGAGAAACAATGAGGGGCAGGTTAGGAGGGATGGCAATTCAGTTAGTCTTACACAACACGACTATCAGGAAGATCATTTGCAAAGCTACACAGATATGGCCTATAATGAATTGCCTGCCATACCAAAGGGAATAGGTGGGGAGGGAGGGATGGGGAGAATTTGGAACTCAAAGTTTTGGGAACAATTGTTTAGTATTGTTGTTGCAACTAGGAAAGAAGACATACAGTTAATGAGGAATAGAAAGTCATCTGGCCCTACAGGAGAAAAGAGAAGATAGAGACAAGGGAAGGGAGGGATGACAGAAGAGAGGGCAGATTGGAGATAGGGAAAATTAGATTGCTTGGGGTATTGGGGTAGGGGGAGGGAAGAAAAGGGGAGAAAATTTGGAACCCAAAAATTTGTGAAAATGAATGTAAAAAGCTAAATAAATAAATTAATTAAAAAAAAAAAACAAATAAAGTCAGAGCTAAAAAACTGAAAAAAATATCAATTGTTCTTGCATGGGCCAAGCCAATATAAAAATAAAATCACCGTTCTACCAAAATTTATTTATTCAGTGCCATACCACTCAAGTTAAAAAAAATTTGTTTTGTAAACTTTCCACACTCAAATTATCAATCATACATGTAAAATGATGCAAAACATGTGAATCTTGGAAAATTTGGCATCTGTTTCTGTTTTGATTTTGTGTGATTCTATGGTCAATATTTTGACATTTTGATCAAAATTATATAATTTTGATCAAGATGTCAATTATATATGTATATATGCATATATATCCTGAAAGACAGTAGAATATCATGCTGAAAACACTAAAAATTTTGGGATTATCAACAGGAGATTAAACACATCTAAGATATATTATTTCAAGATTATGGAGACTATGTATGAGAATTTCTTGGAATATTGTTGTTTGTAATAAATAGATTAGATAATTGCTCAAGACATGACATAGCTAAGTGAATTATCTGTTATCACACAACTAGTGAATGTATAAAGACTATAGGATATAGAGCTGGAAGGGTACATAGAGATCATCTAATCCTAGTCCATCAGTTTATAGGTAAGAAAACTGTGGTCCACAGAGTAACTAACAGTGGCTGTACCTCTGTCTCTGATTTTACCTGGATTTTCCTATTTTTTTTTTCATTTCCTAAGGCAGGAAACATCTTTTGTCTCTTCTTTATATCCCCAGTGCTTAATAAAGTGCCTGGCATGTGGTAGTCTGTCAACAAATGTTTATTGATGGATTGATTGATTGGAGTGGCTAATGCATTCAACTAGATGAAATAATGTTAAAAAAGAGCCTTTGCTTTAAATATAGAGGAACATTTGAAGAGGAAATTGTACATAAACATAAAATTGTATGGACATTTAAAGGATTAGGAAAGCACTCTAAATAATAACTTGCTACTCTTGCATAAGTTTTCACAGTCATGTCAGAATTATGATTTATACATTATTGATTGTTAGTTCAGTACGCTAGACATTACACCATGTTGTTTCTAGCATGAGAATACCTTCTAGACATCCCCTCTTTCATGATGAGACTAGAGAGGATATATATTGCGTAATAAAAATTGATAGATTTTAATTTAGTTCATTTTAAAGATTTCTCACCAGGCTCTAGACATACTCAGATTTAGAAAGTGGTTTTACTAATACATTAGACCTTGGTTTTCTTGTGGCACTTCAAGTTAGGAATATATTCCCATTTTGTGGGTTTATCAATGGATAATGCTCAGAAATTCACCTCTTTAAATGTGACAGAAGTCAGAAAGGATTTTAAATGTCAAAAATGGGGAGGGGAATTTATATATACACACAGAGACACAGATATATACATACATGTCTCTGTCTCTATCTCTGTCCCTGTTTGTCTCTGTCTCTCTAACTCAGTCTCTCTCTGTCTCCTGGAGGCAGTGGGGAGCCAAGGGATATGCAGAGCAGGGGTATAATATTCTCAGAACTGTGCCTTAGGGATATCAATCTGAAAGCTGTGTGGAGGAGGGGAGGAATATGAATCAGGGAAATTAATCGGGGGTACTTCTTGTAACCTGGATGAGAGAGAGTGAGGTTTATAGGATTATTCTGAGAAATTTGCTTTGCAAACTATATATGTGCATGTACATATACTCCTTAGCAAATTATTTCTCTCTGCCTAAGATAACACATTTAAAAAAAGAGGAAAAAAAAAAGAAAAAAATGGTCCTAAATCATGTGAGTTCTTATTCCACTTCAGCAGGAATGGTACTGTAAAGATAGACAAAGTGTCCTATGAATCACAGATTTTTAGGGCATTTAAAAATATGAATTCATCTCTTCATAAAGGATGTATATATGTAGAAAAATATACTTTGCAAGGAGGCATATGTTTATATAGAGAGAAATACACACACATTTATATGTGTGTGTGTTCCTGCTATGTAATGTCTGTCTATCTATCTATCTATCTATCTATCTATCTATCTATCTATCTATCTATCTATCTATCTATCTGTCTATCTCTCTCTCTCTCTTTCTCTGTCTGTCTATCTATCTATCTAGTGTCTGTCATTGACTTATGAGCAGTTAGATGACAAAATGAATATACTGCTGGACTTGGAATCAGGAAGTGAAAATGACTCTATATAGTTGGCAGCTTTGTTGATACTGAGCAAGTCACCTAACCTTTGTTTGTCTCAGTCTCCTTATCTGTAAAATAGGGGTAATTATATCACCTAAATCACAGATAAAATGTTGTGAAGATTTAATACTAATTGTGACATGTCTGACAAAAAGGTGTGATGTAAATATTAGCCATTTATCAGCATTATAAACATTTTTATAATTATTATTATTATATTTTTATAGATTGAATAGTTTGTAAATCAGGTATATATTTATATACGGATATATGTGCTTTATCTGTCCATCATCCATTTACTTATCAAGTAGATCTAGAGATAAAAGGAACCTCAGGGACCACCTTATCTAACTCATATTTTACAGAATGTACTAAACTAAACTTATTAAACTAACCTAAATTTATAGAATGAGCTAACTAATATCCAGAGAAGGTAAGTGACTTGGACCAGGTCAAATATGTAATAAGTGTGCAGAAGCAAGCTTTGAACCCATATCCTCTGATGTCTAGAAACCAGTGATAAAAAGTTACTAGATTAGTATACATAATGTTTCACAATTCTATAGCACATTAAGGATTACAAAGTACTTCACATGTATTTACTCGTTTAATTCTCCATTAACACTGTGAAGTACATAGCATTGCTATTTCTGGTTTACAGATAATGAAATTAAGGCTCAGAAAGATTATAACTTGCCCAGGGCCATAAAAATGGTAAATATTTTTGGCAGAATTCACACAAATGTCTTTCTTTTCCAAGTCTAACCCTTCATTTTGTCTTAATTTGTGATTTTTTTTTACCAGAGAATAATCTAGTATGAAAACAGCATCTGATGATATCAATCAGAAACTCATCTACAATGCATATATAGACATGGAGGATTATGTAGGTCACAGAGAAGGTAATGACGAATGCCCATCACCTTGAAGTTAATAACTGCCATACAGATGGCATAAACCTAAGTTTTCCTAATGCTAAGGGCTACCCTCTATCCATGAGGTGATTGTACCTCTTTTTAAATGATATAATGCTATATAAATATAACTAATGTACATATTACAAAGAAGAAAATTTCTGTTTACCTCTCTTGGTCCTGAGTAGACAGTGTGTCTTATGATGCACACCTTTTTCTAAAATATATTTATTCCATATGTGATTTATTAACAGAATTTATTCTCACCTATGCACATGATTCCCATAGTTATTTTTATATTTTCTCAGAGTTAAGTTAAGCACCCAAGCTACACTATGTTAAAAGATATCTATAGAGTGATGAGGACTTGCAATGCTTTTTCCAGTGAAGTTCGATAAAATAAATGAAAGGACTGCATTCTCCATACCCATGCTACTTTCGATAACTTAGTAGTATTTCATGTTGAAGGTCAAAGGAACTTTTAAACAGTCTCTGCCACACATATGAATTATAGGAGAAGCATGAATATGTGCCTGATAACAACTGGCCTTTGAGAAAGACAAGACTGTTCCAAAAGAAGCTCAGTATTGATGATCTCAGGGATGGATTTACCATGCTTTTATTTTGTGGTTTCCAGAAGTCACTGAACCAATATGTTTTGAATATAAAATAATAGGAAAAACTGGGAATTATAATTACTGTAGAAAAATGGAAAAACAAGTTGGAAAGATTTTTATCTTTTAAAATGAAACATCATGGGAATTTCAATAATATACATCTCTCTGGCTCACAAATAATCTACCATTGTGTATGTTTTGAGTTTATTTCTATAAAAGGAAATGGTAAAATTTTCATTTCAAAACAGATCAATTATGAAAAATAACCATAGTTATTCTAAGTAAAAGTCTACAAACAACATTCACATGATCAAAAAGCAGACTGATCTCTATCTAGGTAAATTTCTAACGACTCAACAAAGTAGACTATAAAGAGCGCTGAATTTGAGGATAAAAGACCTGGGCTTTAATTATGATTTTGTCAATTGCTTACAAAATTTTGAAGATTTTTTCCCCTCATTCAGGGCTTTAGTTTACTCAATTGTAAAATGACAATTTTGGACTTGATACACTCACTCTAAGTTCCTTCAAAGCCAATATCCTGGTCCTGTTCAACAAAGATTAGGAGCTGTGCCAGTCTCATGTTCATGGTCACAGTTAATGGTGTTTCTTTGCCATGTAGTACAAAAGCTGAGAAACTGAGAAGCTCTGTATGGCTCTCACAAAGTAAGCAACCTCACATTCCTTATTTCTCCCACCTTCTGGATGGCAATATTAACTTAATATTATGGGCATGTGGATCATGGTGGATTTACAGAAAGAAAATCAATTCTAGATTCCCCACTTCTGGGACAACTTGTCTCTTCCCTGAAATTGCTATAGTTCAATGAGCTCTAATTCTATGACTGTAACATGTTACTGTATACAGTATTTTACTTGGTATGGAATCAAGTCAATGAAGTAGTCCGTAATGAAATACTGAACATGTGGTTTGTCTAGCAGCCTTTCAAAAATGCAGATAGTCAACCAAAAGTACCTAAACTGTACTGAACCCAGGCATTCTAGAATATATATGTATATACTCACATACTCTCATATATACATATATAGTTACATGCATATATGTGTTCATAAATATGCATATATGTGTATATTTATATAGGTATGTATATGGGTGTACATATATGTGCAATTCACACATTTTTACATACACATACATAAATACAAGTATGTACATATGTATTATACCACACATATGCACACATACATTAGGTATTGTATATAGTATTTTACTTTGTATGGAATCAAGTCAATAAAGCAGTGCATAATGAAATGTTAAAGATACGATTTTGTGTAGTAACCTCTCAAAAATGCACATAGTCAACCAAAAGTACCTAAACTGTAATGAACCCAAACATTCTAGAATATATATACAAATACATATATGTATATGTGTATATATGTATACACATACATGTATATATGTGTATACATATATATGCAATTCACACACATAGATGCATATATACATACACAAATACAAGTATTTGTATACATGTGTGTATAGACATATACACATATATATTTCATTTGCCTGATGGCATCCTATGAGTAGTCAAAGTAGCTTCACAATTTATTTCCACTTTTGTATTTATTAGAATCCATCCTGTGAAGAAGTTTCATGAACGGAGAGGTCTGGGATCTCATGGCATGGGACATAGACAATGGATGCAACGTAGACTGGAGTTCCAGATACCTGAGTCTTTTTCTACTTAACGTTCTGTCACAAACATTCTCTTTCTACTCCTTACCACAGCTAGTTGACAGTTTGTAGAAGAGACTGAGGAGACTTAGCATCCAAGTATTTTCCTTATGCTCCACCCTTCCCATTCATGTTTCTGACCTTAAGACCTTCAATGTGAAGGCATATTTCTCCTACTGCTATGTCTTATCACTGGCTATTTCATGCTTCCTCCTTCATTCCCTTACTGGGCCAAATTCCTGTTACTTATGTCATGATATTGGGGGTTAAGAAAGGCTAGGAGCCAAAAGAAAAACTTTTTCAAGTTTAACTTTCATTTATAGATTTTCTATATTAAGAAACAAAATAGAACGGAATTTCATATACCAAATTTGGTAAAATACTAAAGAACAGAAAAGTTTCTTGGGCATCCCATTATTGTGACTAAAGAAATATTTCATTTTAGATCTACCATCAAATTATGTCATTACCAATTTCTCATTCTCTAGTACAAGTGCATGAAAAATTCTAGGCAAATATATCCATGATGTAAGAGATGGAGGAACTGGAAATGGCTGCCTTTCAGATATCCACATTTTCCAAAGTATTAAAAAGCATTCAGCAGTGATCTACACAGATATAACTAAAATGTTTGAGCAAGGTGATGAGTCACACATTGTGTGGAAACAAGCCATTTTTTTTTTCTATGAGAGCTGACAGGAAAGGCTGCAAGGCATGTTGCTAGCAGCATCAACCATTACTCCTTTCCCCTACCCAAATGCTTTTAAATGCCAGAATGAATAGCTGGAACAACTTCTACCCTTCTAAGTGCCTCAAAATAGCATCATTTGCCCAGAATCATCAGAGAGGAACAAGATTCTTTGCCTAAGATCAACCCTTTCTTGCTAAGGTCCCCACAGAGAAAATGAACTGGTCTGAATTGGTACAGCTAATCTTTACTCGTTTCTTTTTACACCCTACCATTAAAGTGTGCAGAGATAAAACATCATTCTCAATGATAGCATTAGTGATCAGTGGTATTGCTGTTAGAAGCACAAGAGCACATGCTTATCATTTCATCTTGGGTTTTAATAATTGTGTTATCATCCATATTTAATGTCACTTGGCATATATTAAATTGACATTGTGGATTGAGCCTCGCTATTTTAAACTTCACACTCTGGACAACTGAAGGAGTAAGAAGTGCTGAACTTTCATAGTTTGTAAAATGAATTCCCAAATAGAAAGGTCATTAAACTCATTTTGTTTGGAGTTATATTCTCCCCTGAGCTATTATGACATCTTTCCAATCACCTCTGTGTTTCTCCACCATGCCAAGAGTGTGAATAGGTTGCTAGCATATTGATTTGAGTTTAAGTAGAATTTTTCTTTATTTATTTAATTCTTTTAGCAATTAAAGCCAGCTATACAGTCAACAGAGGGCTATCTTAGGCCATAAAAAAAACTGAAGTCAAGGCCTTCTTTTGAAGAACTCTAGCTTTGTGGTGATGGGCTAGTCACCTCTCCATGCCTCAGGCCAATTTCTAAGACCCTAAGTTACAGGGAATTTGCTGATCTGCATTAGTGGAAGGAAATTTCACAATGTGAATTCTCTGTGCTAACAAAATCATGGGTCCACACCCCATCTTTTCCTCTAATCCCCCAAATCTATTAATTGCATCATTATATTCAAGACCAATAGGCTGTTAATAGCTAGCACTAGGGTTTGCAAAACACTTTACAAATATCCTCTCATTTGATCCTCATAACCACTCTTGTAGGTAGATGCTATTATTGTTTGCATTTTACAGATAAGGAAACTGAGTCAGAAAACAGTTAACTGACTTGCCCTGAGCTGAACAATTAGTGTTTGAGGCCATGTTTGAACTCAGGATTTCCTGACTTCAGGTCTGGTTCTCTTTCCACAATCTAGGCTCCATACATGTAATTATAATTATGATTGGATTTAGAATGCATAATAATGTAGGGAGAATTCATAGGTAGAGATAAAATTAAACTGGGTGGGAATGCACACACACATACATACATATATACAATACACGTTATATATATACATATGCATGTATACACATATATACATTTATACACACATACATACACATAGCATATGGCAAACACATACATACACACACACACATACACACACACACACACAGAGAAAACGTCTTAGAAAATAAACTTACACAAGGGCAGCTAGATAATCCAAATGGCAAAGGGCAACAACCCAGGTCCAAAGGTAAAGCTTTTTCCATAGCATTAAAGCAGGTTAGTAATGTAAAAGAGTTTTCATTTATACCCCTATTTACTGTCTATTTTGTGTAAAAAATAAAGAAAAAAATTCAAATTCATATATATATATATATGTGTGTGTGTGTATAATATGTGTCTATATTGTATGTGCTATTTCTGGAAGTGGTACAATTAAACATCTCCCTTCTCATAAAAAAAAAAAAAAAAAAAAAGAATACCTAGGCAATACAAAGAGGGTTGAATTTTGAGTCAGATGGATAGATCTGTATTTGAATTCTGATTTTCTCACTTCACACCTGTTTGCCCTTGGACAAATCACTTGGGCAAGTTACTCAGAGTGGCCAGTGTAAGTCTGGCAGATGATCGTAGGAGATTTTTTGTTGGTTTCCTTAATGCTTTAAAATTTGCAAAGCACTCTCCTAACCAAACTACAGTGAAACAGTGAACATATAATTTTCCTAATTTTTCAGATAAGAAAATTATATCTCAGAGGCTCAGAGAGCGTTAACTTGCTCAAAGTCACAGGAGTCCTAAAGACTTGATTTAGGACTAAATCAAAACACAGAACCTCCCACTGCACCAGGAAAAACACTTTATCTCCTTTTCCTTTCTTTCTAAAATTTTATCTCTTCCTCTCTTCCTTCCTTCCTTCCTTCCTTCCTTCCTTCCTTCCTTCCTTCCTTCCTTCCTTCCTTCCTTCCTTCCATCTTCTTCCTTTTCTTTCTTTCTTTCTTTCTTTCTTTCTTTCTTTCTTTCTTTCTTTCTTTCTTTCTTTCTTTCTTTCTTTCTTTCTTTCTTCTCTCCCTTCTTTCTTTTCCTTCCTTCTTCCTTCATCCATTTCTTCCTTCTTTCCTCCCTTTTTTTCCTTTCTATGTTGTGGAGAAGGAGGGAAGTAAATGATTTCTTGGATTCTTTCCAGAATATGGTAGGCTGCAATCCCCATGTAACTGCTCCACCACATCTGTTCCTGGTATTGCCATGTACCCTGATGCCCCAAAAGGAGAAGAATGCGATCCTATTTAAACTTCTTTCCCATTCCAAAAATAAAATATCCCTTGCTGTCACCTGGAAGTGACACCAAATCATGGCTCAGGTGGATGAAATAATGCAAGAGAAATCATAAAGCTGAACATGGACAACGTTCTAGAGAAGAATCAGTTACGGTCAGGGTGGATATGGCTTCACAAACGCCCTCCTAGTAGGAGTTAAGTGCTATTAAGATAAAGTGCATATATTGGTAGGAATATAAAAATAAAAATCGTTGGAGTGATATGAACCATCTTCTGTCTTTTCCTCAATGTTTATTTGAGCATCCAAGCCCATAGCAGGAACTGCCCCTGCCCTCTTCATGACTTTCCTTCTCTCAGCCATAATTCTAGATCTTTCTATTGCTGCCATGTGTGTCTTCCTGTGAATAGCCATCTGTTATATATATATATATATATATATATATATATATATATATATATAATTCTATTAAAATAAATAAATTCCACTATATTAGATAGTGTGTAAGGTTTTCAAGTCAATATACTTAAAATATTAGCAACAGCCTTCCCGGTAATGAAGTCACCTCTTCTCATGTATCTACCAATTTGGATCATAAATGGGAGATTTTGACATTTGGACTTTCTTAACAATCTCTACCAATCACTGAAGCCAAAGGGAGAGTGGAATGATCTGTCCTAATTATTCAGATGGACAAAATGATCTAATTAGCCATTTCTCAGTCTGGCTCTTTGGCACTTACCATTCTAGGCTTTGAAAATTGGAACTGCAGCATGGGCTTAGATGGTTGTGGGCTACAAAATCTTTATGCCTTTATTGTCCATAAGCTGCAATCATCCAGGGCCTTTCTTTTGTCTCTTACATCTGTGCATAAACATAAGGAACACACATTACTGATTATCTCCTGAGTTCAATAATTACTTTAGTATTGCTATATGAGCTTCATTTGGGTTCATGTTTCACTTGAGTATGGTACCCTTTGGTGCTAAAGCAGCTTGATATTTTAAAAAAAATACGGAGTTGGAGGAGTTAAGACACACATTTTCTGAATCACCATTATATCTAGAGCCAATGATATATAACTATACCTAGACTGCAAATGATTTTCCATTCGACCTATCTCCTGCCAGGCCATCAAGCTGCTCTAACATTGCTGCTGCATCCTATAAGCTAGACCTCCTGTGGAATATTTCAGCCATTCTGCTTTGGGGCTATGATAATTCCTTCTTGGGAATATGCTGACTGATGAGAGCTTATTACATTTAACAGCATCCAGTATAACCATGTTATACCTCCATATATCTTCCTCCCACATCTCTATTACTACTTTTGCTTCTAGAAAGGGCAGGTCAACCGAGTATCCTATGGCTATACCCTGGTCATTCCCTAGATTGAAATACCTCTCCCTCTATTATATGTGTTGTCTCTTGCTGTTACAATGCAGTGTATTATAATGCTCCTTGATGGTAGGAACACTTGTTGTTCGGATTTGTATTTCTAGAATTTATCATGGGGCCTGGAACACTCTAAGAGCCTAACAACTGCTCATCTACCCATCCATCCATTCATTTTTGAATAAAAGGATTCAACACTCAGCATATTAGAATCAATGCAAACAGAAGTATACAACCTCATTCATCAGCCATCAGCTTGCTCTTACAGGTAACCAATGAAAATATGTCTAAGCGCTAACTAGACCAGTGGTCTCAACCTCAAATAAAAAGGGGTCCATGAAGCCATGTATACAGATCCCTGTGGGCTGCATATTGACTTAGAAAGCTACATATTAGCATTGTTTATTGTATTTTTATTTATTTTATTAAATGTTTTTCAATTATATTTTAATTGCTATGGCTGTATTTAGGAGCATATAAAATTAATTGGTTTTCCTTTAAAGAGAAATACTAGTCAGGTTGCACTAAAACTAAGTTTCATCTACATAGGGTAAACTGAAGAAGAGATATAACTATTTTCTACTTAATTGAATGAATATAGGTGAATTGATAGTACAATTCAGATCCAAAGTATAACATCTTGGTCCTTACTAGATAGTTTTTCTAATTAAAATAAGGATATTAACATTATTTTATTATTTAATTTTGAATTTTGCTATAATGTTGATTTATATATTATGATATAATAGAAAGAAAAGATACCTTTGAGTTTGTACAGCTATAAATCTGCCTCTGACACACACATATACATATACCTACATACATACATACACGCATATACCCATATACTTACACATACATAGATGAATACACACCCACATCCTCAAATTCTGTTATACAGCATCTATGTGGCCATGAACTATTCTTATAAATTTTAAATGCCCCTAGGAAAATTTCTAAGACTATAAGTTACATAACAAAGTAACTGATTCAAATCAATTCATTGCTGAGAACATCTCCTGGTTAGGAAAACCACTTCTTGGAAGGAAGGAAGGAAGGAAGGAAGGAAGGAAGGAAGGAAGGAAGGAAGGAAGGAAGGAAGGAAGGAAGGAAGGAAGGAAGGAAAAAAAAACATATTAAATGCTTACTGTATATTAGATATTATGTTAAGTACTAGGGATAAAAATATGAAAAATAGCAGATCACTGACTTTCATGGGCCTTGCATGCTAATAGTTAGTGACAACACATAGAGGAGACTAGACTGGTGCCAGTAGATAGGGTATTGTAATTTTTCATTCCTGCTGCCCTGCCTCGGTAAGAACTCAACTCTCAGCTTCCAAATAGGCAACTCGGTGACTCAGTAGATAAGAGCCCTGGACCTGGGGTCACAAAAATCTGTGATCAAATATGGCCTCAGATACTTACTAGCTGTGTGACCCTAGGCAAATTACTTAATCTTTGTTTTAGCTTCCCCAACTGTAAAATAGGGCTATACTTCCCTCCCAGAGTTGTTGTGAGGATTAACTAAGGTAATTTTCCAGGTTCTTAATCCTGAGTGGGGCACATAATGTTGTTATTGTCTCCGTCCCTTCCCATTTAAGTTCCTGACTGCAGGATCTATATTCTGGATAAGTGAGAATTCTTCATGTCTAAACCAAACCAAATCTAGCCTACTGCCACTGACAGTAAGCCATCTTCATTTACCCTGCTGTCAACACCTTCCTTCCTCCTAATTCCTCCCCAACCTTTTCACCTCCAAATTTGGAAGTAGTAACATTTCCTGAAAGGACAATGGCCTAACTTCTCCTCTTCCCATCCCTCTGATTTTCCAGACTAAAACATCCTTCCTTGTCCATTGTTACTTCACTTGCATTAACTTCCCTTCTTATAATATAAATTTCTTCAGGACAAGGGCTAACTTTTGTATTTCTATACTTGAACTTTTAAAGCAGTCATTGGCAGAGAGTGTTAATTAAATAATTTTTCATCCATTAATCAGATGGAGTTTCCAAAAAAGGGTTCAGTCACTCTAACGTTGTCATAGAACTGATGTTCCTCCTCCAGATAAAAAGGTACATTTTTTAAAAGGATCTCAACAAACCTACTCTATTCTTATGAAGACCCTACAAAACAAGTAGTAAAAGTATATTTATCCCCATTTCAGATGAGGAAATAGAGCTTCTGAATAGTGAAATGACACAATTAACTATTGGTAGAATTCAAATTAAGTCCCATATGTTCTATAGTATGGTCTCTTTAACAATAATGGAATGGCCCAGAAATGATACTAAAATGAAAAGAAGCTTCATAGGAAATGTTTCAATTCTCATTGAGAAGTAATATGACTGCCATATTATACAGAGATGGGAAATGGAAAACACAAAGTATTATCACCTGAAAGCCTCATCTTTAGGCTACGATCTCATGCTCATCATTAAGTACCAAAGTGGTTATTTTCCCTACTGAGAGCCTTGCCAGATAACTATTATAAAGACCATAAGTATAGCTACTCTTTTTGAGAATGTCAGCTTAACATTCTGAGGTTTTAAAATATTAAGCCATAAAGAATAAAGGAACCATTCTGGAAGTTTCATGTGGAATTGGACAATTATAATAAACTTTAAAAATAATAGTTCAGTCTACGTTAAATACACCAGTGGGACACCTGTTTTCTGTCTTTCTTTTTTCTCCTAATGATTTTTTTTATTCAATTGATACAAATGGTATAACTGGACTGTGTTGTTGGATGGTAACATTAGGAACAACTTGACAGAGAGGGAATATTATTTTCATAATAGCTATTACATATTACATCAGATTAATTAAAATTACTGGTTTTCAACAAGCACTTTAAAACATTGGAAAAAAAGAAGAATTTCTCTTGGGAAACTTCACACAGTAGCAAGAATCCTGCCCTGTAGTACAGGATATTTTTATAAGAGCATCTTCAAACCTGTCATTATCTACAAAAAAAAAAAAAAAAAACAATTATGATATTTTAATGAAGACATTTCTGAGGATATGACAATTTCTGAATATTCACTACCTTTACAAAATAACAGGATTGTCATTATCTAAACCATCAAGGAAATATTCTACATTCCAATGATGGTGCTCCCAAGTGCATAGTCCTCTCTACATTAATGCAAATAAATGCCATTGACCTACTCTCTTCACTCATATGGTTATCACTGTTCAGAGAGTTACATGCTTGTGAGAAAATTCAGGGTATTTACATAGTGAACACTAAATAATTAAGAAGTGAAATTACAATTATTTTGTGCTAAAAAATCCTAGGTCATACTAATTTGTAATTATTTTTAAAACTCTAAAATATATAATTAACAAGCTATCTGTGTGTAATGAGGAGTAGGAGCTGACCCTGTCATTTCCCATACATCTAATCTTATTGGAAAATGCGTATAGAGGTTTGGGGTTTGATTCTAGGGATGTTTGAGATATGTTTAGGTGCATAATTGGTTTGACTGCTTGAATGATCAATTCAGTTCAAAGAAGAGGTTTACCTGATATTTTAGCTAGCAGTTGCCTTTTGGAATGAATTGTCTATCATGATGAATAAATCAATTGGCATTAATATGGAACCAAGTCTGTATGTTATCAGTGAAATAGGTTTAGTTTACAAAGTGCAATGCAGTTATTGTGGTTTCCCATGACTTTGTCAGTTTCATTAGAGTAGCAGCTGAAATCCATCAACTATTTTTCAAGATCCAGTCCTGTTTTACTCTAGAGATTTGATCATAGACTCAATCAATTGAGTCTAATCACAAAGGAAGCAGGGCTTACAAAGAGCTAGCATGGCTTCATCAATATCAGGTCAGGCTAACCTTATTTCCTTTTTTGATAGGGTTACTAAAATCTTAAATCAGGAAGTTGCTGTAGATATACATTATAAAGATTTTACCCAGACATTTGAGAAGTCTCTTAAGACATTCTTTGGGAAAAAAGATGCAAACTAGATGGTAATATGATTACATAAAGTATGAACTGGCAAAAAAGGCCTAAGTCAAAGAAGAGTTGTCAATGGTTCAATGTCACCTTGGTGGAGGTTTGCAATGCAGAGCCCCAGGGATCTATGCTTGAGCTTGTGCTTTTTGACTTTTTTTTCAAGTCAATGACAGTTTAAAAATAAATGGCATGCTCATCAATTTTTTAGATGATACAAAGCAGGAAGAGATATCTTGCACCCTGTTTAACAGAGTAAAGATTCAGAAAGATACTCAAAGAATAGATCACAAGACTAAATCTAATAGGATATAGTTCATTAGCAGGGATAAAGCAAAGTCTAACAACTGGGATAAAAAAAAATCACCTTTAGAAATATGGGATTTTAGATGGCGTGGTTAATTTGAAGAAAGTTCTGTAGGCCAGTCAGTACCAGTCATCAGGCACTGTTCTAAGCATTAGGAATAAAACAAAGAGAAAAAAGACAGTTCTTACCCTCAAAAACCTCATAGTCTAATAACAGAGGAGAGAATAAACAGATAAATGTGCACAAGGCAAGCTATATACAGGATAAATAGGAAATAATTAACAGAAGGAAGGCATTAAAATTAAAAGGGTTGGGAAAGGTTTCTCTTAAAAGATGAAATTTCGTTGGGACTTAAAAGAAGCCAGGGAAGGCAGTGGGTGGTAATGAAGAGGGAGAGAATTCCAGGCATGAGAATTGACTAGAGAAATTGACAGAGAAACTGACTAGAACTGAGAGATAATATCTCTAATTTGTACAACAGCAAAGAAGTCATTATCATTGGATGGGACCAGACCTGCCATTACGAAGAATAGAAAGGTAGGAGGGGGTGGGGTTATGAAGAACTTTGAATACCAGGGGTTTTCAATAGATTACAAGTTCCTTATGATTATGGTTTGGCTAACAATAAAGCTAAATTGAACTTGATTAATAGAGACATAGCTTATTGGAGCAAAGAGGTGATAATCTCTCAGTATTATGGCTGAGTCAGATCACATACAGAGCATAGAGTTCAATTCTCTCTACCAGTGTTTAAGCATACCCATAAACTACAAAGTGTCAAGTGGAATGGTGGTTTTGGAATCATCAAGAATAAATGAGTTTACATTCTGCTTTCTGCTTCTCACCCTAGCTTTGTGTGGGCAAATCATTACAGTACACTGGAGTTCAAGTTTTTCTTCTTTAAAACTTGTCGAGGGGCGGAGCCAAGATGGCGGAGTAGAAGGACGCACATTTACGAGCTCCGAGCCCACAGCCCATGGAATTGAGGTAAAAGGAGATCCCCATAAATTCTGAATCTCTGCAGGGGGTGCATAAACATAGGGGAAGAGTTTTCCGTTCCACTGAACCCTGGAAAGCCGTCCCCGGGGTCCATCGCACCCTGGAAAGCGGACCCCACCCCCACCCCTGGCCGCGACCCAGAGAAGCTGACCCGAGCAGACTTCAGAGAGGAAAGCTCCGGGGGAAGCTCCGGCAGCCGGGAAAGTCCCTCCGCTCACAGAAGCTACAGGTCAGTGAAAAAGAAAGCCCGGCTGAAGGAGAGGGGAAGCGGGGCGTCTCCGTGACTCGGGCCCCCTCGGGAGGAAGCGGCGGAAGCAGAGACGGGGGCAGGAAGCGGCGGAGGCAGAGGCGTGGGCGGCTGAGGCGGCAACGGCCCGGGACTCAGGAATCCCCCAGCAGCAGGTAGGATCTTCAATACTGAAGGTCTTTCCAACCTGAGGGAGCCGAGCAGGGGAGACGGCCCTGCCCCCACCCTGCTCTACTGCTGAACGCCTCTGAATAAAACCCCCAAGGGAGCTGAGCACAGCAGGCGGGGCCCCCCACCCTGCCCCCACCCGCTCCGTTCCTGAAAGTCTCTGCAGAAAGCCCCTGAGGGCCCAAGCTTAGGAGGCGGCCCTGCCCCCACCCCTGCGCCAGAACTAAAGCTTGCCGCGGGAAAGCGCATTTGAATCTCAGAGGCCAAGCACTAGCTGGGCGGATCCAGGCAGGGGTGGAGAGGAATCTCAGAAGTCAAGTAACTGGCTGGGAAAATGCCTAGAAAGGGGAAGAAAAATAAGACTTTAGAGAGTTTTTTTCCAACAAATGCAAATGATCCCGACCTTCGGATCTGATGGGGAGGACGAGAACGTATTTTTCCCATCAGGGAAAGATGTGGAGGGCGGGGCCTCAGTACCCCAGACACCCCAGGGGGGTGTTGGGTGGGCTCAGGCCTTGGAAGAGCTTAAAAAGGATTTTGAAAAGCAAGTTAGACAGGTGGAGGAAAGACTGGGAAGAGAAATGACAAAGATGCAAGAAGAGTATGAAAAAAAGGTCAATATCTTGGTAAAGGAGACCCAAAAAAATGCTGAGGAAATTAACACCTTGAAAAATAGGCTCACTCAATTGGCAAAAGAGGTTCAAAAAGCCAATGAGGAGAAGAATGCATTCAAAAGCAGAATGAGCCAAATGGAAAAAGAGGCTCAAAAGCTCACGGAATTTAATAGTTCTCTCAAAATTAGAATGGAACAGATGGAGTCTAATGACTTTATGAGAAACCAAGAAATCACCAAACAAAACCAAAAGAACGATAAAATGGAAGAGAATGTGAAATATCTCATGGGAAAAACAACTGACCTGGAAAATAGATCAAGGAGAGACAACTTAAAAATTATGGGACTACCTGAAAGCCATGATCAAAAAAAGAGCCTAGATATCGTCTTGCATGAAATTATCAAGGAAAACTACCCTGACATTCTAGAACCAGAGGGCAAAATAAGTATTGAAAGAATCCATCGATCACCACCTGAAAGAGATCCAAAAAGAGAAACTCCTAGGAACATTGTGGCCAAATTCCAGAACTCCCAGCTCAAGGAAAAAATCTTGCAAGCAGCCAGAAAGAAACAATTCCAGTACTGTGGAAATACAATCAGGATAACCCAAGATCTAGCAGCTTCTACATTAAGGGATCGAAGGGCGTGGAATAGGATATTCCAGAAGTCAAAGGAACTAGGACTGAAACCAAGAATCACCTACCCAGCTAAACTGAGTATAATACTTCAAGGGAAAATATGGTCTTTCAATGAAACAGAGGACTTTCAATCATTCTTAATGAAAAGACCAGAGCTGAAAAGAAAATTTGACTTTCAAACACAAGAATGAGAGGAAGCATGCAAAAGTAAACAGCAAGGAGAAGTATTAAGGGACTTACCAGAAATGAACTGTTTGCATTCATACAGGGAAGGACAATATTTCTAACTCTTAAAACTTTCCAGTATCTGGGTGGTTGGTGGGACCACACATACACATGTACACGCATGCACACACATACACACATGCATTCACATGCAGAGACAGAGAGCACAGATTGAACTGAATAGGATGGGACCATACCTTAAAAGAAATTAAGGTAAATGGTGAGAGAGAAATGTAGTGAGAGGAAAGAGGGGGAAATGGAAGGGGGTAACTATATGTCATATAAGAGGCAAGTAGGAGATGTTTTTAGTGGAGGGAAAAAGAGGAGAGCTGAGGAAAACAAACAAACAAACAAACAAACAAACAAAAGTTTACCCTCATTACATTTGACTAAACGAAGGAGTGTAATGCACACTCATTTTGGTATGAAAACCTATCTTACAGTATAAGAAAGCAGGGGAGAAGGAGATATTGGGGGTGGGATGATGGAAGGGAGGGCAAAGGGAGGAGGGAGTAATTGAAAGTCAACACTTGGGGAGGGACAGGATCAAAGGACAGAAGAGAAACAATGAGGGGCAGGTTAAGAGGGATGGCAATTCAGTTAGTCTTACACAACATGACTATCAGGAAGGTCATTTGCAAAGCTACACAGATATGGCCTATAATGAATTGCCTGCCGTACCAAAGGGAATAGGTGGGGAGGGAGGGATGGGGAGAATTTAGAACTCAAAGTTTTAGGAACAATTGTTTAGTATTGTTGTTGCAACTAGGAAAGAAGACATACAGTTAATGAGGAATAGAAAATCATCTGGCCCTACAGGAGAAAAGAGAAGATAGAGACAAGGGAAGGGAGGGATGACAGAAGAGAGGACAGATTGGAGATAGGGAAAATTAGATTGCTTGGGGTATTGGGGTGGGGGGAGGGGAGAAAAGGGGAGAAAATTTGGAACCCAAAAATTTATGAAAATGAATGTAAAAAGCTAAATAAATAATCAAACAAACAAATAAATAAATAAATAAAGAATAAAAAAAAAAAAAACTTGTCGATAACAAAACGTGTAATGCTTACCCCACAAGATTATTCAGAGGCTCAAATATGATAATGTGTATAAAGATCATTGTAAACTTTAAAGCACTATAGAAATACCAATTACTATTGTGGCTATAACACCTTATCTAAACACTATCGATTCCTGATCATCCAAGGATACATTACCCATAAATACTGTTTGCCTCAAAGTATCAGGCTTTTCCTGTCACACTGTTTTCCATCTTGGTATTTATCCCTCAGGGAAATGTAAGTCACTTGGGAACAAAGACCATTACACTTGATTTTTCATAACTGCAGAGTCCAATACATCGCCTAGCCCATAGTAAGCATTTAAGAAATGCTCTTTAATTGACTAACAAGGATGAAGAAAAGTCTTAGGTCTATGTCATATAAGAATGAGTGGCAAGAAATGGAGATGTTTACCCTGGAGGCTGAAGTATAAATATTTGAAAATAAAAGTACTATAAAAAACCCTGCTTTTTGTGATGTCATTTTCAGTCCTATCTGATTCTTTGTGACTCCATTTAAGGTTTCCTTGGCAAAGATAATGAAGTAATTTTACATTTTATTCTCCAGCTCATTTTCCAGATGAGGAAACTGAGGAAAAGTGGATTAAATGATTTGATAAAGGTCACACAGCTAATACGTATCAGAGATTAGATTGGAACTCAGGAAGAAGAGTCTTCCTGACTCTAAGCTCAGCATCCTTTCCACTCTACCACCTATCTCCCATAAAAGTGGTTATTACCATTATAAATAAAAATGTAAGTAATAATAACTCTTTGTTATTGAACCAATTATGTTTTTCATTACATCATAACATTACTTCATTTTTTCAGGACACAGATACATTTAGGGAAGGTCTTCATTCCTCTGTCAATTTTAAGCAGTAATAATCTTGATAAAAAATAATCATTATCTGTGTATGTGTGTACATAAGATTATATGTGTCTGCAAGCACACATTTATATTTAATGATTCAATTTAACATACTATTAAGTGATAACTACATGAAAAAGAATAGGACACATACTGAGGGAGTGTACAGAAAGATGGTTGTTACTGTTCCTGATCTCAAGCAGTTTGTAACCTCCAAGAGAAAATAATACATAATGACAATAGCCACCATTTACATTGGGCTTTAACATTATTGTAGTGCTGAATAAGGACTGTCTCATTTGATCCTCATAATGACCTTATGACCTTGATGCTCTAGGTATTACTATCACCTTCATTTTACAAATGAAAGAACTGAGATTTTAAAAAGCCTTATCTTAGATTTTTCTATGGTCATACAGCTTATAAATGTGAGAAGTAAAATTTAAATTTAATTCCAATATACACTAGTCATCATATCATAGTGCCTCTGCATGAATAAATGACAGAGATATATGTATATATCATATACGTATATATACATATATACACATATATATGTTTGTGTATGTTTATGCAATTGATAAGAAGGAAGAAAGGAAGAAAAGAAAAGAAAGAAAAATGGAAGAATGAAAGAAGCAAAAGTATATCTACGTGCCCACTATGTGCCAGTCACTGTATTAAGTACTTTACAACATGGTCTCTTTATTTTATTATCTCTGTTGTTTTACAAATGCTATATCATTATTACCCCCATTATATGATTGAACAAAATGAATAATGCAGAGTTTAAGTGACTTGCCCAGGGTCATACAGCTAGTAAGTGTCTCAAGCTGGATTTGACCTTAGACGATCACTGCATCATCAGCTGCCTTTAAGTTTGATAAATTGAAAGTGAGTGAAACCATTAAACTATATAGACATATATATATACATATATATAGCAGTACTTTTATGTATATGTGTGTATATACCTATACTTATACACGTACATATATATGATACATATATGCATATATTACAATACTTTGCATATGATAACTACTCAATAAATATTTGTTGAATTTACTACAATGTTGTTTAGTTTGGGAGCATAGATTCTGAAGGACAAAAGGCTAAATTGGCAACTGTCTCTTTGAGGGGTGACCCTATTACAGACTAAGCAATGGTAAGAAAGCATGAAATTAGAGAATCTAAATTCCTATTACCTCATTTAATTTATAATATTATGTCTTAATTTATCCGCATGTGCATTTATCCCCCCACTACACTATGAGTTCCATGAGGACAAGGACTTTCCCCAATACACAATAGGTGCTTGATACTTGTTCACTTTTCCAAGTGCTGCCTCTTCCCCTAGCACCTTTCACAGCATTCTGCAGTTAAGAACTGCATGCTGAATTAAATTGAAATGATTGTTTATTCTTAAAGTTCAATGAAACTCAAATTATGTGATGTTTTCTTCAGCCTATTATTAATGTTCGGTGTCACATTTTATAGGCATTAAATTTTTATATTTACTAATGTAATTTTTACCTTATCCAATGTAAAATATTTAATGGCAGAAATGTTTCATTTTTGTCTTTGTAAATGATGATGATGGTGGAGATTATAATAACTACTACCACACACATTTACTATGTGCTAGGAACTGTGCTTAATACTTTACCAATATCGCCTTTGGTCCTCACAACCCTGGGAGGAAGGTATAACCATTATTCTCACCTTACAGTTGAGGACACTGAGGCAACAGAAGTTAAATGACATGCCCAAGGTTACACAGCTGCTAAGTATCTGAGGCTGGATTTCTTCCTTACTTTCTTCAAGACTTCCTGACTCTATATGCAGAGCCATTCTACTACTTAACTGTCTTTAGTTGTATCTCTACCACTCCACACTGCACATCTAACACAATAGATGCTTAGTAAATATGTGATGGTTGATTGATTTTAAGGATCATTGAGAAAATTAAAACACTTAATAATTGGTTCTCAGAATTACGATCATAGGATTTACAGATGAAAAGGACCGTGAAGAACACTTTGATTAATTCCCTGACTTTATAGATAAGAAAACTGAAGGACAACTAGAAAAAATACTTGTCTCTTTTCACATAATACATAGTAGAGTTCAGATAAACACATGCCATCTCAGTCCACATGCAGTGCATTTTATATATAAAAACTTTGACTATGAATATACATAGTCTATAGCAATGATAGGGATCTCAGTTTTATGCCCATCAATGGCTTTTTGGGATATACTAGTCCTACATGGTGAGCTAATTGTACCAGAATATGAAAATTTATTACAGTATAAATAATGCTAATCCCAGCTTCTGGGATAAGAACTCAGTATTCAAAAAAGAAATTGCTGGGAAAACTGGATACCGGTGTGGAGGAAACTGGGCATAGACCAATGCCTGACACTGTACACAAGAATAAAGTCCAAAGGGATATATGATCTAGGTATAAAGACTGATAATATAAACAAATTAGGGGAGGAAGGAATAGTGCATTTGTCATATTTATGGAGAACAGAGAAATTTTTGACCAAACAAGAGATAGAGAACATTATGAAGTGCAAAATGAATAATTTTGATTACATGAAATTGAAAAGGTTTTGCACAAACAAACCCAATGCAACCAAGATTAGGAAAGCAGAAAACTGGGAAAGAATTTCTGCAACTAATATCTGCAATAAAGGCCTCATTTCTAAAATATATAGAAAACTGGGTCAAATGTACAAGAATACAAGTCATTCTCCAGTTGGTAAATAATCAAAGGATATGAATAGGCAGTTTTCAGAGGAAGAAATTAAAGATAACTATAGTCATATGAAAAAATGCTTTAAATCACAATTGACTAGAGAAATGCAAATCAAAACAACTCTGAGGTACAACATCACACCTATCAGATTGGCTAACATGATAAAACAGGAAGATGATAAATGTTGGAGAAGATGAGGGAGAGTTGGAACAGTAATTCATTTTTGGTGGAGCTGTGAGTTGATCCAACCATTCTGGAGAGCAGTTTGGAATTATGCCCCAAGGGCCAAAAAATGTGCATACCCTTTGACCCAGCAATATTGCTTGTGGGACTGTATTCCAAAGCAATCATAAAAATGGGAAAGGGTCCCACATGTACAAAAATATTTATAGCAGCACTCTTTGTGGTGGTCAAAACCTGGAAATCAAGGGGATGCCTATCAGTTGGGGAATGACTGAACAAGCTGTGGTATATGAATGTAATGGAATACTATAGTGCTGTAAGAAATGATGAACAAGAAGACTTCAGAGAGGCCTGGAAGGACTTATATGAACTGATGCTACGTGAAAGGAGCAGAACCAGGAGAACTTTGTACACACTACAATCACAGTGTGCGGCAATGCAAGGACTTAAAAAATTCCCAATGGACTCTTTAGGCAAAACACCTTCTAGATCCAAAAACTATAGAATTTGATTGCAGAGTGAAGCAAATATAGAATATTTCCTTGATAGTTTAGATAATGACAATCCCGTTATTTTGTAAAAGTAGTGAATATTCAGGAATTGTCATATCCTCAGAGATGTCTTCATTAAAATACCATAATTTCTCTTGTGTTATGTTATGTTTTGCTTTATGGTTTTTCCCATTCATTTTAATTCTTCTATGCAACATGACTACGGTGAAAATATATTTAATAGGAATATATATGCAGAACCTATATAAGATTGCACACTGTCTCAGGTAGGGAGTGGGGAAGGAGAGGTAAAAGAGGGAGAGGGAGGGGAAGAAATCTAAGATATATGGAAATTATTGTAGAAAACTGAAAACAAATAAATAATTTAAAATAATAAAATAATGCTTGAGAAAAGACCATAGACAGCAACTTTTCTTATATAAGGATAAGTATGTCATATGTCTTCAGAAGTTAAAGTCCATAAGCTATAACATAGAAGCACTCATCTGGCTCTCTCATTTCTTTATTGGTTTCTTTTTTATTATAATAATTGCAATTATTATAATAAATAGAAGAGCTGAGACATGAATTGTGTTTGGGAATGGTGGAGAATGGATTGAAGTAGATGATCATTTGTTAGGGAAGTTGAAGAAAGATTCATCGATTGGACAGTTAGTGGAAGTAGATGACCTCTAAGGTCCTTACCAGTTCCACAATCCTCTGGTCATATCTGTGCTCAGCCAAACAGTAGAACATGGATTTTACCAGTAACACTTGTGAAGAACAAATAATGAAAGGGATTTCTCTTCTTGGCAGAGACAGGGAGTATTAGGAAAATGAAATAAACATTTATATATTTTCATACATGACCACTCAGTTTTTAAACTGTGTTTAACTATCTGTTATTGTTGCAAGAGAACATTTGAGGGGAAGAGAAGAGGACAACACTTCCAGAAGAGAATGACAAAAGTAATCAACAATACATTTCTTCTTGTGGTTGTTCTTAGTATATTTTATTTTTCCAGTTAAATGTAAGGATAGTTTTTAACATTCGTTTTTGTAAGATGTTGAGTTCCAAATTTTTATCTCTCCCTCATCCATCCACAAGACAGCAAGAAATCTGATTTAGGTTATACATATACAATCATGATAAAAGTATTTCCACATTAGTTATGTTATGAATAAAAAAAAGCAAAAGTGAAAAACCTCACAAAAAAGAAAAAAACAATAAAAAAGTGAAAATAGTATGTTTTGATAAAAAGATAATCATTCAGACTCTATAGTTCTTTTTTTGGATATGGATAGCATTTTCTATTACCAGTCTTTTGGAAAACAATACATTTCTTAAAAGGATGAAAATGAGCTGAGATGGTACATTAGTTAGCAATCAAGAAATTACTATTCAACTGACAAATTGAAACCTTTAAAATTCATAGAAATAAAGACAAACACATCTCAAGACTTCCTGTTCTGATACATTCTTTTAGATTGTATTCATACTTTATCCATGTGTCACATGAAATTTTTCTTGCAAAATCACATCCTTCTACATGAACCCTTTATCCAATTTCATCCTAGCTCATCCAGATTACCCTTGTTATCATCTTTACTCTATAATTAATCTTCAACCTCTACCACTTGGTATCTTCCTAGATGTTCACTCATATCTTCTCCATCTTAAAAAAAAATCCTTCCTTGATACAACCATCTCCTCTTGTTAAAATTCTCCATCTCTCATCCCCTTCATGATCAAAATCCTTCAGAAGTCTGTCTACATTTTGTAACTGCATTTCCCTTCCTCTCACTATCTTTTAAATTTTCTACAGTCTGACTTCCAACTTCATCATTCAAGGGCAACAAATCTCTCCAAAGTCTAGTGACTTTTTCAAAATCTTGATGTGCCTCAACTTCTCTGCAGTTTCTTTGCATTGTCAATCACCTCTTTCTGTCCCTCTTCCCAGGAACTCTCTCTTCTTTAGATCTTTAGGTCTCTGTGATGCTGCTTTCCCCACATTGTCCCGGAAACCCCTCCAATCTGACCTCCCTTCATTCTCCATTAAGATATCTTCATCCAGATTGGAAACACTAATTGTGACTGCTCCCTAAGGCTATCTCCTAGACCCTTTTCTCTTCTCCCTTCACACTGTTTCACTTAGTAATGTCATCAACTCTTTTTGATTTAATGATCATTTTTATGCAGATTTTTCCCAGTCCTAATCTCTCCAGTAAACTTCAGTCTTACACCACCAAGTGCCCTTTGGATAACATGAAGTGGATGTATGAAAGACATAATAAACTCATTATCTTTTCCCCTCTTAGAACCTTCCCCAGTTCCAAACTTCTGTATTACTGCTTTTGGTAAAATCATCCTCTCAATCACCCCCACGGACAATCTTATCCTTAACTTCTCTCTCACATTTACTCTACTTGTTGATCTGTTGCCAAGACTTGTCATTTCTACCATCCAAATATTTTGGGGGCCTCTCTTTGTTGCTTCAGTGCATAAACCTATGCCTGATCCCAAGTAAGTGATTATTAAATACATGCTGGCTGACCAATTACAGGTTTATTTTTTCTTCAGAGAGCTTTTGCATGCCGCTTTTTGTTTAGTTACTTTTCAGTGGCATTTGACTCTTTTGGGGTTTTCTTGGTAAAGATCCTGTAGTGGTTTACCATTTTCTTCTCCAGCACATTTTACAGATGAGGAAACTGAAACAAAGAGGATTAAGTGACTTGCCCAGGATTACACAGCTAAGAAGTGTCTGAGGTCAGATTTGAACTTAAGATGAGTCTTCTTGACTCCAGTCTGAGCACTCTCACTACATCACCTAGCTCCCCTAAAACAACATTGCCATGGTTGATGGTTGAGTACAATTAAAAAAAAAAACAAAGAAGGCATTCTAATTGTACAGTAAACTAGACTTGGGACAACCTTCAGGGAATCCTTATGTAAGGCAGTAACAATATGGCCCCTGAAATTTAAGTCCCCTTATTGAAGTTAGTTGCAGGCCAAAGAAAATGTTGTAATTCTCATATAGATGGGCACAAAATCACTATACATTTTTCATATGTACAACCTATGGCAGCTTCTGTTGGTTTGTAAGACTGAAGTCATGACTGGGTCAAGCCGTGTTTAGGCAACATAACCCCAGACTACTCTAAGAGGTTTGATTTGAAAAAGCCAATACAGAAGCTAAGCAATGGCTGTGCAATCACGAGAAATGAAAGAAATCAGTACTGGTTCAGAAGTCAGAATACCTAGATTCTCTTCCCAGCTTTTCCAGTAACTAGAGCTGTGGTTATGGACTAGTCATTTAACATTTTCTGAACTCAGATTCCTCAATTGTATGGTATTTTGATTAATAAGTAAAAGATATAAGAAGTCATATTTCCCTCCAAATCACTGAAGATAGTTGTCTTGCACAAGAGAGATTTTATTTGTTATTCTTAACCCTAGGAAAGTCATGGATGGATGCTGAAAAATGGCAGATGTAGGCTTGATATGAAGAATGATATTCTAACAAATAGACCATTCAAAAATGGAATAGCCTACCTCAGGAGGTAGTTGGTTCTCTCAAATTAGATATCTTTAATCAAGCAATCAACAGATGCCTCCACTCTGCTACAGATGACCCCTTATGACTTATATTGTAGGAGAGATTCTTATTCAGATTAGACTTGGACAAGATTTCCTTCAAGCTTTCTTCTTACTCTACCCTTGGCCTCTTTCCTTCTGTGATGGACCTTTGTTCTATAAAGAACTTTACAGTGCTTCTTTAAACTTGGAGCTACAAGTCCACTTCTGAATCTGTAAAAAGGGAGCAAACAGTATCAGAAATCTAAAGGCTTTTTTTGAAGACCAGATGAGAAAATGTCTGTGACAGTAACTATGTAAATATCAGTTTTTATTATCATCTTAGACTATATCAGTACAATGTCCTAAAGACCTCAAATGGAGGTGAAATTTTCATTACATTGTAGGGGATTGTTGTTACCCAAAGTGGTTTCATTTTGAAGCTGGAGTTATTGGATAAATTGAAGTAGTTATCACCTAGTCATACCAATGCTTAAAGAAAAAAAGAATCCAACACAAGAATATGCAGCATGATGTTCCGTACTTTGGATGTGGTTCTGAAGGAAAGAAATACCTTATTGGTGAGCCTTTATTTCCATTAGATTCCAGAATTTAAAAATTGGAAGTTGCCATCTAGTCAAATCCATATATCAATGGAATTTTTGTTGAAATGTTCCCGTCAATGAGGTCATCTAACCTCTGCTTGAAGACCAAGAAAGAAGAGAAATTCATATCTCCTATGGTAGCACTTTATACTTTTCAAAAGCTATTATATTTGTCAGAAAGCTTCTTCTGACACCTAACCTGACTCTTCCTCCTTGTAATTTACCCTTTGTTCTAAGGTCTGCACTGAGGCCAAAAGGAAAAAAATCTAGTATCATTTTCACATAATAGCCCAGATGGCAAACTATTTTTACACTTTAAGTCATCGTGTGTTTTTGATTCTTTCTTTTTGTATATCCCTTAATGATCTTTTTTTTAGGGTGTCTACACATTATAGTTATGTTTCTAAATTTATTCATTCAATACTGAGGATGTGATATGTGGATAAAACAATAGCAAAAAGAGAATGTTAAATAGAGAATTTTTTAAATCAGCCTAATATCTAATAAAATCAGTCTAACCAGTCAACCAGATTGTCATTGTCAATCCTGCAATTCTCATTAACCAGTATTGTTAAGCCCTCAGAAACTAATTTTAAGCAGGAGACTGGGGAAAGGATAGAGGAAATTGGGAGAGGGATGTAATAATTGTTTACAGTGTGCAATTCCTTCATCTAACAGCTACTTCTGTATGTATCACTCATAGAAACTCTAATGATATTTAAACTGAGTAGTCATAGGCCTTCCAGGTATGACTGTGAAACATGACAAAACAGTGGTAGATGTTCTTCTCAAATAAACAATGTCAGTCTGCTTAAAGATATCGTGATGTATTAGAAAACCCTTTTTAGAAATTTTTCATATGTGTCTGCTTCATTTATCATATTTCATCAGATAATCAAGAAGAGAATATATTTAGGCACATTTTTATGAGCATATTGAGTTTGAAATATACCAAAAAATCAGAGAATCAGAAAGAATCCCAAGGACTTACTTAATCTATCCCTTCATTTTACAGATGAGGAGTCTGATAGGGGTGGGAAATTATCACATCATTTTTAGTGGAAGACTTTTCTCTATTTCTCCCTTCCCATATACATTTTGCTACCATTTCTTATAGATTCTATTGCTGTGCAGTCACTCACACATTATCAACTTCTCTCCAATAAAATGGACAATCTTCTCCTGGCACTCACCTTACCTAGATTGCAACAGTAGTCTCCTACTTGGTCTCCTTGCCTCCAATCTTACCCTTCTGAAATGCATTTTCCACATATTTCCTGAAGTAATATTTCTAAAGAACATGCTTGACCATGCCTTTGTACTGCTTTGGAACTTCAATGACTGATTCTTGCCATAAGAATAAAACAGAAATTGTTCCATTACTGAAAACCCTTTACAATCTGACTCGAACCATTTTTCCTAGACTAATTAAACATTATAAATTCTCATGAATTCTGTTTCATATAAACTATCTGACTCCTTCCTTCCTTCCTTCCTTCCTTCCTTCCTTCCTTCCTTCCTTCCTTCCTTCCTTCCTTCCTTCCTTCCTTCCTTCCTTCCTTCCATCTTGCCCTCCTTGCTTTTCTTCTTTTCCTCCTTCCTTTTTTATATCCTAAGAACTTAGAATACCACTAGAATGTAGGCACCCTAAAAAGTCCTTCTTGAATTGAACTGAAAAAAATCCAGTTTCCTTGATTTCCAGTTGAATATTTTTTCCCCTTAACACTGTAATGTTTTTTTTTTCATTCCATTCAAAGAGGAACATATTTTTATGACTTCTATTACTTATATAGTGTTGGAAATGGTACTTTCTGAAAGATTGAATTATAGTGAAAACATGTCTAAAACATAGTAGATACTTATTTAAAAACAGTTTGTTGAGTAGAACTGCTAAATAGATAGGGCGGCTAGGTGGCATTGTGAATAGAGCAAAGGGCCTGATGTCAGGAAGACTCATCTTCCTGACTTCAAATCTGGCCATAGACACTTACTAGCTGTGTGATGCTAGAAAAGTCACTTAACCCTGTTTTCCTCAGATTCCTAGTCTGTAAAATGAACTAGAGAAGGATACAGAAAAGCATTCTAGTCTGTGTGTCAAGAAAACTCCAAATAGAGTCATGAAGAGTTAAACATGGCTAAAAATGACGGAATAACAATAACTCTCATTTAATTGGTAATTTTTTGCTCAAGTATACCTGGGTGTTTATGACTGTAGCAGTGATCAAAATAGAAGTAATCAAGGAAGAACATGATCACTGATAACTTTCTCAGAAAAATGAGATATGAAATCATATGGCATGGAATAGATGATGATAGGGTTAACTTATTTTTGGTGAGGCAATCAGGGTTACAAATAACACAGATTATGTCACACAGCTAGTGAATGTCAAATGCTTAAAGCCATATTTGAAATCAGTTCCTCCTGATTCCAAAGTCAGTGAGGGTTAAGTGCTTATTTTGCCTGATGACTTCTAACTACAGATTACGTGTACAGATTTCTATGGCCAGTAAGAATCACTGAACCAAAGATCAAAGAGTAATTTAAAATCATTAAATATTATTGATTACCTAAATTCATCGAGGAAGGATTTGGGAAGTACAATAAAACATATTTTCAAAGAAATCTATGGTAAAAATATTGACCCAGTCATACAGTGAGATGGAGGAATGACTAATGGATAACACCTGAATAGTATCTTTTTGATGCTAAAAATAATTTGAGTTTGGGCAGCTTTGTGGAACATATCTTGTAGAGGAGAGACAGGTGAAAAAGATGACTAATTAAGAGACTATTACAAAAGTCCAGGCAAGAGGCAATGAAATTTTTATCTAAAATGTTGGCTTCATGAGTGGTGGAAACCCTGAATTTGGTATAAGGAAGAATTTGTAAAAGATATTATGGAGAATGTAATGATTGGATTGACATTGGCTTAGATATGTGAGGTGAATGAGGAGCCTAGGATAACACTGAGATTGGGAATATGAGTGACTGGAAGAACGAAATAATAATAAGGGAATTAAGAAAAATAGTATATTACACATAAAAGAGAATGGACTCTTCAGGAGGTACATGACCAACAAGACGGAAGATGAGATATTTTCTCCAGATCTCATAAACTCTCAAAAATCTCCTACAAAAATTACATGCAAGATATAAAGTATTTATAAGTGTCTCTGTAGGCAAAGATACCAAGAAGTTTAATTAATCAATGCCCTGATGAACTAATAGCAAGCGAGGATAATCCTTGACAGACTCAATCAGTATTCCCTCTCCCACTAGTTCACACACTTTGATCCAGTAGCACAAAACCTCACCCCCATGCTCATGATTTGGCATCAAGTAAACAATTTTCTTGTTATTACTATGGTATCAGCCATCAAATTCTGTCACTGACATTATCCCATCATTCTATGTCAATAAGCACCAGACCTCAACTTAGCCTACCATGTTCTGTAGGAGGGTTAACTCTTGCAGGAGGGTTAAGAGTTAACTGCTCAATGTGGAAGGAGTAATAGCTTTGGCATATAGTCCTCAGCTTCACCATCAAAGTGACAAGAGTGAGAGAGTGAATGATAGGGTAACATTGGGGCAGGGAGGGGCCACCTTACCAAAGATTTCAGGAGAAATGAAACTCACTTAAAAACCTCAAAATCAATAAATAGGAAGATGTTCAAAACAAAACTGAAGAAATTTGCCAAGATACCACAATGAATCCAAACATTTGTATATGACTATTGCAAAACAGTAGAAACTGAACCAACAATTTAATGGTTCCTACAGAGAACACATTTCGTGACTTTCCCAGGGTCACACAGCTAGCAAGTGTCAAGGGACTGAATGTTTTTGAATGTTTCAAGATAGAAATAAGAATTTGTAACAGCAGAATTTAATGTTATATAGATGAGATACCTAAATTCCTCAGCTTTTGATTTTAAATTCACTGATGCTATGTTGTTTTTTTTTTTTTTGAGGGGGTATAATGTTAATGAAAGTAGAGGTTTTCCCCATACATTAATGGACCTGATTAGGGAAGAATTGTAGCAAAACCCACCTTTTTGTTAATGATGCCCTCTCACTCTGAAAAATATGTAAATACTCTGAAATGAGATTTTACTTCGGGGTTTACTCATTGGAAGTGTTTGTTTCACCAGATGAGACTCTGGGCAGCCACTAAAGAGCTGCCTCCCCACCCTCCCAGATGTTGGCACTTCTCTCTCTGGTAACTATGTATGTATGGTCAGACAGTTGGATCTGTATTGATTTGTGATGTTTGTATTGCTTACTATCAGACAGCTGGAAACCCTATCTGTTGATTATTATTTCTTTGAATTTACTCTGAAGTTCAGGGTGCTGACCTTTCCCCCCTGAATTAAGTGAATGATATATGTGCTTGATTAAAGTGATTATTGACTGTCTCAAAAGTTGCCTTTCCTTTTAGAAAAGCAGGTCAAAGAACCTGTACAGTAGGCCATCCAGAATGTGTCAGGGTGCTTCCTTTTACATGGGGTTAATAACTTTGAATCTAAATGTTCTCATCCTTGTGACTCGAGTTCATTTGAAATAGGATTAACAAGGAACCTTCACAGAAACGATGCTTATATTATAAAATAGATATTGGGGATAGAACAGTTCTTTATTTTTCCTGCCATGAAAGAAGTTCAGAAACACAAAAGACTCATAAATATGAATTACTAAATCCTTAAACCAGGAAACAATTATTCATTGCTCCTATTATGCATTTTGAAGATATAAAGATAACTTTGTAGGACTACTGAAAATTTATTTCACATTTACCTCAGATCTATATTGTCTAAGCAACTTTCAATATCTAGATTTTATGACTTGATGAATCATGACTTGGGTTTTCTTAGTTTTTTTTTGTTTTGTTTTTTAATAACTGCATCTGCCTGGCAGTTTTGGCCATCTTTTCTTTCAAAACACAGTGGAGTTGAAGGAAGCACTTCCAGCTGGGTATTAGGGAGTGATTTAGGACTGGAAATGTCCATTTCTGAGGTTCTCTGTTCAGTGACTTTGGTTCCAACAAAGAAACACCAGGTGACTGAAATCTGAAAGTCTGAAATCCAAGCTCAGGTTCACTTAGTGAAAAACATATTTTCACTATGGACTGCCATTGCCAGTAGGAGATAATGGGAAGGTGGGGAAGAACATGTCTGTCATCCATGGCTATAAATCCAGGAAAAAACTGGTGTTCTTGATGTTATCACAGTGACATAAATGGGGATTCTGTCAACATTCCTTGTAGCGCATGATCTCAAATCCTCTTCCACACATCATCGAGTCACAAGGATCACTATGAGGTTGTTTGTACCACCCCAAAGTTCAAGACTTCAACACAGAACACCTATAAATCCCCATGGAGCCAGAACACATTCCTAGTTTCTGTCAACTCCATTAAATATCTTTATCATGGTGACATACTCATCCTCCAGTAGCTTTTAATCACAACATGACTAAGCCCTAGTATTTTCACCCACCTTGCAACAATAAGTAAAATGTGTTAGGTGTTTGTCAGAGGTACGCAGTTACTCCTAGCCTGTTCTCTAATGAATTTGACTGGTGCTTTCCCTTCTTCCTGCAGTTAAGCCTCCTATATTACTGGAGAATTACTTGAGCTTCCATTTTGATGCTTCATCAGAGAAAACTACTTTAAAGACAGTTCTGTCAATTGTCAGCATGTAGTGGAGTGTGATATGTGGGATCTTGGCACTGACACAGAAGCAGTCAATAAAGATATCACAGAAAATGCATGCAAACTATCAGGCTAGTTTATCTTTTAGAAAATAAGACATGGTCCTTGAGCTGTGATAATAAAGATAAATGATAGAGGAAATGTATTAAGTGTGACAAAAAGAAAAGGCAAAGAAAGCCAAGACAGAAAATTTTACACAAGACTTGAATCTGGAATGTCACTGCTTGAAGAGCAAAATATCTTATCATTACTCAGGTTGAAAAGTGAATAAATGTAGGCATTTTTGTTGGATACCATATTAGACCTTTAGCCAAATCACTTTTTTTCTTTACAATTTTGGAGATGTTGCTGAAAATCACATTAATATTAGAAACAAAACTTTTAGAGCAATGTTGTCAAACTCAAACAAAAATGGGGCCACTTAGAATTCCACATATTAACCTTATCTATCTTCTATTATATTTTTATTTATTTGGTAAAGATTTCTCAATTCCATTTTAATCTGGCTCAGGCCCATTCAAAGTGTGGATCTGTGTTTGGCAGACCTGCTTTAGGATTTTAGAAGAACGCTATATATACTTCAAATTCCTTATCTTATTTTATAGATGCTGAAACTGGCCTTATAAAGTTACTACTTTTTAAAAGTCATATAAATAGTGTGAAATGGAGCCAGGGCTCAAAATCAACTGTTTTCAATCCAGAATCATTGGCTATCAGAATTTATCATACTGTACAAATCCAGGGGATTTCCTACATGACATGGAGCCAATCATTATCCCTTCATCTATTGCTTCTCCATATGTAAAACACCAGGGGTAGAGGAGATGATCTCTGCAATAATTATATGTAACAATATATTTTCATTTGCATTTATTTGGTCTCCACCAAAGTCATTATTTGCACATAATGTATTGAAAATTAGAGTTAGAATGATGGAATCTCAAATCCATAACATTTTTTACTCGGATGATGTTAATGTTCTTCCGTTCAAGTTTGTATTTATTATTTTATATAAATATGTATATATATATATATTCCTTTTATGTTATATTCTTACACATGTCTTTTACTCAATCATTAGAGCATAAATTCCTTTAGAGGATGATTCTATCATTCTTTGTATTTATATTTCTAATGCCTAGCACAGTGCTTGGGAGAAAGTAGACAAGATATATTTTTTTGAATTTCTTCAACATTTTTTCCAATAACATGTAAAAACATTTTAACAAAATTTTCTTAAATTTTGAATTCTCTCTCCTCCCCTCCCCTTTATCTATCCTGTGATGGCAAGCCATTTAATATAGATTATACAATTTCTATGTATTTTCTACTCTACTAGTTTCTCTCTCTCTCTCTCTCTCTCTCTCTCTCTCTCTCTCTCTCTCTCTCTCTCTCTCTCTCCCCCTTCCTCCCTCCCTCCTTCCCCCTTTCACCCTGTCCCTCTTCAAAAGTATTTTGCTCCCCGATTGGTAAATGGTCAAAGGATATGCATAGGCAATTTTCAGAGGAAGAAATTAAAGATATCTATAATCATATGAAAAAATGCTCTAAATCACTTTTGATTAGAGAGATGCAAATCAAAACAACTCTGAGGTACCACATCACACCTATAAGATTGGCAAACATGACAGAACAGGAAAATGATAAATGTTGGAGAGGATGTAGGAGAGTTGGAACACTTATTCATTGTTGGTGGAGCTGTAAACTCATCCAACCATTCTGGAGAGCAATTTGGAACTATGCCCAAAGGACTACAAAAATGTGCATACCCTTTGACCCAGCAATATTGCTGCTAGGACTGTATCCCCAAGAGATCATAAAAATGGGAAAGGGTCCCACATGTACAAAAATATTTATAGCAGCACTCTTTGTAGTTGCCAAAAACTGGAAATCAAGGGGATGTCCATCATTTGGGGAATGGATGAATAAGCTGTGGTATATGAATGTAATGGAGTACTATTGCGCCATAAGAAATGATGAACAGGAAGACTTCAGGGAGGCCTGGAAGGTCTTATATGATCTGATGCTGAGCGAAAGGAGCAGAACCAGGAGAAATTTGTGTACAGCAATGACCACAGTGTGTGAGAGATTTTCTGGTAGATTTGGAACTTCGTAATAACTCAAGAACTTAAAAAAATTAATAATAATAATAATAATTCCCAATGATTTTCTAAGGCAAAATGCCTTCCACACTCAGAGAAAGAACTATGGAATTCATCTGCAGAATGTAGCAGATCTTGTTTGTATATGTGTGTGTATTTTGTTTTGATTTGTTATATGATTTCTTCCATTTATTTTAGTTCATCTGTACAGCATTACTATAGTGAAAATGTATTCAATAGGAAAGTATATATAGAATTGTATGGCATCTTGGGGAGGGAGAGGAGTCATGAGGGGTAGGCAGGGGGGTAAAAATATAAGCTTTTTGGTAGCGATTGTAGAACAGTCAATAAATAAATAAATAGGAAAAAAACATTTTGCTTCTGATCACCACTTTCCCCAATCCACACTCACTTTTATCAGTCTCCTCCTGTTTCTCTTATTCTTCTCCCCTTTAGAGTGACAGATTTCCATACTCAACTGAGTGTTTGTCAAATTCCCTCTTTTAGTCACTTATCATGAGAGTAAACTTCAAGTGTTGCTTGCCACCACCACCCATCTTCCTTCACTGTAAAGATCTTTTGTGCCTCTCCTATGTGAGAAAATTTGTGAGATTCTGCCTCTTCTTTCTCCCTTCTCTCGGTGCATTTTTTTCTCACCCCTTATTTTTTTATCATCCCATCATAGTTAAATCATATCCATGCCTTCCAAGCATACTCCTTCTAACTAACCCAATAATGCCAAAGTTCTTATCAGTAGAAGTATTATTTTCCTATATAAGAATGTTAACAGTTTAATCTTATTGTATTCCTTATGATTATACCTTCTTGTTTACCCTTTTGTATTTCTCTTGAGTCTTGTACTTGAAAGTCAAAATTTCTGTTTGGCTCTGGTCTTTTCTTCAGAAATGCTTGAAAATCCTCTTTTTTCCCCCTTAAGGATCATTCTCACATTGAGTAGGTGATTTTTGGTTGTAATCTTAGCTCATTTCCCCTCCAGAATATATCCTAAAGTCTGTAACTTTAACTTAGGATCTGATAGATCTTGGGTTTCCTTACTGAGACTCCTAATATTTTAATTATTTCTTTCTGACCAATTGCAGTACTTTGTTCACTGATCTGGGAATTTGGCTGTACTATTCCTGGGAATTTTTATTTTGAGACCTGTTTCAGGAGGTGATCAGTGGATTCTTTTAATTTCTATCACTCTGGTTCTATAATGTCAGGGCAGCTTTCCTTGATAGTTTCTTGAGATAAGCTCTTTTTTATCATGGTTTTCAGGCAATAAGCCTTAAATTATCTTATTTCAATTTATGTTCTAAGTCAGTTTTCCCCCACTCATTTTCTTCATTTTTTAAATTTTGTTTTATTATTGTTTTTTTTTTCTTTTTTTGTGGGGCGGGGGTTGATCCTCATGCAGTCATTAGCTTCCACTTGCCCAATTCTAATTTTTAAGAAATTATTTTCTTCAGTGAGCTTCCTTTCCACTTGTCCAATTACACTTTCTAAGGAGTTACTTTCTTCAGTGAGCTTCCTTTCCACTTGTCCAATTACACTTTTTAAGGAGTTACTTTCTTCAGTGAGCTTCCTTTCCACTTGTCCAATTACACTTTTTAAGGAGTTACTTTCTTCAGTGAGCTTCCTTCCCACTTGTCCAATTACACTTTCTAAGGAGTTACTTTCTTCAGTGAGCTTCCTTTCCACTTGTCCAATTACACTTTCTAAGGAGTTACTTTCTTCAGTGAGCTTCCTTTCCACTTGTCCAATTACACTTTCTAAGGAGTTACTTTCTTCAGTGAGCTTCCTTTCCACTTGTCCAATTACACTTTCTAAGGAGTTACTTTCTTCAGTGAGTTTCCTTTCCACTTGTCCAATTACACTTTCTAAGGAGTTACTTTCTTCAGTGAGCTTCCTTTCCACTTGTCCAATTACACTTTTTAAGGAGTTACTTTCTTCAGTGAACTGTTGCACCTATTGGTCTTTGTGCTTTTTTACCAAGCCATTGACCCATCCATGGTTCTCTTTCACCACTCTCATTTGTTTTGCAAATGTTTCTTCTACCTCTCTTATTTCATTTCTAAAATCCATTTTGAATATTTCCCGAAATTCTTTTTGGACCCAACACCAATTCACATTTTTCTTTGAGACTTTGTGTTTTGAAATTGTTTTATTCTGAGTTTGTGTTTTGATCTTCTTTGTTACCATAGTAACTTTCCAATGGCAGGCTCTTTTGTGTTGTCATTTGCTCATTTTCCCCCCAATTTCTTGGCTTTTGTTTTTATGTTTAAATTTAGTATTGCTCCTGGGATAGTGGAGGTACTGTTGCAAGGTTCAAGTGTTTTTTTTTTCATTTTTCTGTTTTTGGAGCTAATTCTAAAGAACCTTAAATATTCATTTCTTTTTAGATCATATGGTCTAAGTACGATGTGAACATTGCTCTCCTCACCTGTACTCTAGTTTGTGAGTGACCATAGGCAATCTTTTCCACTCTGAAACTGTTGCCAGGTTACCCACACACCATGTGTTTGTAAGTTCTAGAGTACCACTACTCTTCTTTGTCGCACTACTACAGCCTGTGGGCCTTCCTGGCCGCCGGAGGTTCCATCCCTGAAGCCTGCTCGGATCTGCTCCTCTTGGCCGTGGGGCCAGGGCAGCACAGGGGTGGACTCTGCTTTCCGGGGTGTGATGGACCCCTAGAGACCGCTCTCCTGGGCTCTCTGGAACGGAAATCTCTTCCACTGTGTTTCTGCGTGACTTGCAGTGATCCAGAATTTGTGGGAAGTTCTTCTTACAGGAAATATATGGGCTGTGGATTCGGAGCTAGTGAATCTTTCTACTCCACCATCTTGGCTCCTCCCCCCTAAGTGTTCTTAACTTGAAGTCCAATACTTTGGGAAGGCAGATTATAATGGTGGATAGAAAGTTGGATCTGAAGTCGACAAGAAAGATCTTAACATTATCAGTAACCAAAATGATGTGGTTACTGATCTAGAGTCAGATATCCCAGAGAATGAAGTGAGCGTTGAAAAGCATTGCTAACAATAAAGGTAGTGAAGGTTATGGAATCCTATCTGAGCTATTTAAAATCCTAATATAGGATATTTATAAAGTGCTACTGTCCTCATTATGCCCGCATATTTAGAAAACTCAACAGTGGCCACTGGAGTTGAAAAGATCAGTTTATGTCTCAGTCCTAAAGAAGGCCAATGCCACCACAGAATGTTCAAACTACCAAAAAACTGCATTCATCTCACATGTCAGCAAGGTTATGCTTAGGGTTTAGCAGTATATGAACTGAGAATTACCAGAAGAGCCATCTGGTATTTGAAGAGGCAGAGGAACTAGAGATCAAATTGCCAACATTCAATGTTTTATGGAGAAAATAAAAAGATCTACTTCTAATTCGTTGACTACATTCTTTCTGTGTAGATCACAAGAAAATATGACAAGTCCTCAAAGAGAGTGCAGTAACAGATTATCTTGTCTCCTGAGGAACCTATATGCAGGCTAAGAAGGAAAAATTAGAATTGAATGTGGAACAATGGATTGAGTTAATATAAGAAAAGCTGTAGCTATATAATGTCACCTTATTTGTTTAACTTATTTGTATTTTTGTATATGTATCATATATATGTATATAAAATCTATGACCCAACATAAAGCAGATGTGCTCAAATGGGATGTGAAAAGGTTAAGCATTGAAACCTGGGTGTCAGAGAACTTAAATGGACAGTAAAAGGTGAATTAAATGTTCTTAAAAACATCTCTTTCCCATCTTCTGTTTTCTTCTTTTTCTTTGCACTACTCCTTTAAGAAAACCTTCTTAACTCTCCTTGCTATTCTTCAGAATTCTGCATTTAATTGAGAATAACTTTCCATTTCTCTCTTAATTTTCACTTTCCTTCTTTCCCCAGCTATTTTAAATATGTATATTTGTATTATGCAATTATGAGGCTGGATGAATTAACAACTGAAATTAAACTTGCCAGAAAAATATCAACAATTTCAAGAATGCACATGATGCCATTCTGAATTCAGAATATAAGAATTAAGAAGCTTCTTGATGAGGGTGAAAGAGAGAGTGTGAAATCCGACTTGTAAACAACATAAAAAAAACCCCAAAACAACTAAGGTCTTAGCAACTGGTCCCATCACTTCCTGGTCAGTGGAAAGAGAAGAAATGGAAGTAATGTCAGATTTTATATTCTTGGACACAAAGATCACCGCTGATGGCAACTGCAGCCATGAAATTAAAAGATGTTTGTTCCTTGGAATGATAGTTATGGCAAATCTGGACAGCATACTAAGAAGCAGAGATATCACCTACCTGACAAAGTTTCACATAGTCAAATCTATTGTTTTTCTAGTAGCAAGAGCTGGATTGGAAGGAAAGCTGAGCATCACAGGGTCAATACTTTCAAATGGTGCTGAGAAGACTTTTGTGTGTCCCATGGATAACAAGGAGATCAAGTCAGTTAATGTTTAGAGAAATTAATTCAGACTATTCATAGGGAGGACAAATACTGAAGCTGAAGTTTAAATACTTTGGTCACATAATGAGAAGATACGACCAAAAGACTAAATTTGGGAGGGAATGAAGGTAAAAGAAAGGCAAAGGATGAGGTGGATAGTGTCATGGAAGCAATGAACATGAACTTGGGCAGACATCAGGAGTTAATGCAGCATAGAAGGACTGAGTGTGATATAGACCATGGGGTCACAGAGAGCTAGGCATGGCTGAACAGCTAAACTCATAACAAGGCTTACAAAAAGCAGAGATGAAGTCACATATTTTCAAGATTATTACTGTTGTGGACAATGGAAGTGAGTTGGGGAAATGACCTGCAAACTGATACAGGCTGTACATGTGCAATTATATTACACATATTTCCTCATTTGTCAAGTTGTGAAAGAAGAATCAGAACAAAAGGGAAAAACCCTAAGAAAGAAAAAATAGTATGTTTCAATCTGAATTCAGACTTCATAGTTCTTTCTCTGTATGTGGTTAGCATTTTAAAGGTTGAGTCTTCTGGAATTGTCTTAGATCATTGCATTTCTGGGAAGAGCTAAGTCTATTAAAGTTGATCACTGCACAATGTTGCTGTTACTGGGTACAACGTTCTCCTAATTCTACTTACTTCACTCAGCATAAGTTTATATATACCTTTCCAGGTTTTTCTGGAATCTATCTGTGCACCATCATTCTTTATAGTACAATAGTATCCAATTACACTCATATGCCACATTGGTTCAGTCATTCCTGAACTGATGTGCAGCCTCTCAACTTCCAATTCCTTGCAACCATTAAAGGAGCTACTATAAATATTTCTTGCATATGTGGGTCCTTTTCCCTTTTTAATGATGTCTTTGGTATACAGACCTAGCATTGCATTGCTAGATAAAGGGTTCTGCACAGTTTTATAGCCCTTTGGGCATAGTTCCAAATTATTCTCCAGGATGGTTGGATCAGGTCATAAATCCACCAACAGTGCATTAGTGTTCTAATTTTCCTCCATCTTTTCTAACATTTGTCATTTTCCTGTTTTGTCATATTAGCCAATCCGATAAGTGTGATGCAGTAGCTCAGAACTGTTTTAAGTTGCATTTCTCTAATCAACAGAAAGTTAGAGCATTTCTTCATATGACTATAGATAGCTTTAATTTCTTCCTCTGAAAACTGCCTGTTTATATCTTTTGTCCATTTATCAATTGGGCAATGATATGTATTCTCATAAATTTGACTCGGTTCTCTATATATTTTAGAAATGAGGCCCTTATCAGAGACACTGGCTCTAAAAATTGTTTCACAGCTTTTCGCTTTCCTTCTCATATTGTTTGCATTGACTTCTGAGAACCCTTTCAACTCCAAATATATAATCCTGTAATAGTGATAAAGATGTTGTAGAGACTGTGGCCTCCACAAATAACAATCCATTCAAATTCTAGGGAACAATTCTTTTATTGAGGTTTAGAAATAAAATCAAATAAAATAAGAAATTCAAACTTTGTGTTATTCATTTTTCCTCAGATGCAAACTGTTCATTACTTCTCTAAGATTAGTACTCTTTTATTTGTCTCTAATATTGGACACTTCACAAAGTCTTTTTTTACAAAGTAATTAGCTAAAATGTCAAGTAAGACCCTTTGAAAACCAAAGGAATTAGAGATATATCTGAATTCCAAAACTTATTATTAAATTTAAGTTACTTACAAAACTTGCAACTTTCTCTTTTACCACTGTATAGAGTTATTGCAAGAGCAATTCTAAAATTTTAAAGCCAAATATTAGTTGCAATCACTTCATTATTATTGTTGCTGTTTTTAATCTGTAAGCATTACAATGATTAGTGTTCTGATAAACTTCAATATTGCTTTTCTGTATTGCTTGAATTTAAGTTATTTTAGTAATTTTCAATAAGTCAATAAATGTTTATTAAGCTTCTGCTAGGTATCAGGCACTGTATTAAGCACTAGAAACACACAAAAAAGAGGCAAACAATAGTTCCTGTCCACAAGGAGTTGACAGTATAATGGTGGAGACAACAAGCAAATAAATATGAACAAACTAGTTATATGCAGGATAAATATGAAATAATTAAAAGAGGAAAGTCACTAGAATTAAGAGGGTTGGGAAAGATGGGAATTTAGTTGGGATTTAAAGGAAGCCAGGGAAGTCAGTAGATGGAGATGAGAAGTGAGAGCATTTCAGGTAGAGAAAATGTCTTGTTCATGGAACAGCAAGGAGGCTAGTATCACTGGATCAAAGAATACGTGATTGGAAATAAGGTACAAGAAGATTGGAGACAAAGAACGTAGCTACATTATCAAGGGCTTTCAATACCGAACAATGTATTTTGCATTTGATCATAGAAGCACCTGGCAAACATTGGGGTTTATTGAGTAGGGGTTGGATAATTGGATCTATACTTTAGGAAAATTAATTTGGTGGCTAAACAGAGGTTGGATTGGAGTGGGGAGAGATGTAAAGCAGGGAACTATTCCAATAGTCTGGGCAAGAAGTAACGAAGGGCTGCACCAGAATGTTGGAAAAGTCAAAGAAAAGAAAGAGTTACAAGAATGAAATTAACAAGTCTTGACTATAGATTGTCTACGTGGTGTAATAAGCAAATGAGAAATGGTCTCTTAGGTAGAACTAGAAGAGAGCTGTGTCCAGAAAAATCTAAGGAGAAGAAAATACCAAGCAGGAGAGAGTGATCAACACTGTTAAAGGCTGCAGAGATGGAAAATGAGGATTGAGAAAAGGCCATCTGATTTGGCAAATAAGAGATAATCAGCAACTTTGGAGAGAGCAATTTCACTGGAATGACAAAGGTGGAAAGGGAATTGTAAGAGGTTAAGAAGAGAGAAAGGAGAGGCAGCTATTGTAAGAGGGCATCTTCAAGAAGGTACAAAGTTCAGAGGAGATATAAAATAATAGCAAGGATGAAATAATCAAATGAGGGTTTTTCTTAAGAGGAAGAGAGAAATGGTCATGTTTTTAGGTAGTAAGGAATGATTCAACAGACAGATAAAGATTGTGTAAGATTGTAAAATGACCAAAGGTGCAATTTGTTGGAGAAGAAAGTTGAAATGGTATTACTTGAACAACTAGAACAATTTGTCTTGTTAAGGAGTAAAGTCATCTCATCATGTGAGATAGGATGAGGAAATAGGGGTAGAAAATATCTGAGTGATACCAGCTGAGGGGAGAAGTAGTTCACAATGAATGGACTCAAATTTCTCTTTAAACTATGAGGCAAGGTTCTAATGCTAAAAATACAGAAGGAAGGAAATACATGGAAAGTTGGAAGAGGGTTCAAAAGATTAGAAAGAGCTGCTCAGGAGTGTGGGATAGTAAATTGAAGAAGGTATAATGAAATTGCCTGGCAGCAGTATAAGCCCAGTTGAGTTATATAATATAAATTTGTAGTAAACCTAGTCAGAAGAGTTGTGTGGTTTTTCTCTATCTTCCTTCAGTAGTTCATGAACAAGATTGAAAAAAGAAGATTGTGGGAGTCAGTGAAATATCAAAGTGTTATGGACTTAAAAGAGGAAAACTCTCTTAGAGAGAGAATTGAACTAATTCGTCATGGAATCAAGAGAACAGCAAGAACAATGCTCGACAGTTGTTCCTAAAACTTTGAGTTCCAAATTCTCTCCATCCCTCCCTCCCCACCCATTCCCTTTGGGAAGGCAGGCAATTCAATATGGGCCATATCTGTGTAGTTTTGCAAATGACTTCGAAAATAGTCGTGTTGTGTAAGACTAACTATATTTCCCTCCAGCCTATCCTGCCCCCCATTGTTTCTATTCTGTCTTCTGATCCTGTCCCTCCCCAAGAGTGTTAAATACAAATTGCTCCCTCCTCCCATTGCCCTTCTTTCCATCATCCCCCCCACCTTGCTTATCCCCTTCTCCCCCACTTTCCTGTATTGTAAGATAGGTTTTCATAACAAAATGAGTGTGTATTTTATTCTCTTCCCAGTTTTTCCTCCACCTGTCTAACTTGATTTTCAAAATCCTTTTTGAGCTCTTCCTTGGCCTGAGCCCATTGGATATCTATTTCAGATGTCTGGGATACAGAGGCCTTGTTTTCTATGTCTTTCCCTGATGGTAAGCATTGTTCTTCCTCATCAGAAATGAAAGGAGGAAACATCTGTTCACCAAGAAAGTAAGCTTCTATGGTCTTATTTTTTTTCCCTTTTCTGGGCATTTTCCCAGCCAGTTACTTGACTTCTGAGTTTCTTTTCTACACCTGCCTCGCCTCCAGATCTGGCCAGTGAGTGCTTGGAGTCTGAGATTCAAATGCTGCTCCCCAGCCTCAGGGCTTTCAGCAATGGGCAGGGCTGCTATTCAGGGTAAGATTAAATTCAGGTTTTCAGGTGGGGGCAGGGCCGCCTCCCAGACTCAGTTCCCTCAGGGGGTTTATGAGGAGATCTTCAGTAATGGATCTGAGGTCCTGTGTGCTCCAGGAACCCCTGGCCACCACTGCCTCCTGAGGGGGCCTGAGTTATGGAGACACCCCGCTCCCTTCTTGGCCAGCCCAAAAGTCTCTCTCACTGACCTGTAGAGCCTGTGAGTGGAGGGACCTTCCTGGCCGCTGGAGGTTCTGTCCCTGAAGCCTGCTCAGATCTGCTCCTCTCTGGGCCATGCGGCCAGGGCAGGGGCTCTGCTCCGGGTCTGGGGCTCGACGGATCTTTGATGCGGGTTTTTCAGGGCTCTCTGGAATGGAAATCTCCTCTACTGCATTGCTGCATGGCTTCCACTGCTCCAGAATTTGTGGGGAGTTCTTTTTACAGGAAATTTATAGGTTGCAGGTTCGGAGCTAGCATATGTGAGTCTTTCTACTCCACCATCTTGGCCCCTCCCCGCTAATCCTTGCTTTCTTTCTTTTTGAAGTATTTGTCACATTAGTCATTTAAAAATCAGCTAAGTTTCATTTATCACAGGAGTCTTCCTTCCCCACACCAATTTTTTTTTCTTCATTTTTGACTTAAGAAAAATGTAGTTTCCATGTTTATCATTTATAACCATTTCTAAATTGACCTCAGCTGGAATCATGATCACCATTTGTCTTTGGAACTATATATATATACATATACATATATATATATATATATATACATATATATATATATATAAAACATATCCTGTTTGACCCTTTCATTTGAATTCTGCCAAGATTTTAATGATTTAAATGTGTTTCTTGTAAAACAAAATAAAATAAATTGTTGAGTTTTGTTTTCTGATTCATTTTCCCACCATATTTCATTTTACATTTCAATTTATCTTTCACATACACTATTTTGATTGTTAGATTTATCTTCTATTCCATCATATTTTATTTTAATATCCCTTCATAGCCTTAAAAAAGAAAAAAAATAAGTAAATGTAATTAGGAGGGAGAAATTACATCAGCACCAGTTATGTGCAGTTGGAACAACTTGTTCATTCCTCTCTCATCCCCTTTTCCACTAGCTCAGAGTACAGTCACTGTTTCTCGTTTGTCCTATTTCTGTTGTGCAATTAACCTTACACAATTGAAGTTTGTTTCTCTGTGACTGTTTCCTTCTGAAATGTAAGTGCTTAGCACAGTGCCTGAAATGTAGTAGGTACCATTTAAACACTTATCTCAATTCCCTTTCTCCTTCTCAGTTTCTTCTTAATTTTATTTCAACATTATACTCTTTCTCCTTTCTTCTTCATGGTTTACATAAGGATGCTCCCTTCCTACCTCACCACCTACAATTGGTGTCCTGATTATAAGAAAACATTTGTTTCTCTGTTTTTCCCTACCACTTGTCTTTTTTTCTTTTCTTTTTTTTTTTTTTTTTTTACAAAAAATAATGATGGCAGCACCACTTAGTAGGGGAAACAGTCAGAATCTGAAAACCAGGAATAGGGGCCTGTCAAACATATTAGCTTATTGACGCTAAGTCAGTTACGTAAATTCTCAGAGCTGTATGTAGCTCTGCAAGAAGTGAAAATTGTAGAGAAGATATCAATCTTCATCTATATAGGGCAGGAGTGGGGAACCTGAGGCCACATGGAGTCCTCTAGATCCTCAAGTGCAGCCCTTTGACTGAATCCAAACTTCACAGAACAAATTCCCCATCCTTATAGGGAGCTTCCTTACCTGGGAATTCTCTATACCAGCAAAAAAAAAATCACAGGTCACTAAAAATACATAAACCTATAAACCAAACCAAATCAAACAGAACAAAACACCAAAGCCCTAGTTTGTTTTCCTTTGTTCCCTCACTGACACATTAAAGATCACAATATTTGGAAGAAATGAACTCTGGTCTTTTATCCAACTTTTAAGTTGCAAACACTTGGTCATCATTCAGTCCACTCTAGCTGCTCATGCTCATTTACATTTCAAGGTTTTCTTGTCTCTTACTTTTATTTTATTTACTTTTATACTTATTTCAATTCTCCCTAATTCTGATTTTCTCACCAGAAATGCTTAGAAATCATGGATTCTATTAAAAACCAATTCCCCACCCCATCTATCTATAATGGCCTGTAGATGATGATACTCAAGAAGCAAGTCTTTTTTCTTTAGCCTTTCAACATATAATTTTAAACATTTTTCGTTTTTTCTATTTACGCCATAATTGTACATGATTCCCACAAGGATTACCTGGAACATGAACTATTTCTTCCTCCCTGTTCAGTTTTTCTTTGTTTGCTTAGGTGGTTTTGGTCTTTTTTGGAAACCTGGAAACTGGAGTTTAGTAATCACATTCTGGATGTGTTAAATTGAAGATTCTTTCAGTTGGTATCTTATCAGAAACTCTGTTATCATTACAGAAAGCTTAAGTTTTATATATATATATATATATATATATATATATATATATATATATATATATATATATATATAACCATGCCTCATGCTCATCTTCCAATCTCACATATATGATGTTTTTCAAACAATTGAATAGCAAGAAATATACTTTGCCCTTAAAATCCATTTGGTACTTCCATGACTCTTTTCATGGTGGGGAACAGACTGGAGTTTTACGCAGATAAGTTTAGGTAATTTAGCACTCCAACATTGCGCAGAACCTCAATGTTAAAAGGGACTTTCGAGGTTACCTAGTATAACCTATGCTGAGCCAGTATAACTTCTATGACATCTCCAGTAAAAGGTCATTCAGATTCTGCTTTTAGTCCTTCAGTGACAGGGAATCATCTATAACTATAACAGAAGTTATATGTCCCTAGATGACCATGACTCTATGATAGTTTGTGAAATAGCAGCTGAGGAAAGAATTCCTGATCCTGTATTGTGATGTCTTCCTTTTGTCACATCAATTTTCTGAAAAACTGTATTCACCCCAAACCTCAGCTGACCTAGTTTTCCATTTCTTAGGTCACTTTCTATTTCCGTTCAACCTTGGAAAGTAAATCATGTGATGGAATACATTATTCAACAGAATTTTAAGATACTCTTGAGGATTTTGATTTTTACCCAGTGGTTTTTATTCCACATGCAGCAAAATAGCAAACTATTTTCTTTACAAATAAAAAAAATGTGTAAAACATATAGTACATACAAAAGTGTAGATGTATTGAAGAGAAAGACTCTGTTTTGATAAAATAAATGGTAAAACTTGAGCATTTGGTGTTTTGTTTTGTTTTTTTAAACTTGAGTTAAATGTATAAAAAGACTGTTGAAATGCAGATCTTTTATCAGGTATAAATTTTTTTCTTTTCTTGGGAGCTTAGTTGGAATCTTCATTGATCTACTATATAAGAAATTTCCCACAGGAGTTAGGCAAGCTTGTTCATTTTTATGTTATTGATATTTAGAGTTTGGAAAAAAATGAAAATGTACTTCTAAAATACATTCTTTAAAATTTAATAAGAAAAAAGCTGAGTTGGTTTAGATGAAGGTATTTTGGTATATGAGCAAATGCTTTTAAAATGATTCAAAAACACATTCTATAAAAACTAAATGGGAAATATCTCAGTAACTCTTTTTAGAACAATTATTATGAATAATGTTTTATGTCTTTTACCTCTAAAGTTAAATTTTCAGGTTACCCAAAGTAATTTACTTCTCCCTGAAATGGAATCATCTCCAGGGAATTCTGCTGGATAGGCTGTAATAGTAGAACTACTCAAACTGTCTAGGAAAATGACATGAATAAGAAGATTAAAGATGTGTGAGATAGATTAAAATTTACCAAAATAAAATTTAGGTACAAGCAACGAGGGAACAAATGAAGACATAAAACTACATATACTTTATAGATAAAAATTTATCTTGCTGATATTATTGCTATTCACCATTCCTCTTTGACGAAGACCAATGGAACATGATGAGTGATTTCTTGATTTGTGTGTGATTGAATTTAAGTAAGGCAGAGTTGCACAAAGTCATCAGCTTCACTCTGTCTTCCTGAGTCATCAAAGTCCAGCAGCAAGACAAGTCAGGATAACCAGCAATGGCCCAGGATGCAATGGATTAGCTTGGTGTCTTCAATATCTTATCAAGCTCTAAGCACTACACAATACTAGTTTAAGCTTCGGTAAACTCTATTGGAACAAAATGTTCGGGTGGATACCCATTCCATCAGAGGACGTCTTCACGTGCTTGGGGTAGACACATCCCTAACTCATCAATGGGTTTGAAATCTGTCAGTGAACCTCAACCAATATTTCTTCACTGTTTTCATCATTTTCTGTTGTTTATTCACATCTCAACCTAAAACTTCTGGATTTGATTTTTGGGCTCAGATCTGATTCTTCTTTCTCTTATCTTCTTGGATGACCTAGGAACACCCTGCTCAGACTCACATGTCTGTACTTAAAAAAATCTTTGTATGGTTTCCATTGAGTTCTTTTTGTTTTGTGCATTTTCTGTGGGATATAAGAAAGATTGTCCTATATCTAGAATGCATTTTTACCATGAGCATATCAGAGGTGAGGACTCATTTGTGTCCCCATCCAGAGAAATCTAGAATCAAACTATATTTGGAAATTTTCCTGTAGTAAATTCTCAGTGGGGGTAATGATAAAAAAGTAGAATAATTATTGCTTGGAGTTAGAGTCAAATATTGGAATCAGTCCATGTGAGCCCAGAGCTTAGGTAATCTGTTCGTGCTACATTAAATAAGAAGTTGGTATGAGTTGGGGTATTTTAGGCTGATGGGAAGAGGATAATTAATTGCCAGTAGATGTAAGATTGGACACAACCTTGATATTGCCTTTGGGAAGGATTGATTTAGCTATGGAGAAAGAAACTGGTCAAAGTAAACTTTTGGGCCATCTCAGAGAATGCAGTTATATACAGCATTTTAAGAAGTGCAAAGCTACAAGTGCTTTCCTCTCCAATACTCTATGAGGTAGGGTCTCATGAATCTATAGTTAACCCTACTTACACACACACACACACACACACACACACACACTTTTTCTGACTTTGTATTCATCCAGGAATAGCAGTTTACTTCCTTGGAATGCTAAAGCTGTGATTAGATAGTAATTCAGATTCAGCAGAGGAATGTGCCAATGCAAAACATAGTTTTCTTAGATTACTTCCCTATAGCTCTAGGGGTATGTCTGAGATATTCTCTCCCTCCTGACAGATGTACTCCTAGGGGTTCATGTAAAGGCGCCTCAGAGACTTGGGAGGGGCTCTCAAATGTCAACTGTAGCCTTATTGAAGCATCCACTTTAATAATGCTGCGGAGAACAAGCCATCAAAGCACCCCGATGCTCCTTAGAATGATGCACTGACATCCATATCTCTACATCTGGCAGACATATTTTCTCCCTTTTCTCAGCTAAAATTTTCTGTCCCCTCAGAGGTTACTTTTCATGTGTGCAAGTTCTATAACAGTATTCAAGTTTACAGAGTGCCTTGGGATACTCTGCAATACATCAGGGTTATGTGAAAAAAAACTTTAAAAAAAGAGAGATTCTATACAAGTCTAGAGTTCAGTCTAATTAATTTATACACATAAACCTATGTACTAACACATATGTAAATCTACTTACATGTACACACATATGCTGGAAATGCAAATTTGCCCCCTCCTTGTCATGTTTCATTTTACAAAGTGGTAGTTTTTCAATAAAATTTTGTTGTTATTTTCGTTTGTGTCAATGTGAGATCCTCCTCTCTCAACTTACTGCGGTCCAAAGCAGTTTGGCATAGGAAGATCAGCTTGGGGAAGCACAGGAAAGATGTTCAAATGCCACCTCTTATGTGTCCTATTTTCACCTTGCTTGACTAAGCTGGGCCGTGGCAGGATATGCTTGTCTCATGGGCTTAATGATGTCAAAGGTCCTGAGACATCAGAGCTATAAGACTGTAATTGCTTCCTTTTTTTATTATCACTCTCCTCTTTATGTTTTAGGAGCAAAAATAGCAGATTTAGCTTCTCCAAATTACCTTTTAAAGATCTTAAATTCTTAGTAATAGGAGTAATACTGTTTGTCTACTGCGGTATGGGAGTTTCTTGTGCCTGAAAAAGACTCTTCCTTTTGGTCTTTTGCAAGTATTTGGAATAAGATAGTATTCCAAATACTTACCTTAGTGGCTGAAACGCAGTAGGTGCTTTATCATTGATTAACTCATCACATTTAGGTTAATGTGGGTTGCAACTGTGAGAGGAGTTATCCAGTTAAAGAGATACCTAGGGAGAGTGGAGGTTGGTCCATGGCCACACACCTTGGGGTTAAAATTAGTATATGCCATCTGGGCTTCCAAGTGTAGCAAATGAAATCCTGTCCCCATACCCCTGACTAACTCCAATCCTTGTTACTTCCCTGACATGAAATTTTTGTTTATTGAAACATAGATCTGCTTAACTAAAGATCAAATATCAGAAAAGACAAAGCTAGAGAAGGAAATGTATCCATGTCAGTGTCTTCACCAAGAAAACCCCAAATGAGATCATGAAGAGTAAGACACAATGGAAAAATGAGTAAGTAATAAGAACAAACTATACTGAACAATCAGAAGAACCTTGATCATTTTAAAGAAACTTCCACAAGAAAGTCAAATAATGCAATTTTACTGTTGCTAAGCCCTCCGGGCTTCCTCAAATCTTGTTTTGGCTTCATACACAATTTGTTCCAAGGCACTAGAGTCACTGCCAGCCCGATCCAACCACAACCTCAAATAGCCTCATTCCTTAAATATCCTTGTTACTGGTATCCTTGCTGGTTGCTCCACCAGCAGTCAAGTGGTTGTTCAAAATGGACTTTACGTAGTACCTGCATCTCTTTTTTCTGATTACAGTACTTTCAGATATGATTCCAATTTTTGTATTTGTATATATGTTAAAAACAAGCAGTCTATTAGGATGTGTACATTTCTCTCCTTGATAGTTCAAGTGTAAGTCATAACTCAGAACCATTAGATAAGAAATTGCGACCACTAACCTGAGAGCAAAGGTTCTCAGCATATAATTATTCCCCAGAATATCTATGAAATGGAGATTGAGTATGGCAGTGTCAGCAAGGTGTTAAGATTTCTCTCTCCCCTATTTAAACCAGGATCAAGAGATACAATCTTTGGTTAATTTAAATACCAACACTTATTTTTCCCCTTTTTCTTATATTTTATTTTTTTAATTTTTTATATTTATTTATTTTTAGTTTTCAGCATTCATTTCACAAAACTTATTTTTCCCCTTTTTCTTATATTTTATTTTTTTAATTTTTTATATTTATTTATTTTTAGTTTTCAGCATTCATTTCACAAAATTTTGAGTTCCAAATTTTCTCCCCATCTCTCTCCTTCCCTCACCCCACAACACCGTGCATTCTCATTATCCCTTTCCCCAATCTGCCCTGCCTTCTATCACATCCCTCCCTTCTCTTATCCCCATCTTCTCTCTTTTCTTGTAGGAGAAGATTGATTTCTATACTCCATTAACTATATTTCTTATTTCTCAGTTGCATGCAAAAACAATTCTCATCATTCATTCTTAAAACTTTGAGTTCTAAATTCTCTCCCTTCCTCCCTCCCCACCCATTCCCACTGAGAAGGCAAGCAATTGAATATAGGTTATATGTGTAGTTTTGAAAAAGACTTCCATGATAGATATATTGTATAAGACTAACTATCTTTCCCTCCATCCTATCCGGTTCCCCATTTATTCTATTCTCTCTTTTCACATTGTCCCTCCCCAAAAGGGCTAACTTATAATTATTCCCTCCTCCCATTTGCCCTCCCTTCTATTATCCCCTGACCCCACTTATCCCCTTCTCCCCTATTTTCCTGTAGTGTAAGATAGATTTTCACACCAAATTAAGTGTGTATGTGATTCCCTTATTAAGCCAAACATGATGAGAGTAAGTTTCACTTTTTCCCTCTCACCTCTCTCATTTTTACCTGGATTGAGAAAACTTTTTCTTGCTTCTTTTTTAAGAGATAATTTGCCCTATTCCATTCCTCCCTTTCTTCTCACAATATATTCCTCTCTCACCTCTAATTTTATCTTTTTAGATATCATCCCTTTCTATTCCATTCAGCTTGTGTTCTCTGTCTATACATACACACACACGTGTGTGTGTGTGTGTGTATGTATATACATAATCCCTCCAACTACTCAAATACTGAGAAAAGGCTCAAGAGTTACAAATACTATCTTTTCATGGAGGAATGCAAAGAGTTCAGCTTTAATAAGTCCCTTATAATTTCTCTTTCTTGTTAACCTTTACATGCTTCTCTTGATTCTGGTGTCTGAAAGTCAAATTTTCTACTCAGCTCTTGTCTTTTCATGAAAGTTGCTTGAAAATCCTCTATTTCATTGAATGACCATTTTTTCCTCTGAAGTTTTATTCTCAGGTTTGCTGGGTAGGTGATTTCTTGGTTTTAATCCTAGTTCCTTTGACTTCTGGAATCATATTCCAAGCCCTTCCATCTGGGACAAGATCTTGTCCCTTTTTATAAGGGACTTATCCTCATTGTATTTCCACAATACTTGATTTGTTTCTTTTTACCCACTTGCAATATTTTCTCCTTGACCTGGGAACTCTGGAATTTGGCTACAGTATTCCTAGGAGCTTCTCTTTTTGCATCTCTTTCAGGAAGTGATTGGGGGATTCTTTCAATATTTATTTTACCCTCTGGTTCGAGAATATCAGGCAGTTTCCCTTGATAATTTCATGAAAGATGATGTGTAGGCTATTTTTTTTTTTATCATGGCTTTCAGATAGTCTCATAATTTTTAAATTGTCTCTCCTGGTTCTATTTTGCAGGTCAGTTGTTTTTCCAAGGAGATATTTCACATTGTCTTCTATTTTTTCATTCTTTTGGTTTTGTTTTGTGATTCCTTGGTTTCTCATAAAGTCCTTAGCTTCTACCTGCTCCATTCTAATTTTTAAAGAATTATGTTCCTCAGTGATCTTTTGAACCTCCTTTTCCACTTGACTAATTCTTCTTTTTAACACCTTCTTCTCCTCATTGACTTTTTGGGCCTCTTTTGTCAATTGGGTTAACCTATTTTTAAAGGTGTTATTATCTTCAGCACTTTTGGGAATCTCCTTTAGCCAGCTGTTGGCTCACTTTTCATGATGCAATAAATTTTTCTGCCAGGCTTCCAGGTTGTCTTGGGCTGGAAATCTCTTTCACTCTGTCGTTTTGTGACTTCTTCTGCTCTAGAATTTGTTTAAAGTCATTTTTTGCAGGTATTTTTTGGGGTATGGGGGGATGGAGTTTTTACAGGTCCATCCTTCTACTCTGCCATCTTGGTTCCTCCCTAAATACCTATACTTATTTAGCCCTTTGTTGCTGGTAGGTCTGGTAGGGTAATTAGGTTTGGAGTGCATAGGAACTGGGAACTCTAATGCACCTTTAAACCTATGGGAGTCACTCAGGTGAGTAAAAAGGACAAACTCAACTTTGATGTCAGGATTTAGGCAATGTAAAATTTAAAATTCACCCTGACATAAATTGATACTGGGGATGAAGAAGAACTTGGGAGATGTTATGCCTGCATGTTGATATATATCAGATATGCAAAGTGGATGAAGGTGGACTGATTTGGAAAGGCATTAGTAACTGGGCACTTGGAAAGACCTCCTATAGCAGGTTGGATGTGAGCTAAGTCTTGAAGGAAGCCACGGATACTAGGAGGCTAAAATGAGAGTTAGAGCATTCAAAACATAATGGACAGCCAGTGCAAAGGCAAAGAGTCAGAAGATGAAATTTTATACTCAAGAAACTTCAGGTAGACCAGTATACCTGATTTGGAGTGAAAACTGAAAGGGAAGAATTTTACAAAGTCCTCAGCAAACATTTATTGAACTCCTATTATATGCCAAACATTATGATACGGCACTAGTGATAAAAAAAAAAAAAAGGTTAAAAGAAAAAAAAATTGTCCCTGCTTTCTAGAGCCCACAGTCATACTGGAGATAACCAACATTAAGGGAGATCAGAAAAAGCTTCTTATAGAATGTAGGAATTTAGCTGGCACCTGAAGACAGACAGGGAAACCAGGAGACAGAGATGGAAATGAAGAAGGAGAGAATTCCCACTTGGACACCTAGGACATCCATGTACAGAGTCCAGAGAAAGAGTGTCTTATTCAAAGAACAGGAGGGTTAGTGTTACCCAGTGGCAGTGGCAGGGGAGGGGGTTTAAAGTGAAAGGGGAGACCAGAAAGGCAGGAAGAGAGCAGATTATGAAGAGCTTTAAAAGACATGAAAAGGATTTGATAGGGAGTTAATGGAATTAATTAAATAGGTGGTGAGGGAGCATATATAGGAGATATTGTGAAGACAGAAACCACAGTATTAGGAAACATATCAACAATAAACAAGAAAGGAAGAGTGGAGAGATAAAGTGTTGGACATGCTGTGTTTAAAATGTCTATGGGTCATATAGTTTGAGATGCTCTGTAGTCACAGACTAGAGGTTAAGATAAATATTAGACAGATACATATGAAGAGCTTGAAATGCCATACATAGGACATTATATTTGATCTTGGAGGTGATAGAAAGCCACTGGAATACATTGAACAGGGAATGATAAGGTCAGATCTATTCTTTAGAAAAGTTTCACTGGTGACTGAATGGAAGATGCATAAGAGTGGGGAATGATGAAACTAGGAGAATAGTGAGAAAGCTGCTGAAATACCAGTAGAAAATATCATATGTTTCCTTGTAGAGCTTTATAAATTCAAATAAAAGTAAATAAGAAACTAAATAGAATATGAGAAAAGTTAGATATGACAGAATTTTGGTATGACTTAGACATAAAAGGTGATACCATAAGGAAACTGAAGGGCAAAGAATAGTCTACCTATCAGATCTATTGGGAGAACAACTCATGACCAAACAAGAGATAGAGAGCATTACAAAATGTAAAATCAATCATTTGATCATATTAAATTAAAAAGATTAGAAGGAAAAGATAAGTCAGAGAAATAATCTTGACAACACTTGTTTCTGGTAAGAGCCTCATTTCTCAAATATATAGAGAACTGAGTCTTATTTACAACAATACAAGCCATTTCCCAACTGATAAATGGTCAAAGCATATGAAGACAGTTTTCAGATGAAGAAATCAAAGATATCTATAGGCAAATGAAGAAGTGCTCTAAATCACTTTTGATTGGAGAAGTGCAAATTAGAACACTCTAAAATATCATCTCATAACAATGCAATTAGCTAAGTAATATTATAAATATTGGAGAGGATGTGAGAAAATTGGGATGCTAATGAACTGTTGGTAGCATTGTGAACTGATCTAACCATTCTAGAGAGCATGTGTATGTGCATGTGTGATTGTGTGTGTGTGTGTGTGTGTGTGTGTGTGTATGAAAGAGCTTGTGGAGGTAGAAATGACACTATGTGGCAGTGGTTTGGACAGGCATGGTTAGTGAGAATGACAATGGTGTTGTGAGTGTGCCTGGAAAGATGGTGGGATGGTGGTGTGTGTGTTCATCTTCATTGCTGGAGAAGACCATGCCATTAGAGAAATAATGATATGACTTGCACTTAACTTTGATTTGAGGGAGGGAGGGCTGTACAGGTCGCCAGCCTCAACTCTCCTCTAGAGCCATCTGGATCCAGTGACCAGATATTCATCAGGATGACTGGAGATGAACCAGGATGAGGCAACTGGGGTTAAGTGACTTGCCAAGGGTCACACAGCTAGCGAGTGTCAAGTGTCTGAGATGAGATTTGAACTCAGGTCCTCCTGACTCCTGCACTGGTGCTCTATTCTCTTCACCACCTAGCTGATCCTGGGATGGTGGTACCTTCAACAATAAAGAAATTTGGAAGTGAGAAAGCTTTTGAGGGAAAGATTGTGCATACTATTTTGGATGTGCAGAGTGTGAAATGTGTACAGGATATCTAGCTTCAGATGTTCAAGAGCTTGTTGAAGATTAATAAATGTGACTCGGATGAGAAATTGGACTTGGATTTACAGATCTGAGAATCATGTGCCTATATATGATAAAGTCATAGGAAGCTCATGACATCAGTAAGTGACATAGTTTAGAGTGTAAAAAGAAAGAGAGATAGCATAGAGCCTTGGGTGACACCCACTGTAAGTAGGCATAGAACGCATAAGGAATTAAGAAAGAAAATAGAGAAGTGGTTGAACAAACAGGAGGATAATTGGGAGAAAACATAGTCTTAAAAAGCTAGAGAGTTTCCAAAAGGCAAAGGTGATAGAAAGCACCAAATATTACAAATTTTACAACAAGGAGAATCAGGACTAAGATACAATAAGGTGGAAACTTTGAAGAGAGAAGTTTCGGGTGAAGATAAGATATGAAACAAGATTGCAGAGAGGTTAAAATTGAAAGGTGAAAGAGAGGAAGTTTGATTGTAGACCATTTGCTTATGGAGTTGGCACAAAGGGAGGAAATATATAAAAATAATAGATAGTAGCTATGGTATGATCTAGTGAGATTTTTTGTGGATGAAAAAAGTCTTGGAATCATAGCTTAAAGTCTTAGATTCCATACTAAGAACTTTTTACCTGGACTAAATAAATCAAATTCTTTGAGACTCAGTTTCCTCATTTGTGAAAGGGGGTTGGAGGAGCAAATTTTTAAGATCACTTTGAGATCTGCAAACTGATTTCTGAGATACCAAGGTAAAAACTGAAAAAAGGGAATAGTATAAAATCCAATTAGATAAGTCTTTATCACCTTGTTTTGGTTTGTGTGGGTTAAGAAGACATTAGGGATTCTCCATACCATAGCCACTGAGTCTAGAGTCTGATAGCTCATAAAAAGTAGTAGCTCAGATCAAGGCAGCTTTATATATTTTTGCAATCAATATAAACCCTTTTATTCTTGTAATCCTTAATACAATCATGTTTCCACTTAAAAAGACTCAAAACCTTTCATTTATTTTATTTTTTTTATTTTTGACACACAATACAATTCCCAGCCTCACACTTGAGAATAAAGACATATAACTGGACTTTGTTCCTTTTTTGTGCTAGAGTCAGTTTCATCACTTTAACATTTATGTGTAGGAAAGCTGCCCCAAACTCTGTGATCCTTCTATTTGTTTGAGGTTATTAGCAATACACCCTACAAAAGGAAGTAGAAATACAATTGCCTAGATTAGAGATTCTGGGCTATTCCTAGACCTACTAACATCAAGGTTAAATAAATAAGCTAACTAAATAGCTCCATCAGGGAGATAAGAATTCTTCAAGTACACTCAGTTGCCCTAAATTTTTAGAGTTCCTAAAGACAAACCACACCTGTGCATCAGGCAAAGAGAAAAGGGAAGTCCACCAGGTAAATGAAGTAGCAGAGTAGGGATGATTTTGAGATGATAACAAAAAAAACCCACTATTCATCCTAAATTTTTTCCACCAAAAAATGATTTTCAAGGAGTGTATAATCAACACTTTTGGCTATAGTTTGGTTTGTGGGGCAGGGAGGGTGTGACAGAAAGGAGCGTTAGGTAAACAGAATTCCATTCTCTCAATCTTTTGTGTTGGGTCCTAGTCAACAGTGTGCTTTAGTTCAAGTCTGCCTATGCACACAAGGTAATTATATAATTTTAGACATCAAAAGTCTTTTTTAAACATTTCTATATCCATGTATAGATAAAGGTCACATATTTATAATATATAAAATAGAATAGCTGTTAACCATGATTATCTAAGGAAAACTCAGGTCAAGCAATTGATAACAAAAATTTTCAATAAAAGTATTCACATGATATACATAAAATATGATTGCTATAATTTTGTTTAAAGAAAATATTCTATATATGGTCATTAGGTACTGTTTCATCTACATCAGTCTTCTGAAGAGCTTTTGTCTTCTAGAAGTGTTATCTCAAGTGACTTCTAAAGTGAAATCTTCAAGGGAATTTGGTTTAACCCACTCCTTTCCATCTTGCTTTACTTGGAGATACTATGGGCACAATTATCTGTGATCTTTTTAGAGCTGTGAAATCAGGACAATTGCCTAAAGCTCCCTTTTCTGGGTGCTGCTCAGTGAGGCAGTTATTGGGAAAAAGATGATTATCCCAATAAGGTTAAAAAAAAATTAAAAAAAAAAAAAACTTTGTTCTAGGTTACCCAGAGTCTTTCTCCAAGCATTCACTTTCTGGACAAAAAGAAAATTAACTCTAGTACAATTCAGAATAGAATTAACCATTTTAAATAGTTTTCATTATTTACTCTACAATGGCATATACTGTCTAAGGTCATCATTCCCTACAAATCAAGGGTGCTGATTTTAACCATGACAAAAACTTGTGCAGAAATCTTCCATCAATTCCCCCCTGCCCCGACCCTCAGACCCTATAAGAAGGTCAATTTCATATATGCCACCTTTCCTTTGAGAACTAATATTTTTGCCTTTTTTTTACCCCAGGAACATTAAATTCCCCTGTAGCAATGTAATCTTCTTCTCTCTGATCTCAAAGAGTAGAGCTGTGGAGGTCATGTTCTCTATACTTCTCTGAACCAGACTGCAGTAGTCACATCACAATTTCCTAAAATCTTAGGCATGTATATGTGCATAGACATACATCCTCTCTCCTTTCCTCCTACCATAACACACTGGCAGGATGTATTTTTTATGGCTTCTTTATTCAAAGGCTACTGTGGACATTAACGTTAATTTGACATCACCTGGCCAGAAATTTTGGAGAGAGAATGATACTATACAAATGGGATTTGTTTCATGACACTAAGGGATCATATCATCTTAAAACAACCAAACAACAAAAGTGGAGCACATAACTAGACAGAAATAGACATGCCATATATCGTGGGAAGGACTCAGAACCAGGAGATGTGTGCCTCATTTAATCACAAGACTGTCACATATTAGCAAAATGAATAAGTTATTTAACAAGGAATTTTTTATTTTCTCAACTCTAAAATGGGAATAACAAAGTGCTGGCACTGCTGACCCTACTAAGTCACTGTAAGAGGATTAAATTAGATGTCTGTAGGATACTTTGAAAATTATAACCAATATAATATTATCATCATCATATCTATGCACTACTTTAAGGTTTCTAAAACTGATGACATAATTGTAAAGAAATAGTGAAAGTATTGTTAACTCCATTTGTTTTGGCAGGGGAGAATTTGTGATTTCACCAGAAAAGGATGCTGCTAATTGAGGAAATTCCCTCCACCAATAAAAATCTACACCTGTTCTGCATTTAGCATCTTAGACGGTTGTCTAGGGAAATGAAAGGTTACTTGATTTACCCAGGATTATATAGCTAAAATGCATTAGAGAGCAAATATAAATTCCAGGTCCTACTGATTCCAAGATCAGCTCTTTCACACGTTACACCCCCTGATTTTCATTTCTGTTTTGCAGATGGAAAAACTGAAGCTAAGAGAAATTTGCAGAATTTAAATTTTAGCTATTATTTTTATGAACAATCAACCAATCAATAAACATTTATTGAGCATTTATTCTGTTCTAGACCCTATACTATATGTTGGGGATAAAAAATATGCAAAATAATGCAATCTTTGCCCTCAAGAACCTCACATTCCAATGGAAAAGGTAATTGTTCAAAAGAATGGAATTTACAAGGTACATAAAACCTTGGTGGAGCAATAGATAGTGTACTGGACATGGAAACAGGAATACCTGAATTGGTCTTCCCAGTTATGTGACTCTGGTTAAGTCATTTAACAGTTCTCATCCTCAGTTTCTTCATCTGTAAAATGGGGGAGGGGGAGGATTGTAGTACCTAACTCCCTGGATAGTTGTGATGATAAAATATTTGTAAAGTCTTTACAAAATTTATAATGCTATATCTATGCTAGCTATTATTATTAGAGGGAATGAGACATTATTTTTTTTTACTACCCCAAACTCTGACATGAAAATAATAATAATACTACCTATATCACAAGATTGTCGTATATTATAGTCAGTGGAATTTGTGTCAAATCCCCCTTCTAGAATGTAAAATCAAGGATTATATATTATCTAAATTTTGTATCCATCCCTGGTGCTCTCAAAACAAGTGACTGAAAAATTTATCAAATGAGTTGAATCACTTTACATATTGTAAAATCCTATGGAAAGAAAAGTAATATTATTAATTTTTATGAGGTCTCAGCATGTTTGTCAATTTAACTTTAAAAAAAGTAATAAAATAAGTACTGTGTTATACTATGGTATAACTTTCCCCAAAACTGCAGTTTTTTAATGTTGTTATGTTTTATTTTATGTGGATGAAATAAGAGAATGAGAAGAAATATATACATGAATGTACATACCAGGTGTTACCTTATGAAAATCCTAAATTCCTGGACAGACAATGGGATGTTTTCTTCTATCTTCGTCTTATCTGGAAATGCCAGCCCTGTTATATAGTTTCTGATCAATAGTCACAGTGATAAACTCACAGTCAATAGAAGCAATCATACTGAACTGGGCTTTATTCAATACTCTAGATAGCTCTTCATGAATATTCTGAGGAGCTATTCTCAAACATCCTCCAAACTTAGAGCAGTGATATTTACTCCATATGTTGAAAATAAAGAAAGATGTTAAATGGATGCTTAATGCATCACCACTATAGTGACACTATGCAGAGCTTTTGCATGGAGCAGGCTTTAGGACTTTGGATTTAATGATTCTTGTAAATGACATTTTATTTGGGATACCACTCTCTATCTTCATCCTGTCCCTCACAAATCTTTCTTTGATGTATTTTTGTGACTTGAAGTTGACCCTGGAGTTTTTGAAGGCAATGCTAGGAAAGCATAAAGTCTCAAAGGTTCTATCAAAGTGAAAAAAAACCTCCTCATTTGGCACAAAGACACACTTTTTATACAAGCTTCAGTCCAGTTAAATTTGAAAGGATTGATTTTTAAAAATTATATTTACATTAATTTGTTTTTTTTACTACAGTAGCTCTCAAAGATTCTCTACCAACTCATTGTGAACTTCATGATTGGAGAGGATCTGAATGATGCATCTATGGATCCATGATATATTGAAGCATCCAATCTGACAGCAAAGATCCTTACCTTGGAATACATTAGATATTGTAGGTGAAAATTAAGTCTCCCAGATAGGGCATATAGAAGACCTACCTTCTGAAAAGGCAGGTCAGTGACGACAAGGATGAATCTGGAAGGACTTGGAGGTAGGTGCATTAGTATGTGCTTCTGAGGCAGAACGGTGTGATGAAGAGGGCACTAGCAGTGGGAATCAGGATGGCCTGGATTTTAATTCCAACTCAGACAGTAGCTATATGAGTCTAGTTAAATAACTGGATAAATACTTTGAATTCTCCATTCTGTAGTCTTCTTCCATCTAAAATGAGGAGTTTAGAACTAGCATGAACAATTAGCCTAAAAAGCCCTTTGAGTTTTAGCTGTATGTATCTATGTATCTTTCAGTATACTGGAATGGCAATAGATAAAAAAACAAGTGGTTTTCAGAGCATAACTAGATTCATTCAAACCGAATGATGAGTGTTGTTATCACAAAAGGAAGGGATTCACATCTTTTTTTTTTCTTTTCTGGGGTGACCAAACCACATACCCTGCTCATAGGAATAATAAAGAGTTAATCTCATAGTTTATAGAAAAGAACAGGATTTAACTAGTCAGGTCAAGAGATATTTCCCATGAGCTAAAACTACGTAAATTTTGTTAACCACAGCTTTCCCATTATGTTCTCTGAAGCGTTTTCCAATTGAGGGTCATTCTGGTATCAAGGAATCTATCTCTAAAAGACTTGCAGAAATTGCTGTGAGATGAGGAACTTGGTGTCAGTGTGCAAAATGATTCCCTGGTGATTTGCCCATCAGGGATATCATGAAGAGCTTTAAAAAGAAATATTTTTGAAAAGTTTTAGAACACTAGTACATATAGTGCCACGAGCAGTGAAATTAATCAGTATCTAAGCATCAAGCTGATTTTACCTACTATAAATTCATAGTATAAACTGCAGTTTAGCTCTTGATGCTGAATCTTCTGTTTTATTATTGATGCATCAGCTCATTTCTCAAAGCAACTCTTGAAAACTTCCTATCATACTCATAGTTCCTTCCCTACGCCCCTTATTCCTTCATTAGACTGATCAATCACTCAGTCAGTAAACATTTTTCTCTTTCTCTTTCTCTTTCTTTCTTTCTTTCTTTCTTTCTTTCTTTCTTTCTTTCTTTCTTTCTTTCTTTCTTTCTTTCTTTCTTTCTTTCTTTCTTTCTTTTTCTTCCTGTCTACCTATCTAATCTGTATACATATACATAGTTACACACATACACATATCTGTGTGTATATGTATGTATATATGTAAGTGCATATATATAGGTGTACCTATACACATATGCACATGCCATAATATACCTATATATGGGCACACATATAAACATACACATATGTATGCATATCCCTATATTATGTACATTTGTACACAAATACATGTGTGCATATATGTATTGTATGCAATATGTATGCGTGTGCATATGTGTATACACAAATACATATACCCTAGATTTAAAAAGCTCTTTTCTCATAATTCTAAGTTTTGAAAGAGATAATTCAAGCATTATTATCCATATTTCCTTCAGGAACTGATTTGCCCCCTTCTTTCACATAATAAATTTCTCTTTAATCATCCCACTTTCTCTCCTTTGTTGCAGTAGCTGATAAGGAGATGTAATCCTCCTTGCCACAATCCATTCATTCACTTATGTTCTTGATTATATTTCCCCATCTCTTTGAGGACCTTGTCCCCTTGATGACTCTTTTTTTGCTATGTCATTGTTATATTCAGCTTCTCCTTATTTATTAGCTTCTTCCCCACCATGATGTACATATCCAGGACTCCTCATCCTTCAATACACTTGTCATTTGACCCTGCCATCCTCCTAAGCCATCATCCTATATTTCTTGTCTATTTCAAAATCAAAGGTTGTCTGTATTCATTGCCCCTTTTACTTCACTTTTCAATCCCTTGAAGTCTGGCTTCTGAACCATCACCAGAAACTACTGACTCCAAGGTGACCAATAATCTATTGACTGCTAAATACAATGGACTTTTCTCATTTTTAATTTTATTTGTCCTTCCTGCAATTTTTGACCCTGTCTACCACTGCTTCTCTTGCATTCTGATGTGCTACTGCCTCTCAATTCTTCATCTACTTCTCTGAACATTTCTTCTTAGTCTGCTTTGCGGATCATGAACTTTCCTCTCTTTAACAACTCTGGGCATCCCAAAGGCTCTAACTGGGTTATCTTCTCTCACTTTATCCTTTCTCTTAATGGTGTCATCAACTACCATGGGTTAAATTGTTATTTGTAGATGATTTCCAATCTGCACACGCAACCCAATTTTCTCTCTAGAATCTACCAACTGCATACTAGCCAAGGTCACTTGTATACAAATTCAACATTTCTTAAATGAAACTCAGATTTCTGAAACTCATCTTTTCTTTAAATTTTCCTATTTTTATCAATACCATCACTTCAATCACACAAGGTTAGAATCAGAGTCATCCCTGATTCTTCAGATTTTACAATTAAGATATCTTTGGTTAATTTGAAGAAAATGGTTTAAAGGTTTGAGGTTTAAAGATTTTGGGCACAAAGTATTTGGCATGTAGCTAATTTCAGTATTTCTTTTTAAAGTAGTTATTGGTTTAATGAAATATTGCTTAATTGTAGTTCTTAAAAGTGAAATCTATTTACAATTTCCAGATAGGTTTGAATTCTCCTAGCATTCCATTTCATGAAAAGCAGTCATATTCATCCATGCTTTAACTGGTTAGGGACTGATCGGTCAATTCCCCTCCTACCCCCCACCCTAAAGCAAAGAGGTGTGCAGGTGGAGGGACTTATTAACACAAACTCTGGGAAAAAAAGAATTTGAAATTTTGACACTATTTATCAGTGGTTGAGGAAGGAATGAGAAAATGAGATGAAGGAGAACTTGGGAAGTGTCTTTTCCTGCATCAGGAGACATTTTCTACGGGTTGCAGGAGATAGCCAAATCCAATGACTAGTGATTGCACCAGCAATTCTGCTGACCTTTTAAAGGGAGTGTAATTATTAGAAGCCTGCTGGTGTATGTTGAATTGAATTGACCATGGTAAGATTGAATTGAGTGATAAGCTGGTTGAAGGAAATAGTAGAGAAATGGTGGAAAAATAAGATTTGGTACATGTTGTAGGTCTCCTGCATATACTGTCTGGGCTTCGGTCTCTTCTTGACTGGTCAAATAAAATGAAATGACATATACACGATGGTGTTTGTGAAGGTAGGCCCTATTGCCTATATCAGCTTACATAATAGGTTTCTGAATTCAGAAAGAGATAACTCCAGTGGTACTCCAATCCAGCCTAATGCTGAGTCCCAGAATTGTGCCAGCTAACTGTACCTTACAGTCTCATAGCCCTAAAGATGGGTACCCAGTCACAAATCATGAATTCCTTGATTTTCTTTCCTACTACAGGCTATACACCTCTATTAAAAGAAAATCTTCAGAATTTTTTCTGTATGGTAGTATTTTTCATTTTGTCACTAAAGAAATGGTCTGAGAAGCTTATTTGTGAGACTTCAGCTCCTATGAAAAGTAGAAATATAACTCGTATTTCAAACTCCTTATTTGTCATCGGTAGAAAAAAACACACTCTTGTATCCACCTCTGCCATAGTGTCATGGGGCTTCTTTAAGTGAGAAGAATATGTTTTCTGAGGTGTAGAGGAAATAGCATGATGTGGAGGACAATGTGAATTTCTCACCTTTTATGATAAATACATTTATCAAGTGCTTCAAGGTAATAACTTTTTAGTGACTATTTTAAGCTACTTTTTCTGTTAGTAGTTTTAGTTTGGTTTCTTCATTCATGCCAGATAGATTCTGTTGTAACATTTCTATCTTTCATTGTTTTAAAGTATGCATTTCCAATTAATATGCAAGTATGAATCATGTCCTGATGCCTGACACCCAGGCACCTTTTCCCAAGGGGTAGTGACTGAGCTGAGTTGTGGTCAGGTATGGATGTCATATTGTATTATTGCTTAGAACTATACTGGAATTGTGGACTCAAAGCAGCAAAAGATCCACATAAGATCTTCCAGTCATAGAGAACACAGACAGACAAACAACTGAGTTCCTGGCAGCCTCTCCTGTGGTGTCAGTAGACAGGACCATATAGAACAGATAGAGGGGAGTGAGAAGGAATATCTCATAAAGGATTCTCTGGCTTGAAAATTGCTGTTTGTAATGAGGATGTCACACAAACATGTTGCATTCTCTACTCCAGACATGGGCAGAGTTTTGTATTATATATAGAATATATAAAGCCAGGGATAGATAGATAGATAGATAGATAGATAGATAGATAGATAGATAGACAGATAGATAGATAGATAGATGATAGAGAGATAGAGATAAATAGAAAGATAGATGTATATATATACACATACATGTATATGTACATATGTATATATATATATACCTGTTGTATATATGTGTTTGCATGTACTTGTGTATATATACATTATCTATATACAATATATAGTGTTTATGTGTCTATATATGTATATGTGTGTGTTATGTTTATATATGTGTGTATGTATGCATGCATGTGTGTATAGTATGCCATAAGCCACATTCCTCATCCTTCTTGACTTTTACATGGTGGATCACTCTTTTCTCCTCAATAGTTTCTTCTGTCTAGATTTGTATGACGTTACAGTCTCTGGGTACCCTTTTTAACTACCTGTATCTATCTTTTGAATATCCCTTACTAGATCTTCATCCAGGTCATGCCCACTAGTCTTGGGTATCCTAAAAGGGCTTATCCTGGAACCTCTTCTCTCCTCCCTCTATATTATCTCAATTAGTTAATTCATCTTTTCTCAGTTGTCATTTTTGCTAATGATTTTCTAATGATCTACTTAACTAGTTATAAACTCTTCACTCACCCACAATTTCATATCTTTAACTGCCATTTGAGTATCTTAAACTTGACACTCTATAGATATTTTAAACTCAGCATGACCGAAATTGAATTTATTGCCTTTACCTAAAATGTTTTCCCCTTTCAAAGATCCTTATTATTGTTAAAGGTATCACCATCCTCTTAGTTATCCAAGTTGGAGACTTGGGTATTATCCTGAACTCCTTACTTTCTCTCCACCCCATATCAAAGTTGATACCAAGTTCTGTCCATTTTATTTTCTTAACATCTCTCTTAGACATCTTATTCTTCCCTTTGATAAGACCCCCATCACTCTGCAGGTCTTTATAACCCCACTCCTGGATAATTGTAATAGAATATTAGTTGGTCTCCAAGTCATAAATTTATCCCCACTTTAATATATCCTCCACTCAGTTGTGAAAGTGATCTTCTAAAATACAGGTCTGAGCATTTAATCTCCCCCTTTATTTCCCATCCCTCAACTGAGTAAATATGAGGGACCTCTTCTTATCTCCAGGATCAAATATAAAATCTTCTATTTGGAACTTAAAGTCCTGTGTAAATCATCCCCAGTTCCAAACTCACATTTCTGGTCTTTTTACACACCATTCCTCCTAGTCTTCAATACAGTGATACTTTCAAGAGGAACACATTTGATTAAGAGGAAACAGTGGCCCTGAGGAACAATATTGATCACAATCCTAATGGATCAGAGGACCTTCATGGATAAGAACAAAATAGAGCAGAAGAGTAATGACCACACTTCTCCCCAGATCAAACTACTTTGAAATCATTAAAAACTTTCAAATATATATATATATATATATATATATATATATATATATATATATATATATATATATATAAGAACTTGGCCATAAAAAGCTACTATGGTGACAGGAAAGATCATGACACAAACTCAGTAGACAATGATGTCAAAATAAATACAAGGAAAGCCTTAAAGGAAAGAAAAGTGAATCTGACACAATACAAATAAGAATTCCTAGAAGTACTAAAAAACATTTTTCAAAATCAGAGTGACAGAGAGAAAAATAGGCAAGAAAATGAAAGCAAAGGAAGAAATTATGAAAAGACAAAACCTGGTAAAAGAATCACAAAAATACTAACCTTAAAATAATACGAATTGACCAAATGGAGAAAAGAGGTACAAGATTTGACTGATGAAAAAAACCCTTAAAAAATAGAATTGACCAAGTAGAAAAATAGATGGAAAAGCTCCAAAAAGAAAATAACTTCTTAAAATTATAATTGTGTAAATGGAAGTTAATAATTCCATAAGACATTAAAGAAGCAATAAGACAAATTCAAAAGAATGAAAAACTAGATGAAAATGTGACATATCTCATCAGAGAAACAATTGGCTTGGAAAATATGTAAAGGGTGGATGACTTAAGAAATACTGGATTACTTAAAAGATATGAAGAAAAAAACTATTTTTATTTACACTTAGTTGAAAAATATTTAGCAAAATAAATAAAAATATATCTCCTAATTCCATGCACTCCACTGGCTATCACTTTGAACTGAAATTCTCTCCCTCTTTTTCTCTACCTCATCTTCTCCCTGACAATGTAAGTCTCAAATAACATCCTACCATTTAATGAAAATCTGTTTTGATACTTTTTCATTCTAGTCCCTTACTCCCGTATTTATTTTCAATTGGTCTTGTATATAGCTTGCTTTTGCATTGACTTATTTGTACTTGTTTGTGAGAAGTCTCTGCCAAGAGATTGTGAGCTCCTTGAGATCATGGACTTTCTTTGTATGGCCAATGTTTCAGACTTTACTCAGAAAATAACAGGAGCCTAAAAATATTTATTTCCTTCCTGTCTAGCTGACTTACATCTATTGTTAACATTAATATTTAGTTAAATGTACCTTCCCATCTATCCACATCCTCCACTTCACAGTAGGAGCCTATTGAAGTTTGGAATATAAATTTATATCATCTATCTATCTATCTATCTATCTATCTATCTATCTATCTATCTATCTATCTACCTATATATCATCAATCTTTAATATGCACCATTCCCTCCATTAGAATGTTAATTGTCCAAGGTGATTTTTGATTATATTTTTATCCTCAGTTCATAGCCCCATGTTTGATATATGTTTAAGAAAAACTTGATGGATTGAATTTTGGGTGCTTTTAATGAAAATAGCTGATAAACAAAGAGTTGTATACATCTGTCACTCATTTGCAATGGCTTATTGGGTGTGGGGAAGCTTTGGGTATAGTTCCAAATTGCTCTCCAGAGTTGTTGGATCAGTTCATAACTTCACCAACATGGGAGCATGCATTTTCAACAATATTAGTAAGTACTGCAACCGACTCTTTCAACAATCCAATATCATCACATATTTGTATTCGGAGATACTGTGCTGTCTGCAATAAATAAATAAAATGTAACTCCTGCACTCATAGAGCTTATAGACTGTAGGTATGATAGAAGACATATATAAATACTTATAATATACTACAAAATAATAACTAATACCAGCTGGAGGAGACTGATAAACTTGGTCTGCTTCCATCCAAGAAAAGGAGGGATAGACAGGTAGATAGAAACAGAAAGCATTATTGATGATTTAAACATTAAGTCCCCTATGCTAAAGATATTTATGGGAGCAGATACATATAATTTTAGATTGGAATCTCCTCTCTCCAAGGAAAGTACAGTGGACAGCTTCTGGTCATACCAGTGGCTTCTTTTTGCAAAAACCTAATTTTACTCTGAAGAAGGATGGAGGGAAGAGATTCTAGAGATAGCTCTCCTGGCTTTGCTGCAAGCCATGTCCCAAAAGACCCTCATGTTTATACATAAACTATATGGGCAAGACAGTGCTCTCACTTACCTTGCCCTGAAATCTGCCAGGAAAGGTCTGAAATTTTCTATGCATGCAATGTTGATAACAGTCTGGCCACTTCTGCAGCATTGTGTTTAGTTCTGGACATCACATTTTAGGAAGGATATTAATAAACTGAAGACCTAAAGGAAGCAACTAGAAACATGAACTACCTTGAGATCTTGCCATATGGGGGAAGATTTGGAAAACTGGTTGTGTTGAGCCTAGAGAAGGAATTAATAAAAAGGGACATGATAGCTATCTTCAAGTACTTGTTCAATAGAGGAGGGAATAGACTTACTTTGCTTTGGCCCAGAGAATGTAAGTGGGAGCAGTGTGTAGAGATTTAAAAGCAAAAGATTTGGGTTTGATGTAAGGAAAAGAAATAAAAGCTTTCTGTCATGTAGAGCTCTCTCAAAGTGGATAAGGCTCCCTTAGTGGGAAATGAGTTTTCCCTCATAGGGGAATACTTTGTAAGAAATAGATTAAAATATATGTCTTCTAAGGTCCCTTTCAACTCCATTATTTTTAAAATTCTGTAAAAATAAATCCAAAGAATTTTATTGAAAGCTCATAAAAATAATCACGTTCTCTAACAGATGAAAAAAAAAATTAAAGTCATGGTGCTACAAGCAGGTTAACATTTACCTTTCAAGAGTGGGTGTGTTCCCTCTCATTATTGAAAAATATGAAGTATCAGGTCAAGTTAGAACAATATAGTCCAGAATATTCATGCTAACACTGCTAATTAAATTCTAAAAGTTTCAGGGCATTAGTCCAAAAAGTATAATCTTGTTCATGTTCCCATTAACTATTTTATTCATCAAAATCCATCTTTCTGTCTTTCTAGGCTCTGTTTTTTTTTAAACAAGATTATAATCCAGTTTGGTACAAAATCAGGCCATTTACCTTCTTTTCAGAATGACCAAATTAAAGGGTAGTAAATAAAAGTCAGATTTTTTAGAACCCCTATTAATCAAAGGAGGGATCTACTTAATCCATCCCTGTTCACTTTAGTTTCAAAGATGAGAGGTAATTACATATATATATATATATATATATATATATATATACCTATATACCTGCGATGGTTGGTTTTCTCATCTAGTTTATATAGGAGAAGAAAAAATATACCTCTATAGTGGTGATGCTCCCATGAGATTGGTAGAATAGTCATAGTGTCAAGGGAAAGCAGGTGCTTTTTTCTTGCCTTTCTAGATGCATCTTGCAGTTCTCAATATTCAGAGCGATCTCAGTTCACTTGCACATCACGAAGATTACTAGTCCTCTGAAGGTCCCTGAACTTGAAAATTTCCTGCTTGAGGAGACCTTTTAGTGGAGGGAAAAAGAGTAGAGCTGAGAAAAAAAAAAAAACAAGAAGTTTACCCTCATCACATTTGACTAAAGGAAGGAATAAAATGCACACTCATTTTGGTATGAAAACCTATCTTACAGTACAGGAAAGTGGGGGAGAAGGAGATAAGCAAAGGGGGGGATGATGGAAGGGAGGGCAATGGGAGAAGGGAGCAATTTGAAGTCAACACTCTTGGGGAGGGACAGGATCAAAACACAGAATAGAAACAGTGAGGGGCAGGATAGGATGGAGGGTAATTCAGTTAGTCTTACACAACATGACTATCATGAAAGTCATTTGCAAAACTACACAGATATGGCCTATATTGAATTGCCTGCCTTCCCAAAGGGAATGGGTGGGGAGGGAGGGATGGGGAGAATTTGGAACTCAAAGTTTTAGGAACAACTGTTTAGCATTGTTGTTGCTACTAGGAAATAAGACATACAGTTAATGAGGAATAGAAAGTCATCTGGCCCTACAGGACAAAAGAGAAGATGGGGACAAGAGAAGGGAGGGATGACAGAAGAGAGGGCAGATTGGAGATAGGGAAAATTAGATTGCTCAATGTATTGGGGTGGGGGGAGGAGAAAAAGGGGAGAAAAAATTGGAACCCAAAATTTTGTGAAAATGAATGTAAAAAGTTAAATAAATTTTAAAAAATTAAAAAATTAAAAAAAAACAAAAATAAAAAACAAAAAAACAAAAATAAAAAACAAAAAACCAAAAAAAAAAGAAAATTTCCTGCTTGAAAAAAATCTTATCAGTCTATGTCATATCTAATATGGTGATTATTTTGTCCAGATTTGATTGTCCAGAACTCCATGACTTCTATTCCTCTCTCTACCAAGTGAATGGAGTGGGATTGTATTGCATCAGATTTCCCCTCAAAGATCCTAAAAAGAAACTGTATTCAGGTTATTACCTTTCAGCTGGTAAATATTCCAGATTTTCTAACTAGGCTTTGAGAAATGTAACAACTAATGCTTCTGAAGCAATTAAAGCCTTTTTTCCGTTTTTTTGTTTTGTTTTTTTTGTTGTTGTTGTTGTTTTTTTTTTTTTTTTTTTTTTTTGCTAATCTACCCCCACCTATTCACTGTCTACTGACAGGCTAATTCTGAAAGCAAATGAGTATCTGTCTTCACAAACTCCTTCTCTTTCGGATGGGCTTTATCCCTCAAGCAAGAATAGTTTTATCTCATTGCTGAGTGCCCATTTCTCTATATTTGCACTCATCCTTCCCACCTGTCTATTATTTAGCTCTTGTGTGAATTAAGCTGATTCAACTGAAATTTTCTGTGTCACGGTCCTATCCTGAGAATGGTTATATACAAGTTGCATCAACTCCAGGCTCTTTTACTTTTTTCCTAGCTCATTTCTAGTTTGTGTAACAAAACCACATTTTACCTCTCATTCATAAAATTCATAATATCTAACTTGGACCATCAGGTCTAATTTCTGTGCTAAACCTTAAAATCCACTTACAAAATTTCCCCCTTTTATTTTTTGAAAAATAAACCAAAACACAAAATTACTCACCAACTCTATAAAAAGCAAAAAAATCACAAAATTCCAAAGGAATTAATCAGAACAAACAAACAAATTGACTTTGTTTGAAAATATATGTCTCATTCTCTAATATTGCCTTTTCATTTTCTCCACACTTCTGGAAGGCATGCTTCATGATCAGTCTTTGAATTTCATGACTTGTCACTGCTTTGTTCTATGTTGTGGAGTAGTTCAAGGTTGTCTCCTTACAGTATTGTGGTCAATGCATAAATTGTTCTCCTACATTTGTTCATTTCATTCTCCTTCACATCACACACACTTCTCTAGCTTTCTCTCAATCCATCATATTCATCATTCTTATGGCACCATGATATTTCATTATGTACATACACCACAGTGTGTTTGACTGTGTGACAATAAATTGTCACCTGCTTGGCTTCAAGTTCTTTATCACAAAAACCACAGCAACCACTATTACACATGTTCATACCTAAGGTTCTTTTCTCTCCATCTTGGGCCCTCTTGGGGTACAGGTCTAGTAGTGGTATTGCTCAGTCTAAGGGTATTTCTAGTTTAGTAACATTTTGGTTATGGTTTCAACTTACCATCCAGAAGAGCTGGATGAATTCATTTCTATCAACATGTCTGGCCTCTCACAGCCCTTTCAAGTAGCTGCCATTTTAATTTTTGTCATCTTTGTCAGTCTACTGTTTAAAAAGTGGACCTTCAGAATTTTCTCTTATAACTCATGATTTGGAAGAATTGATTTTTTAAAGTGTTTGTTAATAACTTGGATTTCTTTGCTTGAGAACCACTTCTTCATATTCTTTGACCATTTATCTATCAGAAACCATTAACTAATTCTTAAAACAATTGCTTAAATCTCCTAAATAATTTGTTATATCAAATATATTATTCCCAAACAAGTTGTTGCAGTAACAAAATTCATTAATATATTGTATCCCCTGCCTTAAATTTGTACTGTACCTTGTTCCCTACAAACGTCATGTGAATTATAGAGAACTCTGTCTTGAAATCATCCTCAGGAAGTGACTTCCCTTGTTCACCATTAGCACTGTTCAGTCAAGTGTTTTCCTACCGCTCAGTTTCTGAAAGCTAAATTTCACTTGTCCTTCATTATAGTCAGCTCTAAGGCAACTCCTGATATGCTACCACTTAGGAAATTACCACTTGTAGCTCCTAAAATTTCCCAATCTATTGTCTTACATCAATGTCTTACAAGATGTCCAGGAGAAGGGAAGCTGGTGTCATTAGAGCTGGTACATTTGCTAACGTATCATGCCAGTCATCCTTTCTCCAGGGGGAAATGAGCTCTATTGTGGAATATCTATGTCAAATTACTGGAACATGACATTACCACTCAGATGACCTCTTTGATGTACTCTTTTTTTCAGATAAGAAACCCATATTCATCCAAAGTTTATGACTATATGTACCAGACTGATAACACCTAGGGCCATATGAAATAGACACAGAGGGGAACAAGGAGAGAAAAGACATTAAGAGCCTCTGATTATCAGTACCTAGTATGCTCTTTATCAGATAGCACCTATAACCTCCCCAAAGTTGGGTGTACTGACATCAATATACCAGCATTGGTTGAAGCAATTGCCTTTCCTAAATAAAATATTAACAGATGCGGATGGAGTTTCCAAATTTCACCATACAGTTGCAGTGCCAGATACATTATCTCATTGCTATTTCCATTGTGAATTATATGAAAAATCTGATGGTATTGTCATTTTCCATGGTACAGTCCTCAGTCCTGGTCTTGAATTTAGAAATCCTACATTTCAGTCCTAGTAATAATAATCACTAGTGGCATGATTGCAACAAGTCATTTAATCTCTGAGATGCAGTTTCCTTATTTGTTAAAGAGGGATAAAGTACAATAATTACCTCAAGGCATTGTTGTGCAAAATATCGTTTATAAGCTTTAGTATAACGTGCTTATATTTGAGCACATTAAGAAATATGAATCTTAGTAGACGAGCCATCATTATGACCAATTTGATTTCAAGGATTCTGAACCTTTCCCTTATTCTGGAGAATATGAAAGTTCAACATCATTGGTTCATGTTGGGCAAAAGGCTCAGAGGGACAGGCAAAGTGTGATTAGGTTCTTGGCTGGGAATTTTTTAATTTTTGATGTCGTGGACACTTTTGACAATGTGATGTAACTTGTTCTCAGAATAATATTTTTAAATGCATAAATTGAAATATGTGGGATTACAAGAGAAACAAATCTTATTGAAAAATAGTTTTTTAAAAAATGAGACTTAATTTTCAGGCTATCTACTTTGTTCCCACTCCAAGTGCCTGAGTTGGTTCTTTAAAACCTGCACAATTTAGGCTCTAGACCACCTAAGGTGTTCTAAGTTAAAATTTAAAGAGTATTCCTTGCTAATTTTAAAGAAAGGGACAGCCCTTACGTTTGTTTCAATTTGTTTCTGGATTTAAGCAGTTTTTTTTAAGAAATGGAAAGATGTGATGAAAAGTTGTAATCATTTTTACTAACTACCTATTCTGAATCTTTTTCCTCCTCAAATGTATTTTTCCTTGGGAGTTTTCACTGAGTATTCCTTAGTCATTTTTGTTAGTACAGCTGATATATTTTGCTTTATCTGCTAAGCTGTTGCTTTTGCCAGATTGACTATTAGGTGCTATCATTTTCTTCTCTTTACTTGTTTCTTTTCCTGCCTCTCATATGTACTTATTTTCCTGCCAGAATTAATATGTATGTATGTCTTGTGAATTGTTCTTAATCCTCTGATTCTTTTCTATGATGCGCAGGAAGTTTTGCCAATATGTGAAAGGCAGGTATATTTTAGTGGATGCCTGGGAAAATGACAGAGAAGATGTTAAAATAAATGCCTTCTGTTGAAGTGGTAGAAGAAGAAAAGTGTTTATAGTCTTAGCATTTTCTGCATCATCAGCTTTTCATCTCAACACTTTGTTGGCAGAGTGTGAAAAATGACTTTATCAGAAGAATTTATTATCTACTATTGTTGTAATAAACATATACTTATAATATACATATTATAGCCTAAAACATGGTATATAAAGATTGCTATTAATAAAAAAAATTCATTCAACACTTCAAAACAAATGAGGTTTTATAATACTTAACCAAAGAACTATAAGAACATTCTGGGAGGGGAACTGTATTACCATCCCAACAAAACCCATATACTGCCAATAAGGATCATGTTGGAAAGGATGAGATTGTCAGAATATTTTAAAAGGCCAATGAAAGTAGTTAACAAGATCTGGAGAAAAGAATGGGTTTTAAAAATAATTTTCAGAAATATTGTTTTTCTTTAAGCCACAGAAAATCAAAATAAGGGGTTTGGGCCAATCATTTGTTGAGGGAAGTGAAGATATTTTCTATGTTTCCTTTTAAGCCACAGTACAACAGCTGCTCTGAGTATCAAAACCTCTGCTCCCAAAGAGTAGGCTTGGTTTGAAATGTGTCTGGGTTACTAGGGCTGTTGCCCAAAGTAATGTCCTAGTGATAGGATGTCACTGGAGGGTGATCGATAATCTATATCTCTTCTCATCTTTGGGGAGTCAGGCAACAGTATTTTTACACCAAGTATTCTGAAAACTTTGTGAGTGTCTGTTTTCCATGGCCTTTTATAAAGTAGATGCATCAGGGGAAGGAAATCTACTTCATTAAGAAGAACAGCTAGAGGCAGTAAAGAGGATCCAAGAAAGAAACAAGACAAAATTAGGAAGCAAACCAAGTTTGCTCATTACTTATTCTTCTGGTATGTTCTTCCTTTAAACCTACCTCCTCCATCTCTGGCAAGGGTAACTAGTGCCCTTTTGCACTCTAGTTTTCCTCACTGTCCCAAATCCCATAATGAAATCTCATCTAACATCATAACTCAACTGCCTAATGTCCTATTCCCCTTTCCGCTAAGTAAAACTGTATGCCTACGGATGATTAACCAAATGAAATATTCCCTGTAATTGTGGTGACTAGTTAGCATGGTATTTCTGTAGGTAACATAGAGCCTACAATAAGTCTCCAAACACCTTAATGAGTAATTCTAACAGTGAGAAAAAAAGATACTATGACCAACACACCAGGGGAATAACTTAGGGCAGAGCACCTCTTAGCATATTTGAGGATCTTTGAGAAGGATTAATCAGCAATGAAGAGGGTAACCAGAGAGGCAGAGCCATGTGAAGAAAGCAGATTTTTTGGGGGTAGAAGATGCAAAGAATGTGAAAATCAGAGAGTAAGGATGAAGACATGTTTTAAAAAAGAGAGAGAGAGAGAGAGATCTAGTGCTGAGCAGAGCCATGGAAATGCCAGGCAAGTGTGCTGTGCCTGGGGTCCAAGTCTTTCCAGACCAAGGTCTGATCACTGAAGTCTCAGTTAAGGGCATAAGGCCTTTCCTTCAGGGCATTCAGATTTTGTGTGGGGAAAGGGCCATATGTGAAGTATCTTTAAAAAATAGTATTTTATATTTCCCCAGTGACACGTAAAAATTTAACATTTTCTTTAAATTTTGAGTTTTAAATTCTCTCCATTTCTCCCTCCCCATCACCCCCATTGAAAAGGCAAGCAATTTGATATTTGGTGATTCATGTGTAGTCATGCAGAACATTTTCATAATAATCAAGTTGTGAATGAAAACATTAGACCTCAAAAAAACCCTCAAGAAAAATTAAAAAAGCAAAAAAAGTATGCTTCAATATGTCTTCAGTGCTTCCTCTGGAGATGGATAGCATTTTTCATTATTACTCTTTGAGAATTTTCTTGGATCATTGTACTGCTGAGAATAGCTGTCATCCATAGCTGATCATCTGATAATATTGCTGTTACTTTATACATAGTACATTTCACTTGCATCAGCTCATGAAAGTCTCTCTAGACTTTTTCAAGAGCATCCCATTCATCACTTCCCATGGCATAATAGTATTGCATCACAATCACTTACTTCAACTTTTTCAATTATTTCTCAAATGATGGGTATCCACTCAATTTACAATTCTTTTCTACCAGAAAATAACTGTTATAAAAATTTTTGTACATATAGGTCCTTTCTCCACCTTTTAAAAATCTGTTTTGTGATACAGACCTAGTAGTGGTATTACTTGGTCAGAGGGTATGCATGGTCACATAGCCCTTCAGGCATAGTTCCAAAGTGCTTTACAGAATGGTTGAATCAATTCACAAGTCCACCAATAGTGCTTTAAAGTCTCATTTTTCACACATCCCCTCTGCTACTTATAATTTGTCTTTGCTGTTCTATTAGTCAATCCAATAGGTAAGAGGTAGTACCTCAGAACTGCTTTAATTTGCATTTCTTCAATCAAAAGTAAGTTAGAGTACTTTTTCACATGGCTATAGATAACTGATTACTTCTGAAAACTGTTCATACCTTTTGATCATGTATCAATTGAGGAATGGCTCTTATTTTTTATAAATTTATAAATTTCACTCAAATGAGGCTTTTATCAGAGAAACCTGTTTCAAATTTTTTTCAGTTACTATTGCTAACTGTATTTTCCTTAAAGCCTATTTCTCCCCCACTTTATTCTATTATCTTTCTCCTTTCACCTTGTCCCTTCTCAAAAATATTTTCCTTCAGACTACTCTCTTCCCTCAATCTGCCCTTCTTTCTATCACTCACCCTTTTTCTTACTCCCTACCCCTTCAACTTCCCAGTAGGGAAAGATATATTTCTGTACCCAATTGAGTATGTCTTATTCCATCTTTTTAGTCAATTTTGATGAGAGTAAGTTTATTCACTCCCCTCGCCTGACCCCCTCTTCCCCTCCACTGTAAAAGCTTTTTCTTGACTCTTTTATGTGAGATAATGTATCATATTCTAATTCTCCGTTTCCCTTTCTTCCAGTTCATTCCTGTTTCATCCCTTAATTTTATTTTTTGGAGATCATCTCCTCACATTTAACGCAATTCTATCCCCTCTGCCTAGCCATTTCTAACTATCCTAATAATGAGAAAGTTCTCATGAGTTACTGCTATCATCTTCCCTTGTAGGAATATAAATAGTTTAATCTTATTAAGTCCCTTATGATTTCCCTTTCTTCTTCACCTTTTTATGCTTCTTTTGTAGGATGGAGTGGGGAGAAATTTGATGCAAGAGTCCAGTTTGGAGGCTCTTGCCAGAATCTCAGTGAGAGATGATAACAGGATAACAAAGACTAATATGCCTATATGGAGCAACACAGCATCACACTTTGAAAATCCCAGTAGACTGAAGGTGCTTCTCATTCCTTCTAGTGCTCTATACAGACACAGACAAATGGTATCTCTTGAAAAAAGCCTACTCTCCCCAACTACAAATGATATGAGGACCACAACACTGAACAGTCAACCTGTGCACACATGCACACCTGCACAAACACAGGACCACCTGACACATAACTCACGGTGAGGATTTCTAAAATATCAAGTTCCATCAAGAATCTCTTGCTCAGATTGGTTGCTATTAACATTGCTTTTAAAAAACATTTTCAGTGAACCTAATTGGGTGAAGGGGTTCTCATCTTTCTTAAGAAATGTGAGGCCCCAACTATCTAAAGAAGCTTTTGCACTGGGTATAGAAACAACTCTATGAATCAGTCCCAATATAACTCCTGGCTCTTCTTTCCGAAGAATGTTGTAGGAACCAACCAGCTTTGTAGGGGCAGAAAAGTCAGTGGGAAGAAAAGGGGCCCTCCTAAAGTTGAAAATGAAAATGAAAGGAACTAAGCTTCCACTAAAACAACCTCAAGTTTGAAAAAAGTATCAAGAATGTACTATCTGCTGCTTCCTTATCATTATTACATTTCCTCAGCTTTGAGCTCTATCCTCTTGCACACACATGTAAACACAAATGTGCAATGCATATGTATAGGCTTCACACAATGCACAGATACATGCATAAATGCATACATCTTACATTTCACATTACTCTGGTCCCAGAACTTTGCCTTAACATTTAATTTTCCTAATTGCTATAACTTTCTGTATTTGCCTTGACAAAAATCCACAATATGTGTTTTCTGAAACTAGTCAATGCCCTCTGGAAAAACTAGCACACAAACAGCAGAAAATGAAGATTGCTGTCACTAGTGATCTTTTCTCATATAACTTTTTTTTTATCTACTAAGAAGTATTAGGAAGTGACTTTCAGGTGGGTCATTACAGTTTTCATTGTCATCGTCTCCTTTCAATAATCAACATGCCTTGACTAGATGACTCAAATGTGACCAAATACTGTGCTAGGTGCCAGGTAGATAAGCAGGAAAATGTGATTCCTGGCTTCTAGTTTACTTTTTGCTTGAGGAAAGGTTAGCATATATTATAGGTGACCAAGTATAGAACATTTTACAAAACATATACTGAACAATTTTCCATAGCTATGTGGAGGGGGCCACCAACAAATAGGGAGATCAAGATAAAACTTAGAAATAAAGTAGTGCTGGAACTGAGCATTGAAAGGAACTTGTGATACCAATAGGTCTTCCTTCTCTGAACACCCATCTCAGTCCATGAAGGAACACATCGACCTTTGCCTACTTCCATTTCCTGGAAACAGCACATTATCCTTTTAGTTGGTTCAAAGGAGTTTTGGCACTAAGAACCACAGGGAAATCACAGAGATTACAATAATAAAGGGGACAATTATAAATTTAAGTATTTTCAGTCAATACAACTCTTCCAGTATGTAAATTTGTACAAAAAGACTGGAAATTTAGATTATATGAAAGTTTGGAGTTGCCACACAACTAGTAAGTAAATATCAGGGCCAGAGCTGCAACTAGTTTAGAATGTGTTGATTGAATATATAATTATTCAGTTTCATAAAGATAACTGAACTTACCAGTTATCATGAACATTAAAATAGACTATTAATTTTTATGTTTTGTTTTTACATTGCCTAGATTTTTCTCTGGATCTCTCCCTGAGAGCCATGTTTAAAAAAAAAAAGAGTTGAAAAGAAAATAGTAAAAGAGAAAAAACAATAAACAAAAACAGCCAATATATTAAAAAAAAGAACAATGTTTCACCTCCATGTGTAACCCCACACCCACAAATGTTTGCAAAAATTGGGAGAGTTATGTTCTCATCTCTCTTCTTTGGTGTCAAGCTTATTCTTTATAATTTCACAACGTTCAGCTTCGATTATTTTGTATCTGTTGTTCTTTCCATTTACAATGTTGTGATCATTTTATATATTGTTTCCTTAGTTCTTCTTACTTCACCCAGTATCAGTTCATGTAACTATTGCCATACTTCTTTGTAATTGACATGATGATTATTTCTTATGAAGCAGGAATGTTCCATTATTTTCATGTACCACAGTTTGTTTTGCTGTTCTCCAATTATTGGTCATCTACTTTATTTTTAATTCTTTCCTACCATAATAAGTGCTATTAGGAATAACTGAAAATGTGAAGCTTCTAATCTGGGGTGAGCTATTGCTGTCCCTTCCACAGAAGACTCAAGCCACAATCCTGGGCTCCTTTTATTCTTACTATAGTGTGATGTCCCTTGGCATGCTCAGTTGAAGGTGCACTGCATGCAACTTTTTTCATGCATGAAAATAAATTCCTAGTAACAACTCAGGGAAGAGGCCAGACATGAACCTAGATCATCTGAATTTGACTATAACACACTTTTGACACCCCTCAGAATCCCAAACAAGTTGAATGAAAGGATTGCTAAGCAGCAGCAGGAGTCTAAATTATGTCAGGGATAGTGTGTTTGTGGGGGAGGGGGTAGGGAGTTTGGGGTCTTATTGTTTATTTTTTGTATGTAGTCTGTATCTACCATGGAGACTTGCATCTTATGTACAGTATGTTGCTTAAAGTTGCACTGACTTGAAAAATATAACCATTATATCTAGAACAATTGAGATATTTAAGAATATCAGAGGGAGTTAATTGAAAAGGGAACTTGAATTATTATCTTATTTATTCCTTTCCAGATAGGCATGATTGTATTTAGGCAATCTCAGAAATAAGAGAATCTATTAACAATTTTTTATACTCCCAGACAATGGTTGTACAATGTTTATCATCAACTCTTTTCTTTATTTAATAATTCTTATTGTCAGGAACCATTTCCTTTTAACTAACTTAATTCCTACAGGCTACAATATAACCTTCTTTTCATCATGTCTGTTCCCACTAGAAATAGACAATATAACTCGTTATCATCCCCTATGTAAAAACCCTTAATATTCTTGGAAACCATTATCAAATTTCCCTTCAGCCTCTTTTTATTCAGGTTGAATAAGCCAAGTTGCTCTAACCTTTCCTCCCAGATCATATTTTCCAGCTAATCTTTGTGGCTCTCAAGTGAATACTCTCCAAACTGACCACATCCTTCTTTACTCACTGATCCCAGAACTGAACATATTATTCTAACAGAAGTCTGACCAGTTCTGAGTATAATGGGATGATTACCTCATGATATTAGTACTCCTCTATTTATGCATCACAGTAACATAATTGTTCTTTAATCACTTAGAATGAAATTGTGCTTCACTATGACCTCTAGATCTTTTTCTTACTTTTAAGTAGCCAAAGTTTCATAATCTTTTGTTTTTGATGTGTTTCTTCTTCAGGGTTCCTAACTACTGTACTTAAATAAGCTTCTTTCTTTTCACTTGCTTCTTTTAAAAATACATTTTATTGATAACACTTGGTTTGGGCATCACCTCCTTTTGCCAAAATACATATTTCTCTCCTTTCAGAAAATTATCTCTTAAAATAAAACATAAAGAAAAGACAAAAAAATTCAGTAAAACTAATAATTCATGGGAAAAAATTACTAATATTCTTTATTCAGTACTACTCCACACACCGAATATCTCTCACCTCTGCAAAGAACTAACTCTAAAATCATACCAAAAAAAAAAAAAAAACAACCCACAAAGACATATGAACTAATGCAAAATAAAGGGAGTGGAACCAGGGGAAAAATATGTAGAATAACTCAAAAAGAGTCAGGATACCAATAAAACAGAAGAAACTAAATTCTTTAAAATTGTATTGACAGCTATCCCGAAAAGGAGACATGAAAAAGATTCCTTGACTTTTTCTATGTAGAACTGGGGATGATTCTCCACTTCTAACCAAAATTTATTCCTATAATTTATACTATTGAATAGAGTAATATAAGTATTATTTTAGGAAATGAATAATTGGAAAAAGTGTTAGAAGACCTGAGTTATAGTCTTATTTTTATCATTAGGTAGCTGTGTGACCTTGACTTACTCCTATATCTCTGTGCATGTTTCCTCATATACAAAATGATCATTGTACTAGGTGATGTTTGTTACCCCTCTGCTCTAGTGATCTATAATTCTAAGATATTTCCTAGCCTCCAGATATGTTCCACTTATTTTATGCTGTACATTTCAAGATTGTGCATGAGGGAATGGTAATGATGTCCTTCTGTAAGCTTTCCATTTGCCTAGAAGACAAAATCTAGTTGGGCAAGGTAACAGACCAAAACATGTAAGGATAGTCCAAATCATTTTTCCCTTTAGGTTTCTTTTAGGTTTCTTTCTTTATTTAACTCTGGAAAGCAATGGGCTTAAATTTAAAAGATTATAAGTCTTTTGAGTTGAGATCATATCCTTGTGTCCTAAGACTGGTGGTAAAAAAGCTTAAATACAAAATGGTTCCTAATCCCTGTTTCCTGTTTGCACCAACTTCAACTTTGTATAGATTCAGTGGAATCACAAAATTTGTAAAACTATATCATTCAATCAACAATCATTTATTAAGAACATTTCATGAATTGGTAACAATACCAGGCAATAGGAATATCAAAACATAAAAAAAAAAATGACAGATCCCCTGCTCTCAAGGAGACTGTAGACTAGAGGAATGCAAAACATAGGCTTATTGGTATCATGTGGCATAAAAGCAAGTTAGAATATGAAAGAGGAATGGAAGAGGTCTAGGCAAAGAATTATGAAAAATTCAAGATGATAGAAATAATTTTTAGGTAGACAGATCAGTAAAATTTTCATGAAGGAAGCATCAACTGAATTAGACCTTGGGGGGAACATTTTTTTTAATGGAGGAATCTTAGCATATAGGAATGTGAGAGGAAGATAGTATTCCAGGCATAGAGAATTGCATGGCCATAGACAAGGAAATGAATGGGTATATGATAAGGGACATAGAGATAACTCTTGTTTGTTTGGAACATAAAACACACAGAGTCCAGTATAAAATAAATCTAATTAAGTAGTTTATTTGGGGCCAGGAAGTAGAAGATCTTCCATACTAGGGTTAGGAATTCCAACTGAATTCATTAGGCAATAGGAAATCACAAAGGGCTTTTGAAGAAAGCAGTGATGTGATCATACAAGTGCATTATGAATTAAATTAGGAATTAGGAAACCTCATATCAATTCAATGGCAGCTAGGTGGTCAGTTATTAGAATAATGGCCCTGAAGTCAGTACGACTTCTCTTCCTGAGCTAAAATCTGTACTCAGACTCTTACTGTGTCACCCTGGACAAGTTACTTAGCCCTATTTACCTAAATTTCCTCATCTTAAAAATGAAGAGAAGGAAATAGCAAACTACTCCATTATCTTTACCAAGAAAACTTCAAATGGAGGTGAAAATGACTGAAAACTACTGAACAAAAAAAATTAATTCAATAAAAATTCATTAAACATCTATTCTGGTAAAGTAAGAGGTCGTGTGTTGTAAGAAATACATAGCTAGTCTTAGATTCAGAAATACTATAGGTTATGTCCTGTTTCAAATGTGTGATGGATATGTGATCATTGTGAAGTCACGTAGCCTCTCAGTGTTCAAGCTAAATCTCTAAGAAGATAAGTTAAATGGGATGTACTTCTCTCCACTGGAGGAAGGAGTTCTTATACTTTATCTCTCTTTGAGTCATGCATCCAGATCATTTATTAGGTTCTGGGATAAATATTTGTAGGACTGAAGGAATTAAAGAGATTTCAGTTCTGGCCCTGACAAGCTACTAGATAAATTCATGCTTTTCTGATTTTCCATCTGTAAACTGGATATGATGCCTAAGTGTATGCTAAGGATAAATACATGAAAACTATCGAATTGACATAAGAATTCTTAGAATAACTATATTTTAATATGTGGAGGCATTTACAAGGTAATTTGAGGGAATTTCCCCAAAGAATTATAGATAATTTTATTCCTATATCTAAAAATATACAATTCCTTGGGAAGTCCCTTCAAATTTCCAAACCCGTGTTGCTGTTGTTATAGTCTGTATAGTTCCTTTCACTTGGAAAGAAAATATGAGGCTAATATTCCTATCAATACTTTCAGACGCAGGAAATTCAAGAAGTTGACTTTCTAAAGGGCAAATACAAAGTGGTCCACAGTAATAATCATAGCACTTAAGGTCTGTTCAATTTTTTATTATTGCTTTTACTTTGCACCTGCTGTGTTCCTACTGCGCAGATTTGAGAATGCATTAGCTGCAGGCACTAGTTTTCCCACAGTTCAGTTAACAGCAAATTCTAGTTACCAGGAGTCATCAGGGCTCAGCAGATATTGTTAACAAAACACAATAACTGAGCAAGACTGGAAGCTGTGAAAAAGAAAAAAATCCAGCCAAATATGGGGAATCCAGAAACCTTTATGTCTGTGAAATTCTGTTTCGATCGTGCCTTTCTCTTTTTAAGGGAGACCTGACTGGAGAGCTAAAAAAGATTATTTTTGATTAAGCATATGGTCTTATGTTGAAGTATTTCTGTTTCATACTCTAATGCCTGAAATTAGATGGTTCTTTAAATGTGGAATAAAATTGCCTGTGTGTATATCATATAAATAAATACATGTATATGTGAAGGTACACATGTACATATTTATAATATACAATATAACACATACATGCATATGTGTATTTGTATGCTATTTACCTCACAGGATTGCTTGAGGATCGATAAGATAATATATTTAAAGTATACTCCTTCTATACTTGTGCCTTTTAAAATCTCTAGTTTCCTTCAAGAGTCAGCTTGAGAATACCTTTATTCATAATACCTTTCCTGTTCCCCACAGCTTACAGATGTTTACCTTCACCACAAATAGATATTTTTATAAGTATTTATAATTTATTATACATAAATATAATATCCATGTACATAAATAAATATCCATATTTATAGGTTTTTCTTCTGATAGACTGTAAGAACATTGAGAGCAGCAACTTTTTGTTTCATTTCTGTTTTTGTAATATCAGTGCCTAGTGCTGCCACACAGTAGGTGTTTAATGAATGCTTGATTGATTGGGGTTTTTAGGGTTTTTTTTTTGAAGATCACTGGCAGCAAGCAACATGATGTACCTATAGAAACATGCTCTCAACCTCTATCTTTTCTAATTACCTTAATTTCCAGATTAATTATCCTGCTTTTTTGGGGGGGCAGAGTATTACCGTACTGAAAGTCTGCTTTCAGAATCCAGATACAAATGCAAATGCAATCCAGCTTAAGCTAGTTGATAGCATTAGTTAACTAGTCACTCAGCCACTCAGCGCTGCTCTGAGAAAATAGAATAAGGGATGCTTACTTGGATAGTTCGAGGAGGTCAATAAACATATAGAATAGAAGGCTTGCCCAAGAAAGGTATGAAGGAGCTCTGACTATAGAGAGATCGACATGCTAAATATCTGCCAGAATAAAATAAGAAATTTGCAAAAGGTAGCAGAGAAACTGAAAAGACAGAAAGTACTGACAATAAGACACCTAATTCTCGTGTGGCCCACATTTTTATACATATGCTGGAAATTACAGCTTAATATCATCATCATTAATAAAAGTATGCACCACCTACCTATATGGCAGAACTCCAGCATTGCCCAAAATACATCTGATTTTGTGACTATATTTTTCACACTTATGAGAGATTATTTTGATTTATTGTTATGGAAAAGACTGTTTTCTTTCCCCTCCCCCCCAATTTTCTTAAATTTCTTCTTAACCAAAGTGTAGTATATATCCAACTATGAAAAGATTGTGTTGTTATTGTATTGAAAGCTCTGGAAAGATTTAAATTGATGCCTGTCATCCTCTGCTCCACAGGGACCCTCTTTTACCCTTTGACATTGTGGTCACTTCTCCCTCTACCTTCCCACCACTGCCATCCATATCACTAGCACCATTTCCAACTGAGGGCACGACAAGTAGTGCTTTAGGAAGTAGTTGTTTTTGGCTTAATGAGGTAGTTCTAGATTCTTCAACTTGTACCTCCTATCAGTAGCAACTAACATAGGTAAAATACCGAGCCCTCCCCCCGTAAAAGCAAGACTGATCAAAATGTGCCTTGATTTTGTTCATTTGTGTGTGTATGTATGTGTGTTTTGTTTGTTTTGTAAAATAAGTGAACACAAAAACAGTTTATATAGTACTAAATATGTTGATAAAATGGAAATAAATTATCTGAATGATTTCAAATTACCTGTGCCTAGTGGAGCAAGGGTAAAATATGGGCTGCTTTGATTGTATTACTGAGTCATTCAATTGTGGGTATGTGTCGGGGCCGCCCAACTGCTGCCTCTACTTACCCTGCCCAGGGTCTTCGGACGTCTGGGAGTAGTGGATTAGAGCTTTATTGCATGGCGATCAGTCAGGGAATCCCCCGAGCCCTTCCTGCGTGTGCCTTTTATCCCTAGTGTCTTGCCCTCCTCTTCCAGGTAGGCTCCTCCCCAGTTCCTCCCTGAGGGCGGAGCTCAGCTCAGTGAAGCCTCCCCAGTGCCAGCGTGGCAAAGCCACGTCAGCAGGTCCAGACTTCCTGGCGTCTCCTATCCTCTCAGGGGGCCTGGGTCCAGAGTGCCCCTTACAGGTATGATGTAGACAAACATCATATTTTCATCAAGGTTTTCTAACTTTAAAATATAATAATTTTATATCACTGTTCCAATTTATCATGCTCCTGCCTGAAAATCCTATATGTGAATGCCATATGTATATATATATTTGTACTAATGGTAACAAGTCATCAATTAAATTGAATGATTAAATATAATTAAGGTCAAGAAGCATATACTATAGTGTAGGATACTGTGATAAATGTTGCAAATGTAAAGATAAAACCCTAACAATCCCTTCCCTCAGGGAACTTACTTTCTTCCACGAAGGTTAAAGGAATGGACATAGAAGTAAATGCAAAGTAAGTAGTGTGGGGATCAGAAAAGGCCTCATGTCAGAGGTAGCTCTTGAGCAGACTATCGAAATCAGCTATGGATTCTAGAAGGTAGAAGCAAAGAGAGAAAAAAAAAACTTCAGGTCTTCAGGTGCAGAAACCCATAGATAAGAGAGAGAATACTCCCTGGGAAATTGGAAAGGCCAGCAATGTCTCCTACAGAATAAGGTAAGCAATAACTCATGATAGAAAAAAAAATGAGGGGGGAGGCAGTTGTACATTTTATCTATCTAAGAAAGACCCATAATGCTGATTGAGTACTACATAGAGAGTAACTAATATCCTTCTTATGGTAAAATCTGGCCACTATCAAAATAAATATGGCATTTACTTAATGTTTTAAATATTTATGTCACAGCCATCAACTGAATACTTAAATATCTATTATATATTAATGTTCCAGACTATTTGTAATAGTCTTGGCTTGGTGAAGTTGGGCACGATGGATTTTTTCCCTCTAGAAAACCTTAAACCCAAATAACACAACTGTTTGGCAATGTTGGCACAACTCTTTGCTTGCCTCCTCTTTGTGGATCCATTTTTCTGGGATTATGTTTGTTTGTTTACTTGCTCTAGGCAATTCCAAAGTGTCTTAGTAGACAATAGAATTGAAGTCATATTATATACTGTTTGGCTCTACTTTTAATATTATCATACTTCTGAGCTGGGAAGTGAAAGAAAACAAAACACATCCTGAAACTTGAAAACGTGCCCCTGCATTTTTTCTCCCCTACTTTGCAGTTGCATACACAAAAAGCTGTTTGAAAGTTCATGCCATGTGTTTACATGTTCTCCAATGCTTGTTTTAGTTTAGCAGCTATGGATTTTATAGGGTTTCTATAGATTTGTTTCTCTGTTTTTATCAAGCAATGGGAAAATGTTCCTGAATCTACTGGTCTCAGACATTTCTTCAGTATTAAGGTGAGGATCGCTTCATTTCCTTTCTATTATATGTTTTTTTCTTCTGCAATTTTTTGTGAACTGTTATTCAGTAAACATTTTCCCTACTGCTATGTATTGAGTCAAATAAAGGAAAAAAAGTAAGTAAAGAAATAAAAAAAGTGAACTGGAAAGCCTCAATTTTGGTTTCTTATCTTACTATTGTGTAATCACTATCTAGCCAGGAAACATCAATTAGCGGTATGAGAGCAGAATGAATAGACCTTGCTCTTCTACTCAGATCATTGCGACAAGGAGACGCATGCATTAGTATTCTATCAGGTAGAAGAGAAATTTCGATCTGCATTAATAGAAAATCTCTGTCTCTGTCTATTTGTCTCTGAATCTGTCTCTCTCTCCATGTGTGTGTTATCAAATCTATAAAATATTCAGTGCAATTCACAAATGTAATGGACTTGTAGTGCAGACCCTTGAAAATTTGCAACAGTGTTCTGGTAACAATTGCTCCTTCCCAGGTTCAGTGTGCTATTTTTGTTCAACATCTATTTAAATATATAGATCTGAGCCCCTGCTAAAGGACTCCTGTCCAGATAATGGCAAGTCAAATCAAAATTATGGATGCTTAATTGAAACAAAATGTAAGGGAAATATGAAGAAATAAAATTAGATAACAAATATGCTCAATAACCAGGCATTGAAGGCTTTCTCCCCCTATGCCTTTTCTGCAAAGAAGAATTTAAGTCAACCCTCTATTTAATCCTTTCCTGCATCCTAACATATTAGGAGAATAATACATCAGTTCATTCATGAAAGTGTATTACAGATCAGAAACTGAAGAAAGAGGTTTTTATCCACTTAACTTCCAGTCTAGATGTGACAGCTCATGATCTTTGTACCCTTAGGAATTAAAAATTCAAGATATTTGGGCATAGAGAGTCTACCCAGAATGTAAGCAGAGTCAAGATGGTTAAGTAAAAGTAGGGACTCACCTGAGCTTTTCCTCAAACCCCTGAAAATATCTTGTAAAAAGACTCTAACCAAATGTTTAAGGAACAGAACCCACAAAAACCTTGAGTAAAACAAAATTTTCAACCCAAGATTACTTGGAAGGGTGGCAGGAAAGGTCTTCCAGACCAAGGTGAGAGAACAGTACAGTCCAGCACACACTTTGCTCCAGTAAATTCTGAGTAAGCCTTGGGGTGACTGAATCAGTGGCAGCCGTGGTAGTCTCCAGACCTCTCAGCCCACAGATGCCAAAGATAACTTAGAAAGTGAACAGGAAATGTCTATCCCACCTGGGTGAGAATGGAATGCAATCCAGTACAGGCCACACCAGCACATTTGTGACCAGAGTAAACCAGGAGCAGGACTTGGAAATGACTGATTCAGCAGCAGCAGAGGCAATGGCCACTTCTGGAATTCTGAGCCCACAGATGGTAAAGAGGTTGCACAACTGGTCAGACAGAGATGCAGGGTTCACGTTGCTAGCACTGATGCAGAAATCTGTTGTATTGCACATACATATGTTCAGGTTGCAATCCTAGATTTCAGTCCCAATGCAAGAAGCAGTATTAGCACACTAGAAGTTATAGCTTCAGTGGAGCAGAAAACCTCCTCTCAGTTCCAGATTTCTTATGATTACTCAGAGACCAGAACACAGACCAGGAGAATAGTAAAGAACTCTCCTTAGATCATAGTCTCTTGGAAAAACTGAAAATTTGCAGGTACCTGGAAGTATCTGTGAAAACAGATTCACAAAATAATAGAAACTTGGGATAGTACTCCCTCTACTTTGAAAGTAGAGCCTTAATTTAACAAAGAGTTAAAAGCAAAGTAATGGGCTGGGGAAATGAGCAAACAACAGAAAAGCTATGACTATTGAAAGTTATCATGGTGGTAAGGAAAATCAAAAAACACACTCTGAAGAAGACAGTAAAATCAAAGTTCCTATATCCAAAGACTCCAAGAAAAATATGAACTGATCTCCGGTCCTGGACAGGGTGAGAGGAAAAAGAGAATAGAATAAATGGGGAAGTGGGATAGGATGGAAGGAGATACAGTTAGTAATCATAACTGTAAAAAAATTTGAAGTAAGTTTATCTAATAAAGGCTTTATTTCTCAGACACATAGAGAACTCAGTCAAATTTATAAAAACAAGGATTTAAAAAATCAAGTAAGAGAGGGAGAGGAAAAATCGGGAAGAGAAATGAGAGTTATTAAAAAAAATCATTGAAAAACAAATCAACAACTAGAGAAAGGAGACAAAACTACTGAAGAAAGTAATATTTTAAAAAACAGACTAGGCCAAATATTAAAAGAGATCCAAAAACGTAAATGAGGAGAAAAATGCCTTAAAAAGCAGAATAGGCCAAATGAAAACAGAGGCACAAAAATCACTGCAGGAAATAATTCCTTAAAAATTGGAATGGAACAAATGGAAGTTAACAACTTTATGAGAAATCAAGAAATAATAAAACAGAACTGAAAGAATGAAAAAAAAAAACCTAGACTGCAATGTGAAATATGTTTTTGGAAAAACAACTGACCTGGAAAATTGGATCCAGGAGAGATCTTTAAAAAATCATTGTACTGCCTGAAAGCCATGATCAAAAAACAAAAAGCTTAGACATCATCATTCATGAAATCATCAAGAAAAACTTCCCTGACATTCTTGACCAGAGGGCAAAATAGAAATTGAAAGAATTTACCAATCATATCCTGCAAAAGATGCCAAAATGAAAATTGCCAGGAATATTATAATTAAATTAAAGCTCTCCCAGGTCAAAGAGAAAGTATTGCAAGCCACCAGAGAGAAAAAAAAAATCAAGCATTGTAGATTTATTAATCAAGGTTACATATGATTTAGCAGCTTCTACATCAAAGGATAGAAGGGCTTAGAATATGATATTCCAGAGGAGAAAGGAGCTAAGATTACAACCAACCACGTGCCCATAAAAATTGGGTATTGTCTTTCAGGGAAAAAAAAAAGATATTCAATGAAATAGAGGACTTTCAAGCATTCTTAATGGAAAGACCAGAGGTGAATAGAACATGTGACTTTCAAATACAGACACAAAAGAAACATAAAAACGTAAACAGGAAAGGGAAATCCTAAGGGACTTAATAAGGTTAGATTGTTTGCATTCCTATATGGGAAGATGATATTTGCAACTCATAAGACCTTTCTCATTATTGGGGTAGCTAGAAGGAGTATATATAGGTAGAAGGCATAGGTTTGAGTTGAATATAAAGGGATGATATCTAAAAAATAAAATTAAGTGGTAAGAGTGGGATGTGAGAAAAAGAGAAAGTGAGAGATAGAATGGGGAAAATTATCTCATGTTAAAATATCTCACATAAAAGAGGCAAAAAAAAAGTTTTTACAGTGGTGTGGACGAGGGAGGAGGTGAGGGGGAGTGAATGAACCTTACTGTCATCAGAATTGGCTCAAAGATTGAATAATATACACACTCAATTGGTTAAAAATTCTGTCTTACCTGACAGGAAAATAGGATATTTAGAAGATAAGAGAAGTGGGTAGTGGTGTGATAGAAGGGAGGGCATATTGGGGGAGGGGTAGTCAGAAACAAAACACTTTTAAAGAGGGACAGGGTGAAAGGAGAGAGATAAGAGAATAAATGAGGGGCAGAATAGAATTGAAGGAAATACAGCTAGCAATAGTAACTGTGAAAAAAAATTTGAAGTAAGTTTATCTGATAAAATCCTCATTTGTCAAGCATATAAAGAACTGTCAAATTTATTAAAATGAGCCATTCCCCAATTGATAAATGATCAAAACATATGATTAGTTTTGAGATGAAGTAATCAAAGCTATCTATAGCCATTTGAAAAAATACTCTCCGGGAGGAGCCAAGATGGAGGAGTAGAAAGATACATATATGCTAGCTCCTAACCCACAACCCATAAAACACGTGTAAAGAAGAACTCCCAACAAATTCTGGAGCAGCAGAAGCCACAGAACAATGGAGTGGAAGACATATTTGTCCCAGAGAGACCTGAAAAACTGAGAGGAAAGGTCCATCAGGCAACAGACCCACAACAGAGTCCAGCCCTCCCTTGGCCACAAGGCACCAAGGGGAGCAGATATGAGCAGGCTTGAGGGACAAAATCTCCAGCAGCCACACAGGTCCCTCCACCCACAGGTGCCAAAGGTCAGTGAGAGGGTCTTTTTGGCTTGCCGAGAGGGGAGCAGGGTGTATCTATAACTTGAGCCCCCTCGGGAGGCAGCAGCAGATAGGGGCTCCCAAGGCAGACAAGAGCTCAGATCCATTGTTGAAGCTCTCCACGTAAACACCTTGAGGAAACAGCCCTCTGAGGCGGCACTGCCCCTACTTGAGCAACTGAATTTAATCTCATACTTAATCCCGCCCACCCCACCTGAAAACCCTGAGGCTGTCGAGCAGCATTTGAATCTCAGCCCCCAAGCACTAGCTGGACAGAATAGAAGGCTAGGTGGATGTGGAAAGGAAACACAGAAGTCAAGTAACTGGCTGGGAAAATGCCCAGAAAGGGGAAAAAAAATAAGACCATAGAAGGTTACTTTATTGGTGAACAGATATTTCTTCCTTTCCTTTCCGATGAGGAAGAACAATGATTACCATCAAGGAAAGACATAGAAGTCAAGGCTTCTGTATCCCAAACATCCAAAATAAATATTCAGTGAGCTCAGGCCATGGAAGAGCTCAAAAAGGATTTTGAAAATCAAGTTAGACAGGTGGAAGAAAAACTGGGAAGAGAAATTAGAGAGATGCAAGAAAAGCATGAAAAGCAGGTCAACACCTTGCTAAAGCAGACCCCAAAATGCTGAAGAAAAACATCACCTTGAAAAATAGGCTCACTCAATTGGCAATAGAGGTTCAAAAAGCCAATGAGGAGAAAAATGCTTTCAAAAGCAGAATTAGCCAAATGGAAAAGGAAGTCTAAAAGCTCACTGAAGAAAATAGTTCTTTCAAAATTAGAATGGAACAGATGGAGGCTAATGACTTTATGAGAAACCAAGAAATCACAAAACCAAAAGAATGAAAAAAAATGGAAGATAATGTGAAATATCTCATTGGAAAAGCAACTGATATGGAAAATAGATCCAGGAAAGACAATTTAAAAATTATGGGACTACCTGAAAGCCATGATCAAAAAAAGAGCATAGGCATCATCTTTCATGAAATTATCAAGGAAAACTGCCCTGAGATTCTAGAACCAGAGGGCAAAATAAGTATTGAAGGAATCCACTGATCACCGCCTGAAAGAGATCCAAAAAGAGAATCTCCTAGGAACATTGTGGCCAAATTCCAGAATTCCCAGGTCAAGGAGAAAATATTGCAAGCAGCTAGAAAGAAACAATTCAAGTACTGTGGAAATACAATCAGGTTATAAGACAAGATCTAGCAGCTCCTACAATAAGGGATCAAAGGGTGTGGAATAGGATATTCCAGAAGTCAAAGGAACTAGGACTCAAACCAAGAATCACCTACCCAGCAATACTTCAGGGGAAAAAATGGCTTTCAATGAAATAGAGAACTTTCAAGCATTCTTGATGAAAAGACCAGAATTGAAAAGAAAATTTGACTTTCAAACACAAGAATGAAGAGAAGCATGAAAAAGCAAACAGCAAAGAGAAGTCATAAGGGACTCACTAAAGTTGAACTGTTTACATTCCTACATGGAAAGACAATATTTGTAACTCTTGAAATTTTTCAGTATCTGGGTAGTTGGTGGGGTTACACACACACACACACACACACACACACACACATACACACGTGCATGTACACACAGAGACAGCACAGCGTGTATTGAATAGGATGGGATCATATCTTTAAAAAATTAAGGTAAATGGTGAGAGAGAAATGTGTTGGGAGGAGAGAGGGAGAAATGGAATGGGGTAAATTATCTCTCAGAGAAGAGGCAAGCAAGAGACTTTTTAGTGGAGGGGAAAAAGAGGGGAAAGAGAAAAGCATGAAGTTTACTCTCATCACAATCGACTAAAAGAAGGAATAAAATGCACACTCATTTTGGTATGAAAACCTATCTTAAAATATAGGAAAGTAGGGGAGAAGGGGATAAGCAGGGTGGGTGGATGATGGAAGGGAGGGCAATGGGAGGAGGGAGCAATCTGAAATCAACCCTCTTGGGGAGGGACAAGATCAAAAGAGAGAATAGAAGCAATGGAGGACAGGATAGGATGGAGGGAAATATAGTCAGTCTTACACAGCACGACTATTATCGAAGTCATTTGCAACACTACACAGATATGGCCTATATTGAATTCCCTGTCTTCCCAAAGGGAATGGGTGAGGAGGAAGGGATGGGGAGAAGTTGGAACTCAAAGTTTTAAGAACAACTGTCAAGTATTGTTCTTGCTGCTAGGAAACAAAAAAATACAGGTAATGGGGAATAGAAAGTTATCTGGCCTTACAGGACAAAAGAGAAGATGAGGACAAGGGAAGGGAGGGATGATAGAAGAGAGGGCAGATTGGTGATAGGGGAAATTAGAATGCTTTTTGTATTGGGGTGAGGGGAAGGGATAAATGGGGAGAAAATTTGCAACCCAAAATTTTGTGAAAGTGAATGTAAAAAGTTAAATAAATAAATTCAAAAAGAGAAAAAAACACTCTCAATATTGATTGGAGAAATGAAAATTAAATCAATTCTGAGGTACTACCTCATATCCATTGGATTGATTAATAGGATACGATAGGCAAATGAAAATTGTTGGAGGGAATATGGGGAAAATGCTACATTAATGCACTATTGGTAGATAGTGAACAAATTCAACCATTCTATAGAATAATTTGGAACAATGCCCACAGGGTTATGAAACTATACATATCTTTTAACATAGTAATATCACTACTAAGTCTGTATCCCAAAAAATATAGAAAACTAAAAGGAAAAGGACCTCTATGTGCAAAAGTATTCACAGCAGTTCTTTTCTAGGGAAAAAGAATTGGAAATTGAGGGGATGCCCATCAATTGGGGAATGACTGAAAATTGTGATATGTGATTATGATGAAATAGTATTGTGCTATAAGAAAGGATGACCAGGATGCTCTCACAAAAACCTGGAACGTACTTGCATGGGCATGGTGCAAAGTGAAATGTACTGTTTACTAAGTAACAGCAATATAGTAGGATGATCAGCTGTGAATGACTTAGCTCTTCTGAGAAATACAAAGATCCTAGACAACTCTGAAGAACTTATAATGAAAAATGTTATCCATCCCCAGACAAAGATGGCTGAATACAGATTGGATCACACTTTTTTTTACCTTATTTTTCTTGAGTTTTTTTGTCTATGTTTTCTTTTACAACATGACTCTTATGGGAATGATTTGCATGATTACACATATAATCTATATAGAATTGTTTGCCTTCTCAATAGTAGAGTGAGGAGGAGGGAAGAGAATTTGGAACTCAAAGTTTTAAAAATACATATTAAAATTATTTTTACATGCAACGGGGGAAAAATAAAATAACAAATAAATTCATAAAAAGGTAAAAAAAAGACTGCCTGTATCTCAGATTACTATGTTCCTTCTACCTCCATATCCACATTTAAGTGCCGTATGGTCTCAGTGCAGCTACCAATTCTTTCTACAATTTCTGTTATAGCTCCTGGGTGCCTGCCAAAATGAATCATGGGAGTTCAGCATTTATTTTAGTCCACTAGCACTGAAAATCTCCTCCGTAATCAGAAGTTGCATTGAGTTATGTCATCATGGTGTAGCCACATGCACACCCTTCTGAGTGATTTAGTCTGGAAATTGTATCCAGATAAGTGAGGCTCCCTCTTGGTAAAAGCATTGTGGAAACATGGAATCCTAGACATATCCTCAGTATTATCTTCCCAAATTGTAACGCAGTTATCCTTGTCATTAATGTTGTATTATGAAATAATAATGATGAACAGGTTTAAGAGATATTGGTGAATGAAAATACTTTACATACATGATAACATTTGAGCCTTACAACAATTCTATGAAGGAGATACTACTAGAATTGTTATCTTTATTTTAATTATTGGTAAATAGGCTCAGAATGCTAAGTAACTTGTCTTCAATACTACCTAGATGATCTATTATAATAGTTTCATTAAATATCTTCATCTTTTCACTCCCTTTCTGAGTCTTCCATCATGCAATGTAATGGGAAAATGACAGAAGCCTATAGTTAAATAAGAAAGAGTGGATTGCATTGCCTTTGGATAACTAAATAATTCTTTTAATAACTCCAAGTTTCTCCCTGAAGCAAGTTGACATTTTTTTTTCAACATCTATGTTCTTTCAGTGATAATGAAGGGTTCCATGCCCTGGAATGCCACAATTTTCAAATAATTGAAACTAAGTATCACATAAAGGACATTTAGAACGGGATGAGCTCACCATGCCATATCATAAATGAGGAACTACTCACAAGAAGTAGTATAAAGGATGTTGTCAGATAAATGTATAATCACAAAATGTACCCTCTCATATCAAAAGTGAGAGGGATTGCATCAATTCTATAATTCATTTTTCCATAATGTAAAAAAAATGATGATATTGGGTAGATACCATATGGAGATTTTACAGAATGGAGTTGATAATACCTGAGTAGGGTAGTCAAGCATGGATGAATTTTAATCTTCATGTTAGGAGGGAGCAATTTCACATTTAATGTAATTAATGAAAAAAAATGAATGGATGGATGAGAAATGCATTGTTATTGCTATGTGACATTCCAGTACTGTGTTGTGTGAGGAAGAAAAACATTACAAAAAGAGATATATGCCCTTTCCTTAAGGACCTTATGTTCTAATGTGGAAAGACAGAACATATAGAGAAGTATTGACTAGTGAAGGAAGTTTTGGAGTATTGGAAATGGGGGCATTAGAGTATTATAGATCGTATCACTGCTCTGTTCAAAAATATTTAGTGACTCCCTCTTGCCAGTAGATTAAAGTTAAACTTTTCTACATGGCACTCAAGGTCATTCACAGTCTTAGAACAGCATTATTTTCTGCCTTCATTTCATATTTTGTCCTCGATGCTAACCACCCTTATTTGTGTGTGTAATAATTATTTGCTATCAAATTTTGACCTCTTTGAGGTTCAGTTTCTTGATCTGTAAAATTAGGGCAATATTATTTGCTTTAACTTTCTCACTGATGGCTTGTAGAAAAAGCGATTTGTAAATCTTAAATTAATTCTAAAGAAATTAGTGTAATTATTTTTGTATTACCATAAGACTTTCTCTGTCTTTGTCTTACTCTCTGTCTCTCTTTATCTCTCTCTGTCTCTCTCTGTCTCTCTCTCTCTCTTTCACACACACACACACACACACACACCACACTTCACATTAATTTTATCAGGAGATATGGAAAATGTGTCCATTTTCAGAGGCTGCTGACCTTTGACCATAATAATCTCTGCAAATGATTTTCCTCTTTGTAGGCAACTACTCTGACTGTGGAAATGTGTCAGCAACAAGTACTATGCTTCAAGATAACATAATGTCACTGTGTATTTACTCTATCTCCTAAAATAGCTAACAGCCTGATTGCATATTAATAGAGTATCTTTAAGAGTTGTTGTGGTTAGAAACCAATAACCTCCTGAAGTATGTTGGTAATAGGACCCTAGAATATTTCAAGATATGTACTGTACCATATAGGTAAAAATAAATAAAAAAGGATACTGGATTTGGAGTCAGAGAACCTGGGTTCAAATCACAGCTCACCAAACTGTTATCTATGATGGAATGAAGTCACTCATAGACTTCAGTTTCCTCATTTGTTGAACTGAGGACAGAATAGGTTGGGACTCAGGACCTCTAAATTTCCTTCCAGTTATAAATCTATTAAAATCTCATGCAGGGCTTGCTCCCAAAATCTGCTATGAATTTTGAATGTAGTCCATAACTGCACTCTGTAAAGGAAAATGACAACAAAAGGAATGAAAAGAGAGGTATGACAAAAAACAAGGCAGGGTGGTGTCAATTGAAAGACCATTGGAGTTGGTGTAAGAGGACACCAACTAGTATCCATTACTCACAGCCCATGTTGCCTTGTGCAACTCACAAAATCAGTGTGTAGCTCAGGTTTTACTTCTGTAAAATAAATGGGATAGACTATACTAGGGGTGGAAAACCTGCAGCCTCAAGACCACATGTGGTCCTCTAGGCACTCAAATGTGGCCCTTTGATTGAATCCAAACTTCACAGAACAAACCCTTTAATAAAAGGGTTTGTTCTGTAAAACTTGGACTTAGTCAAAATGCTGGACCTAAGGACCTAGAAGACCACAAGAGGCCTCGAGGCTGCAGGTTTACCAGCCCTGGACTAGACTATCCTTCATGTCCCTTCTAACTCTAGATTTTACTGCTGTGATCCATAATATTAAGCATCCTTATTTTAATGCAAGTAAATATAGCATTGTAATACTTTTCACCTCCCTAGCTCCCTACACCTTATATTGGAGGCAACTGTAGTGGCTCTTGTAGTTGTTGGTTCTACATTTTCAAAGAAGACCAATGACATCATAGGGTGATGTCCTGACTAGTATGTGAATTGTGTTTAAATGGGGCAAATTTGTACAAAGCTGCCAACCTCACTCTCTCAGAATCATTGAAATCCAGTGGTAAGAAAAAAGTCAAGATAACTGGTGATGGATTGGGATGTAGCGGATGATCTTGACATCCTTGATGTCTGACTAAGGCATCAACACTCTCTAATGCCTGCTTCAACCACCTTCATAGTTATTGGAACAAATTGTTCTCATCTGCTCACTCTGCCAGGGGAAGTGTTCATATACTCAGGATAGGCATTGCTCTAATTCACCAGCACATTTTAGTTCTGTTGATTACCCTCAAGCTGATTTAGCCCATCTTCCAGGAGGGCTTTACTTGAGTGTGGCCACTGAGCACGCCCCATCTTTTTGAAGCCACATGTGCAAAGTGGGTGAGGGGCAGGACACCAAAGGTGGGAGAGCAGTGCAAAAAAAAAAAAGAAAAGCAGCTGATAGTACAGTGGATAGAATATTGGGCCTGGAGCCTGGAAGAACTGATTCAAATATGAATTTAAATATCTACTAGTTATATAACTTCTAGATAAGTTACATAACCTTTGGTTGCCTCAGTTTAGTCAATTGTAAAATAGGGATAATAAAAGGGGGTTGAGAGGATTAAATTAGACAGTTTTTATGAACTGCTCAATATAGTTCCCAGTACATAGAAGCACAATATGTCTTTCCTTCCTTCCTTCCTTCCTTCCTTCCTTCCTTCCTTCCTTCCTTCCTTCCTTCCTTCCTTCCTTCCTTCCTTCCTTCCTCCCTTCCTTCCTTCCTTCCTTCCTTCCTTCCTTCCTTCTTTCCTTCCTTCCTTCCTTTCTTCTTTCCTTCCTTCTTTCCTTCCTTCCTTCCTTCCTTCCTTCCTTCCTTCCTTCCTTCCTTCCTTCCTTCCTTCCTTCCTTCCTTCCTTCCTTCCTTCCTTCCTTCCTTCCTTTCTTCTTGGAGAATGCAAGTTTTGGAAGGCCCTATCAAGCTATAAAAATTTCAGGTGAGTCCAAGGCTATGCATTGACAAGCTGTGAAACACTCATAAAGAGGCAGTTTGTTGATATAGTGGTATTATTTCTTTGAATTTGAAATCAGGAACACCTCAATTCACATTCTACATCAGATTTGCTAGGTACAGGCCCTCTAGAATAAATTTCTTAAGCTTTTTGAGTCTCAGTTTCCTGATCTTTAAAGTAAGGACAAAAATTCACGTACTTTCCAGGATTATTGTGGGGATCAAGGGAAAATTTCCATAAATGCATGTGTAATGTTTTACTAATCATAAAACTGTATATAAGTATTATCATTAGTGTCATTAGTTATAATTATTACTATATAAGCACCAGTCTAGGATTCATCTAGAAAACGTGAGACTTATTTTTTGACCCCAAGAATGTGGGGTATTAAAATTGTTCAACCAACAATAAAAGAGACTGAGGCAAAGCACTGAGCCAATGGCATTTTATCAAAGGATCAGTGGTCCCCTTTAATGAAGTAGACCTCAGATCTTTCTCATGATCTGAGATGTCTCTTTCTTCCAGGACCTTGTACTTACAAATATGCAAAAGAGGCATGAATCCTATTGGTTGACATATGACTCATAAGGTAAAATAAACAAAAAATGATCTATCAGCAGGGTTACCAGTTGGGTGAAGCAAGGAATATCTTCAATGACTAGGTGGTCATAAGATGGATGGGCTCCTCCTTAGATTAGGCAGGAGGAGATGGTACATGCTATATGTATACTCCAAGATTTATCAGGGGGACTTTCAGTTCCATGCCACCCCTCATGCTTGTTGTAGCCATGAAATCTGAGGAAAGCAAGATGAGATATCTTTGTCAACATTCTTGTGGTTGTTCAACTGAGACTTATAACTTGAGAAGCAAGTAGTAAGAATTACATTAACATTTAAGGCCAATCATAAGGCTCTTTTATTAGAATCTATATTCGTATGTGACTTACACAAAGTATGGATGAATACATGGCTTATTCTATTATTAGATGGCTAACTAAATATATATTACTAAATGAATATATTACAATAATTGCCAACAGTCATTACCATGTATAAAATCATAATGAACTGATTAGTGGTAATTAGAGTTTGAGTAGGGGGTCCTCAATGAATCATTTCTCTCAACAACTTAGCAAAAGTCACTTCCTAAATCATGGAAGGCTTGTAGTCTGACTCAATGAAGAGAGGACTTGGATTAACAAAATTCCAGTCTTTTAAAGAATAATTTTAAGTTTTTTTGTTCTAGAGTATACATATATATATATATATTTTCTTTCTAAGAGTTCTATTTTAAGACTGTGACCTAAATTCAGGGAAGCCTATATTTGGAACAATATAATATAAACTTTATGTATATATAACTAAGTGTGAGGAGGTTATTGCATTTTTACTTTAAAAAAATGAAATTGTGGATAATAAGCACAGGAAAAGAATGGGGAAATAAGACTGTTACTGTTGATTGCTTTTTCCAAAATGGACATTGCTTGAACTATACTATCTTGTATAGCTTCATAAGGTCAAACCTCGTTAGAGAAGTAGAAACAGATTACTAATTTAAATTGGACCCACACCCCAATACCTACACCAGACTCTTGGTAGTATTGGGGTCCTTGTAAATGTTTCAGATCATCTTAATTTCATGAATCCTGCTGATTATGTGCTATTTCTTCTCAAACTTATTTTTAAATCTAAATCTTATTTTCTTTATGGTAATGAAACTATCCAACATTTGAGCCTGTGAAGCATCATCTCTCCCTCATCCAATGCCAGCCAAATTCAAATTTCACTGACTTATCCATCATAGGGGCACTTTGGCAGGAGTAACACTGGATGTCCTTGCTTCTGTCTTTTTAAAGGACATGGTTATACATCTTTGATAACATAATCTAACTGATGGATGCAGATCAATTCTATATTAATGCATTTGATTGTATGCTATTGGATCATTTAATATAACATATGAGGGATAGAATTTTATATGTATATTTCACAATTATATAAGATTCCTTGAAAGATACAACAAATAAAACACTGCTCAGTGACCCTATGAATTATCTATTTAAAGTTGGGCACAGAACAGATAAGCTTACCAAAGATCTTTACTAGGACTAGAGGAATTTCTTCATGGACTCTCCATTTAGAGGAACACCCTTTACTTTGTGAGGTCCTACAGACAATGTTATTTGAAGATGGCAGTTTGCTGATGTCTTTAAGCCGTGAGACATTGCAGAACCTTCTGACATAATCACCCAAAAGAGATTGCCCTATCTACATAGGCAAAACCATGTGGATAAAGTTTATTGTCCAGATTATGAATTGTAATTGAATGTACAATTTAAAGAGAATTTAGGTCTTCCATATAACATTTCAGTCTTAGACAGTTACTAGTCTAAGTTACTAGTCTGATCCCCTCTAAACAAACTAATTGGTTTGTGATGCTATTATGTTAGGAGACATATCCTAGCATTTGGAAATAAATACTATAATCTTACCTCTATATTTACATATATCTACAGCCAGCAAATTTGCATCTTCGTTTACCTGATTGCAATGATTCAGGGTAAATATCACCTGGGACAAAAGGCCTTTATCTGTTACTTCCTTTTCATGTTATCCCCATTATATTTGATCCTACCACACTCTTTGGACTCTTTTGATCCCTTACTCTCCCTTTGCAATGTACTCTCTACAAACCTCACACTACCATAAACAAAAATACCTTCATTCTACAGCTCTTCTTATAATATTATTATTTTCATGCACTCATGGAAACTTGATTTATTTTTCCCCTGGAACTCACTGCTTCACTGGACACTCTCTGTACCATTGACTTTTTCTTCTTTTAGATGCTCAGCATACCGAATCATAAGGTCCAGTTGCTCACCATATTGGTCCAGAATGTCTCACTGCCTTCATTATTCAACAACCTCTCTTCCTTTTTGGTCTACTACCATATCAAACTGAAATCTGTTTGGATAAACCAGTCTCCATGTTACTTTCCCTTCTTTCTCAAGAAATACACAACCTAGCTCATAATCTTTCCTGCCAAAGCAACCACTATTGTTATTGTTGGTCTTTCTTTTAAATTCAATACGCATATTGATGAACTTTCAAACAACCTACAAGTTCTTCTTCTCCACTCCCATAACTTTCACAATCATTCTACCTTAGGCACCCACAGGTAACCACCCATAGATCATTATCCTAACTGGGTTATATGATTATGAATTTAGAAATTTCCTCCCAATCAAAATATCCTATCTTTCAGTTCCTCTTCCATCATTTATCCTAAATCTCTTGTATGTTCCAAAGCTCACTTCCTCAATCTTCTCCCGTCCCTTACCCCTGGGTTTTTGTTTTTTGTTTTTTTTTACCTTCTCATTTTGCTGTCTTCATGATTTTTGTCTTAAGGCAACTATACTATTGTCAGCCCTCACTACCTCTCCATTTGTGTAAGCAATCCCATTCCATCCTGGCCCTCTAACAGACTGATCCCTCTATCATCATTCTATAACTTAAATTCTATCTCCACATATCTATTGTCTCTTTCCCTATTTCCTCAAAATATGACCTTGTCTCTTATATTCTCAGAAACACCTATTCATCTCCTTTTTCCTTCTACTCTCTGTGGCTAAAATCATCGAAAAGACAGTATACAGTAGGTACCTCCACCTTTTCTTCTCTCACTCTCTTCTTAACCCCTTACAATTTATCCTCCAACTCTATCATTTCACCAAAATTGCTTTTTCCAAAGTTACCAATGGTCTCCAAATTTATTTCCCGAGCCCAGCGCACCTCCTCAGTATTCAATCTCCTCATCCTCTCTGTATCCTGTGGCACTGTTGATCACTCTTTCCTCTTCAGTGTTCTCTTCTTTTTAGGTTTTTGTGAAATATCTCTTTGGGTCTAACTCATATGTAACAGATAATTCCTTTTCAGTCTCTTCTGTTAGTTCCTCATTCGGGTCACATCCTCTAACTGCAGGTTTTCCACAGGATTCCAACATGGGTCCTCTTCCCTTATCCTTCTGTACTACTTCACTTTGTGAACTCATCAGCTCTCATAGATTTAATTACCAGTTCTATGATGGTGATTCTCAAGTCTACCTTTCCTTCCCTAACCTCTCTGCTTATCTTCAAAGTCACGCCATCAACTGCCTTTGAAACATCTTAGACTGGATGTCCAGGAGACATCTCAAACACAATGTGTCCATTATGGAACCTGTTTTCTTTCCCCTTAAAACTTCCCCTTCTTCTTGATTCTCTATTACTCTCAAGGGCAAAAACATCCTCCATATCCTTCAGTCTTGTCGCCTAGGTGTCATCCTTAAATCCTCACAATCTCTAACCCTCTATATCCAATTTGTTGTAAAGAACTATCAATAGCACTTTTGCAAAACCTCTAGAAAATACTTGTTTCTCTCCTCAGACAATTCCACCATTCTGGTATAGACCTCGTCAGCTCATGCGTGTATTATTTCAATAGCCTACGCATGGGTCTGCCTCCTTCAAGTCTCTCATTACTCTAATCCATCATTTATTCAGCTATTAATGTTTTTTTTTTTTTGAAGGATGGGTCCTACCATTTTTTCCTCCCTATTCAATAACCTGCAATGGCTCCATATTGCCCTAGGATTTGGTAAAAAAAATCCTCTGTTTTGGGTTTAAAGCCCCTCATAACTTAACACCTTCCTACTTTCTAGTAAACTTATATTTTACTCTTTCCATGTATGTTTTGATCCAGTGACATTTGCCTCGTTGCTATTCTACAAATAATTTATGCCATTTCTCAGTTCCATTTTTTTCTGGCTATCTCTCATCCCTGGAATTTTGTGCCTCCTAATTTCTCCCAACTGGTTTCCCCAACTTTCTTCAAATCCCAACTAAAATAACATCTTCTACAGGAAGTCTTCTCTAACCCCTTTTAATTTTAGTGTCTTTCCTTTTTTAATTATTTCCATTTTATCCTATATATATAGCTTCTCTGTAAATACTTGCTTGTTGCCTCACCTATTAGATTGTGAATTCCATGAGGGAACGGAGTGTATTGCCTTTCTTCATATATTCATGACTTGACATAGCAGCTGACATATAGTAGGTATTTAATAAATGCTTTTGAGTAACTGAAGCATCCATTTCCTGTGCTTGTGTGACTTTTTCCTAGGTTTTCTTCTTTGTATGATTGTTCTTTATTCTGGTCTCTCTTCTCTTTTTTCTATAAATGACCTCTTAAGGATAGTTTAATTCACATCGGTTAAAGAAACATCTTGATTCAAATTACCCAAATCTATATATCTAGTCAAAATGTGTCTACTAAACTCCTGCTATACACCAACAGTTGACAACTAGAGAAGTTCTTCTGACTGTCCTATGGAATGTCTGTCTGCTTCATCTCCAAATTTATTCTTTTGTCTTAAGGGAGACATCATGTTCTACATTTCTAGACTGTGACTATCCTTCCCTCTTCCTCTTTAAATCTTTTTTGGATTAACTAAATTTTTACTTTTTCCATAAAATTTTCCCTGATGCTTCCCTAATGTTATTTCATATCCTCTCAGTTTCTTTTTTACTATATGTATTTGTGGACATATTGAAATTGTCCAATCTAATATAAGCTGACACTGAATTGTGAACCAAGTTGGGAGAATTGGCTTTCTGGGGAATATTCCCTGCACATTAGCATCAAATCAGTCAAACAGGTTAATCCCTGGGTTAAGAATAATATTTACCTATATTATAAAAAGATCCTGCATATTTTGTAAGACACCATAAAGGGAAAAAGGACTTTTTCCCATTCATTCCTCTTAAGGGTACCTTGATCCAGGAAATTTCCTTTGATTAGTGTCCTGGAGATAGAGAATAAAGGAAAGACAGAGGAATACACACACACACACACACACATATGCACACATACATGCATATACATACACATAAACATATGAGTATATATATATATATATGTGTGTGTGTGTGTGTGTGTGTGTG